>CM035841.1:125425421-126625421 GCA_020510985.1 Pholidichthys leucotaenia
TGCAAACTCCACACAGCTCACTGTTGGTCGGGGGCTGGGATCGAACCCACGATCTCATGATCCCCGCGATCCCCCGGCCGAGGGTAAAACTGTGCTGCCACAGTGCTAAACCACTGCGCCACCGTGCAGCCCCGGTGTACGGTGATATCAGTGTAGTCAGGCGTTTACTTGGAGCTGGTGTACTTGGTAACAGCCTTGGTTCCCTCAGACACGGCGTGCTTGGCCAGCTCGCCGGGCAGCAGGAGGCGCACTGCGGTCTGGATCTCCCTGGAGGTGATGGTGGAGCACTTGTTGTAGTGGGCCAGACGAGAGGCCTCGGAGGCGATGCGCTCAAAGATGTCGTTCACAAAGGAGTTCATGATGCTCATGGCCTTGGAGGAGATACCAGTGTCAGGGTGGACCTGCTTCAGTACCTTGTAAACGTAGATAGCGTAACTCTCCCTCCTGGTCTTCCTCTTCTTCTTGCCTCCTTTACCGGTGGTCTTGGTCACGGCTTTCTTGGAGCCCTTCTTGGGCGCAGACTTGGCGGGTTCAGGCATCCTGATTTCTCCCCACTTTGCAACAATGAATGACCATGACTATGACTATAAGCTATGACTCTCATCTTCAATATGAAGGTGTTTACATCCAAACTGGAGTTACAATTTAGGAATTATGACCATTTTTATACAAAGTCTCCTCATTTCAGGGGCTCAAAAGCTATTGGACAAATTAACATTACCATTAATAAAATGTTTATGTTTAATATTTTGTTGAGAATCCTTCACAGGCAATGATTGCCTGAAGTCTGTAAACCATAGACACCACCAAACGCTGGGTTTCCTCCTTCCTGATGCTTTGCCAGGCCTTCAGTGCAGCTGTCTTCAGCTTGTTTGTGGGTCTTTCTGCCTTAAATTTTGTCTTAAGCAAATCAAATGCTGGTGGATAGGGTAAAGACCTTGTGACTGACTCGGCCATTGGGATGAGAGCTGCCTCATGACCAAATGGTGTCTAAACAACAACCTGCAATTAAATGTTTTTGAAACTAGGGAATGACTATTGATTTTAGAACAGGCCCCAAGAATTTCTCACCATTAATGGACAGCAGGTGGAGCAAGTGAATAATTTTACATTTTTAGGTACAAACATCTCCTCTGATCTGAAATAGACAGATATAAGCACAGCTATCGTCAGTAAAGCTGAGTAAGTGTTGGGGAAAAAGTACTTTAAATAAAATTTTGAGACAAATTGAAACAAATTTTGAGTCAGCAATGGATCTGTTAATTGTTAGACCAGCCAGTACATAGAGGCAAGTCAGAACACGATCAGATCTTATGATGTTAAAGCCTGCTTTTTAGAGGTTTCTCTTTGACATCTCCAGATAGCTCTCAGCTGATTCGAGGTTGACTGCCATCTGATACTCTTGACAATAATAACTCTCAGCTCATATCTATCCTGATCAGACTGTTCCGGTATGAATATTTCCAGCAAATGCTGAGCTGTATGAATGTGTGATGTATGCTGTATTTGTGATGGGCACACAAAGATGAGTTTCACTCAGATGGAAGTGGACAAGGCAATAAAGTACTGAATGATATAATTAGCGTTCAGGGGCTTCATGTATAAAGGACTGTGCAGCTTTCAGACTGAAAGATGGGATACTCACAAAATCTGTAAAGTACGTGTGCACAGAAATTTTCAGATGTATAAAACTGTGCGCACGCCAGATTCTCCGCTCGTTTTCTTTATACATCCCACCTCACCTTGAAAACCAGCGCATGTGCACGATCTCTTTACTCCGCCTCAGTTCCGCCAACTAATGACTATGTAAATGAATAAAAACACCCCTTCTGTCACTTTTCTGTCAAACAATGATTATCAATCCTGTGGGAAAGTGCAACATAGAAACATGATAACTTAACGGAGTGTGACACTGAGGTGTTGAAAACGGAAGTGGAGGTCAGAAAAAATATTTTATGTTCTGACCATCCAGAATCAACAATAAACCTAAATTTACTGAGTGTACCGTGTTACAATGGCATTTATGCCCCCTTAACACAGGCGTGATGATCAGAGATCACCACTTTTTGATGTATCAATGATCTTAAGTAATCTCCACAGTCGCCATGGTCTCCCCAAAGCTTTAACTCCATCCAAAACACACAGATATCTCCCAAATAATGCCAAAGATTAAAAAAAAAAAAAATCTCCGTGCAGTGTAAAAGGCCACCGGGCTCAGACTCCCACAGTGACTGAAATAAAGTAAAATAAAATAAAATAAAATGTTCTGGCATTAAGGTCAAGGCGGCTCACTGCTCCAACAGAGCGTTGCAGGAGGTGACTGCTGGAGCCAGTGCTGACACACATGGGAAAAAATGCTGTGAGAGAAAGCCCTCGGCAGTCCACACATGAGGGACAGACAAATGTGATGCTAGTAAGAAAAGTAAGCTATGTAAATAAAGTAAATAAACACCACTGATTACCACTCTAACCTTACAGCTGCATTTATAAAGACTAGTTCCAAACCAAATCTGTCAGTGTCACTGCCACCATCCAAATTACACACGATAACCAGGTGGAACACACGGAGCTGCACAATACTTTATTTTCCGATTGTAATCTTCAAACAGATATTTTAGACCATGAAAACATCCTTTCACTCTGATACAGCTGCATGCAAATGTCTCCACTGCAGCTGCAGGCCTTCACCCATCGCCTATCATCTGTCCTCTGCACGTATTGCACTGGAGCCGGGGCTCAAATGTGCATTTTGCCGACCCCTCCCAAGAGAGATGGACCTGTGTGCATTGCCGCATGAGAATAGCCTAGTCTCCAGCAAATTTTATTATTTCTATGTCACATTTAGTCCACAGAAACAGCATCCAGTAAACAAAGGCTCTGGCTGTGGTTATCTGAGGGAAATTAGTTATTACTCATCACAGTTTCACTGCACTCAATAAGCAGCGTTGAGAAGGTAAATCATAGAGTAATAATAATTATCACATTTGTCAACCACGAATTCAGAGACAAATCATTTTAACTAAAGCAGAATGGCTTGGGTATCGTATCCCATCCTCACCCACACTTTGCATATTAGGTGATTTAAGTGAAATGAATATAGAGGTAAAGATGTCACACATGGTTCTCACTGCCTTATGCATCGCAAACTATCCCCATGAATTGGAAATCAAGAAATAATCTGTGTACAACTCACTATGATAACTTATTATCAGATTATATTAGCCTGGAGAGAATGTCTGCCTCCTCAAATAACCAGCTGGCTGAATTTAATTTTCTCTGGTCCCTGCTTATTAATTCTACAATCTGAGGGGTGGCGGGCAGTGGATAGCTCTCCTTGGCGCCTCTGGCGGCTGGCTGCGCCCTGACCATGAGGGGTTTCTGTGACCCACTGGGGCAGGTGTCTAAGGAGCCTGTTCCGGGGTGGCTGTGTCTGGCCTGGGGGGTTGGTGGGGAGGCTGCGGGGTAGGCTGGCTGGTCTTGCTTCCCGGGTGGGGCTGGGTCTGGCCCTGGGCCCCTGGTGCTAGGGGTGGTGTTCCCCCTCTGGGTCAGTGTTGGGTGTGTTCCAGTGGTGCGGGCCGGCCCTATTGCGTCCTTGCTCTCCCCGGGGCCCTGGCACCGCTCTGGGGACTGGTGACTGCATCCCAGGGCCTGCGGGTGTGGGTGTACGTGTGTATGTGTACATATGTGTGCACATGTGTGTGTGCAGGTGTGCCTGAGTGTGGGTGTGTGTGGGTTCATGTGTGTGTGTGGGTGGGTGTAGATGTGGGTGTGTGGGTGTGTGTGTTGTGTGTGGGTATGCGGGGTTGTGTGTGGGTGTAGGTGGGCATGTGTGATGGTGAGTGTGTGTGTGTGTGTGTGTGTGTGCACATGAGGGTGGGCGTGGGTGTGTGTGTGCGGGTACCTGTGGGTGGACATACGGGGGTGGAGGATGTGTGTGTGGATGAGGGGACCTCGTTGGGTGGCGGGAGTGGGGCAGACCATCTGGTGGCCTGGGGGTTGCCAGTTTGGGGCCTGCTTTTATCGGCTGCCCTGCCGTTGTGTCACGGGGCAGGGCGCTTTGTCACATTGCCTCTGGTGTCCTTGGCGCTGGGTGTGTGTGGGTGGTCGGGGGGCTGTTGGCGTGGGTTGGCGGCCGTGTTGCCATCGGTTTGCTCCGGGCTGGCTGTGGCTGCAGGGTGGCCTGCCGCTGTTGGTGTGTGTCTGGGGTGGGTTGTTGGTGGGCTTGCGGTGGGCGCTCTGGGGTGTTGCTTGGCGTGTCGGGTGCCGTATGGGTCCGGCCCATTGTTCATTATTGTGATTACTGCTGTTGTGTATGTTCGTGAGTGCAAGATGTGTGGGAGTGGATATGGCTGCTCCATCATGCTTTTGGTGCTGGGAGCACTGGGGCACGACACTGGCCGGTCCTGGGCTGCTCAGTCTGGCGGTCCTCGACCTGGATTAGGATCTGGGGTCAGTGAGTGGCCTCCTGAACCAGTTTGCAAGCTGGCTTCTTGGGGGGGGGGGCACATGGGCTCCCTTTTGGACCACCTCCCTCCCAGTCTTACCCCCCCCCCCCCCAATCCCGATTCTGGGTGGAACATAGATCTTCTTGGATACACGTAGGGTTTTGGGGTGGGAGTGTGCTGCACTGTGTGAAGGGGATACCTCTGCTGTAAAGTAGGGCTGCCCTGGGCACCCACACACAAACACACACTTTTAATTGCATTTTAAACATTGAGGGCTTGGGGGGATGGGGGCCCCGCTGCCTATCGCAGTGGCTAGTGGTGCCCCCCCAATTTTAACTGTACTCTGGTAGTTCACACACCTGCACACAATACACATGCACACAATCAGATCACACAACTGACACCCATCATAAGATAAGATAAGCCTTTATTAGTCCCACAACGGGGAAATTCAAGGATTGCGACAGCACAGGGATAGCAACACTCAGAGCAACAATCAGAAGGCAAGAAAAAAAACAAGCAAGCAAGAGCAGCTAATATACATATGCACATATTCCTATAAAATATATATATACACACACACAGACACACAGTGCAAAGCATTGTAGCTGGATGGAATAAATATATGAATATGTTAACACACAGTGCGGAGCAATGTAGCTAGATGGAATAATATGTAGATATATAAACACACAGTGCGGAGCATTGTAGCTAGATGGAATAAATATATAGATATATAAACATAAACACACCCAGTGCGGAGCATTGTAGATAGATGGGATGAAACAGCACAACCGTCTACTTAGTTATCCTACATGGTATGATTATGTGCCCATACATATTCTCATTCTCCATAGCGACCGGTATTTTCCTAGTTGTATGCCGGAGGGGACCATTGTGTAAGTCTATTGCATCTTTTGCATTCAAAAAACTATTAGTTTGTTACGTCTTTTTGCTATCTCTGCGAGCGGCCCTGCTTAGGTTGTACAGTCTGACAGCCGTTGGTAGGAAGGACCTGCGAAACCTCTCGGTTGTGCACCTGGGATGATGTAGTCTGCTGCTAAATGAGCTCCTCAGTGCATTCAGTATGTCCTGCATAGGGTGGAACTCGGACTCCAGCAGAGATGACAGTTTAGCCACCGTCCTTCTCTCTCCTATCTCCTCCACCGGATCAAGGCGCTGCCCCAGGACAGAGCTAGCTTTCTTGATCAGTTTGTTCAGTCTCTTCCTATCGGCTGCAGTAATGCCACTGCCCCAGCAGACCACTCCAAAAGTGATGGCTGATGCCACCACCGTGTCATAGAATGTCTTCAGCAGCGCGCCTTGTACACCAAAAGACCTGAGTCTCCTCAGCAGGAAAAGCCTGCGCTGTCCCTTCTTGTAGAGTGCATCAGTATTGTGTGACCAGTCTAGTTTATTGTTCAGATGAACACCCAGGTACTTATAGGCTGTCACCATCTCGATGTCTGTTCCCTGTATATTTACTGGTGCTGTGAGGGGTTGTCCTTGCCTGCGGCAGTCCACCACCAGCTCCTTAGTTTTTCTCGCGTTGATCTGGAGGCAGTTCCGATGGCACCAGTCCACGAAGTCCTGGATAAGCCCTCTGTACTCAGCTTCATCTCCATTGGAGATGAGGCCAACGATCGCAGAGTCATCAGAGAACTTCTGTAGATGGCAGTGTGTTGTGTTGTGTGAGAAGTCCGCAGTATAAAGAGTGAACAGGAAGGGAGCCAGCACCGTTCCCTGGGGGGCCCCTGTGCTACTGATGATCGTGTCGGACACACAGTCCCGGGTTCTCACAAACTGAGGACGGTTCGTGAGGTAGTCCAGGATCCATGATGACAGGTGCTGGTCCACCCCTGCGCGAAGCAGCTTGTCCTTCAGGATCATCGGTTGGATGGTGTTGAAAGCACTGGAGAAGTCAAAGAACATGATCCTCACCATATTCCCGGGCTTCTCCAGGTGGGACAGAGAACGGTGAAGGAGGAAGATCACCGCATCCTCCACCCCAATGCCATGCTGGTAGGCGAACTGGAGTGGATCCATCGCTGGTTCCACCAGGGGGCGGAGGTGAGCAAGGAGCTGTCTCTCCAGGGTCTTCATCAAGTGGGACGTCAAGGCCACCGGTCTGTAGCTGTTCAGGTCTTTGGGGTGGGAAGTTTTTGGTACAGGTACCACACAAGATGTTTTCCACAGCTGTGGTACCCTCCCCAGTTTCAGGCTCATGTTGAAGATATACGTCACAATCCCACACAGCTGGTCTGCACAGGACTTGAGGAGCTTTGCGCTGATGCCGTCCGGTCCCGACGCCTTCCTCGCCTTGATCTTCCTCAGCTCCGTCCTCACCTGGGTCCTGGTCAGGGTCAGGATGGGGGGTGTTGGTGGAGTGGGGGGTAGGCAGCAGGACTTGATTTCTTTAGAGGCAGCAGTGGTTGTTGTGCAGACAGGGGGGAGGGCGGTTGGTCAAACCTATTGAAAAACAGATTCAGGTTGTTCGCCCACTCCCTGCCCCCCGTGGCCTGGGGGGAGGTATTCTGGAGCCCAGAGATGGTTTTGAGGTTTCTCCAGACCCCGCTGATGTCGCTCTGTTGCAGCTTGTCCTCCATCTTCTTCCTGAAGCTGTCCTTGCCTACTCTGATCTTTCTCCTCAACTCCCTCTGTACGGACTTCAGCATCTCCCTATTCCCCGACCTGAAGATCCTCTTCTTCTCTCTCAGAAGTGTTTTTATCTCAGGGTTGATCCAGGGTTTGTTGTTTGAGTGACGCCGTATGGTCTTGGTGGGAACGGATTTGTCCACACAGAAGCTGAGGTAGCCCGTGAAGGTGTGAATGAGGCCATCGATGTCCTCACCATGTGGATCGCAGAGCTGCTTCCAGGCGGTGGCTTCAAAACAGCCCTTTAGAGTGTCCATTGTCTCCTCAGACCATAACTCCACAGTGTGCATGGCCGGAGGTTGTCTGTGCACTAGGGGTTTGTACACCGGCCGGAGATGAACCAAGTTGTGATCCGATCTCCCGAGTGGGGGGAGTTGTGATGAGGTGTACGCCTCCTTAGTGTTTGCGTAGAATAAATCCAGTGTTTTATTGTCTCTAGTGTGGCATGTGACATACTGGGTGAACGTGGGTAGAATGGGAGATAGTGAAACATGGTTGAAATCGCCTGAGATGAGGAGAAGAGCATCTGGGTGTTCTGTCTGCAGCCTGCTGGTTACTGAATGGATGACGTCACGCGCTGTCCCAGCGTTCGCCGTCGGATTTGCATAAACAACAATGCAGATCACGTGTGAGTGTTCTCTCGGGAGATATGTAGGCCTCATGCTAACAGCTAGCAATTCAATGTCTTTGCTGCAGTGTCGTTGTTTAACAGTGATATGTCCCGGTCTGCACCAGTTGTTGTTAACATACATTATCACTCCACCGCCCCTTGCTTTGCCACTGTCTGGTGTTCGGTCAGCCCATATCATGTGAAAACCCTCCAGCTCAATGTTAGCATCTGCTGCTAGTTCAGTTAGCCACGTCTCAGTAAACAAAAGGAGAGAGCACTCCCGGTAAGTGCTATCATAACGGGAGATAGCCGCTAGCTCATCTACCTTTCCCAGTATCGACCGTACATTTCCCATGACAACAGATGGAAGGGAGGGTCTGTACCTTATATTTTTTGTCCTCCGCCTTACTCCAGCCCGGCAGCCGCGGCGTTTTCGCCTCAGTTCTCTCGGTATGTCGAGTTTTTCCAATGGGACCGGGTGACGGTTGAATGCTAGCAGCTCTTCCCTGCTGTATCGTATCCTGCTATAAACAGTGGCTCCGTCCACCGGCTCAGGAGACATTTGGGACGATCTGTGTGTCCGTGATATAAGTGAAGTGAAAAAAGACGGATCAAAAAGAGAGAGAAGGGGAAAAAGACTCGGAATTGAGCCGCTGTTGCAAAGGGCAGCCTACTCGTGTGGCGCCGGGAGAGAAAAAAAAAAAAAAAATCATGATTCGTGTACGGGGGAGTGGTGGGGGTCTTCCCCCACCCGTTGCCCTCCTTCTGCCGGGGGCCTGGAGCTCATCATGTCGTCAAATTCCCTGGGGACTGCCAAATGAATAAATAGGAACAAGGGAGTGAGAGAGTGATTGAATATATATATCGGCAGTCCATCATTTTTGATGAGGACACAGAGAGAGAGAAAGAGAGAAGGTGGAGAGTATGCTATGTAGGTTTGTTCTTGCAGGCTTGCAGATGAGCTGTTAGACCAGCTTTGGATCTACATGGTCGTTTGCATTTGCTACAAGTCACTAGCACTAGGGATGGAGTGGCACCGATCATGAGCTGACATACTGTATAGTTGGCTGCCCACTTCTCCTCAACTCTCTTTGTTACCTTGTGTAATACACCACGTCACGTTGCTCTGGATGAGGCTTGTTGTTCCCAGGTATCAGTGTCAATCTCAGCACATTTCATGTGACGTTTCAGGATGCCTTTATAATGTGATCTCTGGCCACCACACTTCCATTTCCCATGCAGTTCACTATGGAGCCCTTGCATAGGAAGGCGGTTGTCAGACATGCGAAAGACATGTCCTGCCCATTGGAGCTGAGCTGCAGTAACCAAGGCTTCTATACTCACAGCTCCTGCTCATTCCAGGACAGTCACATCTGGAACTCTGTCTTGCCACTTGATTTTCATGATCTGGCACGTATAGGGTTTTATATGTGTAGTTTATTGTTGGTACAAGCGTTAATGTAAATATGCCTGTAAGTAGGAATGAAGATTTCTTTTCATTACCAACATGCATAAGCTCATGGGGCACCAGTCCAAAAGAATGGACAATTTTATTAATAATTCTGTATTTATACCAATAATGAATCAGTCTAAAAAAAAAAAAACCTGAGTTCTTGTCTGCTTTTAATCAAGACTGACATGAAATCAAACAATAACTCCCATATGTCTTTTTAATAGTTTAATAAGAAATTTCAGAATAGATCAACACATTCAGATGACTTTAAGATCGTGAATTCAACATGTATCATGAGCACATTAGACTTGTTATTGGATTACTGAACATAAAGTGTATTATGTATTATTATTGGCTGCACGGTGGCGCAGTGGTTAGCACTGCGGCAGCACAGTTTACCCTTGGCCGGGGGATTGTGGGGATCGTGGGATCGTGGGTTCGATCCCAGCCCCCGACCAACAGTGATCTGTGTGGAGTTTGCATGTTCTCCCCGTGTTGCGTGGGTTTACTCCGGGATTTCTCCGGTTTCCTCCCACATGCCAAAAACATGCATGTTAGGTTAATTGGCTGTTCTAAATTGTCCCTAGATATCTGTTTCCTATAGGCCCTTAGAATAGAGGGTTAGTATTAATGAAAGCGCTTTGAGTGGTCTTTGTGACTAGAAAAGCGCTATATAAGTGTAGGTTAGTTAGTAGTAGTTAGTAGTTAGTTATCAAACATTTGTGGAACCAAAGAAAACCATAGCTTAAACTGGCACTGTAATGGAAAATGAGGAACCATAAAATAGCATTTGTTAAGAAAAATGGATACAGTTCTATGAAGAAAATGATAACTAAGCTATTTCATAAAAAGGAAAATTTGTGTTACTCTGAAAAGGAATGGAGATTAATGAAAAGACAAACACATTTGAAGTTCTGAAAGGAGTTTGAAGATATTAGGTTTATAGAACTTACTCAGGAATATTCTGAAGAATTAAATCTAATTTGGACAACAAATCTTCAGCACAGCAGAGTCAGATTGTGCCCCGTGGTGGTAGTAGGCCTCCTACATGCCAACCTTGATCCGGATGGATGTCTATGGATGCTATTGGGAGAAACGGCCAGGCAGGTTCTGCCTCAGCACAGTACAGGCCTACTCCTTGGGATCACAAATGTAAAAGCTGGATGCTCCTTTCACTGGCTGAGGTCTGTTTATGCACATAAAAAGGAATTTGACCAGGTTGTCAAATTCTCGATAATGTAAGTCCACTCAGAAAATCAATCTTGGAAAAAAAAAAAAAATCCATTTCTTCCGATGTGTTGTGGTCAGAACAAAGTTGATTTAAGCGTGGTAAAATTCAAACAAAATATTCTTGGCATGGTAATTTAAGAAAATGGAGTAAAATAAGAAAAAGTGAATTTTAAAGAAAAAGAAAAAGTTTACACAGAGCATAGATAAGCTCCAGGCCTGCTTAGGAAACAAAAGAAAGAGCAGAAACTGCTCCTTCAAGAGTCACTCCCAGCTTTCAACCATAACTCACACAAATCTCAGAAAAACTGCTCCCATCATCTCTAAGACTGTTGCCATATGGCCGAAGGATGCTTCCCAGCAGCTGCAGGATTGCTTCGACAAGACCAACTGGGAAGTCTTCGAACATCAGGACCTGGAGCTGTTCACAGATAGTGTACTGTGCTATATCAAGAACTGCATAGACACTATCACAGTGAACAAACTGATCTGTATCTTCCCTAACCAGAAGCCCTGGATGAACTGGGAGGTCCAGCAACTGCTGAGGGAGAGAAATATCGCCTTCAGGTCTGGCAACAGTGAACTCTACAGCACAGCTCGGGCCAACCTGAAGAGGGGCATCAGAGAGGCTAAGGCAGACTATAGGAGGAGGATTGAAGACCATCTGGATAGCAATAATAGCCGGCAGGTGTGGCAGGGTATCCAGCACCTGGCCAACTATTGAACTAATCCAGGAACTGCGGTAGGTGACCTCACGCTGGCGGAGGAGCTGAATATCTTCTTTGCCCGCTTTGAGGTCGCTGCACCTGTCTCAGCCAACCTACACCAGGCCCACAGCAGTACGTTCCTCACTTTGGAGGAACATGAGGTGAGGCGCACCCTGCGGTCCATCGACCCAAGAAAAGCAGCAGGTCCGGACGGTATCCCAGGACATGTGCTGAGGGGACTGTGCAGATCAGCTGGCTGGAGTCTTTACTAAGATTTTCAACCAATCCCTAGCACAGTCCACTGTCCCATCCTGCCTGAAGTCCTCCACCATAGTCCCCTTACCCAAGAAACCTCACATCTCCAGCCTCAACGACTACAGACCAGTCGCACTCACCCTGGTGGTGATGAAGTGCTTTGAAAGGCTGGTCCGTAGTCATATCATAGCAGCACTGCCCCGCAGTCTTGACCCCCACCAGTTTGCTTACAGAGCGAATCAATCCACAGAAGATGCGGTGGCCACAGCACTCCATGCCACTCTAGCCCACCTGGAGCGGCAGGGGAGATATGTGTGGATGCTCTTCGTGGATTACAGCTCTGCATTTAACACCATTCTTCCACACAAACTGGTGGTCAAGCTGGGGAACCTGGGGCTTCCTCAGGCCATATGTATGTGGAGCAGCAGCTTCCTCTCTGATCGCAGACAGAGAGTCAGGGTGGGCCATCATACATCTTCGGCCCTAAGCCTCAGTACCGGATCCCCCCAGGGCTGTGTGCTGAGTCCCCTGCTCTACTGTCTGTATACACACGACTGCACCCCCGCCCATCACAATAACACCATCGTGAAGTTTGCAGACGATACTACAGTGGTGGGTCTCATTTCGGGGGGGGACGAGTCTGCCTACAGAGATGAGGTGGTGTGGCTGTCGTCATGGTGTAAAGACAATAACCTTCTCCTGAACACCTCTAAGACCAAAGAGTTGATAATAGACTACAGGAGGAAGAAGACAGAGATTCCCCCTCTCATCATCAGCGGGGACTGTGTAGAGAGGGTAGCTGACTTCCATTTCCTGGAAGTCCACATGGAGGAGAACCTGTCCTGGAGTGTGAACACCTCTGAGCTGGTGAAAAAGGCCCAGCAGAGACTGTACTTCCTGAGGATTCTCAGGAAGGAGAACATCACACAGAGACTGCTGGTGTCCTTTTATCGAGCTTCCATTGAGAGCATATTAATATACTGTATATGCATCTGGTACAGTAGTTGTACAGTAGCTCTGAGGAAAGCACTCCAGAGGGTCATTGACACTGCCCAGAAGATCATTGGCTGTCCTCTCCTCAAGCTGGAAAATCTACACTGCTCTCGTTGCCAGAAGAAAGCCCAAAATATTTTAAAGGATACTTCACATCCTGGACACTCACTGTTTGAACTACTGCCATCTGGGAAACGATATAGACAAATGAACACAAGGACAAACAGACTCAAACACAGCTTCTATCCAACAGCAATAACCATTCTGAATAAAACGAGGAAGTAATGTGCTAAATGGACATGACTGTATGCTGTTGAATGCTCTTTGCAATGACTGTGTATGCATGATGTCCTGTGTTGATGTCTGTGTGAATGTAGCTAGTTATTTATTCTTTTAATTATTATTTTTAACTGGTTTTTAGTAATTTTAGGTCTATGTTTTTTATAATGGGGCAATGTTTTTATAAATGGGGCACTGACTGGAGAGCACTTTGAATTTCGTTGTACCTGTGACAATGACAATTAAAGATCTATCTATCTATCTATCTATCTATCTATCTGCAACTGGAGACAAAGGAAAGTTTTGCCCAACTACGTTCAAAGATCAGGATTGGATCTGCCCATTAGCCTAAACTTTTGACCAATTGCACTGAGTTTCTTTGTTCAGCAGAGGTTGTAGCACTGACTAAAAAGGAGATGCATGGAGATTTGGAAGCTGATTGGTCAGTTCACAGTTTTTGGAATGTACCCAGGGATAGATAGAAGGATGCATAAGATTTGATATGAAAAATGCAATCATCCTAAAACATGTACATGCTGCCTATTAAAGCATAAATTCTTTAAAACTTTAGTGACTAAGATATTCTATTTAATAAAAGAACAATGTGTCTACATTGTAAATGTGATAATTTCTTTATAGTAGGCATGCAAAATTAATCCTCCCTGAACATAAAGAAACACATATCAAATCATATCAATAAAAGCATTTCAAAACATAATTGTCCATCACAGGGTTTCACCATAATCTTCAAAAGCGGATGCTGTGTGTGGGGGGGAAAGAAGAATTATTTCATTGTTCACAATTAATAGTTCAACTTCAGAGAGAAATATTCCAGTGTTATCCATTAGAGGGCAATATTGGACTCTTGAGTTTCAATGAGGAATCTTGCTGGTCAGGGTCTGTGGAACATCAAGCCATAAACCTGTCATTTTGGCATTCCTTTGGCAAATGGATTGGAGAGGATTTGACTCCAGGTCTTGGAGCAGGGATTAACTTATCCACTTTGTGGCCGATGGCATAGGGTTTCACAGCTCCGGTCTTGGGTGAAGAAAAGCGGTTTATGACCAGACTTTTGGGTGAAAGAATTCCTCCTCAGCAAAGAATAATTTTATAAATTGGAACCCAGCGGTTAACACTACATGCATGTGGCCAAGCTGGATTTGAGTCAGCTGTTTGATATGTCTACGGTAAAGGATCTTCAATGGAGTATAGAAGTGTTGGCAACACTGCTGTACTGTAGATCTTGATCTTAGTACCAAGTTTGCTGTCATGTCACGACCAGAGACGATGCTGAAAAGACCCAAAGGCCTTGCAGGCTGCCTGAATTCTCCAGTCAATCGCAACATCGGATGAGTTCTTTTTGGTGACAGTGCTGCCCAGGTAGGTGAAGGTGGAAGTGCCTCACTGTGAACTTCTACAGCAGGTTGCTCAAACTCTTGCTGCTGCGGTGGGGCGCGGGCTGATCTCCGGCCCGGGGGGGGGGGCCTCCCGGCGCCTGGGGTATTGGCCCCACTGGGTGGGCGGGGGGTTGGCCGGTCCGGTGGCATGGGTCCGCTGCCCCAGCCGCCTGGTGGCCTGGCCTCCCTCGACCGTCCCTCTTGGGGCAGATGCCTGGCTCTCCTGGGGCTTGTTGTGCTCTGTGGGGATTGGTGGCATTGTCTTGCTTGCTCTCGGTTTCGGGGGGGGGGGGGGTGCTGTGACCGGCCGCCCTCTTCGCATGTTTCCTGACAAACCACTCACATGCACACACTTTTTTGTGCACGCTCTCATACACATGCACACGGATGCACACACACATATGTCTCTCTTTTAACAGGTGCGGATACCAGACTCGTGTTGAGACCTCTTCGGTGGAAGAAGCAGTCGGTCTTTTGTTTGCTTTAGTTGTTGGTTTGTCTTCTTTATCTGTTCCTCTCCCTTTTCTTTCCCGCTCCCTACACCTCCTCTCCCCATTCCCCTCCTGTCAGGTCTTTCATGGGTAAAATAAAAATGAAGTATTAAAAGTTATTACCAGGGGAGTTTACAACAATATACAGTGTATATGTACTGCACAAATCTCCTTTTGGCAAAGGAAATCTGTTTGGCACAATAAGGGTAGCAGATTTCTGTTCTGCTCCCCTAGCTGCCTGACAGGACAAGGGGAGAAAAACTAAAGCAGAAATTTTATTTTGACACATTTTGTGAGTTTCAGTTGTTTTGTAGTTTAACAGACCCACTTGATAGAGTCAAACAGAATTTTGCGGAGAGCCCACAACTTCTCACTGCAGGTCATAACTTTGCAGCTCGGCCCACAGATTCTCACCTCACGTTTGTTTTTATACATCCCACTGTGTGTGTGAAAATCAGCGTATGCCGTGTTTTTGTGCGTACACACTAGGGGTGTTGGAGGGGAAAAAAATCAATTCATACAAGAATCTAGATTCTCATTTTACATGATCCAGAATCGATTCACAAAAATTAACAATCAATTTTTATTATTATTATTATTATTATTTGCGGTGGTGCTGGGGTCCTGTCAAGTGACACATATTGCCGCTTTGGGATAAGCAATTACGCATTGACGTTGCCGACGCAGGAGAATCATGCAGAGTAGCTTACTAGTTAGCAGTCGGGAGAAACAGTCGAAATAAAGAAAAAAATGAGCAGCAAGAAATTCAACCAGTCCCATCTTCAACTAGAAAAGCACTCAGAGAGTACATACCTCCACCAAGGCTCCTTCCTTTCCTCATGGATCACCTTGAAAATGTAATGGGTTCATGTGTAGGCCACAAGCCAGTTCTGGTAAAAATTGCATCAAAGTCTATCCAGTAGTTTTGGAGGATTCTTGCTAAGACACTGAGAAGATAAGAGCCTTGGTGGAGGTGCGCGTTCTTGGATCATCACCAATATATAATGGGTTCCTCTCTAGCCCAAGGACCACATCTGGTGAAAATTTCATCCAAATCCATCCAGTACTTTTTGCATAATCCTTCTAACAGACAGACAGACAGACAGACAAACCACTCCGATTACATAACCTCCTTAGTGGAGGTAATAAAGGAGTGTGTGGGCACGTTTTTGTTTCTACAACATTCCGGGACAGAAAGCGCTAGATGTGACACATGTAATATGTAAAGTTTACAAACAAAAGTCAAGTACTTTGGTAACACCATAAACGCCGGGGCTCACATTAACCACAATCACCCAGAGTTGAAAGAAGTGGAACAAGTTCTAACTCCTCCGGCTGAACAACATACACTGCACCAGTTTAACAAACTCCCAGCAAATTCTGAACGGGCAAAAAAAAAACAACAAACAAACAAACAAACAAACCATGAAATCTTTTAACAGCCCTTTATTTTGTTTTATAACTTTAATTTATTTTTTAAGTCTCTGAAGAATTTAGATACTTAAGTTTATATTTGTGCAGGTTTAAAATGAATGTTACATCAATTGCATTTAGGTCTTATTGAATTTGTTCATTGCATTAAGTTACTGTATAAGTAACTGTACATTGACTGCATACAGTCAGGTAGCACTACTATTTAAATGGATGTTCAAAGTATTTGTGATAGAATTTACTTTTGTTTTGGCTACATGAAAAATTATGTGATCTCATGAAAAAAAGGGATTTGGTTCTTAAAAAAAATGGCTAAAAACGGATTTAAGTACAGACAGACTGATTTTTAAAAGCATCAGAAATGAAGTCACCATGTAGCTCCGTAAAGCAAAAGCAAATTTCTTCTTAGACATAATCAAAAATGCAAAAGGGAACAACAAAAAACTCTGGAAATGTTTTGATAAACTCACAGGGAAAAAATGCAAAAAAAAAGTGAAGTCATACAACTCAATTTGAATGGAGAACTTCACTCAGATAGCTTAGATATAGCCAGCAATTTAAATGAGCATTTTATCAAATCAGTACAAAAACTGGGTCTGAATTTTACCCAAACATAACATACAGTTGTTTTTCCTATATATGCTAGGCAAGCAAAACTTTTAGATGGCGTTCAAAGACGTGTAACAAAGCTGGTCCCAGAACTTCAGCATTTAGCATATAATGATAGGCTACGTGAGTTGAAGCTTCCAACACTGCAGTATCGATGTGTTCGGGGAGACATCATTGCAGTATACAAGTACCTTCATGGCATTTATAGGGTTGATCTCTGTTCAAATAGGCAAATGTGTGTCAGGTTGTTATATTTGTGTATTTATAATATTTATAATATTTATAATTGTGTATTTATAATGTACCGTAAAACGGGGCTATAAGGGACGGCGGGGTAATAAGGGACACTTTTCTGGGAAATGTTTTAAATGTAATTCTGCTTTTTTTATTTTGAGCAGGACGCTGAGTTGTGTTGTTATTGTCTTTCCTGTAGATAGATATTAGTTTTAAGAAATTTGTCGCCGTTATATTTAAGGAAAATTCGAAAAAAAAAAGTGTCCCTTATTACCCCGCCGTCCCTTATAGCCCCGTTTTACGGTATTTATGTTTTTTGCATTGATGTATGTGGTTATTGTGTATTCCTTTTCTTTCCTTTTTTTTTTTTTTACTCGTTTCTCCTTTCTAAAGCCCATCCAGGGACAAGAGTTGCAAATTAGCTAATAGCTATACACTCTGTGCAACACATCAGATTGATTGTCATTGATTAATTGTCTATGTTTATTGCACTGTCCCTGTCAAATAAACAAATCTATTCTTTGGAGCTGGATGATAGCCCCGTATTCACCAGAGGACATAGTTTGAAGTTAAAAAAAATTAAGATGTTGCAAGAGTAGGCAACAGAAATTTTTTTCTAACAGAGTTTTTGAAATGTGGAATAGACTACCTGAGGATGTTGTGACTGCTCCAACAGGGAATATGTTGAAGAGCAGACTTGATGCCCATTGGTCCGCACACCAGTACTCCCTGGAGCACTTTTATTAGTACTTATTAGTCTCCTATTTCTCGACAATAAAGCTTTCTCTTTTTATGTTAGCAGTGAAATGTATTAAGTAAAAATCAGTAATAGGTCTATGACCTACGAAGACTGAAGAGGATACGATAAGATACCTGCACCAAATTAAAATAAATCATGAAACTGATCTAAACCTTAAACCCACAAATGAGGGTAAAGCTTAACAAAATTTTATCATCTCTATCAAGTTCCAGAGGTAAGGATATTCATGGCTAGACACTGTAATCTTGAAAAAACATAAAAATACTTTAATAATTCCAATTACAGAACTAATAAATCAATCAATACATGAAAACATCTTTCCTGATGCAATGAAACATGCCATTGTAACCCCCATACACAAAGCTGGAAACACACAGGAAATTAGTAATTATAGGCCGATAAGTATACTTCCTGTTTTGTCAAAAGCCATTGAAAAGGTGGGAGGAGACCAACTGGTAGAACATCTCGAATCTGCCCAGTTGCTGAGGTTTACATTCAACTCGGCCAATTGCAGAGTCGGCCATTTTCCAACTCGGCCAATTGCCGAGTCGGCCCATCGACTATGCCAACCCGGCCAATTGGATTTTGCATTATAACTACCTGAATTTATTTATTTGTCTATTTGTCAAGGACAGTGCAATAAACATAGACAAAAAAGAAAATCTGATGTGTTGCACAGAGAGTGTATAGCATTAAGCTAATTTGCAACTCTTGTCCCTGGATGGGCTTTAGAGAAAAGAAACAGATAAAAAGAGAAAAAGATGAAGAAAAAACAAAATGAAAACAGTATAAACAATATCCACATACATCAATGCAAACAAAATTATAAATACACAATATAAAAACCTGATTCACATTTGCCTGTTACAGTAAAAAGCCTGTTACACATTTGCCTTCCCTTCTATAGCATTTCTTTTAAATTTGTGACTTCATCCATAATGAAGACTAAAAAGTAAACTTGAATAAAGTACATATTTTGTGAAAAGTTTCTTAAGTACACGTTTGAGTAAATGTGACTCGTTACTTCCCACCACGGATTACGTTAAAATTCACTGTAGGTGGTGGTCCAAGTGTGTTTTTCGTGTCATTGATCAATCCGTATTGGAGAAGTATGTGGACAGCGTGAAATGAAGAGGCTGAATTTATTTCTCAATTCAGGTTTATTATTCATCTCACATCTCCAACGTCCTCTCAAACAGAAAAGAGAACCAACTTCTCCAATCCCCTCCTTTTATACCCGGGACATCAAAGTACAGAAACACATCGTCATTCAACCCCCCATCTTCTTCCTCCACCTGACCCCTGGAGGTCAGGAAGTCCTTTCAGAGTCATTTCCAAAGGCACCTCCACCTCCTGCCGTTATCCCCAGGAGGTCCAGACTTATTGTTCCTTCTAAGACGTGAGGTAACACAATATACATATGCAGTCTGAGCATCTGAATCAATGTGCTATACATATGCAGTCCAAGCATCTCAAATATGTGTGCCACAGAGTACACCATTTTTTAAATATAGTCTTCTGTATTTTTGGTAAATCTGAGAAAATTTGTTGGCAGCCTTGGTTTGCCAGCATTTTTTTAATAAACGTACATTTTTATCGTCAGTCCTCACCGGCATCTCTCAGAACAGCTTTAGCTGACAAACCAATCAGGTTGCGGTAGGTGACTGCATACACCAATCACGTTCGACTTAATCAGGACCCATCCTCCCCCCACCTCCAGGGTAACAAAAAAAATTAAAATGCAGCGGGTCTGACATGAATATTCATTTTCAAGAATTTAACTAGCTTACAAAAAAATATGTATTGATTGTTGAAAACCAGACAAGTGCAAAATTAGAAAGCATAATACATTTATAAGCCTAGATTCATTACCTCACAGATTATCATACAGTGGGCAAAAAAGGATTTAGTCAGCCACCAATTGTGCAAGTTCTCCCACTTAAAAGATGAGAGAGGTCTCCAATTTTCATCATAGGTATACCTCAACTATGAGAGACAAAATGAGAAAAAAAAATCCAGAAAATCACATTGAAGGATTTTTAATGAATTAATTGGTAAATTCCTCAGTAAAATAAGTATTTGGTCACCTACAAACAAGCAAGATGTTACATGTGGCTCTGGGGAGCCACACAATGAGAGCCGAGGGCGAGCCAGTGAGTTGAGATGTTTTATTATAAATAAAGGATAAGGGATAAGGGACACGGGATAAGGAACACGGTCTTGCTGACCAAAAGCACAGCTACTCATAAACAGGGTTACACTCACAAGTAGTACGGCACAGGAGTAACGGGCTGGCACTGGACATAAGGATGCCAAGGCATGGATACTCACAGCGGGGAACTCTCACAAGAATACTGCAAGCAGAGTAGAGGGCTGACGCCGGACGTAGGGGTTTCAGCCTGTAGTGCTTTAAGTCGCAGCCCCGAGAGATCGAGGCTGCTCCTTTTTATCCTCATTAGCAGCGCCCCAGCTGATGAGGATTAATTGGGCCCCAGCCGTCCTGTACACTGACAGCTGGGAGCCTGCTGAGACGCTGCCCAATGAGAGGCCTCGGCGCTCATCCCATGGTGACAGAGCCTCCTCCTCACGGTCGGGCTCCGAACGACCAGGAACATTCCATCCCAGCCGCCCCCCCCCACCTAGGGTGGGCGGAAGGGAGGCAGGACCGGAGGGGGAGAAGCAAAGGGAAGGACAAAAAAAAAACCAATGGAGCAATGTAGAGTAACAGGGCAGAGAGAAAGAAAAAAAAACCCAAATACAATACTCTACATCGCACAAGGAAAAAAAAACAGGGCACAGATGGGGGGAAAAAACTGAACAGGGACACAGGTTACACACTACTCACATAACACAAACAATGTGTAGACCAGGGCAAGGCAGGGAGAAAAAAACCCACCAAAAGGGTAACAGGACAAAAATGACGAAAACGCTGAGTACGGGTAATAAATAAGAGCACAATACACAGCGCTATATGGAACAGTATGAGGCAATCACAGAGCACGGTTGAGAGGGAAACCAAAACACATTACTCCATGAAACAAAAACGAGGTTAAGACCAGGACAAGAATGATAGAAACGCTGAGTACCGATAAATAGAAAAGATAACAAAATACACAGCGCTATATATATATATATATATATATATATATATATACATACACACACACACACACACACAGAGTTGCCTAGAGGAGTGAAGGCGACAGGAACAAATGGACAATTACGGAGTACGGATGAGGGGAAAACAAAACACATAACTCCATAATGCACAGACAAAGCTAAGAACAAGGCACAAAAATGAAGAAAAATGCTGAGTACGGACAATAGAAAACAATACACAGCACTATAAATATATATTCACCAGAAGGACAAAATATTACACCCGAGTGACCTTAATAATAACAAAAGGTAAGTGACACCCGAGGAATACGGCAGGCAGAGTCCAAAATGGCCGGAACAGCTCCGGAGGTCTCCCCGCCCATTGTCCAGCTGGCGAACCGGGGAAAGGGAAATGTTCGGACGGCGAACTCCAGACCCAGATCCCAGGAAACCAGTCCACCGGCAGCCGAGCCAGGCCACCCAGAAGCAAACACAGCTCGTCGGGGGGGTTGGACCAGATCGCCGAACCGAAAGTCTTGCGGGTCGGGCCGTCGACCCGCACCACTCAACCACCAGCACCGTTGAGACGGACGAAGGGTCAAAGCGGGTCCCGGTGGAAGAGGCTCAGGGGAGAGCCGATGACGAGGGCGACGAGCGTCAGGCCGCAGGGAAACAGCCACCTCCTCACCGGACCTGGACAATACCGGAGCAGCACCCACGTCGGACCCCGATTGGGCCTTAGGCGAACCCACGTCGGACACCGCTGGAGCAGCACCCACGTCGGACCCCGATTGGGTCTCGGGCGAACCCACATTGGACACCGCTGGAGCAGCACCCACGACGAACCCCGACTGGGTCGGCACCGCACCAGGACCGACCTCCAACGTTGAACCTGGAACCTCCAGCACCACGAGGAACGGCAACTCCTCGCCGGTGACCCTGGAAGAAGGCTTGGAAGAGAAAACAGAACCAGGATCAGGATCACCGGCAGCGCCAGAACCCGGCGAGACGAGCTCGGATGCAGCGAGCGGCTGCACCCGGCTCATCTCCCCTAGAGACAGGCTAAAGTGCTCAAAGATATAAAGGGAGAAAAGAAAGGAGAGCACTCGCCTGATCTCGGGTTCTGACGCCGTCCAGGACTGCGAAGATCCAGGATCCGTCGTCAGGAGGTCGTTGTCAGGCTCCCATTCAGCTGCGTCGGGCCCCGCAGCCAGCACGATGGTCAGCGCAGCTTGAGGTTCCTCCAGCTCCGGTAACCACGCCAACAATCCACACTGCGTGAAGCCAGAAGAATCTCGTCCCGCTGGACTGAACCGCTCCTCCGTGGAGACCCGGGGACGCTTAGTCGTCGGCGCAGACTCCACGCAGCAGTCAGTCCTCCTCCTCCGTCCACAACGCAGCTGCGGAACCAGAACCGCAGGCGCTCTCCTGGTCCCACGACGTTGACCCGGGGCCGGGGACCGCTCGGCGGGGAGAGACACAGAGGATGCAGGATTAAGGACACAGGTTACAGCAGGTGGTGGGAGTTCAGGGAGCTGCGAACCCCGAACTCCACCTCCAGGAGTGGAACAGAGCAAATCACTAAACTGATGTAAATAAACTGGGACTTGCCTGCCTCCTGGAGGTTGGGTAGCGCCTGCTGCGGTGGACATTGCTTCTTCCTCTCCCCGCCAGGCAATAACGGAGGACCCCCTGGGAAGTCGTCTGGGGACCGCTCGCGTTGTCTCCAGGAGAGGGCTCACCAGGCCGGGATTCCAGGCACACACAGCAGTCGGGAAGCGCATCGAGGAGAAGGGGGAGACAGCCGGGGTGAGCCAGCCCAAATGCCCTGGAGTGACAGCGGGGGAACGAGGCTCAGGGAACGAGGCTGTGAAATCTCCACGCTGACGAGACAAAGAGGTGACAGCTGCATGGGTGGAAAGGTCCTGGTGGCAGCCCAGAACTGGATCCGGACGGGGTTTGTGCAGAGGTGACTTGGTGATGTGATGACAGCTATTCCCAGGGGACGAAGCGAGGGGGGAACCCAGGAATCGCCGCTCCTGAGCAGAGACCGAGGCGAGGAAGGCGTTGAACTCGGGAAAGCTTCGTAGCCCTTGGACTCCTCTCCATCAATTAAGGCGGCAAAGCGCGCCTATGCAGAGAAAATCCAGGGACACCTCTGTGACACTAGGAACACCAAGCAGATGTGGCAGGGAGTTCGGACACTGACGGGCTTTAAGCCTAGGCAGGGGGTCGATGATGACGACGCTTCGCTTCCAGACAGGCTTAACGACTTCTTTGCACATTTTGAAGCATCAAACTCGACAATCAGAGGGAGGGCTGGCCCTCCCCCACCATCAGTCGGACCAGCTTTTACCATCAACACAGCGGACACACGGAGGACCCTAACCAGAGTCAACCCACGCAAAGCTGCAGGTCCAGACAACATTCCGGGACGTGTGCTCCGAGACTGCGCGAGTGAGTTGGCGGATGTCCTGACTGACATTTATAACATCTCCCTGAGTCAGGCCATCGTTCCCAGATGCTTCAAGACCTCTATCATTGTACCGGTGGCAAAGAAACCAGTGGTGTCCTGTTTGAATGACTATCGTCCTGTTGCACAGACACCAATTGTGATGAAGTGTTTTGAGCGGCTTGTCAAACCACACATTACAGCCTGCCTCCCTGCATCACACGACCCGCTCCAGTTTGCATATCGTTCAAACCGCTCCACGGAGGATGCTATAGTCACCACCCTACACTCTGTCATCACCCACCTGGACCAGAAAGACACCTACGCCAGACTCCTGTACATTGATTTCAGTTCAGCATTCAACACCATTATTCCCCAGAGACTGATGGAAAAATTACTCCTTCTCGGTCTGAACACCGCCACATGTCTCTGGATCCTGGATTTTCTGACTGAGAGACCTCAGTCTGTCCGGGTTGGAAACAACATCTCCAAGTCTGTCACGCTGAGTACCAGATCCCCTCAAGGCTGTGTACTCACTCCACTGTTGTTTACACTTCTAACACATGACTGTGTATCCAGACACGAGGGGAACCAGATTATTAAGTTTGCAGATGACACCACAGTGGTGGAACTTATCCAGAGGGATGAGGAATCAATGTACAGGGAAGAAGTGAGAGACCTGGAAGGCTGGTGCAGGGAGAACAATCTGGTGCTCAACGTGGACAAAACGAAGGAGATGATTATCGACTTCCGGCGGTCGCAGCCTGAGCACGCCCCCCTCAGCATCGGCGGCCGTTTAGTGGAGAGAGTAGAGAACATCAAGTTCCTCGGAGTGCAGATCTCGCAGGACCTGACCTGGAGCAAGAATTCCTTGGAGATCAGGAAGCGGGCTCAGCAGAGACTGCACTTCTTCAGGAAACTCAAACAGGCCTCTCTCCCCATCTGCATCCTCAGGACCTTCTACAGAGGTGTGGTGGAGAGTGTTCTGACGTACTGCATTGCTACATGGTACTCCAGCTGCAGTATGTCAGACAAAAAAGCCCTGCAGAGGATAGTCAAGGGGGTGGAGAGGGTAATTGGAGTCTCCCTCCCCTCTGTCCAAGAACTTTTTCAGAACCGTTGTAGGAGCAGGGCACTAAACATTGTCAAGGACCGTTCTCACCCTCTGCATAAACACTTTGAACTTCTTCCATCTGGTAAACGATTCCGGAGCATCAGAGGCAGAACCACCAGACTGATCAACAGCTTCCTTCCACAAGCTGTCAGGATGCTGAACAGTTGACCCGGAATCTCTCATACACACTACTGCACCTACGGACATTTTGTATATTATAGTTAGTTATTCTTTTTTTTTCCCCAAGTATGTCTCAGGGATGTGTGAATGGATGGGGGGGTGGGGGTGGGGGGGTGCTATGTGGGAATGTGTCTTAAATCTTGCTGCTTCTTATATGGATGCCGAGAGAAACGCAATTTCATCTTGCCTGCACTACAGTTGTATGTACAGCAATATGACAATAAAGTTTGATTTGATTTGATTTGATCAATCTCACCGCCGCCGCCACATGCCTGATGGTGGTAAAAGGATGCACAGCGGAGCCCGTAACAGCCACCCGGTCCCGGACTTTAACAGCTGTCAGCTGCAGCTCCGTCGGGGGAATCCCGAGTGACGTTGTGCAGAACAGGGGAAGCCCTCTGGATGGCGCGAACTCCCGGGCTGGAATGGAGACAGGAACGGGATCCTGAAGCGGGGGGCGACATCTCATCCGCTTCGGCTTCCTGCCGGGATTTCCATCCAACCCGTGGAGCTTCTCTCGCTGTGCAGCAATGGCGTCACTCCTGGCACAGGCCTCAAGATGGAATGAAGAGCGAAGGTGACTGTCCAGGAGATTCTCAGCACGGCCCAGATGCCAGCGTCTCGAGTTGGAGGCGTCGTGCAGGGTGAAGAGCGTCCTGTCGACAGCCCCCCGGGATGGACCTCAGCTCGTCGCCCTGGCGTCGGACATGACTCCTGGGAGACGGCATGCTAACAACGCTGACACCCGGACAGGAAGGTACAATTCCACAAACTCACGGCTGCCGGCAACTCGTCTGGCTGCGACTTACTGTTACATGTGGCTCTGGGGAGCCACACAATGAGAGCCGAGGGCGAGCCAGTGAGTTGAGATGTTTTATTATAAATAAAGGATAAGGGATAAGGGACACGGGATAAGGAACACGGTCTTGCTGACCGAAAGCACAGCTACTCATAAACAGGGTTACACTCACGAGTAGTACGGCACAGGAGTAACGGGCTGGCACTGGACATAAGGATGCCAAGGCATGGATACTCACAGCGGGGAACTCTCACAAGAATACTGCAAGCAGAGTAGAGGGCTGACGCCGGACGTAGGGGTTTCAGCCTGTAGTGCTTTAAGTCGCAGCCCCGAGAGATCGAGGCTGCTCCTTTTAATCCTCATTAGCAGCACCCCAGCTGATGAGGATTAATTGGCCCCAGCCGTCCCGTACACTGACAGCTGGGAGCCTGCTGAGACGCTGTCCAATGAGAGGCAGGGATGAGCGCCGAGACGGCGTCTCATCCCACGGTGACACAAGATTTCTGGCTCTCACAGACCTGTGACAACTTCTTTAAGAGGCTCCTCTGTCCTCCACTTGTTACCTGTATTAATGGCACCTGTTTGAACTCGTTATCAGTACAAAAGACACCTGTCCACAACCTCAAACAGTCAGACTCCAAACTCCACTATGGCCAAGACCAAAGAGCTGTCAAAGGACACCAGAAACAAAATTGTAGACCTGCACCAGGCTGGGAAGACTGAATCTGCAATAGGTAAGCAGCTTGGTGTGAAGAAATCAACTGTGGGAGCAATTATTAGAAAATGGAAGACATACAAGACCACTGATAATCTCCCTCAATCTGGGGCTCCACGCAAGATCTCACCCCGTGGGGTCAAAATTATCACGAGAACGGTGAGCAAAAATCCCAGAACCACATGGGGGGACCTAGTGAATGACCTGCAGAGAGCTGGGACCAAAGTAACAAAGGCTACATCAGAAACACACCACGCCGCCAGGGACTCAAATCCTGCAGTGCCAGACGTGTCCCCCTGCTTAAGCCAGTACATGTCCAGGCCCATCTGAAGTTTGCTAGAGAGCATTTGGATGATCCAGAAGAGGATTGGGAGAATGTCATATGGTCAGATGAAACCAAAATAGAACTTTTTGGTAAAAACTCAACTTGTTGTGTTTGGAGGAGAAAGAACACCATACCTACTGTGAAGCATGGGGGTGGAAACATCATACTTTAGGGCTGTTTTTCTGCAAAGGGACCAGGACGACTGATCCGTGTAAAAGAAAGAATGAATGGGGCCATGTATCGTGAGATTTTAAGTGAAAACCTCCTTTCATCAGCAAGGGCATTGAAGATGAAACGTGGCTGGGTCTTTCAGCATGACAATGATCCCAAACACACCGCCCGGGCAACGAAGGAGTGGCTTCGTAAGAAGCATTTCAAGGTCCTGGAGTGGCCTAGCCAGTCTCCAGATCTCAACCCCATAGAAAATCTTTGGAGGGAGTTGAAAGTCTGTGCTGCCCAGCGACAGCCCCAAAACATCACTGCTCTAGAGGAGATCTTCATGGAGGAATGGGCCAAAATACCAGCAACAGTGTGTGAAAACCTTGTGAAAACCTACA
This sequence comes from Pholidichthys leucotaenia, assembly GCA_020510985.1. Classification (NCBI taxonomy): domain Eukaryota; kingdom Metazoa; phylum Chordata; class Actinopteri; order Cichliformes; family Pholidichthyidae; genus Pholidichthys; species Pholidichthys leucotaenia. Next base: position 125,452,209 of record CM035841.1, read on the forward strand.
GAAAACGTTTGACCTCTGTCATTGCCAACAAAGTGTATATAACAAAGTACTGAGATGAACTTTTGTTATTGACCAAATACTTATTTTACCGAGGAATTTACCAATTAATTCATTAAAAATCCTTCAATGTGATTTTCTGGATTTTTTTTTTTCTCATTTTGTCTCTCATAGTTGAGGTATACCTATGATGAAAATTGGAGACCTCTCTCATCTTTTAAGTGGGAGAACTTGCACAATTGGTGGCTGACTAAATACTTTTTTACCCCACTGTATACATTTTCAGGTTTATTCTGTGAACAAAATATATAATACCATTAAGAACAAAGTATCAGGAAATTTGATATTTATTCATAATATACTATTACACCAGCATCACTTCTTATATTTAGATCTGATCAGAATGTTAAAATAAACTATAAAATCTATTAACTGTTTTATTCATATCTGGTGCCAGGAGGATAGTCTTGTTTGTTGGGGTGAATAAAGTTCTGGATCGGTAGCTCTCATGTCTTGTCATATCATTCCTCCACAATACATTCTTTTATAAGCTTATACCAAGCTCATTTATATACACATATAGGCCTATATTTATAGAAATGTACTTTATACAATCAAGTTGCATGATGCTGTTGAAAAAATATTCTTTTTTCATGTATGATCATGTATTTCATATAGCCAAGCTGTACAAAGATTTCATGTAAGATATACATTGTATGTATTGTAATTGTAGTATTGTATCGTATTTAGTGAAAATAAACATGGATCTATATAAATATGTTGATTTCTTTTTTGTTCTGGGTACGTTGATAATGCATTGACTTCTCATCAGTAAAGGAATATCAGTCATTCACCAGCCCTATCTTCATTCATCTCCTGAAAAAGGCAGAATGCATATTTATGAGATTATTGTCTTTTACAAATTAGACTGACGTGTTAACTTTGTGAGGTTATTTTTAATTTTGGCAATGTGAAACTACTTTAAAACTACATTGTTTCAAATGAGGGCCATTCTGCGACTTCTTGACTGGGTTAGCTTTTCAAAAATAATGCTGAGCCCTTATTGCAGTCAGTTACATCCATTGTGACATTACATGTTGTAGTGAACACTGACCATCAAGGCAGGAAAAATAACATTTCTTTTTGAAATTTTGAATTTTACGGGGTTATATTGTATTCTCAATAATAAAAGGTTGAACTTGAAGTATGCAAAAAGATTCAGCGTGCACACAGGTTAAGAATGTAATTCAGTTTTAAATTTATTGTAACTATATAATTAATTACAAAATACAATACAAATACACAAAATAAACACTGCAAAAGTGCAAAAATCATACAAAGTACACTTTATTAGTACATATTTGTGAGTAATAGTCAGTTCTAAGTAATTAAGTGATAAATTCTGCATAAATTCTTAGTCTAAAACACACCGCATTTATACCTATGCTACATACGTAAAATAAAAAAAAATTGAATTCTATGGCAAAAAGAATAGGTAATAAAAGAGAATATGGATCTGAGAGCTCTTAGAGATAATATTTTTGAGTAAATTTCTGTAATTAATTCTATCTTTGTTTTGATTACGGTACCTTAACAATGCGTTCAATCTCCAACACCACAAATCCTGAATACGGTGATCGATGGGCCGACTTGGCAGTCGGCCGAGTTGAGTGTAAATCATGCCAAGCCCAGTTCACAATTCGCCGAGTTGGGCGGATATCGCCGCTGGATCCCACGCAGTTTGATTTCAGGGCAAACCACTCAGCGGAGACTGCATGTTGTTACTTTATTGAAACGATGAAAGAAAATCTGCCCGGGGGGGGGGGGGGGGTTGGAGCCATCTTTTTAGACTTTGCTGCGGTCAATCACTCAGTCCTTCTTTCTAAACTATCAGGATGTCTATGAATCCTCATAGTTGACTGTGAATCCTGACTGTCTATGAATGCCCTTAGCTGGTTAAAATCTTATCTACAGTATCTGGTTGCTCCCAGTTGTGTGTGCATAAACAATACTGTATCCCAATCAAAGGCATGCACCATGGGAGTACCACAAGGTTCAGTTTTTGGGGTTTGAAGAATCCATGAATGGATACGGGTCAAGTGGACCCCTGACTAAGTGAGCAAGTGGACCCCGGAATCCAATCTGTAGATGTGTATTCTCAATCCAGTGATTTGTAAACGCGAAGGAGAACAACAAGAATTTGTGTGAAGTTGTTGGAAAGACTTTTCCCTGTCACCAATAAGTGTTTATATGTGTGTGTGTGTGTGTGTGTGTGTGTGTGTGTGTGTGTAAGATGCCAACTAAGCTGACAGAGACTGTTTTGGCTCTGTTTCTGCTTTCAAAAGACTTTTCTTCTCCACCACTGCTGCTTGTCAGGGCTGGCTGCTCCCAGATGAAAATCTACAGTCTGTGGAACTATAATATTGTGAATGACGCTTTCGAAAATTATTAATCAGTTTGTAAATCAATGGATTGAAAATGTATTTGTACATGATACCGGGGTCCACTGGACCAGATCCCTCCGCGAACACAGGAGGCTAACGTTAGCTTAGCCTTATGGTTGCTGTTTCCATGGGAACCAGAAGTAAACTAACCTTCTCTTCTCTGCTCCATTTCAGATTTTAAATCCACATCAGCCAATTCTCGGTGTCGGTCCACCTCTGCTCTGTCCATAGAACTGGACTCTGACGGAGATTCTGGATCCTGCTGCCATTTAACAAGACAACCGGAAGTAGCATATAGCTAACTAAAGTCACATCCGGTAGAAATTTCATAGTAAAAGTCAAAAAATAAAATATTTTTCTTCTTTCGTCAAAGGATCAATCTATAAGCAAAAATTATGTAATAGTAACTAGCAGCACCTAGTGGCTGTTGTTATGTATGAAATAAGCGAGATGCGAGTCAGGTTGTGCAGAGCAACGAACTGAACTTTATTACAGACAGAGGTGAATATATACATATGTTCATTCAACATGTTCATTGAATATGTTCATTCAACTGCCAGAATGTAAAAACTTCATCTAATGAGAGCTCCAGTTTATGTGATAACCATGACATTCTGTTGTTGCAGGAACACTGGTTGTTCGAAAATGAATTGTCTATTCTGAGCAGATTACATGGTGACTTTATAGGACAAGGTGTTTCTTTTATGGATACGGAAGAACGTGTTATCTTAGGTCGCCCCTATGGCGGCGTCGGTATCCTATGGCGGAAGTCACTTGCGAACAGTTGTGTTGTGAAAACTTACGATTGCTTAAGAGTTACAGGTATTGAAGTCAACCTGGGTGACTTTCACTGTCTTATATTATGTGTATATTTCCCCTATGACAGTGTTGAAAACTTGGATGAATACTTGCACTGCCTGAGTCTTGTTAAACGTATCACCGAGGACTTTCCAACTCCATATGTGTTCACAATTGGTGACTTCAACGCTAATACAGCACGTTCAAGTTGTTTTGGAGACGAACTGGTGTCTTTTTGTGAGAGTTACTCCTTACACATCTCGGACAGGATTATCTTACCAGGTGATACCTTTACTCATGTTAGCATGGCTCATGGCTCTACATCATAGCTTGATCACTGTGTGACTACATCCTCAGGCCATGATAACGTGTCCAATATCAAAGTTCTGTTTGACTATGTGAGTTCTGATCATGTACCTTTATCTATAGATATTGAGGTATCTAGTGCTGTAAGTGGCCCCCGGGAAGCTCCCTCAGCCACAACGGGCAGTAGAACATACAAATGGCGTGATGCCACAGCGTCAGACCTGTCCAGATATAAGAAACTTACTCGTAGGAAACTCTGTAACATCCGTGCTCCTATGGACGCCATCAGGTGTCACGACCGCAATTGTGCGGCACACAGGGACAATATCGACAGGTTCTACAGTGATATTGTTGATGCTTTAAATTACTGTGTGAGTGAATGCATTCCTAGTCACAGTGTGGCCACCCAATATAACGTCCCAGGCTGGAATGATGTCGTTAGCGAGGCTCACACAGCTGCTTGGGATGCTTTTTTGTGGTGGAGGAGTAATAGCAAACCACGTTCTGGTCCAATATTTGAAAACATGAAAAATTGCAGGGCTAGGTTCAAATATGCTCTACGAGCATGTAGGCGCAATGAAGAAAGTATCAAATGTGACCAGCTAGCTAATCACATGAGTGAACTAAACATGGTAGAATTCTGGAAACAAATGAAGGCTATGAGCTCCCACCAGTCTGTCAGATCAAACACTATTGATGGTGTGACTGGTGACGTTAATATTGCTGAAAAGTGGAAATGTCAATATGAAGCTATTTTCAACTCAGTCAAGAATGTTTCAATGAAGGATTCTGTTATGCATGATATTCGTCTGTATAACGACATGTTTGATGCCTCTGATATTTCTGCTGTTACTCCTGTTGAAGTTGATTCACTGATCAAAGTTCTCAAGAAAGGCAAATCAGCTGGCCCTGACTGTCTCACCAGTGAATGCCTCATCAACGCTGATTTCAATTTGTGTATTCTGTTGTCTTTGTGTTTTAACTGTATGTTTGTTCATGGTTACATGCCAGATATGTTGATGGACTCTGTTATTATTCCTTTGGTGAAAAACAAGTGTGCCAGTCTTTCTGATATTTTTTTTTTTTTTTTTTTTTGTTACTTATTTGTACCCGTAGGTAGACTTGGTTTGCTGTCTGGTGACAAGCCACCGGCTGCTGGTCGCTGCGTGCGCGAGCGCCCTAAACCTACATGTTTTTGGTGTGCGGGAGGAAACCGGAGAAATCCCGGAGTAAACCCGCGCAACACGGGGAGAACATGCAAACTCCACACAGCTCACTGTTGGTCGGGGGCTGGGATCGATCCCACGATCTCATGATCCCCGCGATCCCCCGGCCGAGGGCAAAACTGTGCTGCCACAGTGCTAAAACTACAGACCTATAGCTATTGCAAATGTTATATCTAAACTGTTAGAGGGTTTGTTCCTGAACAGAATTGAGGATTATCTGTGGACAAACAACAATCAGTTTGGTTTCAAATCAGCTCTTTCAACTGACAAGGCTGTTTACCTACTCCATGAATTTGTTGACTACTTCAGAAGCCATTCCACTAGTGTCTATGCTACGTTCCTAGATGCTAGCAAAGCTTTTGACAGGATTAACCACTGGTGTTTGTTCAGAAAATTGATCGATCGAGGTATTCCTATTTACATTGTTAGCATCCTGCTATACTGGTACAGAAGGCAGTCTATGGTTGTTCGATGGGGCAATGTCACCTCATCCAAATTTCATGTGACCAACGGTGTTAAACAAGGTGGTATACTGTCACCCTTGTTGTTTAATGTCTATGTTGATGATCTCAGTGTACTGTTGAACAATACTAATGTGGGCGGCTCCTTTAATGGTGCACTGTTAAATCACATTTTCTACGCTGATGACCTCTGTTTGTTAAGTTTGTCTACTGCAGCGATGCAACATCTCCTTTCGGTATGTGAAAAATTTGGTGAACAAAATGACATCCTGTTCAACTGTACTAAATCTATGTGTATGGCTTTCAAACCAAAGGGTGTCAATACGTAGAATCCTGTTATGCCACTTTGTGGTAATAGCTTGAACTTTGTTGAAAAAGTCAAATACCTAGGTGTGTGGATTGAATCTGATAAGACCAATGTTGATTGTAACAGGCATCTCAGGAAACTGTACGCTCAAACAAATTTACTGTTGCGAAATTTCCATAGATGTTCTCCTGATGTCAAATGTATGTTGTTCAAGACCTTCTGTACCTCAATGTACTGCTCGCCTTTATGGTTTAATAGCAATGTTGCTGTTAGGAACAAAATCCGCATTGCATATAATAACTCCCTAAGAAGGTTGTTAGATGTACCACGAAGGTCGAGTGCAAGCAAGATGTTTGTGTCTGTGAACATTCCGTCTTTTGGCGAATTGATACGTAAGAATGTTTACAGTTTTTTGAGAAGGTTGCTGGCATGTAACAATCATCTTATATCAGCAATTGTCAACTCGTCACTCACACTTCATTCCAGCATTTGGAAGTGGTGGCGTTCCATTTTATACTGAGCCCATTATTGTATGTTATTGTTGTTACAAGAGCGCCGAGTGTCTGCTGATCTGTATATACTTTTATTTATTTATTTATATATTTTCTACTCGTTTTAGTTTTGCTCTTAATATGAACCCTGAGTTTGAAATAAATGTTTGAATTTGAATTTGAATTTGAATATACAGCAACCGCAGCCCGCCTGATGTCATCCTGACTGACAGCTATGGCAATCCCCAAGGGCCAAATTCATATATTACAGCCGCCTTCTGTTTGTTGATTTATTCAGTCTTTTGGTTGTTTACATGTAACATAATAAATATTAAAATAACCATGAGGTGTGACATATATATATATATATATATATATATGCTTCCGTAAGGTAATATCATTAGAAAGCACTGTATACATTTTCATTGTTACGCAGACGACACACAATTATACCTGTCAATGAAGCCCGATGATTGTAATCAATTAGCCAAGTTAGATGCCTGTTTTAAGGAAATCAAAGCCTGGATGACTTGTAATTTTCTGCTATTAAACCCAGATAAGACTGAAGTCATTCTTGTTGTTCCAAAAAACCTTAGAAATTCCTTTCCAAATCATACTCTTAATTTGGATGCCGCTACTCTCACTCTGAATAGTTCTGTGAGGAACCTTGGAGTTATTTTTGATCAAGATCTGTTCTTTAATTCATATATTAAATTTGTTTCTAAGACTGCCTTCTATCATCTGCGCAATATTGCCAAGATTAGGAGCATCTTGTCTCTGAATGATGCTGAGAAACTGATCCACGCCTTTGTCAGCTCTAGATTAGATTATTGTAACTTGCTATTATCAGGTTGTCCTAAAATATCTTTAACAAGTCTTCAGTTGATCCAAAATGCTGCTGCTAGAGTTTTAACTGGTTCTAGAAAGAAAAATCATATCTCTCTGGTTCTGGCCTCCCTTCACTGGCTTCCCATAGAGTTTAGAATTAAGTTTAAAATCCTTCTTCTCACTTACAAAGCTCTTAATAATCAGGCCCCCTTATATATAAAAGATCTGATATTACCCTATCATCCTAACAGAGCACTGCACTCCCAAAATGCTGGATTACTTGTAATACCTAGAATATCCAAAAGTACAATGAGAGGCAGAGCCTTCTGCTATCAAGCTCCTTCTCTGTGGAACCAGTTACCACTCTGGGTCCGGGAGTCAGACTCGATCTCTGTTTTTAAGAACAGGGTAAAATCCTTCCTTTTCAATATAGCCTACGATTAGGGAGGGATCTTGTGTCTCTTAACCCCCCCTTTTGTTTTGCTGTTAATAGATTCAGACTGCCGGGTGACCTCCAATAATGTACTTGGCTTCTCACTGTTCACGTTCTTTATGTCTGTTCTCTTCATCCTCTCTATCCCCTCACCCCCCAGCCAGTCGCAGCAGATGACTGCCCCTCCCTGAGCCTGGCTCTGCTGGAGCTTTCTTCCTGTTCAAAGGGAGTTTTTCCTCTCCACCATCGCCAAGCGCTTGCTCACAGGGGATCACCTGATTGCTGGGATCTTTCTGCAATTGTGGGTTTTTCCCTGCATTTGGTAGTGCTATGAGATGGCTTTTGTTGCGATATGGTGCTATATAAATAAAGCTGAATTGAATTGAATTGACAAGAAATTAATGAAAAATTTAAGCTGAAAAAAGTTGATTTTTCCAACAACAATGTCACAGCCTCATACAGCTATCTGTAAATGCAGCATATCTCTGTCTGTGTGTGTGTCTGTTCCACACATATCTCTTGAACCATTCGTCAAACTGACCTGAGATTTTATACGTGTTTTACTGAGGTTACGAAGGTGTGCATCCCCAAGTATGGAGTCGCTCAGTTAAAGTATGTAATTTTTATCAATAAAAGTTTAGCCACCGTGTTATGTACTAACAGAGCAAGACGTGAGCCATGCTACGCTGAGCAACGAACTGAACTTTAGTGGCATAAGTTTCACTTATACATACATACACTGACCGTAGCCCACCTGACGTCACCATGTTGTGCGTCTGCCGCTGGCTACAGCAAGCCTCAAAGGTCAAATCTCCACACAACATTTCCCCCTTTCACAAAGCATAGAACCACATTAAATCAATCACCCCTCCCCTCCCCAATTTAGCAAGCAAACACCCCAAACCACATGCAAAGAAGAGAGAATTAACTGGGCATCTGGGTAGACTGCCAGGATGCCTTCGTGTTGAGGTGGATTATTATGCCACTCAAGGCCATCATGCACTAGTTAACCCAACCACAAAGTCCTCCAGGTGCCTAGGCCTCTGACGGGTTCTAGCCGAGCGCCTCACAGATGGAAGACCTGCTCTAGGCTCCGTCAGCCGTACCCGGGCGCCCCCCAGAGTCTCATCAATCAAGCCCCCACCCATGTTCATCTCGTCCGCAGCAGCTCCCGATCCTGGACTGGCGATGATTTCCTGAGGTGGCTGTAATGCCACCGTGACCTGTCCAAGAGCCGGAACATGTCCGGGCCCAGCCGCTTCATGATTTGCAGTGGTCCCGTCCAGAACAGCTGCAGATTGTGCGTACGGTTGGGGTGCCTGATCCTGACCCACACTGACACGCCGAGTTCATGAGCCCTTGCCCTATGCTTCTTGTCAAAGTGCCATTTCATCCTCTTGCTGTTAAATGAGGACCTGATCTCGTGATGGTTCTGTGTCTGCCGGAGAAGGGGTCACGGGGGGCCGCAGCCAATCCAGGGGCAGATGTAGTTTGCGTCCCAGCATGACCTTCGCTGGAGAACACCCTGTCGTGGCGTGGGCCGTCACCCTGTAATGGAGGAGTGTGTTCTGAAGGGCATCAGAGAACATGGAGCCATCCGCCAGATGAGCCTGCAGGCCATTTTTTAGCGTCTTGTTGAAACGTTCTACAGCCCCATTAGCCTGCAGATGATAAAATTTGGTTCTAATGTGCTCCACGCCCCTTTCCCCCAAAAAAACTCCTCAAAACCCCAGAGATGAACTGTGGACCATTGTCCGTTGTAATGGTGTCTGGACCCCCCCCCCCCCCATCTAGCAAACAGTGATGAGAGGAAACTGGTGACCACGTCCGTCTTGACCGAACCAGTGGGCAAAACCTCTGGCCATTTTGAAAACAGATCGTAAGCCGCCAGTAGGAAACGGCTGTTCATGGGGGCTGTGTGTAACTCACCACAGATGTCTAATTGGATGTGCTTCCAGGGGTCCTCCGGGTATTGCAGTGGTCGCAGGGGTGGAGGAGGTGGCACTCCGGTTTTTCCGCTCTCTAAACACAGTACACAGTTTTTAACCATAGTGTGATGTGTGACTTTGAGAGGGTTTGAACCTTGGGGCTTACTGTAACCAGCATCAGGTGTCAGGGTGATGATGTCAGTTGGGCTGCGGTCTCTGTATATTCCTACTCTTCTGTAATAAAGTGCAGTTCATTGCTCTGCATAAGACGGCTCACGGCTCACTTATTATTTACACACACACCGAAGCTACAACCATGAGTCCCGAATCCATTGGCTTGTTGGCAGTGGTGCAAACTCTAGCCAAGTGATTAGCTCAACTGCAGTTGTAGCACTTTTTGCCTTTAGCGGGGCAGGTGGACGAGCCAGTCCGGTAACGAGGAGAGCTACAGCCACCACACAGTCCCTGGGTTCCCGCTCCTGCTCGTGTCACGGTCCACTGCCTTTTGGGAGTCCGCCCCGAGTAGCTAGCTGAGTTGTTATCGGCCTGATGTGGAGAGGGAACTTGAACGGCTAGGTGTTCATTAGCCAGTACTTGCATTCCTAGCTGGGTAGCAGACTTGATTTGGCTAGCCATTTGCATCACTTGACTTAGCACAAAATCGTCCTTTGCTAGCAGTAGCTTCTCCTTTAGCCACTCATTGCTCGTGCTATACACTAGCTTGTCCACGAATTAGCTCTTCTTCCAAAGGCCCAAAGATGCATGTGCTCGTTAGGTTATGGCGCTCCATAAGGTAGTGATGAGTGGACTCACTCGCTTTCTGACAGCAGTCAAAGAATCTGTATCTTCATGCCATGATGTTATACTTGTCAAGAAAAAATTTGTCAATCATGCACAAACACTTGTCCAAACAGCCCGTGCTACCCAGCACGTGAAGCACACGTTGTCCTTCCTTGCTGAGGCAATGGATTAGCATGCTCTTCTGTCTTTCTTCGTCAGCGCCGCTCAGGCCAGCCGCGACGATACAGGCATGAAACGCCTCCAATCAGCGGTGCCACGGTGTGGCTGGCACACCCGGTGACTCCAAGAATGGAGGAGATGGTCTTGCACACGCCCCCATGATTTAATCCTCAGTGGCCAAATGTTATGTACTAAAAGAGCGAGACATGAGCCATGCTATGCCGAGCAATGACTTGAGAATAAGTGACACTTATTATTAATAAGTTATTATTATTAATAAGTGGCAGTGGTGCACTTATTATTAATAAGTGACACTTCTTTCTACACCTTTCACTCTGTATATATATCACGGACGCACGGATCGCCCCGGGGGTCTCCCGGGTCGGCGGACGGAGCCACGGTTTGCAGCGGGAGACGTTACAGCGGGGAGGAGCTAGTGCTAGCTAGCACTTGGCCGCCGCCCGGTGCTAATGGGAAACTCGACATACCGGGAGCTGTAGCGAAAAGGACGCGGGTGCCGGGCTGGAGTTTAGGCGGCGTGAAAGAAATATAAGGCAGAATAATAAAGAGCGATGGCAAGAACCAAGCAGACCGCCCGTAAAATCTACTGGAGGAAGAAGCCCCCCAGGAGACAGCTAGCCACCAGGGCTGCTCGGAGAGGCGCTCTGGCCACCGGCAGAGTGAAGAGGCCTCGCCGTCACAGGCCCGTGGCTCTGAGAGAGATCCGTCGCTACCAGAAATCCACGGAGCTGCTCATCCGTAAGCTGCCCGTCCAGCGCCTGGTGAGGGAGATCGCTCAGGACTTCAAGACCGTCCTGCGTTTCCTGAGCTTCGCCGTCATGGCTCTGCAGGAGACCAGCGAGGACCACCTGGTGGGTCTCTTCTTCGCTAAGGGGGTCACCATCATGCCCAAAGACTTCCAGCTGGCCCGCTGCATCCGCGGAGAGAGAGCTTAGACTTTCTGCTGCACATTCACCAGCCATAATGCTCTGCACTGTGTGTCTATATATATACATTTATAGTAATATGGACATACAGTATGTTTACTAGATGTTGTTTTTTCTTGCCTTCTGATTGTTGCTCTGAGTGTTGCTATCCCTATGCTGTTGCAATCCTGGAATTTCCCCATTGTGGAACTAATAAAGGCTTATCTTATCTTATCTTATCTTATCTTACTTATACACACATTGGCCGTAGCCCGCCTGACATCACCATGTTGTGCGCCTGGCGCGGCTATGGCACACTTCAAAGGCCAAATCCCCAACACACCTCTCTGACACTGCTGTCTCTTCGTGCCCCAGCTTCAAGAAGTGTTGGCAGGGTTTCGGATTGACTCCGTGCTGATTGGATAATACGCAGCATCATGGCCATGCTGATTGGATAATACGCAGCATCACGACGTGTCAGTCACCACAGTGTTCCCTGGATAAAACAAGGAAGTGAAAAATGACAAATTTGACTAGAAAAAGATAATACTGAAGATTTAATGCTTAAAAAAATCATACCATAAAGTTGTCGTGATGGCGTACGTCTACAGAATAATTCGCCATATGTGGAGAACATGAGGCATATGAGCAGACTGGGCGGAGCATCAGCGGGGACCAGATCTGACAAAGAGTACCGGTGTATCAACACAGAACATGCCAGGAGAAGCAGCAGCCCGACCGGGCGGACCACAGTCCTTCGCAGGGAGGCACGTCAGCCTGCCCAGTCAGTAGCAGACGGGAGTCCCTGCTTCTTCATCACCTGTGTGGTACCATTGTACTTTGCAGGACCATGAGTCCCCCCTCCCACGTGAGTATCTAAAAATTAAAAACTTAATAACAATACCGCCATAATTGTGGAGCAGAATGGGCAGAATGATTTAACGTCCAAACAGGACACAGAAACACCTAAATAATGAAATAAATTATTTTTGGTTAAATATTTACTGACAAATGGGCAACACTGATGCAATGGTTGTAGTCAAACTGGTCCTTCTGCTGTGTATAATAACACAGGGTTACAAAAATTATTTTTTTGTATGTTGTCTGTGTTTTTTCAACTGATTTAAGACAATTTTGCACTGCTGAATCTGAAAATGACATTCGTTTCTCTCGATCAGGTGCTAAGTAAAAACCTGTACTTAGTACTTAGTACTGTGCATGTACTTACCTTTATATAAAGGTAAATTGAATGATATGTCACCATTGTTCAAAATTCAGAGAATTTCAAGACATAAAAAAGAATTTTGCATCATATAAAGCAAAAATACCCGTACATGTAAACAAAAACGTATAAAACAACATGTGGCCATAATTCAAAAAGTTGACCTGATTGAGCAAAACCAATGTGATTTTTGGATTCAGCACATCAAAATTGTCCTAAATCAGCTAAAAAAAAAACCTTAGACAGTAAATTTGGTGTTGACCAGTGTTATCATCACATCATTAATCGTTACATTTTTAATATTGTCTTGTTTTTCACTGATTTATTTTGTTTCCTCAATTAAGTTTTAAATTTATAAGATACTAACACCCATATATTTAAGCTGCAAACATATACAGTATATATATATATATATATATATATATATATATATATATATATATATATATATATATATATATATATATATATATATATATATACAGTATATATCCTTAAATTAAAATTATCTTTTTAGCATATTATTATTATCATTTTATTTTTTCTTTATTCTGTTTGCTTTTATTGTTTTCTTTTATTGCTTTTCTTTATTGATCAAAAGACCTTATTGTTCCATACTCCCCTGGGGATGAAACATTAAAACAGTGCCTGGGTGGGCAGCAGGGCCGATGGCCATCTTTCCCCATCAAAAGCTAGTTAGGATCTGTTGCATAAAAATGCTTTTGCATAAAACACACTGGAATTTAGCAAGGCTGCCCGATGGGATTTTAGAGGTCATAACAGTTAATCTCTGATGCTTTTTTAAGCATCGGGGGAGGGGGGGATGAAAGAATAATTCCATATTTACTTTCTATATTTTCATATACACTACCGTTCAAAAGTTTGGGGTCACTTAGAAATTTCCTTATTTTTGAAAGAAAAGCACTTTTTTTTCAATGAAGATAACTTTAAACTAATCAGAAATACACTCTCTACATTGCTAATGTGGTAAATGACTATTCTAGCTGCAAATGTCTGGTTTTTGGTGCAATATCTAGATAGGTGTATAGAGGCCCATTTCCAGCAACTGTCACTCCAGTGTTCTAATGGTACAATGTGTTTGCTCATTGCGTCAGAAGGCTAATGGATGATTAGAAAACCCTTGTGCAATCATGTTAGGTCTGCAATGCTGTAATTGCTGCAAATGGAGGATTCTTTGACGAAAGCAAAGTTTGAAGGAAAAAATTATTATTTCAAATACAAATCATTATTTCTAACCTTGTCAATGTCTTGACTATATTTTCTATTCCTTTTACAACTCATGGTGGTAAATAAGTGTGACTTTTCATGGAAAACACAAAATAATTGTCTGGGTGACCCCAAACTTTTGAACGGTAGTGTAACTATATTTCCATATTTGATTATATCTGTGCATTTTTATTGTTCATGTGGCTTTCAATATGCCCCAGAGTCAGTGTGTGTCAGCAGAAAGATGATGATGCAGCTGTCCTATCTTTGTTATGGGCTCATTATGTATGGTTCTGTGTGACTAAGAAATGTGTTGGCTCTTAGATTAGACTATCTAGACACCCTGTTTGTCTCCAGATGTACTTCAAAGACGTTCTCTCATGCTTTCCACCAACAGCGGGAGCTATAAAGGACTGGGTAATGTCATGGTCCGTGCGCTGACTCTGTCTGCGCTCGGGTTGTCCAGTGGTTCCCCGTTCTCTTCTCAGGCGTACCATATGGCCATCGGGGCTTTTATTCTGACAGCGTCCCGGCGGGGCTTCCGGCTGTCAAAGCCGGGCCACGTTGTGACAGCTGTCCAGCATTTCTCCAGATTACATTCTCCATTGATTGGTATGTCATGGGTATTTAAGGAAGCAGCTGAGGCTTACTCCTCGCTGCGACCTCGTCAAACATTCCTTTGTCAATCATTCGTAACAGTAAGTGTTTTCCCTAAGACTCTGCATCCTGTGTCTTAGTCATAGCCTCAGTTGTGTTTTTGCCCCTCGTGGCTCTTTATTTTGTCATTTGTATTTTGTTAATAAACTATGCAAACTCATCGGCTGGCTTTCGGCGTCTCATTGATGGCTCGTGAGGGCCATCACTGACAGGTAATGGGTGACCAAGTTAGAATGATGAGCGAATGGACTCTGGGGCCATTTCTGTCATTCTCCTGGCCAGAAAATAAATCTACTCATAACTGCCGATCCTGCCTGGCTTTCTGACTCAGCCTCATTTTAATAATTCAATTCAATTCAACTTTATTTATATGGTGCCATTTCACAACAACAGTCATCTCATAGCACTATCAACTGTAGGGGAAACCCCCACAACTGTAGAAAGACCCCAGCAATCAGGTGATCCCCTGTGAGCAAGCGCTTGGCGATGGTGGAGAGGAAAAACTCCCTTTGAACAGGAAAAAAGCTCCAGCAGAACCAGGCTCAGGGAGGGGCAGTCATCTGCTGCGACTGGCTGGGGGGTGAGGGGATAGAGAAGATGAGAAAAACAGACATTTAGAGAGCAAACAACGATGGGGACTCAATCTATGGGAGAGAACAAACAGATGTTAATGACCAGCAAAAAAAAAAAAAAATTTCATTGAGAGTGAAGAAAGAAGTGAAGCCCAGTGCATTATTGGAGGTCCCCCGGCTGTCGAAACCTATTAGCAGCATAACTAAGGGAGGGTTCAGAGACACATGATCCCTCCCTAATTGTAGGCTATATCAAAAAGGAAGGTTTTAACCCTATTCTTAAAAACAGAGATCGAGTCTGACTCCCGAATCCAGATTGGCAGCTGGTTCCACAGGAAAGGAGCTTGATAACTGAAGGCTCTGCCTCCCATTGTACTTTTGGATATTCTAGGTATTACAAGTAATCCAGCATTTTGGGAATGTAGTGCTCTGTTAGGATAATAGGGTTATCACAAACCCCCGTGCACCATTACACGGCACACGAGGGAGAGAATGAAAAACCTAATCATGGAAGTAGAAAGTGCTATTTTATTAAATATAACAATAAAGAAACAAGTCCAGTTAACCACAAAAATACAGGGAGATGCAATTGATGAAGTAAAGGCAACCAGACATACAGGGCGCCCACCGGATGCTCTACAGCCCAGTCAAAAGGG
This sequence comes from Pholidichthys leucotaenia, assembly GCA_020510985.1. Classification (NCBI taxonomy): domain Eukaryota; kingdom Metazoa; phylum Chordata; class Actinopteri; order Cichliformes; family Pholidichthyidae; genus Pholidichthys; species Pholidichthys leucotaenia. The sequence continues at coordinate 125,467,648 of CM035841.1, forward strand.
AGCCTAGTGCTGCAGAACAGCTAAGCACAAAAGGAAAGGCAATCAGCCTAGTGCTGCAGGGCTGCTAAGCACAAAAGGAAAGGCGATCATGACACTTAGAGGGCTGGAGCAATCCCGTGGCGAACCGTGCAGTCTGGAGGATGAAGAGGGTAAGCAGGGTCAGCCGATCACACCAAGGGATTAACCAAACTTCAGTTGTTGGCTGAATAATTAGCAGGTGATGAAAACTCATATGTGGAGAGCTAGCTGCCGCGTATGGAGGTGAATGCTCCAAAAATCTCGTTCCACAATAGCAGTGAACAAATACTCCTGAAGCTAACGAGGAAAGAGATTGCCGGTGCGAAAAAGCGTGGGCTGAACTTGATTGGACCTGGTGTGTGAGAGAGTGTGCATGAGTGTATGAATGGGAATGAATGGAGTGTGTGCATGTGTGTGTGTGTGAGAATGTGAGTATGTATGTGAACACCCGTGACAGCACAGCTTATGGCACTAGACAGGAGGAGGGGGCGTGCCCAAGCTGTCAGGGAGCGGAGGCCCAATAGCCTCCCTGAAGCGCCAGATGGAAACTAGGGCAAAACATAACAATGAGTCAGAACTGGGTTTGGAAGCCAAACCCAGGTTCATGACAAGGGTAGTATCAGATCTTTTAAATAAAAAGGGGCCTGATTGTTTAGAGATTTGAAAGTGAGAAAAAGGATTTTAAACTTAATTCTAAACTCTATGGGAAGCCAGAGAAGGGAGGCCAGAACTGGAAAGATATGATCTCTCTTTCTAGTACCTGTTAAAACTCTTGCTGCAGCACCATCTTGAACTTAACCCAGCCAAAACGGTGGAGATGACTGTGGATTTCAGACGACACCCTCCTTCATTCCCCCCACTCACCATCCTCAACAGCACAGTGTCCACTGTGGACTCATTCAAGTTTCTGGGTACCACAATCTCCCGGAACCTGAAGTGGTCCTCCCATATAGACACTGTCCGGAAAAAGGCCCAGCAGAGGTTGTTTTTTTCTGCGTCAGCTCAAGAAGTTTGATTTGCCTCAGGAGCTGCTGGTTGTCTTCTACACCGCCATCATCCAATCTGTCCTCTGCTTTTCCATCACTGTCTGGTTTGGATCTGCCACTAAACAGGACAAGACCAGATTGCAGCGGATCATTAAGTCTGCAGAGAGGATCATTGGTACCGACCTACCCTCCATTGAGAACTTATATCGGTCCATAACCAGGAAACAGGCGGGAAACATCTGTGCTGACCCGTCACACCCCGGCCACAAACTGTTTGAACTTCTGTCTTCTGGTCGTCGTTACAGATCACTGAAGGTCAAAACCACCCGTCACAGGAACAGTTTCTTTCCTCAAGCCATCACTCTGATGAACTCCTAACATTCACCTAGTCCTACCTGTTGCTGTACTCATGACTTTTCATCCATTCTTACATTGCACATAACTCTCACACTGCTTTTTACTTCATTCACATTATATCACTGACTCTGAGTTCACATTGAAATACTGTATGACTGTATATTTTTTTCATATATTTCTGCAAAGTGTGGATAGTCTGAGTAAATAACTGCATATATTCCTGTATATATTTGCATCCTTTATAGAAACGTGGACAGACTGTAATTTACTGTACATACTCTGTTGTCATTGAATCCTTATTTAAATCTTATTTAAATCCTCCACCTGAACAACGAGAGCAAGTTTTTAGCCAAAGTCAAATTCCTTGTATGTGTTGTGCATACTTGGCCAATAAAGCTGATTCTGATTCTGATTCTGATTTTGGATCAATTGAAGACTTTTTAAAGATGTTTTAGGACAACGTGATAATAAAGAGTTACAATAATCTAATCTACAGCTAACAAAAGCGTGGATCAGTTTCTCAGCATCACTCTGAGACAAGATGCTCCTAATCTTGGCAATATTATGCAAATGATAGAAGGCAGTCTTAGAAACGAATTTAATATGTGAATTGAAAAACAGATCTTGATCAAAAATAACTCCAAGGTTCCTCACAGAGCTATTAAGAGAAAGAGTAACCGCATCCAAACTAAAAGTTTGATTTGGAAAGGTATTTCTAAGGTTTTTTGGACCAACAAGAATGACTTCAGTCTTATCTTAATTTAATAGCAGGAAATTACAAGTCATCCAAGCTTTGATTTCCTTAAGACAAGCTTCTAAGTTGGCTAATTGATTACTATCATTTGGATTCATTGACAAGTATAATTGTGTGTCATCTGCATAACAATGAAAATGTATACAGAGCTTTCTAATAATGTTGCCTAACGGAAGCATATATAAACTAAAAAGAGTAGGGCCTAGCACAGATCCCTGTGGGACTCCATGACTGAGCTTTGAGTTGAAAGAAAACTCATTACTGACATGAACAAACTGAAGCCTATCAGACAAATAAGATCTAAACCACTGCAACGAAGTTCCATTAAGTCCAACATAGTGTTCTAATCTATCAAGTAGAATATTATGACCGAAAGTATCAAAAGTCCATTATCAGATGTGATAAGAAGGTCATTAGTGACCTTCACTAAGGCTGCTTCAGTACTATGATGGATACTAAACCCAGACTGAAACTCTTCAAATAAACCATTTCCCTGCAAGTGGTCAAATAATTGCGTAGCAACAACTCTTTCTAAGCTTTTGAAATGAAAGGGAGATTAGAGATTGGTCTACAGTTAGCTAAAACCCCTGGATCCAGTGTTGGCTTTTTGAGTAAAGGTTTAATTACAGCAGTTTTAAAAGCCTGCGGTACATGACCTAAAGTTAATGAAGAATTAATTATTTGAAGAATAAAGCTACCAATAAATGGGAAGACTTCTTTAAATAACCTGGTAGGAATAGGGTCTAAATAACAAGTTGAAGGCTTGGATGAGGAAATTATTTTGTCTAACTCTAGAAGGTCAGTTGGAGTAAACTCATCCAAACTGACATCAATTGAAGGAGTTGTAGTAGTTACTGTATTTAAGTTAATGGTGGGAAGAATCTGACTGATTTTATCTCTAATAGATGAAATTTTATGGTTAAAAAAGTTCATAAAGTCCTGACTAGTAAGCTCTAAGGGAATGCTAGGATTGACAGAGTCCTGACTCTTTGTCAGCCTGGCTACAGTGCTGAAAGGAAACCTGGAATTTTTCTTGTTCTCTTCTATTAATGCAGAATAATAACTTGTTCTAGTTTTTCTAAGAGATTTTTTATAAATAAAAAGGTGATTTCTCCAAGCTAAATAGATTTCATTGAAATTAGTGGAGCACCATTTTCTTTCTAATTGTCGAGTCTTCTGTTTTAAGCTACGAGTTTCTGTGTTTAACCAAGGAGTTAGAAATCTCTGATTAGACTTTTTTCTTTTTAAAGGGGCCACCATGTCTAGAGTCTGATGCAGAGAAGCTGTAACACTATGTAATAACAGTTTACCTGTATAATACAGTATACCACTGTCCCACACAGGGGTACACAGTACCATTGTAATCTGGCTCGCCAAATTTTGTTGTAATACACAGGGGGTAATACAGGGTATAATACCTGCGGGGTATAATATCACTGGGTAACTGGGTATAACAGGGTCCACTAACACCTGCGCTCGCCAGATTTTTGTGTGTAACCCTTACTAACACCCACTCACCCTACTCACTTTAGGTGTAGTACCCTTTTGGTAGTGTTGTGTTATTGCAATGTATTTACCTTAACTTTACTACCTGAGGAAAAAGGGATAATTGGGCCAGATCAGACCGACTCTGGGTTCGTAGGAGCCTGGGAGGTGCAACAACAGATGACACACACACACGGTGTATGGAACATGGAACTATATATTATTTTAACAAATGTGTATTATTTACAAATATGTACAATTAAAAAAACACACTTGTCACAATAATAATAAAAGAAAATAACAATAAAGTACTTCAAAATATAGTTACAATATTCACAGTTCTTGTTGTATCAGTTCCAGGTGACTAGTGGAGTCACTTTTAGCAGTTCATAGGGTTCAGGCTTCAGCTCGCCATCCAGATCTGGAGATCCACGCTCTGGTCAAACCAGTCCAAAGGGGGGGGGGGGGGGAAATAGAATCTGACCATGCTAAGTGGCTCGTGCGTCAATGGGGTTTCCGCGCTCAACGGCGTCGGCAGCCTTTGGATCCCAATCAATTTCAAAGGTTTTATCCAGGCAAAGGCTGCTACCAGCACACTAGCGTCGCCACATCACCAAGGACCGTCTCTCTCTCTGGTCTGTGTCTTTCGTCGTCTGGCGTGACTGAGCCAAAAATGCAAGTCATCCCAGACTCAGGGAGAGAGCGCTTAACCCATTGGGTGGCGTGACCCAGCAACGGCGCAGCCATTGGTTACAATAAATATCAACACACAATACTAGGAACTTTATCAGAATATTCTAGAAACTGTTCCTAACTATTTATGAATATATATTTATTTAAATATTCATATTCAAATTATGTATTCCCATTGTGAAATGGGTGTTTTTCTTTTCTAAAAGTGGCATCAATATTTATAATTTAATCCACATTAAACTATTTACTCCCATTGTGAAATGGATGTCCCCCCTTCTTCTTAAAGCGGTATTGACATTCATAATTCCAGTCACGTTTTTACACTGGATTACAACTATCTACCATGTTATCAATTACAGAAGAAGCAAGATGTCTATAGCTTATTTCCATTGTGTTGACACATGGCATAGAGGAAACAATCTGCATAAATTTGGTAACAACGTCATCTGAGGGGCATCTACTGTAGTAATATTTTTCTTTAGGAGCCAAATAGTCAGAAATAGTAAAATCAAAGGTTTAACAGACAATGGTCTGACAGTACAGGGTTATGAGGAGCCACTACCAGATTTTCTATTTCTATGCCATATGTCAGAACAAGGTCCAGCGTATGGTGGAGATAATGGGTAGAATTTCCTACTTTCTGAGAAAATCCCATCGAGTCTAACATTGAATTAAATGCCATATTGAGGCAATCACTATCAACATCTACATGTATATTAAAGTCCCTTACTATAATTATTCTATCTGATTTCAGCACTAAATCAGCTAAGAATTTGGCAAATTTGGATAAAAACTCTGAATAGGTTGATGGAGGACGATCAACTATGGCAAATAAAATTGGGTTTAGCCTAAAATTGCTAAAATGCCCGATACTGAAGACCAGGCCCTCAAAGGAATTATATAATGTGTTTTTTGCTTTACATTAACTAGTAATTTGGAATGGTAAATTGTTGCTACTCCTCCTCCACAACCAGAACTTCTGGGATTTTGACAGTTTAAATAACCAGAGGGAGTTGATTCATTTAAACCAACATAATCCTCTTGCCCTAACCAAGTCTCTGTAAGGGATATTAAATCAATCTGATGATCAATTAACAGATCATGGAGTAGCAGAGACTTGGGAATTAGAGACCTAATATTTAACAAACCGCATTTAATTTTTAAATTATGAGAAGGAACAGAGGCCAAATCATTCAATTTAGAGGCTTCATGTTTAATTTGAGTTTTACCAGCCTTTTGTTTAATCACTCTTGGGATGCTTATACATTATATTTTTATTTACTTTGGAGGAAGCAAACAATGATTCTCTGATGGGGAAGACAGGGGCTAAGTTGAGGGGTGGCGGATGAAGAGGAGCTGCAGAGAGGCGTGTAAGACTGTGACTCTGCTTCCTGGTCCCAACTCTGAGTTGTCAATGCTTTGGAAATTTGGATAAAAATGATGCCAGATTGTTAGATAAATGAGATGCACCATCCAAAGTGGGATGGACGCCTTCTTGTCTAAGAAGACCAGGTTTTCCTCAAAATGAGCTCCAATTGTCTATGTAGCCCACATCGTTTGCAGGACACCACACAGACAGCCAACAGTTGAAGGATGACAAGCGGATAAACATGTCATCACTGGTCAGATTGGGGAGGGGCCTAGAGAATACTACAGAGGCAGACATCGTTTTGGCGAACTTACACACCGATTCCACGTTAAGTTTTGTGACTTCCGACTGCCGGAGTCGGACGTCGTTAATGCCGGCGTGGATAACAATTGTGGAGTATTTACAGCTACCTTTAGCCAGCATTTTCAAATTTGACTTGATGTCGCCTGCTCAGGCCCCAGGAATGCATTTGACTATGGCCGCTGGAGTCTCTAGGTTCACGTTTCTGACTACAGAGTCACCAATGATCAGAGTTTTTTCCTCAGCGGGTGTGTCGCTGAGTGGGGAAAAGCAATTAGAAACATGAACAGGTTGGTGATTAACCGGGGCCTTGTGGCTAGGCTTCCTTCTCATCGTCACTCACCCAGTCTCCTCACTGCTGAGGAGGACCAGAGGACCGCTAACAGGCCGCCCTATGCTAGGGAGCTCCGCTGCAGCTAACGGGCGCCCGTCATTATTAATTGGCACAGACGGTGTTTCAATGCAGCGGAGCCGGGATTCCAAATCAGACAACCTCGCCTCGAGCGCCTCAAAAAGACAACATTTATTACATTTACCATTGTCACTAAAACAGGCAGAGGTGTAGCTAAACATCTGACAGAGAGAGCACACCAGAGGAGAAGGGGAAGGAGAGTTAGTAGCCATAGCTAGAGGCTAACCCGAAGCTAACAAAAACACAGATGAAAGGTGAACAGAAGGCTAAAGAGGGTGATTAGATGACACTGAGTGCGCACACAGGTGCAAAAGGCTTGATAAACAGAAGTGAGAGCTAACGGTAGAAGGAAGAAAGTGATTAAAATACAATTAAAGGCAAAAATCCTCAGGAGAATGAGGAGCGCTAACCACAGAGCTAACCACACAGACAACCAGCAACACAGGAAGTGACGATACGTTACCACACAAGGAAGCAATCAGGAAAGCCAAGCAGTCAGGGAAGCTTGATACAAATTAATCCAACAGTTTAATAAAGTGTAACGAAAAAGAGAAAAAAGTACTAAACACATTAGAAAAAGCAGTATCACAGGACACAGTAAGGCAGGGAATCAGCTGAAATCCATAAGTTGGTAGAGTTGTCGCTCCTCTCTGTGGAAATTAACACCAGCCAAGTAGGCACTTCATGAGTGGCTATAAAAATGTTACCAAGGTGTCATACAAGAAACATCTCATGATGCCAAGAGCTCTAACAAGACCTTCACAACCTGATTATTGTAAAACTCATTGATGCATAAGGATGTTATGTCTGTAAATAGACTATTAATAATGAGGCCAGGTGCACAACTGAGCTTAGCTTTATTGAAGTCTCAAGCTCCACACTACAACCGCCAGGCAGGGGTGTTGGCAAACAGGCTGGACTTCCCTGCCCGCTGCTGTTTATAGGCACGGTGTAGTGGCGGAAACAGAAGTGGGAGCCACTACACAATGCTTCACAAATAAGAGTATATTACACACTATTGAACTATAAAACGTTCCCCCCCTCCCCATAGAAAAGTCCAAAGCACACACACAATCGAGACCCTCCCCAATTTAGGACCCGAATCATGCACTAAAACTAAACTGGAATAACTAAAGGGCCTAACACATTCACACAACAAACTTAAGGTGGTGGGGACGGGTGGACTACCGTCCTACCCCACACGGCAAGGTGGATTTATTCTGCCACCTGTAAAAATAAATAAATGAAGTCCATTAATTAACTCAAAAGTATTGCTGTGTTTCTATACTATAAATAAACCCAGAACAATAACATTTTATTTTTTAAAACACATGCTAACACATAAACATTTTTATCATTATTATTTCACTTCAAACACCTACTAAAAAAGCATACTATTATAACTTGTTTCACTATCTATCACATATAAACTCACAGTCCACACGGCTAACTCTATCACATATAAACTCACAGTCCACATGGCTAAGTAAGGGAGGAACTGGCCTGTGGGGCCCCGGACCGTCTCTCCGTAAGTCCACCCCTGGAAACGGCATGCCTCCTGGGCAGCAGCTGATCGCATAAACGATGATGTGCCTCTTCTTCCTTGCCATCGGGCGTCCCTCTCATCTGGGCCCACCACCCGAAGTCTCCTCCCAGGCACGCTGCAGCTCATTGACGTGCCTCCACCAGCCACCTGACAGTTGAAAATAGGCAGTGCCTCGTTTAGCCATGATGCGCAGCCGCCCCTGGTGATCTTCAGACTGTCGTTTGGTCTGTATTTGCCATGATTGTCCCTCCTCACAAGCCAAAACCAGATCCGTGACTCTCAGAGGGGCCTTGCTCGGCTTTCAGCATTGCTGCTTGGCATGCAGTTTCTCCATGCCTGACAGTCTGGCCCCGACCTCTTTTAAATCCGCTGCAGATGTTGCTGTTGTAGCCCCAGATTCACCGGCCCACTTCAGCCAAGCTCCGGGAACAACTGGAGCTAGCTTCTCGGTGTAGCTCGTCAACACAGGCACCTCACCATCATGCCCAGTATCCTCATCCAGGGTGACTTGAACTCCAGCACTGAGACCCTCCTGTGAAGACCCTGAGCAAGGCTGGTCCTGCTCGACCTCCGGGGTGCTCTGTAACCCCTCGTTCCACACTGCGTCGTCCTCCACACTTGGAATCGGCCGGTTCCACTGTCCACAACCAGACCACTCCTCCCCAGCGTCATTCTTAATGGCGAACCCTAGACCATAAAATAGGTCACAACCCATGATGTTGTCTCCTCGGGCTGTCACAATAAACTTCAAGTCAGCCACCTCTGCTGACTTGTACCACGCCGTCAGCACCAGCTGTGCACAGCCATTCACTTCCGTAACCATACAGTGGCACTGAGTCTCCTGCAATTCTACAGTGGGGGAAGAATTTTCTCACTGTAGCCCAATTCAGCGGAGAACCCTTCGCCCCCGTGACAATCAGCAGCAGCACCTCCACACCATCCAGCTTGACCATGCAGAACGTGTACCCGTTGGTGCTTGAAGACACCGCGTGGACAACCGTCGGGGCTGGGGGGGGGGTCGATTTCCTTTGTGGGCTCCCTTGCTCAGACATATGGCACACCCTGGCATAGTGGTTCAAGCGTCCACACTTGCCACAGAGCTTCCCTTTCCCTGGGCAGTCCCTGGCCTTGAAGCGGTGTTTCATGGACCCACAACCCAAACACATGGGTTTTCCTGGGGCAGACCTAAATTTTGCAGTGTTGTCTTCCACAGCGTTGTCCTCCATGCTGTCATCGCTGTCTGGGTCCGCTACTTGGATGGCGGCGGGAAACTCCAGCTGTCGTTGTGATAGATGCTCACTTAGCTCTTGAGTCAGCTTGTCGGCTGTTCCCAACTGGAGAGCCAGGTCAATAGCCCTAGCTAGCATCAAGTCACCCGGTATTGTGAACAGCTTCATCCGTATCGCAGTGTCGTTGGTGTGCTCCTCCAGCTGGTCGCAAACCATCTCCTCCTCCAGCGGCCCAAAACAATACTCACTATGAGCCAGTAGTTTCAGGTCGGCAACGAACCGCTGGATAGGTTCGCCCACCCATTGGTGGCACTGCCGAAACTTGATCCTCTCGACAATGACGCTGTCCAGAGTGTGAAAATGGCCCTCCATTAGCTCAACCACATCCTCAACCACGTCTGAATCACCAAGTGTGCTCAGTATCCGGTGGCCTTCAATTCCCGAACTGTACACCAGGAGTGCGCATGCCCTCAGCTTGTCCATCTTGCCCAGATTTAGCGCCATGATGTATGTCTTGAAGGCTGCATACCATCTTGGCCAGGGGATGGGTGGCTCACCCGGGAGCTCCAAGAAGGGCCGGATTGTAGAAATGCATGCTTCTGTGGTTTACCCTTGTCACCAAAATGTTATGTCTGTAACTAGACTATTAATAATGAGGCCAGGTGCACAACTGAACTTAGCTTTATTGAAGTCTCAAGCTCCACACTACAACCGTCAGGCAGGGGTGTTGGCAAAGAGGTCGGACCTCCCTACCCGCTGCTATTTATAGGCATGGTGTAGTGGCAGAAACGAAAGTGGGCGCCACTACACCGTGCTTCACAAATAAGAGCATATTACACACTATTGAACTATCCAGTAGCTCGGTATTTAGCTCCTTTTTAACCTCTTTTAACCTCGTTTTCCCACTTTTTTTACTCTTCTTGCGAAGAGATTGTGTGTCGAGATATCCTATGGATACTTGTAACTTTGAAATGCAACCAAGAGCCAGTCTTTTCAGTTATTCACGAGAGGAACTGCTGGCTCTGCAAACAAAGGGACGAGCCGGGATACAACATCCTATCCCGGCGGAGCTGAGGAGAAGACCACGGGGATGCAAGGCTGGGGCTAAGCTAAAGGCTGAGCTAGCGAAAAAACGGAGGTGCTTCACACCGTCGATTCCCTCCGTCATCGTGGGCAATGTGAACTCATTGCCGAACAAGATCGATGAGTTGTCCGCATTGAACAACCAGCGGATTTACCGGGAGAGCAGCTTGTTCATTTTTACGGAGACATGGCTGAACCACCTAGTACCGGATGCTAACGTGGACCTGCTAGGATTCACTGCTGTGAGAGCCGACAGAGACACTAAGGCTAGCGGGAAAAGAAAGGGTGGGGGACTCATCATGTATGTTAACAATCGCTGGTGTAACCCAGGTCATATCTCTGTAAAGAAAGTCTCATGTTGGCGGGATCTCGAGCTGCTAGCTGTTAGCCTGCGGCCATATTACTTGCCGAGAGAGTTCAGTCACGTGATCACCGTCTGTGTTTACATCCCTCCGAGAGCAGACGCAGCCACTGCCTGTGAAAAAATCCATTCAGTCACAGCAAGGCTGCAGACACAGCACCCTGAGGCACTCATGATCATCTCTGGGGACTTTAACCATGTAACTTTGGATGCTACTTTGGCTGTTCTTAATCAAGTTGTAGACTGTCCAACTAGAAACAACAAGACAATTGATCTGCTGTATGTTAATGTACGGGATGCATACAGAGCGACCCCCCTTCCCCCACTAGGGAAGTCTGATCACAACCTGGTTTATCTACAGCCACTGTATATTCCCCTGGTTCAAAAGCAACCTGTGACAACTCGATCAGTCAGGAGATGGTCCCCTGAGAAGGAAAGCGCCTTGAGAGACTGTTTTAACACCACTGCCTGGGATGTGCTGATGGACCCGCATGGTGAGGACATAGAGGGGCTGACACACTGTTTGACGGATTACCTGAACTTTTGTACAGACGACGTCGTCCCTGTCAAGACTGTCCATTGCTACCCTAATAACAAGCCATGGGTAACACGGGAAGTCAAAATGGTCCTCAACAAGAAGAAGGCTGCTTTTAGGAGCAGAGACAGGGAGGCTATGAAGGCAGCACAGCAGGAGGTGAAACACTGTGTGAAGGAAGCCAAGCACAGCTATAGGAGAAAGGTGGAGCAGAAGCTGAGGGAAAGCAACATGAGGGAGGTCTGGGAAGGTGTGAGGACCATCACAGGTCTCAACACAAAGACCAGAGTTGTTGAGGGGACAACAGAGAGGGCAAATGAACTGAACGATTTTTTCAACAGGTTCAACCAGCCTTTGCCCTTGCCCCTCCCACCCCCACCCTCATTACAGCCACGCCCCCCCTCCACACATCTCCCCCCAAATATTGCAACCCCCCCCCTCCTCTACATCAATACGACCCTTGCCATTTATTACCACAGAACAGGTCAGAGGGCAGCTGAGGAAGCTCCGACTCAGGAAAGATGCAGGCCCGGACAAAGTGTGTCCAAGAGTATTGAAGACCTGTGCTGCAGAACTGGGGGAACCACTACAACGGATCTTCAATCTCAGCCTGCAGATTGGGAGAGTGCCCACTCTTTGGAAGACATCCCGCATTGTTCCAGTTCCGAAAAAGAACCGGCCCAGTGAGCTGAATGACTACCGACCAGTGGCACTCACCTCACATCTGATGAAGACGCTGGAGCGGCTCTTCCTCAGCCTCCTCAGACCCCAGGTGCAACACGCCCAGGACCGCCTGCAGTTTGCGTACCAACCAGGTGTCGGTGTGGAGGATGCCATCCTCTACCTGCTTCATCGAGCCCACTCCCATCTGGATAAGGGAAGTGGCACAGTGAGGATCCTCTTTTTGGATTTCTCCAGTGCCTTCAATACCATTCGGCCCCCCTTGCTTCGGGATAAATTAAGCAAGATGGGAGTGGACTCCCACCTGGTGGACTGGATCTCTGACTACCTCACTGGCAGACCACAATATGTCGGGCTGAAGGATATTACGTCTGACACCATTGTCTGCAGCACTGGAGCCCCCCAGGGCACAGTATTGGCCCCTCTTCTCTTCACCCTGTACACCTCGGACTTCTGCTACAACTCAGAGCTGTGTCATATTCAGAAGTATGCCGACGACACAGCCATTGTTGGGTGTATCAGGGATGACAGAGAGGAGGAGTATCGGAGACTAGTAGGGGACTTTGCTGCATGGTGCCACACTAACCACCTACAGCTCAACACCTCTAAGACGAAGGAGCTGGTTATTGATTTTGGGAGGTCTAGACCAAGACCTCAACCAGTCCTGTTAGAGGGAGCTGAGGTGGAGGTTGTGGATTCATACAAATATCTCGGGTTGTGGTTGGATAATAAATTGGATTGGACAACATACATTAGCCACTTGTATGGGAAGACACAAAGTAGGATGTACTTCCTAAGGAGATTGCGGTCCTTCAACATCTGCAGCAAACTTCTGCGGATGTTTTACCAGTCGGTGGTTGCCAGAGTCCTCTTTTACTCTGTGGTGTGCTGGTGGGGGGCAGTATATCCAAGAAGGATGCGTCCAGACTGGATAAACTGATCAGGCGGGCCGGCTCTGTGGTCGGCGCGAAGCTGGACACCCTGGTGACAGTGGCAGAGATGAGGACTCTGGATAAATTGTTGGATATAATGGATAACGTCAGCCACCCTCTGCACACCGTCATCAGTGACCAGAGGAGCCTGTTCAGTGAAAGACTGCTCCTTCCCAAGTGTTGGACCAACAGGCTCAAGAACTCTTTTGTCCACCATGCCATCACACTCTATAACTCCTCACTTGGGGGGGGACATAGAGTACAGAGGACAGTAGGGCATTCATAGTGAAATAACCTTAACTTAACCATACTTGTACAAGCCATATTTAGCCTTATACAATACTGTGTATATTATGTTAAGTGTTTATTAAGTGTTTACTAAGTGTTTATTTTTTTTTCTTTTTTGCTTTTCTGATCTGTATGCTCCTTTTATGTGCTGCTGGAAATTTTAAATTTCCCAGAGTGAGTCATCCCAAAGGGATTAATAAAGTTAAGTCTTAGTCTAAGTCTATACAACAAAGGACAGTAAGCCTTATTATAGGAATATACATAAGACACACAATGTAAGACCTGGCTGGACTGAGGCTAGAGCTGTGCCTTATTCTGAAGCCCATAAAGCATATAAAGCATGGGTGGTGGCTGGGAGACCCAGGCAAGGGCCAGAGTTTGAGTTGAAGAAACGTACGAATTCAAGCAAATTCAACAAGCAAATATGGCAACCCAAAGTTAGAAAACACTCCCAAAGTACTTATAAAAACAAATCTGGCAACCCCACATTCTCATGTCGACCTTTTTCTCACCGCTGTGAGAACACAATTCATTTTTTCCCCAAAATTTTCCACTTGCAAACTCCCATACACAGATTTACCATTTTATACACAATTTTACCATTACCCCGTGGGAACAATAATCACATAACCATCCTTTTACACTTACTTCACAGTGACCAAAAAACCACAATAACAGCTTCAAACCTCCATGGCACCTGCTTCTTCTGCCCTTTCGCGGAATCTTTTTTGCCTCTCTTGCCAGAACAAACTGTGAAACACACAGAACAACCAGACAAACAAACAAAACTGCAGTAATTTTATTTAAACCAGCACTATTTTAAGGTCAACTCTCATTGACGCTCACTTGTGATGAAAGAAAATAAGGTCTCATGTCAACGGCCCATCATAATTCACTCCTTGGTGGCAAAATAAGATCTCATTACGACTTCCGCGCGTCAATACCGTGGTCCCGTTACGTGTGGGAAAATGCGCACTCCCGTTGCAGCCTGTACTGGAACTTTCCTGGGCCTATACCCCCCCCCCCCCAAACCGGATCTGTTCGGGCATCTATGGTCCAAACCAAACCCGAATTTGTGGTACCAAATGCTCAGTGCTTCCTGAGCCTGTTGCTCAGTGTTTACCTTTCCTGAGCCTGGAGCTCAGTATTACACACATGCACGTATTCAACTCCACCAAGACTGAAACCCAGTGTCTATAAGCTTAACAGCACATAAATGTACTCACACTCAATCCCGCCTGTAAGGTTGTAGACCCATCACCCGGTCCGCTCCAACATCTACGGTCCGAATGCCTCCACTACAGCAAAACCGAGCCTTTGGGCTTCAGCATGGGGAGGTCTTTTCTTCAGCTGTGCACTGCTGCGATCGGCCGGAGGTGCCAGAAGCAGGACAGGGTTATCTGGGTCCCTGTTCGGAAGTGCCAAAATGTTACTGAAATCTGTATTGAATTGAGTCTGAATCAAAAAATCAGAAGACAGGATCTTGATTTATGAGTAGATTTATTCTTCTGGCCAGCAGAGGAGATACAGGAAGTAGCCCCAAGTCTACTCATGCACACTTCTAACCCATTCATTCATTACTCAGTCCTTTATAGCTCTCAGTGTTGGTGGGAAGCAGGAGAGAATGTCCTTGACAGTCTAGTTCAGTACATCTGGAGAACAACAGATAGTCCAATCTCCCAGGAACTAGGGAGTCACACATCCTCATTCACACAGGACTAAACATAATGAACACAAAACAAAAGATATCAGTAGAACAGCTGGTCATTACAATTGCTGACCTAGACATACTCACACCCAGACTGGGGCATACTGAAGACCACATGAATCACACATTGAACAATATAAAACTCACAAGTATATCAGACATCCATCCATCCATCCATCCATCCATCTTCTACCACTTTTCCGGAGGTCCGGGTCGCAGAGGCAGCAGTTCAAGCAGAGAAGCCCAGACTTCCCTCTCCCCAGCCACCTGCTCCAGCTCTTCAGAGAGGATACCAAGGTGTTCCCAGACCAGCTGGGAGACATAGTCTCTCCACCGAGTCCTGGGTCTGCCCCGGGGTCTCCTCCCAGTGGGACGTGCCTAAAACACCTCAAGTGGGAGGCGTCCAGGAGGTATCCTGATCAGATGCCCATACCACCTCAACTGACTCCTTTCAATGTGGAGGAGCAGCGGTTCTACTCTGAGTCTCTCCTGGATGACTGAGCTCCTCACCCTATCTCTAAGGGTGAGTCCAGTAATCCTATGGAGAAAGCTCATTTCAGCCACTTGTATCCGCGATATTGTTCTTTCAGTCATTACCCAAAGCTCGTGACCATAGGTGAGAGTAGGAACATAGATTGACTGGTAAATCGACAGCTTTGCCTTAGAGCTCAGCTCCCTCTTCACTACAACAGACCGGTACAATGTCCGTATCACTGCAGATGCTGCTCCGATCCGTCTGTCAATCTCTCGCTCCATTTTCCCCTCACTCGTGAACAAGACCCCAAGATACTTAAACTCCTCCACTTGGGGCAGGAGCCTGTCCCCAACCCAGAGAGGACAATCCACCTTTTTCCGGCTGAGGGCCATGGACTCGGACTTGGAGGTGCTGATTCTCATCCCAGCCGCTTCACACTCAGCGGCAAACCGTCCCAGCAAGAGCTGTAGGTCATTGCTGGATGAAGCCAACAGGACAACATCATCTGCAAACAACAGAGATGAGATCCTGTGGTCACCGAGCATGACACCCTCCATTCCCTGGCTGTACTTAGAAATCCTGTCCATAAAAATTATGAACAGGATCGGTGACAAAGGGCAGCCCTGGCGGAGTCCAACTCTCACTGGGAATGACTCCGACCGAGTGTTGGCAATACGAACCAAACACTCACAACGGTCATACAGAGACCGAATAGCTCGTAACAAGCCCGATACCCCATACTCCCGAAGCACCCCCCACAAAAAACCACGAGGGACGCAGTCAAATGCCTTCTCCAAGTCCACAAAACACATGTAAACTGGTTGGGCAAACTCCCACGAACCCTCGAGAATTCTCGAGAGGGTAAAGAGCTGGTCCAATGTGCCACGGCCAGGACGAAAAACCACATTGCTCCTCCTGAATCTGAGGTTCGACCAACGGCTGGACTCTCCTCTCCAGTACCTTGGCATAGACCTTCCCAGGGAGGCTGAGGAGTGTGAGCCCTCTAAAGTTGGAGCACACTCTCCGGTCCCCTTTTTTGAAGAGAGGAACCACCACCCCGGTTTGCCATGCCAAAGGCACTGCCCCCGACCTCCACGCAATGTTGCAGAGGCGTGTCAACCATGACAGCCCTACAACATCCAGGGCCTTGAGGTACTCAGGGCGAATCTCGTCCACCCCCGGGGCCCGGCCACCAAGGAGATTTTTAACCACCTTGGCAACCTTAGCCCGTCTGATAGGCGAGTCATCCCCCTCGTCCCCAAACCCTGCTTCCTCTGTGGAAGGTGTATCAGTGGGATTGAGGAGATCCTCGAAGTATTCCTTCCACCGCCCAACGATATCCCCAGTCAAAGTCAACAGTGCCCCATCCGCACCATACACAGTGTAGACAGGGAGCTGCTTTCCCCTCCTGAGCCGCCGGACAGTTTGCCAGAATCTCTTCGAGGCAGACCGAAAGTCTTGTTCCATGGCCTCACCGAACTCCTCCCATACCCGGGTTTTTGCTTCAGCAACCATCCGAGCTGCACTCCACTTGGCCTGCTGGTACACCTCTGCTGCTTCAAGAGTCCCACAAGCCAACCAAGCTTGATAGGACTCCTTCTTCAGCTTAATGGCCCCCCTCACCACTGGTGTCCACCACTTGGTTCGGGGGTTGCCACCACGAGATGCACCGACCACCTTGCGGCTGCAGCTCTGGGCCACCGCTTCAACAATGGAGGTGGAGAACATGGCCCATTCAGACTCCATGTCTCCAGACTCCCTCGGAATGTGGTTGAAGTTCTTTCGGAGGTGGGAGTTGAAGACCTCCCGGACAGGGGCCTCAGTCAGACGTTCCCAGCACACCCTCACTATATGTTTGGGTCTACCAGGTCTGAATGGCATCCTCCCCTGCCATCGGATCCAACTCACCACCAGGTGGTGATCAGTTGACAGCTCTGCACCTCTCTTTACCTCAGTGTCCAAGACATACGGTCGCAGGTCTGATGACAAAATAACAAAATCAATCATCGACCTGCGACCTAGAGTGTCCTGGTGCCAGGTGCATATATGGACACCCTTATGCTTGAACATGGTGTTCGTTTTGGACAAACTATGGTTAGCACAGAAATCCAATAACTGAACACCACTCAGGTTCAGATCGGGCAGGCCGTTCCTCCCAATCACCCCTCTCCAGGTTTCACTGTCGTTGCCCACGTGCACATTGATGATGATGTTAATAATAATAATAATAACAATAATAACAATAATAATAATGGACGACAAAAATACAACTTAAAGCGTCACTTTCTGTATTTTCAGATCTACAACTTTTTTTACCTCATGCACAGTGGCACTTTGAATTTCACCTGAATGTTTACTTAAATACTCAGTTTTAAAGTTTTGTATAAACTTGCACTTAAAACTTCTGAATGCATGTTTACATAGTGCTGACCAGTGAAATGCCGGCAATGTTGCAAAGTTTAAAATTTAAAAAAGCAGCAGCGTTTTAAATTTTAATATATTCTTTGACTTTTAAATTTATGTTTTTATATGTATGCAAAATGCAACTAGTCATTACCACAGTATGTTCTGCACTGTTATTTTAAATAAGACGGTATCGGGTTTGGATCGGTATCAGCCGATGCTCAAAGTCACAGTATTGGTATTGTACCCTTATGCTTGAACATGGTGTTTGTTATGGACAAACTGTGGTTAGCACAGAAGTCCAGTAACTAAACACCACTCGGGTTCAGATCAGGCAGGCCGTTCCTCCCAATCACCCCCCTCCAGGTTTCACTGTCATTGCCCACGTGCGCATTGAAGTCCCCCAGTAGGACAATGGGGTCTCCAAGAGGAGCACTCTCCAGCACCCCAGTCACAGACTTCAAAAAGGGTGGGTACTCTGAAACATCATTTGATGCATAGGCACAAATGATGGTCAGGACCCGTTTCCCAACCCGAAGGCGCAGGGAAGCAACCCTTTCATCCACTGGGGAAAACTCCAATATAGAGGCAGCAAGGTGGGGGGATACAAGAATACCCACCCCTGCTCGTCGCTTCTCGCCCGGGGCAACTCCAGAAAAGGCCAAGCTCTAGCCCCTCTCCAGGAGACTGGTTCCAGAACCGGAGCTGTGTGTTGAGGTGAGGCCGACTATATCTAGCTGGTATCTCTCAACCTCGTACACCAGCTCAGGCTCCTTCCCCACCAGAGAGGTGACATTCCACGTACCAAAAGCCAGTTTAGAAAGCTTAGGATCAGTCCGCCAAGGTCTCCGCCTTTGACCGCCACCTAATCCCCATAGCACCGGACCCCCATGATCCCTCCTGCAAGTGGTGAGCCCACTGGAGGGCTGACCCATCCTTCAGGCTGAGCCCAGCCGGGTCCCACGGGTGGAAACCCGGCCACCAGACGCTAGCCTTCGAGCCCCTCCCCCAGGCCTGGCTCCAGGGTGGGGCCCCGGTAACCCCATACCGGGCGGGGTACACTGAATCCTTGATATAGAATTATATCAGACATAGAAATATAAAAAAATAATATGGAACAATATGGAATTTTTCTTTCAACTCCATTATTAAAGAAAATGCATGTTAGAACTAGAGTAAAACTTGATAAACAGCATTTGGACAAGCCTATGAAATACTGGGAGTATGTAGTGTGGTTAGATGAGATGACTATTGAAGATTTTCAAGTGATGTCACTGGTCATGAGCTGATTGTTTGGGTCACCACATTAGTAGGTGAAGTTTTGTGAGAGGAACAAAGACAGAAAATGGTTTACCATGGTGTGTGACAACATTATTTTATCAGAACCTACCACAGTTCCAAAACAATAAAATAACCTGCCTAATCTCCTCCTCATGTTTCGTTGATGTCCCCAGGGATTAAAGAAGAAAAAAAAACTCTTTACTGAAGTCCTCCCCCAGACCAAATCAAATCTATACAGTCAAAGAAGCACTTGTTCATAGTGCCTGACTATTTTGTTTAAAGCAGACAAAGTAAAATAGGATTTCTGCCAACATTTTTTTACTTTGTTTGCTTTAAATAAAATAGGCTAGTTCCAAGGCAGCAGTGGACTTTAATGACAAGATTAGCTCAAACAGATTACAAAGGCATTGGTTAAAAAGTCAAAATTGCACAGCTATTACAGCATTTACTGTATATGATTCTGAAAACAGTCCTCATCACATCACAGCGCTACACATATTTTCTGTGGACAAACCAAGACCATCTATGGATGAAGCTTCATCTTTTGTCAGAAATCCCCCAACACCAACTGCTGTTTCTCCAATTTAATATGTATAACCACATTACAATTTGTTTTGTTCAAAAAAAGTGCTGAAAAAAAAATGACGATTGTACTGAATATCCATCAATGCATTTAGTGTGTATGTATTTGGTTATATTTTGAATGATAATTTAAACTCTAAATTAAGCAGATTAAACAGACTCCCTCCACCAGAGTGAAAAAGGTCAATGAAAAAAAGCACTTGAGGGCAGCTGCAGCAGCTGACCTAACGTTATATACACCAATCTATACAAGAAAATCCATGTGTCTTGACAGATAGTCTGCTCACATCTTAATTTGCTTTTTGTTGGCTACAGTACATGAAACAGAAAAGTTCAGAACAAAAGTAATATAGGCACTGGCTATGGATACGGAAGTTGTATGCCAGAGATGCATTGTCTATTGTGACAGAAAACCTTTTCAGATCAGCTCACAACTGCTGCTGTGTATGGGAAGAGCTAATCTAAAGGATGACAAGGCATGTGGTTCAAACAATATAACTGCTGAACATTTAAAACTTGCCAGCAAGAAAATTTATCCTTTACTTGCTCATTCTTTTACTGTTTTTTTAGTTCATGGAATTTTACTAGATAATATTTTATCTATTTTACCGGTGCCTGTTCTTAAAGGTAAAGCTGGCAAACTGGACAGCTCAGAGAATTACAGACCCATAGCTTTAGCCGGTATTTCATCTAAAGTGCTAGAGAGAATTCTTTTAAATAGGCTTGAAAAGTTTGCTTGTACTACTAATAATCAGTTTTGTTTTAAACGTGATCATGGCAGAGATATGTGTATTTTTGCTTTAAAAGAAACTTTAGATAGATACTAAAAGCAAAATTCCTGTTCTTAAAGGTAAAGCTGGCAAACTGGACAGCTCAGAGAATTACAGACCCATAGCTTTAGCCAGTATTTCATCTAAAGTGCTAGAGAGAATTCTTTTAAATAGGCTTGAAAAGTTTGCTTTTACTACTGATAATCAGTTTTGTTTTAAACGTGATCATGGCACAGACGTGTGTATTTTTGCTTTAAAAGAAACTTTAGATAGATACTAAAAGCAAAATTCCACAATGTTTGTTTTCTTTATTGATGCCTCAAAGGCATTTGATCATTTAAATCATGAAAAATGATTTATCAAATTGTCTCAAAGAGGTGTGCCTGGATTCCTTTTGAGAATTCTAGTTTTTTGGTATGCACACCAGACATCCATTCATCTTCTACCGCTTTTCCAGAGGTCCGGGTTGTGGCGGCAGCAGGTCAAGCAGAGAAGCCCACACTTCCCTCTCCCCAGCCACCTGCTCCAGCTCTTCAAAGAGGATACCAAGATGTTTCCAGGCCAGCCAGGCCAGCTAGTCTCTCCAGCATGTCCTGGGTCTGCCCTGGGGCCTCCTCCTAGTGGGACGTGCCCGAAAAACCTCAAGAGGGAGGTGTCCAGGAGACATCCTCATCAGACGCCCAAACCACCTCAACTGGCTTCTTTCAAAATGGAGGAGTAGTGGTTCTACTCTGAGCCTCTCCCAGATGACTGAGCTCGTCACCCTATCTCTAAGGGTGAGTCCAGCAATCCTACAGAGAAAGCTCTTTTCAGCTGCTTGTATCCGCAGATCTCATTCTTTCGGTCATTACCCAAAGCTCATGACCATAGGTGAGGGTAGGAACGTAGACTGACCGGTAAATTGACAGCTTTGCCTTAGAGCTCAGCTCCCTCTTCACCACAACAGACCGGTACAACGTCCACATCACTGCAGAGCCTGCTCCAATCCATCTATCTATCTCTCACTCCACTGTCCCCTCACTCGTGAATGAGACCCCAAGATACTTAAACTACTCCACTTGGAGCAGGAGCTTGTCCCCAACCCGGAGAGGACAATCCACCTTTTTTCCAAATGAGGACCATGGACTCGGACCTGGAGGTGCCGATTCCCATCCCAGCTGCTTCACACTCAATAACAAACCATCCCAGCAAGACCTTACGTCATTGCTTGATGAAGCCAACAGGACATCATCTGCAAACAGCAGAGATGAGATCCTGTGGTCACCGAGCATGACACCTTCCAATCCTTGGCTGTGCCTAGAAATCCTGTCCATAAAATTATGAACAGGATTGGTGACAAAGGGCTTCCCCAGCGGAGTCCAACTCTCACTGGAAATGAGTTTGACTGGGTGTTGGCAATACGAACCAAACTCTTACAATGGTCGTATGGGGACCAGAGAGCTCGTAACAAGGAGCCCGATACCCCATACTCCCGCAGCACCCCCCACAAGAGACCACGAGGGATGCGGTTGAATGCTTTCTCTAAGTCCACAGAACACATGTGGACTGGTTGGGCAAACTCCCATGAACCCTCAAGGATTCTCGAGAGGGTAAAGAACTGGTCCAATCTCTTTACCAGATCTGCACACAAAACAATGAGAGTTAAACGGGGAAACTCTGTATCTGCCTCATTTCCTGTCGGTAGTGGTGTTAGACAGGGTGGTATTTTATCTCCTTTCTTATTTAACGTTTATATAGATGACCTATCTTTGCAGTTAAAGGGATATGACACAGGGTGTGTTGTTGGTAGTTCAGTCATCAACCACCTTATGTACATATGCAGACGATTTAGTGGTCTTCTCCCCATATAGTGCTGGATTTCAACAATTACTGAATATATGTTCCCAGTATGGTCTTGACTTTGACATTAAATACAATGCAGTCAAGAGTAATGTTGTGATAATTAGAAGTAAGGAAGACAGAAAACATGGTATTTCCTGAATTCTTCCTGGCTGGTGCCATGCTCAAAGTATGCAATGAAATAAAATACCTAGCACATTTTACTACAAATGATCTCTCTGATGATAGGGATATTTATAGGCAGTCTTGTAAATTATATGCACAAGCTAATATGTTGGCTCATAAATTTAATATGTGTACTGTGTCAGTTAAGACTTCACTTTTTAAAGCATTTTGTACTCCACTGTATACTGCATACTTGTGGCGTTTTTACAAAAAATGCAGTTTGCAGAGATTTACTGTTGGGTACAATGATAGTATGAGACTACTGCTGAAAGTCCCAAGAAGTTGCAGTGCAAGCCAAATGTTTGTTAATCTTCGTGTACCAACTTGTTGTGCCATGTTACGGAACCTGATGTATAGATTTATGTGCAGGGTATTGAACTCTGCTAATTACATCATATTGTCTCTTTCCAGTTCTCAACAGAGTTCTGCTAAATATGAATCCAGAATGTGGAAGCATTCACAAACTTGTCTGTACAATATATGAATAATTTTTGTTTGTGAATGTTTATCATTCTTTTATTAGGGCCCGAGCCACTGACAACATCAGTGAGCGAGAGTCCTATTGTAATTGCAACTGTATGTTTATTATTTTTCTGCCTAAACGATCGCCATTTTTGACCCGCTAAACGTTAACCAAAACGCAATTTATTTATTTATTTTTTGCACACACCTCAGAACCGGGGAAAAATTTTATGAACTGGAAAAAATATGTGCCCCCTTACTCCCGATTTTTGTGGGTGGGGCCAAATGTAAAAGGTCAATGGAGACCGGTGACACTAAAGTTTGCCGTAGGGACACAAAACTCGGGTGAGGTGTGCATCACTTCAAGACATGCAAAAAACATAATTGTGACCCTTAAACACAGCCAAAAGGAAGTCCGCCATCTTGCCTCAAACCTGCCCCACGTCCAATTTTGCCAAAAACCACCCTTGCATTTGAACAAACTCCTCCTAGGGGCCTACTCAAATTGAGCTCATTTTCGCATAGCTGCATCTATAGGCGTTGGCCATTAAAAGTCGTATAAATGTCTCATACAAGCTCAAAGGTGTGGCCATGGCACCATGGACAAATTTGACTCCGCCCCTTACAACATCAGACAGCTGTAAATCTAGCAAAATTTGTCCGATTTCCACCAAAGTTTCTATGATGGATATTAGTCCTGCCCTGAACGCATCTATATAAAAATAGACAAAAGTTACAGCACCACCTACTGGTTAAAGGAAGAATTGCTAAAAACCGGATCCTCTTCCGGTTCCGGTTCCGCCAGACCAGCGGCGCCACACGAGTTGGCTGCCCATTGCAACAGCCTTTTTTTATCTTCCTTCTTCTTTCTACACCTTTCACTCTATATATATATCACGGACACACAGATCGCCCCAAAGGTCTCCCGAGTCGGCGGACGGAGCCACTGTTCACAGCAGGAGACGTTGCAGCAGGAAGAGCTAGTGCTAGCTAGCACTCAACCGCCACCCGGTGCTAACGGAGAAACCCGACATACCGGGAACTGTAGCGAAAACGACGCGGGTGCCGGGCTGGAGTTTAGGCGGCGTGCAAGAAATATAAGACAGAATAATAAAGAGCGATGGCAAGAACCAAGCAGACCGCCCGTAAAATCTACTGGAGGAAAAAGCCCCCCAGGAAGCAGCTAGCCACCAAGGCTGCTAGGAAAAGCGCTCCGGCCACCAGCAGAGTGAAGAAGCCTCACCGTTACAGGCCCGTGGCTCTGAGAGAGATCCGTCGCTACCAGAAATCCACGGAGCTGCTCATCCGTAAGCTGCCCTTCCAGCGCCTGGTGAGAGAGATCGCTCAGGACTTCAAGACCGACCTGCGCTTCCTGAGCTTCGCCGTCATGGCTCTGCAGGAGGCCAGCGAGGCCTACCTGGTGGGTCTCTTCTTCGCTAAGAGGGTCACCATCATGCCCAAAGACTTCCAGCTGGCCCGCCGCATCCGCGAAGAGAGAGTTTAGACTTTCTGCTGCACATTCACCAACCATAATGCTCCACACTGTGTGTCTATATATATATATATATTTATAGTAATATGTATATATGTTTACTAGCTGTTCTTGTTTTTTCTTGCCTTCTGATTGTTGCTCTGAGTGTTGCTATCCCTGTGCTGTTGCAATCCGGGAATTTCCCCATTGTGGGACTAATAAAGGCTTATCTTATCTTAAACTGTTTTATTTATTTCTCACGTACCGCTTCCCAGAATGACATGAAATTTTCTGAGGTTCATCACACCCCATGGACGATCATAACGGCACATCAACTTTTGCATTGTGTTACTGCTGTTACCATGGAAACACCCTCCTCACCATTCAATCCGTGATCTTGTTGGGAGGGTTGGGAAGGTCCTGGAGTCATGAAATCTGGGAGATAGGTCAAGATGACTGTCATCTGTAGGCCTATATGGGTCGGAAACACATAACTGATATCTAAGTGTTGCCATGGTGGCATGGCAAAGGTTGACTCCTCGCCATGGAACATGGGACACTTGTAACTTGGACAAACTTTGTCCTATTTTCACCAAATTTTCTACGATGGATATTAGTCCCATCCTGCACGCTTCGATATAAAAAAATTAACAAAAGTTATAGTGCCACCTAGTAGTTACAACAACAGACACTTATAACTTGGATAAATTTTTTCCAATTTTTACATAATTTTGTACAATGGATATTAGTTCCACCCTGCACTGTTCTATATAAAAATAATTAATTTATAGCGCCACCTAGTGGGTAGAACAACAGATACTTTTAACTTGGACAAACTTTGTCCGATTTTCAAAAAATTTTCTACTTTTGATATTAGTCCCACCCTGGGCTCCTATGTAAAAATAATTAAAACTTATAGCGCTACCTAGTGGTTAAAGGAAGAATTGCTGAAAACATTTTTTTTTCTTCTATCACCGGGTGCAAAAATGACATGAAGGAATAACTAGGACTCATTGACAGCACATGTACATAGTACAGAACTGTTTCCATGGTGACCGGCATGCTTTGATGGTGGCCTCGCCATGCAAAACAGTTACAGCTCAGACAATCCTTGTTTGATTTGGACCAAACTTTGCACAATGCATACCAATTCCATTCTGAACACGTCTATATACAGTATCAATATTCACAAAATTGTCACAGCACCACCTAGTGCTGACATGAGGTACTGCACAAAATTGCATCAACTTTCACTCAAAGACCAGTACAGTCAGAATGACACGACATTTTCAGAGGTTTCTCAGAGCACACTGGATTACCCTCAGTGGAAGTCACAATTGTCCTGTGATCATCACAGCTGCCATGGAAACCCACTCCTCATCATTCAATAAATTTTTTTTTTAATTTGGAGGGTTGGGAAAGACTGAGGGTCATGAAATGGTAACATATCTCAAGGTGTCTCTTTTGTAGACCTATACAGTTCTGCAACATGTATCTAATATGTAAGTGTTCCCATGGCCACATGCCAAAGTTTCTCTCCTTGCAATACATCAGACAGTTGTAACGGACAAACTTTGTCCGATTTTCACTATAATTGCTAGAATGGATAGTAGTCCTGACATGCACGCTCCCACATACAAAAGATTAGCACCACCTACTGCTCACAGGAAGTACTGCGCTAAATGCTTTTCTTTATCATTCTCGGAGTGCTTGCCACAACAGGAAATTTTCCAGCTGGGTCCAATGGGCGGTGGGGTCTATAGGCGCGCGAAGGGTGAGGGCCCACTTATAACTGTTTGCAGCTTTATTATACTTATATTTGTATTTGTTTTTTTTCCCCCTTGTTCTATGGACCTATTTTTTTGTTGTGTCCTTAATAAAGTTTTGAATGAATGAATAAACATTGTAACAACAATTGTAATTGTAAAGGAAGGACAAATAAAGAGACTCAGATCATCAGTAAAGCTTTCTTTTTATTCAACTGGTGTTAGAAGAATACAATGACAACATGAATAAAGATTAAAGAATAAGAATAAAGACAACAAATATGACTGCATGACTTATCAATACAGAAAAGGTAGGAAACACTCATGTTTGTTGTCATCTTTGATATAGTCATGTAAATCAGTTCCTCCAGGATTTCGTGGGATTTTTTATTTTTTATTTTTATTTATTGTTGCGGTAAGTTGCAGGGCTCCCCTTGGGGATTGCCTGAATCGTGTATTGGCCTTTAAAACTCATTGACAAGATGTAGTAGTGACTTTTACCTCTCAAGACGTATTAACTGTTTTAACACTAGCTGTAGTATTAGATTTGCCTGTTTTTTGAGTGGTTTGATGGAGTGTCTCCTCACGCACACTCCCGAGACAGGGGTGCTTTCAGGCAGGTGGACGTTTTTCAACACAAACCTGGCACTTCATATGTGCGGTCATTATGGAGACTCGAGGAAACATTCACTGGCAGGCTGGCGGAGACGGAGGAAGGAATGATGTGGGAAAACTCGCAGGTAAGTGGGGTTTTTTTTAAATCACACAATGTTTTTTGCTGATGTGTTTGGTATATACTCACTGTAAGCACGGAAGTGAGTGCGGTGCAGCGCCACATTTGATTGGTCAGACTGATGACATACACATTTGTGTGCTACTCAGGGACAAATTTGAAGCGGAAGCGGATGACAATTGGCCAAAATTGCAGTAAAGTTGTGGTGATTGGACAAAAATCAAATTATGCAGGGCCTGCTGAACTCGCGGGAATTGGTAGAATCACAACATCGTGAAATCCAGGAGGGTCTGTTAAATACTAAAGTTCAGCACAGAACAGGTGAATTTTAGATTCAACTTACAGCACCCTAGCACTATGGCTGTGATATTTGCCAATAACACAGATAAGGTTAAAAAGAGAAACAGAAAGTGAACCGGTGTTACAGTACAAGACCATATCCTCTGATACAGGTATGAATACATACAGGTATTGATAAATGATTGATACTGGTAACAATCATTTATTTAATGTTGCCATAGCTGTGAGCAGCAGGGGCCATTTATAATATTTTTAAAAATATTGATATAACATGAAACCCACAAAAGACACAGTGGGGGAAATAAGTATTGAACTTGTCAGTAGTTTTGTCAGTACATATATTTTTAATGTAGTGATATTTAATAAAATAAAATGTAATAAGGTACAGAAATCCATCCATCCATCCATCTTCTACCGCTTTTCCGGAGGTCCGGGTCGCGGAGGCAGCAGTTCAAGCAGAGAAGCCCAGACTTCCCTCTCCCCAGCCACCTGCTCCAGCTCTTCAGAGGGGATACCAAGGCGTTCCCAGACTAGCTGGGAGACATAGTCTCTCCACCGAGTCCTGGGTCTGCCCCGGGGTCTCCTCCCAGTGGGACGTGCCTGAAACACCTCAAGTGGGAGGCGTCCAGGAGGCATCCTAATCAGATGCCCATACCACCTCAACTGACTCCTTTCAATGTGGAGGAGCAGCGGTTCTACTCTGAGCCTCTCCCGGATGACTGAGCTCCTCACCCTATCTCTGAGGGTGAGTCCAGCAATCCTACGGAGAAAGCTCATTTCAGCCGCTTGTATCCGCGATCTCGTTCTTTCGGTCATTACCCAAAGCTCGTGACCATAGGTGAGAGTAGGAACGTAGATTGACTGGTAAATCGACAGCTTTGCCTTAGAACTAAGCTCCCTCTTCACCACAACAGACCGGTACAACGTCCGCATCACTGCAGATGCTGCTCCAATCCGTCTGTCGATCTCTCGCTCCATTTTCCCCTCACTCGTGAACAAGACCCCAAGATACTTAAACTCCTCCACTTGGGGCAGGAGCCTGTCCCCAACCCGGAGAGGACAATCCACCTTTTTCCGGCTGAGGACCATGGACTCGGACTTGGAGGTGCTGATTCTCATCCCAGCCGCTTCACACTCAGCGGCAAACCGTCCCAGCAAGAGCTGTAGGTCATTGCTGGATGAAGCCAACAGGACAACATCATCTGCAAACAACAGAGATGAGATCCTGTGGTCACCAAGCATGACACCCTCCATTCCCTGGCTGCGCCTAGAAATCCTGTCCATAAAAATTATGAACAGGACCGGTGACAAAGGGCAGCCCTGGCGGAGTCCAACTCTCACTGGGAATGACTCCGACCGAGTGTTGGCAATGCGAACTAAACTCTCACAACGGTCGTACAGAGACCGAATAGCTCGTAACAACAAGCCCGATACCCCATACTCCCGAAGCACCCCCCACAAAAATCCACGAGGGACGCGGTCAAATGCCTTCTCCAAGTCCACAAAACACATGTAAACTGGTTGGGCAAACTCCCACGAACCCTCAAGAATTCTCGAGAGGGTAAAGAGCTGGTCCGATGTGCCACGGCCAGGACGAAAACCACATTGCTCCTCCTGAATCCGAGGTTCGACCAACGGCCGGACTCTCCTCTCCAGTACCTTGGCATAGACCTTCCCAGGGAGGCTGAGGAGTGTGATCCCTCTAAAGTTGGAGCACACCCTCCGGTCCCCTTTTTTGAAGAGAGGAACCACCACCCCGGTTTGCCATGCCAAAGGCACTGCCCCCGACCTCCACGCAATGTTGCAGAGGCGTGTCAACCATGACAACCCAACAACATCCAGGGCCTTGAGGTACTCGGGGCGAATCTCGTCCACCCCCGGGGCCCGGCCACCAAGGAGATTTTTAACCACCTTGGCGACCTCAGCCCCTGTGATAGGCGAGTCATCCCCCTCGTCCCCAAACCCTGCTTCCTCTGTGGAAGGCGTATCAGTGGGATTGAGGAGATCCTCGAAGTATTCCTTCCACCGCCCGACGATATCCCCAGTTGAAGTCAACAGTGTCCCATCCGCACCATACACAGTGTGGACGGGGAGCTGCTTTCCCCTCCTGAGCCGCCGAACAGTTTGCCAGAATCTCTTTGAAGCCGACCGAAAGTCTTGTTCCATGGCCTCACCGAACTCCTCCCATACCCGGGTTTTTGCTTCAGCAACCACCCGAGCTGCACTCCGCTTGGCCTGCCGGTACACCTCAGCTGCTTCGGGAGTCCCACAAGCCAACCAAGCTTGATAGGACTCCTTCTTCAGCTTAATGGCCCCCCTCACCACTGGTGTCCACCACTTGGTTCGGGGGTTGCCACCACGAGATGCACCGACCACCTTGCGGCCGCAGCTCTGGGCTGCCGCTTCAACAACAGAGGTGGAGAACATGGCCCATTCAGACTCCATGTCTCCAGACTCCCTCGGAATGTGGTTGAAGTTCTTCTGGAGGTGGGAGTTGAAGACCTCCCGGACAGGGGCCTCAGCCAGACGCTCCCAGCACACCCTCACTATACGTTTGGGTCTACCAGGTCTGAATGGCTTCCTCCCCTGCCATCGGATCCAACTCACCACCAGGTGGTGATCAGTTGACAGCTCTGCACCTCTCTTTACTCGGGTGTCCAAGACATACGGTCGCAGGTCTGATGATACGATAACAAAATCGATCATCGACCTGCGGCCTAGGGTGTCCTGGTGCCAGGTGCACATATGGACACCCTTATGCTTGAACATGGTGTTCGTTATAGACAGACTGTGGTTAGCACAGAAGTCCAATAACTGAACACCACTCGGGTTCAGATCGGGCAGGCCGTTCCTCCCAATCACCCCCCTCCAGGTTTCACTGTCGTTGCCCACGTGCGCATTGAAGTCCCCCAGTAGGACAATGGAGTCTCCAGGAGGAGCACCCTCCAGCACCCCAGTCACAGACTCCAAAAAGGGTGGGTACTCTGAAACATCATTTGGTGCATAGGCACAAATGATGGTCAGGACCCGTTTCCCAACCCGAAGGCGCAGGGAAGCAACCCTTTCGTCCACCGGGGAAAACTCCAATATAGAGGCAGCAAGGTGGGGCGATACAAGAATACCTACCCCTGCTCGTCGCCTCTCGCCCGGGGCAACTCCAGAAAAGGCCAAGCTCCAGCCCCTCTCCAGGAGACTGGTTCCGGAACCGGAGCTGTGTGTTGAGGTGAGGCCGACTATATCTAGCCGGTATCGCTCAATCTCGTACACCAGCTCAGGCTCCTTCCCCACCAGAGAGGTGACATTCCACGTACCAAAAGCCAGTTTAGAAAGCTTGGGATCAGTCCGCCAAGGTCTCCGCCTTTGACTGCCACCTAATCCACATAGCACCGGACTTCCATGATCCCTCCTGCAGGTGGTGAACCTACTGGAGGGCGGACCCATGTAACTCCTTCGGGCTGAGCCCGGCCGGGTCCCATGGGTGGAAACCCGGCCACCAGACGCTAGCCTTCGAGCCCCTCCCCCAGGCCTGGCTCCAGGGTGGGGCCCCGGTAACCCCATACCGGGCGGGGTACACTGAATCCTTGATATACAATTTATCATGAGAGTCTGTTGGATCGTTCTTCGTCTGGCCCTTCACCCAGGACCAGTTTGTCTTGGGAGACCCTATCAGAGGCAAATTGCCCCGGACAACATAGCTCCTGGGATCACTGGGGCACGCAAACCCCCCCACCACGATAAGGTGACGATCCATGAGGGGGAGGTACAGAAATTATTTTTTTATTTAATAGTGGGTGTGCGAGGAGACAGAGTTAAACCGTTACCCAACACTCACTAAATAAAATAGGAAAGCACTCATAAAAAGGGGGCACCAGTTCTAAAAGAACAACTTGTTAATGAATTAATTTCAATTAATTAATTTCCATACCTTCAATTACTTAATGAATCAGTCTCAAAATTTAGTGAGTTCTTTTACTGCCATGACCCAGAAAACATATATGCAAAGGAAAAATGATTCAATTTCTCTCATTTACAATTTTATTAAATGAAAGTCATTCAGGTTACATGACATGGCATTGGAATGATGAATAAACAGATTGAAATGATAAACAGGTGATCGATATCACATCAACTGTTAGTGGATTCCTGAGCATAAAATCTGTAGTTAAACCTTTGTGGAACCAAGAGGAAACCAGATTATATGTTTCAACTATAATGCAATGGAAGGCTGAAGTATCTAACAACCAGAACGCAATTTTATGGGGGAAAATTCCATAAGCTGATTATCTTAAAAAGGAACATCTGAATTAATCTACAAAAATGAAAGGAGGTTACTTAAAAATGAATAAGAATTTTCCTTCAGTTTATAGCTTTGTCCTACGGCTGAGGGACTAGTTGTACCATGAAATATTGGTTATGCTCAATTGTAATTAATATTTTAGGACATCACGTATAAACCCAGCAGATAGGAAAATGTGAGTCTCACAAACAGCTGTAGGTCCAGGTGTTCAGTGGTGGTCAGCGCCAGATGGTGGTATAAGTTCGGGAAGGCTCAGCGGCTCTTCCAGACAGTGTTCGGAACACCGGGGGAAAGCGACGACTGGTCGGCTTTCAGATCGTTAACAGCTGTGAGAAGTGTAGACTCGGCTGAGGGCTCACACAGGGAGTGAGGCTAGGAACAGGCGGCAGCGAAGGCTGGCGACAGAGTGAGGGCTGGGAACAGGTGGCAGTAAAGGCTGGCCCTGGAGCAGGCGTGGAGTCCATTGGCAACCAGTCCGAATTTAGGATGTCTCCGGCCCGCAGAACAAAACCAAAGACTGAAGGAAGAATGTTTTAGTCAGTTTCACCCACGAACTCCTGATTTTTTGACGGGGTCAGATATGGATGAGGCCGGAAAAGAAAGTCTAAAATCTCTATCAGTTCACTTTAAAACAGGAAAATTAAAAATTCCACTTTAACGGCAGGAAAAGTAAAAGAGTCAAAGAAAAAACAACAACAACAACAACATTAAAATAGGATAAGGGTGGCTTCTGAGGCAAAGAAAAAAATGATTTGAGAGTTTAACTCTCTTTAAAGACAAGCTCATAGAAAAAGGATGATTTCTCCTCAGTTAACCAGAAAACAAGTAAAGCTTATCAAGAGACGATAACGCAGGATTTGACAAGGTTCACACACAGAAAAGACTTCTTAAAACTCACAGAACAATTTAGACCAAAGAAACTGCAAAGAAGTACAAAAAATGGAAAAACTCTTTTCTCATCTCTCGATCTCTTCTGAGTATGCAGGGCGGCTCTGAAGCATTTAACTGAAGCGTGCTTCTGGGTCACAAAACGGGGCCGGCCGCAACATGGACCAATCATCTTCCATAAAGAGGAGTTTGAATGGGCTTTTGTCCAATGAGGGAACATTTCTTTGTTTGTGAACAGCCAATCAGATACCAGTACGTTATCCAGCAGAAAGGCAGCATGGTGATTGGTTATCACGAGAGGGAAGACAGACAGAGATTCATAAAACATTCAGTTCTTATGGAGTTATATACTCAATATAAAATCTAACTAATTTAAGTGACTCAAGGCTAATATTCAGTGACCATGCATTTATACCATTACTAATAATTTTAACATTCATTTGAATAACACTCATGAAAATAAAATATTCCTAAGACATGCATTCACATTTAAATCAAGGTTTAATGGATTACTGCAAACCACTGTTGGTGATTATCTTCACAATGTCCTTAGAATCCTGGGGAGATGATAGCTGAAAGAAAAGCTTAATGTTTAGTCAGAATCAACAGATTGCACAATGAAACATATTCCGTAGATGTCCACTAGGAGGTACTGTTGAGCTGTAGATAATTTTTAGGTCTTTGGAATGTGAGCAGGAGGCCTAGAGGATTCTGGGAAATGTCTAATAGAAGGCCATATATGAGATGAGATGAGATGAGATTCAACTTTATTGTCATTACACATGTATAATACAAGGTAACGAAATGTGACTTGGCATTTGGGCACACTCTGCAGAGCGCATCCAAGGCCCGGGCAGCCGCTATATCTGCCCACTTAAGAAGTTTATGACTTTTTTTTTTAAGTTTTTGTAAAGGGTATACATGTCATTACAGCAATGCATTGTTTACATTTTCATCATGTTCCCTTTTTTTTGTTTTTTGACAACATTGGAAAAATAATTATTACAACACCCTTTTTTTAAGTGAAAGAAAAAGAGAAATTAAAGAAAGAACAAAAAACAAACAAGAAAATAAAACAAGAAAAAAAAAAAAAAAGAGCAGAAAAAAAATAAAAAAAATAAAAGAGTATCTGAGTAGCATTGGAACAAAGAGAGGTGCCATTATTGAAATGGTATTTGTCAAAGATTAGATCTAATGGAAGACACATATGTGTTCCAGGGTTGCCAGAAGTTCAAGAACCCATCCATGTCCTGTCTCAGTGCGAATGTCAACTTGTCCATCGAATAAATGTCTTGAATCACGTTAATCCAATCTTCAGGTGTAGGACAGTCCTTCAACATCCATTTTTTTGTTAGAGCTTTTATACTTGCCAATATTAAAACAGTGAATAAGTATTTTTCTCTTCGTCTTTCCAGTGATTCCGGTAGTAAACCCAAATACAAAGTTACAAAAGAAAAGGGAACTGTTATTTTGAATATTTTCCCCAATATTGTCTGTACATTGGTCCAATATTGGTGGATAACTGGGCATGACCAAAACACATGAAAATGATTTGCAGTCTCTTCACCACACAAGCGCCAACAATTTAACCCCTTACGAGTAAATTTGTTTTGTGCAGGTGTTCTGAAAAATCTTACCAAATTTTTCCATCCAAATTCTTTCCACTGCAGGGATGAGGTACGTTTCCATTGTTGTTTATTTAGCTTTTCCCATATTTCCAGTTGTAAAGTGAAATTCCCCTCTTTTTCCCATCTCTCTTTTATATATGATGTGTTGTCTCCTTTTAAGTCTTGAAGACCTTGGTATATTTTAGAAATGTATCTGATCCCTGGGATCCCTTTATATGCCATTAAGAAGACCTTCAGAACACCTGACTGGGCCCTTTCCAAATCCTCCTTTTTAAGTATTTTGTTTATGTGGTGTCTAAGCTGAAAGAACCTGTAAATGTCTTGATTTATTAGACCTTGTTTTTTCAAATCTTCAAAACTTCTTAAAGTTTGCCCTTTAAAAAAATCGTAATATTTTATCAGTCCGTTCTCTTTCCACTTTTTAAATCTAGTGTCTGTTTTATTAGGAGTAAAGTCTTGATCATAGGCAATCCATTGCAGTAAACGATAGGGTTCTTTAGTTTGATTCTCTCTGACTATCTTAAAACAAATTTTTAGCGGGGTCTCTATCCACGGGTTAGTGTTATTCAAAAGTTTAGGTAAGGCATTGTTCCCTATTATCGCCTGTAGGGGAATGTCACTTGGTATTTGGCGTTCCATCTCCTTCCATTGTGCAGTGTAGACTGGGTTACATATCTCTACTAAAGTTTTAATTTGTGCGGCTTTAAAATAGTCCCTGATATTTGGCAGTGCGAGCCCACCTTTGTCTTTGTTTAGCTGTAGGGTTCTATATCTAATTCTAGGTCTCTTGCCCTGCCATATGAATCTTGAGATCCTTCTGTCCAGTTCTTGCCATGTTTTTTTGGGAGGTTCTACCGGTATTGTTTAGAAAAGGTATAGAAGACATGGAAGTATATTCATTTTGACTGCTTCAATTCTTTGTGCAGTACCCAAGAATGGTATCATATTCCATCTTGCTAGATCAGATTTTATTTTTGCCATCAGTGGATCATAGTTTAGTGTTATAATTTTGTTGAATTGTTTCGAGATATTGACCCCCAGATATTTCATAGATTCAATCTCCCAGTTAGTTTTGAGTTTGCTTAGTAAATGTTGATTTGGGTCATAGTTGAATGTTAAAATTTGGGTTTTATGCATGTTTAATTCGTACCCCGATAAATCTCCATACTCTGAAAAAACTGAGATTAGTTCTGGAAAAGAGGTGTCCGGCTGCCCCAGGTATATTAAGATGTCATCAGCAAAGAGTGCTATTTTATGTTCCCTCTGACCAAGTGTAATACCTTGAATTTTTTGATTCTGTCTTATCCATTGGCTCAGAGGTTCTATGAAGACTGCAAAGAGCGGTGGAGACAAGGGGCAGCCCTGACGACATCCTCTTTCCAGTTCAAAAGATGATGATAATTTACCGTTAATCCTTATTTTAGCTGTTGGTTTTTTATATAATGCCTGGATAGTTCTAATGAAGTTGTTATGAAAATTGAAACTGGATAAGATTCTATATAGGAAAGACCAGTCAACCGAATCAAATGCTTTTTCAGTATCTAATCCCAATATGGCTGCATTTAAATTATATTTTTTTATATGATGAATTATGTGTAAAGTGCATCTAATGTTACCTTGTGTCTGTCTTTGTCTTATAAAACCTGTTTGGTCTAAATGAATTAACCTCTTGCACTCCGTTGTACCGCGGGTGGGCAAGTCTCTGTGTCCCAGAGCGCACAAGGGCACTCTCGTGCGCCCTCGTGCGCTCTAGGACGCACGAGGGCGCTGCCTCCAAGCGCGCACTGAAAAAAAAAAAAAAGTTCTTCCACAGCCGCGAACAGATCAGATATGATTGACCTCTCATTCGACTAATAAGAGCCTTGAATTGGGTTTCTGAAACCTTGAAGAACCAATGACTGAAAACCTAGCAAGAAGGACCCGCCTACCAATGCTGTGAATGCAGCGAGCCAATTGAAGCACAGAAGTTCGGGCTGGGTGGAGAGAGACTGACTGCTGCAGCAGATGAAAAAAAGGACCCGCAGGAAGAACCTGCTACAGACCTAGCAGCACAGAGACCACCCACAAGTGCTACCTGCACCTATTCCAGTAGAATAGAATTCTAGAATAGAATTTAGGATTCTCTTCCATGGTCATCATAGACCGACGGAGGCCGACGACAAAGGTCATAAATCATTCGCCAAAACCGCAATAATGGAATTATGTTTTGACCGGGAACCACGAGCGGACCAGCGTCGCGTTCGTCTGACAATGAGGAAGAGAAGTTCGCCAGGACAATGCTGCTGTGAAGAGGTAAGGTGTTATAAGCTAAATTATTCTTTATCCCTGAAAACTGTAATCAAAAAATGACTTTTGACCAATCGGTAAATTACAACTGTGCGGCGCACGAAGTCCGAAGTGCGTGCGCCGCGGTACACGGGTCGTTCGCCGTGTCCGGACCGTGAACGCCCCCACCCCACCCCCGCTACTCTTCTGTAGCGAGGGGGGGGGAAGCCGCGGTGACTGCGCCGCGGTCGCCATATAGCCACATGAGTCTATTCCGTCATGTAGCGATGGCCGATGTCCGTCCTCTGTAGCGAGGGGGGGGGACAACCCCCCCCCCCACACACACACACAGCCCTGTGTGTCACCTTTCATTAGAGCCCAAAATGAAGCTTCTACATTGAATCATTCAAAAGTTACAGACGTTTTTCCAAACTGTGCCATTTGGCACAATTTGGCACAGTTCCAAAATGCCTGGGAACTACCTGAGGAAAAAGCTGTGTAATATATTCATTTTTTGTGGTATTGTTACAAAATTTGGACCTCAGCTGGATAACACTTGGTTCTACATTTCTGTTGCATTTTCCAGCCCGGATCTGAAGCTTTGTGTTATTTGCAAGCGTTTGTATCCAAAAAAAACACCCAGGCCAAATTTATTTTCTTCAAGTTCAGTATGTTTAGATGACTGTAACTCAGTGGCAGGAGCGCTTAGAGAGATTATGACTGTTTTGCCAAAAAAATTCAAAGTGTTTTCTTTTAAATGAGACCAACCCCATGAAGATGCTGCAAAGGGTTGAAGAACAGCTTTCAATTTACATTGGGCACATTATTTTTTGGCGTTTTTAGGGAAATTGACCGGAGTGCAAGGGGTTAAGTCTGTCAGTATATTTTCTAACCTTTTGGCAAGGATAGTGGTAAAAAGCTTATAGTCCTGATTTAACACACTGATTGGTCTGAAGTTGGAGCAGTCTAGTTTATCCTTTTCAGGTTTAGGCATGACTGCAATGACCCCTTCTCTCCAGGAGGGGGGGATTTCCCCTGTGTGGAGGACATAGTTAAATGTTTTCAGGAGGAGAGGAGATAGTTGCTGTTTAAAGGTTTTGAACCACTCTGCTGTAAAGCCATCTGCTCCTGGGGATTTGTTAGCTTTAAGTTTCATAATTGCTTTTTCTAATTCTTTAGGTTGGATTTCTGACAATAGTGTTTTATTTTGTGACTCAGTAAGTTGGGGAAGGTTTAATGTATTTAGGAAGGCTTCGGATGCATTTTTATGTTTTTTGAGGGAGTACAAGTTCTTGTAGTAGTTCTCGAAGCTTTTAAGAATTTCCTGAATTCTAAATTTTATTTCCTTTGATACTGGGTCTCTGATTTTGTAGATTGCTCTCTCCGTTTGTTGTTTCCTCAATTTATAGGCTAGTAATTTTGCCAATTTGCTACCTGTTTCATAGTATTTTTGTTTCAGAAATGTAAGTTTCTTCTGGATTCCTATTGTGTAGATCTCATTTATTTGTTTTCTAATTTCCTTAATTTTGAGCGAGTCATTAGAACGAGTGTTGTCTTTGTGCTCTTTTTCTAGTTTCTTAAGTTCTGACTCTAATGTGATTAGTTTTTCTTGTCTCAGTTTCTTTTGGATTGCCAGTTTTGCGATATTCTTTCCCCTTATTACAGCTTTGCATGCGTCCCACAGTATTAAAGGGGATACTTCTCCATTATCATTTTCTTCCAAATATCTGAGAATATCTGATTCCAATTCATCTTTCAGTGGACCTTTCAGCACATTTGAATTTAACCTCCAAGAAAATGTATTATTTGTGTATTTTTGGATACTTAAGTCCATATAGATCGGACTGTGGTCAGAGAGATCCATCAGTCCTATTTTACATGTTTTTACTCTTCCAATGTCTCTATTAAACATAAAAAATAGTCAATCCTTGAGTATGATGAATGTGGTGCTGAGTAAAATGTATAATCTTTTACACTGAGGTTGAATTCCCTCCACACGTCACAGATTCCCATTTCTTTTAGTAGCATCCGAGTTTTCTACTTTGAGTGTTATTTTGATGTGGAGAATTACCTGATGTATCCCAGTATGGATTCAGTCTTAGATTGAAGTCTCCACCACATATCACCAAACCTTGGGCTTTAGTTATCATTAGGTCAAATACATTTTTATAACATTTCCAGTTAGCCCCTGGAGGTGCATATACATTCAGCAGGGTGATATCTTCTCCCTCCAGCCGACCAAGTACGATGCTGAATCTCCCTTCTTTATCTTTGTGTTCTGATTTTTTTTCAAATATAGTTTTGGCTGAGATCAATGTCGCAACCCCCCTCCTCCTCCCTGACTTATATGAAGATGAAGAGATCATTTTAAACCCTTGTCTATTAAGTTTAGTGTGCTCCACGTCTGTTAGGTGGGTTTCCTGTAAAAATAATATTCCTGCTTTGTCTTTTTTCATTTCGATTAGAATCTTGGATCTTTTAACTGGATTCAGGATCCCTTTTAGATAGATAGATAGATAGATAGTTTATTTCGAACACAAAAAATATAACAAAAAACAAGCAAATAGCAAATGCAATAAAGTTACAGTATACACTGTTCGAAAGGGAGAAGGAAGAAGTGAACACTTATTAATTCCAACTCCTCTTTTCCATCGATACACCCATGTGAATTTTATACAAATTACCACCTTTAAGACCCCAAGTAAACAATTTACTGTTTTTTTTACAGATCAACATTAACACCCGTCCATTCTAACATACAATGAAGTCCATATATCAAAACCAGTCTCAAACGACACAGATACACACAGTGCTGTCCCACCCACCATTCCATAGTGTCCCATAATGTCCCAGAGTGAACATAATGAATCGTACATATAAATTCTACCCTTCTAACATATATCCTTTCAACAAATGGTGCTTATACCTCTTTTTAATTTGATTTCTGTTTGTACATAGTTTCAGTTCCGGCTCCAGACTGTTCCACAAATCCACCCCACAGACAGATATGCACATACTTTTCTTGGTTGTACGTATCTTGGATTTTGTAAAGTTTAAGTCTCCTCTCAAATTATGATCGTTGTCTCTTTTTTTAAATATTTTTTGTATATTAGTTGGGAGTTGATTGTTAATCGCCCTGTACATTACTTGTGCTGTCTTAAATTTAACTAAATCGATGAACTTTATGACATGTGACTTCAAGAACAACGAATTGGTATGGTCTCTATATCCTGCATTGTTAATTATCCTTATAGCTCTTTTTTGTGATGTGCATATTGCTTGTAGGTTGGTCTTGTAGGTGTTTCCCCAGACTTCTACACAGTAGTTAAGATAAGGTAAAAATAGTGAATTGTACAATAAGACCAATGATTTATAGTCCAAGATGTGTCTTGTCTTCCCCAGTATGCCTATACATTTTGCTAATTTAGCCCGGATGTGACTGATGTGAGGTTTCCAGCAGATTTTACTGTCTAGCGTCATCCCCAGAAACTTATTTTCCTGTACTATTTGTATTCTTGTATCATCTATCGTTACCATTATTTCATGATTTATTTTATAATTTCCAAACACCATAATCTTTGTTTTTTTTAGATTTAGAGATAATTTATTTTTGTTGAACCACTGCGTTAATTTTTCCATTTCAGTTGTGACCACCTCTAAAACCTGCTGCAAATTCTCACCAGTGCAAAGGATATTTGTGTCATCCGCAAACAAAATAAATTTCAGAATTTTTGATACTTGGCATATGTCATTTATATACAAGATAAAGAGTTTGGGTCCCAAAATTGACCCCTGGGGCACACCACAAGTGATGTCCATGCAGGGTGATTTGTGCTCTCCAATTTGTACAAATTGTTGTCTGTTACTTAAATAACTTTCCACCCAACTCAGTCCTACCCCTCTTATCCCATACCTTTCCAGTTTCCTTAGTAGTATTCTGTGGTCAATGGTGTCAAAAGCTTTCTTTAAGTCTATAAATACTCCTGCAGCAACCTTTTTTTTGTCTATACAACTAGTAATTTCTTCTATAAGTTCGATCAGTGCCAAAGATGTAGATTTATCTGCTCTAAAACCATACTGGCTATCTGTAAGGAGGTTGTGTTTTTCAATGAAATCATCCAGTCTCTTAGTGAATATTTTTTCAAGTATTTTGGAGAATTGTGAGAGTAAAGAGACTGGCCTGTAATTTGTGAAGCGATGACTGTCTCCTGTTTTGTAAAGAGGTGTTACTTTTGCTATTTTCATTTTGTCTGGAAATGTACCAGTTTGAAATGACAGGGTACAGATGTGGGTGAGTGGTTTAACAATTCCCTCAATTACTTTTTTCACTATTGTCATGTCAATTTCATTCCAGTCCGTTGATTTTTTGTTCTTAAATTTACTCACAGTCTCGATAATTTCCTTTTCAGTAACTGCACCCAAAAAGATTGTGTTTGGGTTTCTATCCTCTATTTCATTCACAGACCCACTGTGGTTTGTTTCCGGAGTCACTATTGATTTTGCTAATTCAGGACCAACGTTTACAAAAAATTTATTGAAACCACTGACCACATCTTCCATATTATTAATCAAACTGTCGTTTTCGATAAAATATTCTGGATAATTTGCATACTTAGGACGATTACTAATAATCCCCTTGAGTACTTGCCATATTCCTCTTATGTTATTTTTGTTATCCTCTAGTATTCTGTTGTAATATTCTTTCTTACAGGTCCTCATTATAGTGGTAAGCTTATTTTTATATCTTTTATATTTGATCTCAGCTTCCACCTTTCTGCATTTAATGAATTGTTTATATAATGTATTCTTCTTTTTACATGCATTTATTAACCCCTTGGTGATCCAAGGAATATTTTTTTTTTGTTGTCTGTCACTGTATTGTTTTATAGGACAGTATTTATTGTACAATGATTGAAATATTTGTAAAAATTTATCATATGCTCTATTCATGTCATTTTCATCATAAACTATCTTCCAATCTTGTATTAATAATTCCTTTGTCAGTAAATACATTGATTCTTCGGTTCTTATTCTTTTATATTTAATATTTTTGGTATACTTTTTCTTCCTATAATCACATTGATAGACAACAAAAATCGGCAGGTGGTCACTGATATCATTCAATAAAAGCCCACTCCTGATATTATTTTCCATAATGTTTGTGAATATGTTATCTATTAGTGTGGCACTGTGTGACATGATTCTGCTAGGTCCTGTAATTGTTGGATGTAAGCCCATGCTGTACATTGTGTTGATAAATTCTTCTGTCAAACTATGTTGTTTTGAGTTCATCAGATCTATATTGAAATCCCCACAGATGAACATAACTTTATGAGTTAGTTTTGCATACATTTTTTCCATCCAGTCCTTAAATAAGTCAATGTTTGATCCAGGTGTTCTATATACACAGCTCACTACTACATTCTTCACATTGTCCAGACAGATTTCTATTGTAATACATTCAAATAAATCATCCACAGTTACTGACAGATTTTCAACAACCTTGTATTTCAAGCTCTTGTCAACATAAATTGCAACTCCTTCTCCTTTTTTCACTTTTCTATTTATATAATTTAATTCATAGCCATCCATGGTAAAATCCACTCCTTTCTCTTCACTGAGCCACGTCTCTGATATTGCCACAATATTGAATGGCTCTTTAAACTGATTTAAATAATCTTTAATGTTATTAAAGTTTGCATAGAGACTCCTGCTGTTGAAGTGGATCATAGAAATATTGAAATCAGTTGTGATCATTGTGTTGAACTGTTCATCTGTGTAATAATTACAGTCATTATTGATTGAGTTAAAAAAATTATTATCAGGGTCTATGTCATATTGGGCTGCACGGTGGCGCAGTGGTTTAGCACTGTGGCAGCACAGTTTTACCCTCGGCCGGGGGATCGCGGGGATCATGAGATCGTGGGTTCGATCCCAGCCCCCGACCAACAGTGAGCTGTGTGGAGTTTGCATGTTCTCCCCGTGTTGTGTGGGTTTACTCCGGGATTTCTCCGGTTTCCTCCCGCACACCAAAAACATGTAGGTTTAGGGCGCTCGCGCACGCAGCGACCAGCAGCCGGTGGCTTGTCACCAGACTGCAAACTAAGTCTACCTACGGGTACAAATAAGTAACAAAAAAAAAAAAAAATATTCTACGTCCTGTGGGTTGTGCTCTGTGTATTCAAAAACTTTCAGTTCCTGTTGTTCCTGTTTGTTGATTTTTTGATTCATGCTGTAGAATGTTTTGTTGCAGATGAGTAAAATCCTTCAGTGTCCTATATTTGTCTGAATTGTTGCTGTGCCTCCAGTTCATATTCGTCCAGTTTCATAATATTACGGATGTTAATGACCTTGGCTTCTTCAGGCGATCCGTTTAATTTGATGAATATTTTACAGTTTGATGTCCAGGTGTTTTGAATTTTTTTCTGCTTTTTCATGTATCTTGCTTTCCTGGCTATTTCTGCGTTCTCTTTCGTGAGGTGCTCGTTTATGTAGATGTTGGTTCCTTTCAGCTTCTTACCTTGTTTCATTAGTGCCGTCTTGTGTTTTCTGTTTACAAACCTCATGATCACAGCAGGTTTGTCGCCGTTTTTCCTGGGCAGAGGGTGGCAGGACTCGATGTTGGAGCAGTCCAGCTGTATTCCTTTTGACTGCATGAAGGCCGTCACCTGTTACTCAGCGGATTCCTCATCCAGCTGACTTCCACTGCTGTCTGCGGCAACTGCTCTCGCGTATGATCGGGGTTTGATGTGGAGCCCCGTGATGATCACGTCGTTTGCCCGAGTGTTCTGGTCCATCTCAGCCAATTTGCTTTCCAGATACACCAGCCTCTTGTCTTTCTCAGCGTTCTGGCTGCGCAGCGCTTTAATTTCCTCCACGAGGTCCAGTATACCTCTTTGCTGTGATTTTAGAGCAGATATTTCTTCTGCCAAGAAATCCAGCGCTTTTTTTATCTCATCTTCATTTGGCAGAGCTCTCTTTGGACCCATTATTCCGGCCAATGATCGGTGATTTGGATAGTTCGAAAAAAAAAACGCACGTGGGAGTAATCCCTTTGTTATCCCTGAGCGCGAGGTGCAGGGGGGCGGGGGGCGCGGGGCCGCTTCACAAGCTTCACCAGCTACTACTGGCAAATTCCTCTTTACTCCTCACCAGCAGGTTCACTCCCCAGCGGCAGCAACAAAAAAAGCTCAAAACGCCAGCTCCAAACTGCGTTCTAACTGCGTTTAACTGCCTTTTAAACAGTCACGAACAGGGAGCTCTTACCTGTGCGTCCTCACTCATCCTCACCTGGAACCGGATGAGGTTCCGGGTTTTTACATTATATGAGATTATTTTGGTTACACCCTGTTTCTCCATTGTATTGTCTTATTTAGTATAACAATGTGGTGGCCCTCCTTTATGCTACTCAGAAACTGAAAGAACATTAAGAACATAAAAAACATTAAGAACATAGTATATAAAACTTTAAAACAAAAAACTGACAAAAGATCTTCCTGAGCTGAGGTCTTTTTAGTGATGCCTTGATGGTGTGTTGGCTCTGAGGGAAATTCCTCAAACTCTGTTACGTGCTGAGGGCCCTCTCTTACTCCTGTAAGTTGTCCATTGTTTTTAACGTGAATTTCAGATCCCAAATCCGAACTTGCAATGATTTTCTTTTATTTTCTTTTTTTTTTTATGCCTATACCCTATGAAATTGTGTGCAACCTCCCACCACCATCATAGCAAACAGTCACGTTAATACAGTATTTGTTAGTGTGGAGAGATCATGTGGTTCATTGTCACATTTCTATTTTAACAAGTTTTTTTTTTTTAAATACTTATTTATTTCTAATATTATGTCTGTTCCATGAAATGCTTTACCACTTGATACTTGCTGATTCTGCATCTCCTTTAATGTTTGTTACCTTGTAGGAGGAGGGTTGGATGCGCAGATTGACTAAAAATATCGTTATTCCCTCCTGAAAACGCTCAGTTTTTCCTTATAGCTCTGGCGCTGGGTTTCCCGCTGCTGGCTCGTGGATTTTGAGGGTCTCTGTGTGGACCACATTTGGGCCTTGATTCTTTCGATCGGGTCTGCTGTGGGTTTATACACCGTTACCGGGAGCCCTCTTCTTGCCATATCCGTGGTTGCTTCTTCCGCCGAGTTGTAGAGACATGTCTCATCTCCGTAAAACACCCGCAGCTTCGCCAGAAATGGAGTCTGAAAGCGCAGTTTCTTCTCTCGTAGTACCTTTTTAGCGTTGTTGTATTCCTGACGCATTTTGAGGACCTCCGGGGCGTAGTCGTGCTCCACGAAAACTTTTCTCTCTTGGTGCATAAATCCTTTTTTCTGCCAAGCCAGTCTCACAACCTCTTCTTTTATTCTGGAGTTGGAGAACTTCACCACCACCGACCTTGGTGGCGCTTCCGCCGACGGCCTTGGGGCTAATGTATGGTGCGC
The DNA here is from genome assembly GCA_020510985.1 of Pholidichthys leucotaenia. Classification (NCBI taxonomy): domain Eukaryota; kingdom Metazoa; phylum Chordata; class Actinopteri; order Cichliformes; family Pholidichthyidae; genus Pholidichthys; species Pholidichthys leucotaenia. The sequence continues at coordinate 125,512,153 of CM035841.1, forward strand.
CCTTACTATCTTCACGTCGGTGGATTGGAGAATTTCCAACTTCTCTCTCAGTATGGATTCCACGCATGCAGCCATTGTGGTGAAACCGTCCTCGACTCCTTCTTTCAGACTATGAATTCTTATGTTGTCTCTTCTTAGTCTTCCTTCTTGGTCGGTTAGCTTAGCCTCCAGTCTTGACTGTCGTTTAAGTAAATCCAGCACGGTGTCTTCCAGCCCTTTTATTCTTTCCTCTGCTTCCATGATTCAGTCCTCAGCCTGGTCCACTCTGCTCTTTGTCCTTTTTATTTCGTCTTTAATTTCACGAAATTCGGCCCAGCACTCTCGGTGAAATTGTCTTAGTTCTTGAAGTACCATTTTTAAGCTAACCTTGTTGCTAGCTTCATTCAGCTCCTCCGTTTCAGAGGGGATGTCCTCCGGGTCAGATTCTTTGGCCGATGCGTGTCTTGGCCTGGTAAATGTCGATCTCTTCTGTTTTCCTTTAGGCATAATGACTTTGTCTTTTGATTTTCACTCTTCCAAAAATCCGTTAAATCTGATTTTCAAAGTATTTTCACGGATCGGGTCTGGGAGCTTCAGCGTTAAGCTGCTATCACCATGGTGTCCAGACCGGAAGTCCTCAAGAAGTTTATGACTTTTTAAGAGTATCGGTGGGCAGCACGGTGGCGCAGTGGTTAGCACAGTGGCAGCACAGCAAGAAGGTCATGGGATCAATTCCACCCTTGACCATCATGGGTTCGATCCCACCCCCAGACCACTGGTGACCCTTCTGTGTGGAGTTTGCATGTTCTCCCGTGTCTGCGTGGGTTTACTCTGGGCACTCCGGTTTCCTCCCACATGCCAAAGACATGTAGGTGAGGTTAACTGGCATCAACTGGGGATTCTAAATTGTCCTTAGGTATGACTGTGAGAGTGAATGGTTGTCTGTCTCTCTGTGTTGGCCCTGCGATGGACTGGCGATCTGTCCAGGGTGTACCCTGCCTCTCGCCCAAAGATGCTGGGATAAGCTCCAGTCCCCCCGCGACCCGAAAAGGATTAAGCGGTAGGAGATGGATGGATGGAAGAGTATCAGCTCCTGGTACGAACGGATACCATCAGCATGAACTGTCCAGTTGGAGATTTGACTCCAAGAGTTTATGGTCCACTTAAGCCTTTTTTTTTTTTTTTTTTTTTTTGTTACTTATTTGTACCCGTAGGTAGACTTGGTTTGCAGTCTGGTGACAAGCCACCGGCCGCTGGTCGCTGCGTGCGCGAGCACCCTAAACCTACATGTTTTTGGTATGCGGGAGGAAACCGGAGAAATCCCGGAGTAAACCCGCGCAACACGGGGAGAACATGCAAACTCCACACAGCTCACTGTTGGTCGGGGGCTGGGATCGAACCCACGATCTCATGATCCCCGCGGTCCCCCGGCCGAGGGTAAAACTGTGCTGCCACAGTGCTAAACCACTGCGCCACCGTGCAGCCTTTAAAAGCACATCCTTATCAAGTCTCTCTACAAAAGTGAAATTGTTTATACACTGGGGTCCTGTTGAAAACACACAGCATTCTTGACCAGACCTTGAGTGAGAGTTGCTTTAAAATGAAGAAAAGTGAAATTTCTTTAAAATGGAGGAAAACGATCTCCTGGATTGGCCTGAGTAGACGTTGATGCTACATTAATGAGGCTCCTCACATAAAATTTTCACCAGACTTTGGTATTAATTCAAGTGATACACTCATAGAAAGAAATCAAAACATTTAAATTCATGAATAAAGTTATGTTTGATAGAGTGGAATAAAAAAGAGCAAATAGACTCACTGCCAATGAAAACACAACACAATTTTTGTATAAATATTTTTTTGGGTCCATCCTATGTGAGATTGAGTAATAGTGTTTGTATGATTCAAAATATGTCTAGAACTCATTTTCAGTGGTTGTACTCACTGTCACGACTCAATGCCTTTGAGCTCTGGCTCTGTCGTCTTTTTGAGCTCGTTGTTTGTTTTGAGTACTCAAATGTCAAAAATGGGTGATTTTAAGGAGTGGTCATCTTCCCTATATAAAGATGAACAAAAATGCACAGCACTATGTTGTGAAATGTCCATGATGTCACGACTGTCACATGACGAATGTAACTATTCTTTGGGCCTTTTGGAAGGCAGCATGTCGGCACAACAGGTGGCACTCTGATTGGGCTGCAATGCATCAATCATTATTCTGTTGCAGCAATGCCAAGTTGAATTTGGGTCCGTGGCCGACAGACCACATCCAGGACGAGCAAGTGTAGCCACCCCAGAGAAAGACCGAAACATCATGCTCCAGCACCTCCAAGACTGGTTCTGCACAGCTGCTCAGATGGCCCAAGAAACTCCAGGAAGATGCCAGTCAAGGATCTCAGCCAATACCGTGAGAAGGCACTTCAGGCGTCATGACCTACGAGCCCCAAGACCCTTTTGATGAATGATCCTTATGACAGAGCAGCAACAAAATCAACATGAGTGGGCTCTGTGATGTATGAGAGTGTATGTGTCTGGGATGCCGTGCCCACCCGTGATGTCAGGCAGGCATGGCCCACTCTGTATATAAACTTAAGTTCATAATAAAGTTAGTTAGTTGCTGCATCAAGACTCGCCTCTGTCCTGGTCATTTATTAGATACAACATTTGGCGACGGGGAGAAGAATGGGAGCATGCTGGCTGAATCAGGGGCTGTTGCCGTTTCTGGAAAATCTGGGTGAGCCGGTGATTTTGTGGCCGCAGTGGAGACATGAGTTTGAGGAGTATATCAACTTGCTGGGTCTCCCTTGGCTTGGCGGGAGACAGTGGCGGGCCCTCCTGGCCTGTAACCTCGGCACGGAGGGCCAAAGGATTCTTGACTCGCTGGGTACGAGTGAGGGCTACGTAGAGGCTGTCGGGCTCATGGAGGCGCACTTCACGGAGCGGGTGAGGGCCAGAGAACTGCGGGCAAAGAGGCTAGTGGCGCTGGACATGCCGGAGCTAGTTAGCTTGGGAGAGCTAACGGCTCAGTCGGAGCCTATGAACAGGCTAGCTGACAGGCTAGTTTCGCGCCGAAACAGGGCTAAGGGTACAAAACTGGGCCTTGAGCCAGAACCGGAGCAGAGATGGAGAGAGCCCGAGTTAAGCAAGACCAACACTGGTGGAGAGGTGGCGCAGCAGGAGTTAGCCCCGCCGCTGGAGGCCAGGCAGACTGATGGCCCTGGGGAGGAGCAGCAGCCGCAGGACATGGTGACAGCGTAGCACAGCACCAACACCGAGAGCACGGGATGCAGCAGTGAGGAGCCCAGGTTGGTGAGTGGGCCCGACGACGGTGATGGTGCATGTCCCGAGGAGGAGCAGCAGCCACAGAACACGGTGACAGCGCAGCGGAGCACCAACATCGAGAGCACTGAATGCAGCGGTGAGGAGCCCAGGTCGGTGAGCAGGCCCGACAAGGATGATGGTGCATGTCCCAGAGGTGAGCAGTGGCCAGATGCAGAGGCTATGCAGCATGACTCATGGAACGAGGGAGTCGAGAGCTGCGTCGAGATGCCCGGGTCGGAGAGGGTTGCCGACGAGTACAAAGCTGAGAGCCCTGGGAGTGAGCAGCGGCAGCTGGACATGGTGGCAGCACAGCGGAGCATCCTGGACAAGGGTGCTGGACGGTACGGCGAGATGCCCGAGGCAGCAAACGGCGCCGACGAGAGGACTTCCATTTTCACCAGAGTGCGGCCACGGGGGGCTGGACTAGTTGGAGCCATGATGGCGGTGCTGAAGGTGGTCGGGAGCGGTCCAAGGGACACGGTGGAATGGTGCGCTGGACAACAGCACTGCAGAGCAGGAGGGAAGACGAAGCTTATGGTGGGAAGGGACATCTTCGCCAGGGAGAGAGGCTTCGACCCTGAACGTGGACAGAGGCCAGGGGCACATATGCTGTGGGGGTGCCCGGGGCTTCCGAGGCAGCTTTGTGGATGGTGGCTGCCCAGAGACGTTGGCATTACTTGAATTTTTCTTTGCTTTTGTATAAATACCTGTGTGCATATATACGTATGCATATAAGAGAAAGTATATAGTTTGTATATATTTGATGCCTGTGTGCATGTGGGTGAATGTGAGTAATATGGGGTTATGTTGTATTTTTCAAGAGACAAGGTCCAGTTTAATTGTTCTGTGGGGATGTGAGAGGATGTTCATGACAGTATATTGTTCTCCCTGCTCTTAGTGTGTGATTCGGGTTTCTAAATTTGGGAGGTTCAATTGTGTGTGTGGTTTCACAGTTTTGTAAAGGGGGGGGTGTGATGTATGAGAGTGTGTGTGTCTGGGATGCCGTGCCCACCCACAGGGTGACGTCAGACAGGCACGGCCCACTCTGTATATAAACTGAAGTTCATCATAAAGTTAGTTAGTTGCTGCATGAAGACTCGCCTCTGTCCTGGTCATTTATCAGATATAACAGGCTCGTCAGCACAACAGGTGGTCCTTACGGCAGTAGAACACTGTTCTTTTCTCTGATGAATCCTGATGTTGCCAGTCCTGGGTTAAGGTTCGGGTCCGATTGGGTGATGCTGGAGTCATGGCATTGCAGGAGGAGTGGCTAAATATCCTCCAGGACAACATCAGATGGCTCATGAGGTCCATGCTGAGACGTATTACTGCCTGCATTAATGCAAATGGAGGCCATGTTTTATATTGAACCTTGTTTTTAAGACAGACGTTTTGATTAGGGGTGTTGGGAAAAAAAATAAATTCACATAAAAATTTAGATTCTCATTTTACATGATCCAGTACCGATTCACAAAAATTAAGAATCAATTTATTATTATTACTATTTTTTTTTTTTGTGGTGTTGCCGGGGTTCTGTCACGTGACATGTATTGCCGCTTCGTGATACGCAATTACACACGGATACTGCCGACGCAGAAGAACCATGTAGAGTAGCTTGCTAAACTAGCAGCCAGATGAAACAGTCGGAATATAGAAAAAAATGGAGCAGCAACAAATTCGAGACAGGTCCGTCTGCAGCTCACAGACTCAGTCAACACCCCTTCAACTAGTTACGCTCCCAAGTTATGTCACTCCACAAAATGGCTGGCCGTAGCTGACTGTGCAAATATGGCTGAGCCAGCATTGGGCTGATCATACACAAATTCAGGTGTTGTAACCTTGTAGACGGGCAGATGGTGGCCACACATTTCGAAGGACAAATATAACAGAATCTAAAAATAAGAGCGATTAATCCCCAGACTGTAAAAAAAGGTTTATGGCCTAGTCTTTGGATGACATTTGTTTGCGTGACGACACGCTACCCTGTTGCGTAGCAACCCTCACAGCCGCAGTTGAGGGCTGTTTTTTTTCTAACATTTTTTGACAGCGATGGAAGCAGTGTTCTTTTCATTGAATAAAAAACAAATCTTGTTATTGACTAAAAGTAGACAAAAACGATTCTTAAAACTATAAAAATGAAATCATCACAATAAATCTGGACTCAAATTAGGCGTCAGAAGTAAAATGCATAAATGGTAACTTTAATTTCTAGCTTTAACGGATGAAAAAAATAGGTATAGTATAGTTTTAGTTGACAAAATTAACACTGGATGGAAGTTTATTTTTGTTTGTTTTAAATTACTGCATTTACTTTACCTTTTACTGGAGAAGCTTCACCAGGCAAAGGACCATGACCAGATAAGATGCTATTTTAAATATTTAAATATCCCGCTACTCCACTATTGCTGACTGACTTAACACTACTTCCGGCCGAAAGTGGAAGTTGCACACATAATCATTTCTACAGCAGCACCCTCAGGAATAAGGTGGCTACTTAATTTACATTTATAGGCTTTACCTTACACTAAATTTATGACTCCACCACCACCACCATCCCCCTTGTTAAAAAAACAACAACAAATCACCTGAGAACAAGCAAGGTTTTTCTTTTTCTTCATTCAGCAACATCTACTGTGGAAAGAGGCTTTTTCACCAAACTGTAGCCACAAAAATCTGCATGGAGCAGTATTTGATCTTAAAATCAAGATAATAGGTAACTACTAGGAATGTTGAGGCCATTATGAATATGCAGCTTTTTCTATAAATATATTTTTCATGTAAAAATCATATTCTTTTAATTTTAGAACTTTTTGAATGTATTTTTTTCCCTTTTTACCATGAAAATTGCAGCTTTTGCTTATAAATTTTCATATTAACATATACTGTAGGTTCATGTAGCTAACTTTTTCTTGTAAATTTAGAACTTTATTTAAAAATCTTTGTAATGAGGAATTAATTAGCTTTTAATTAGTTTTTTTTTTTTAGCGGGGCCAGTTCAGCAGACCTGTCAGATCCACCGAGCCGGCCCCGCCTTCCGCCTACTTGAGACCATCTGACGGCGGAAGGCAGGGCCGGCTCGGTGGATCTGACAGGTCTGCTGAACTGGCCCCGCCTATGAAAGTCAGCTGATAAATGTCACCTGGCAGCAATCAGCTGACTCTTCTGACGAAGGCTGCAGTGAACAGTCGAAACATGTCAAGAAGGTAAAGACATCTCCTTTCTATTTTTGTCTTTAATAAGAACAAAAGGTAAATAATTTTAAAAAGACATAATGAACCTACTTGAGCTACAGAGTAACTATTGAACATCGGGATAGTGCTAACAACATGCCTGTCGCAGATTATCAGATTATATTGATGTTAATTAATTACACTTCCAACTAGAACACTGGTCCATCAGTGAAGCGGGGCCACTCCGGTCCTGCACTCATGCCTCCAGTTCACTCACTTGTACAATGTCACTACCCAAATTAGGAGCGCACAAGCACAATACGGTCTGCCATCTGGGTTCGCTATATACAGCAACAAGCTTGGACAAAAAGTAGTTCTGCGTATAGGAATAGGAAGTAAATCTTTTGTTTTAGCGCGGTGGCGGAGTGGTTAGCACTGCGGCAAAACAGCAACTCACCCTTGGCCGGGGGATCCTGGGTTCAATCCCAGCCCCTGACCAACAGAGATCTGTGTGGAGTTTGGCATGTTCTCCCCGCGTCTGCGCGGGATTTCTCCGGTTTCCTCCCACATGCCAAAAAAACATGCAAGTTAGGTTAATTGGCATCAAACTGGGGATTCTAAATTGTCCTTAGGTATGACAGTGAGAGTGAATGGTTGTCTGTCTCTCTGTGTTGGCCCTGTGATGGACTGGCGATCTGTCCAGGGTGTACCCTGCCTCTCGCCCAAAGATGCTGGGATAGGCTCCAGCCCCCCCGCCACGACCCGAAAAGGATTAAGTGGAAGAAGATGGATGGATGGATGGATGGATTTTTCCCCGCAGCCAAACAGCACACGCTGGAAATCCGGCACGGTGCTGGAAAACTTTAAGCCCTGCGTTTTTGAAACTCACAAGTTTTCAAGAAATAAAAAAGCAGTTACTAACCCAAGCCTACTTTTTTTTCATTTAACAAGTATTTTATTGCAAATCAGTTGATGTAATTTTTTAAAAATATAACCCCCTAAACATCAACACACTGTACTCTGCCTTCAAGCTTACCTCAGCATTTTTTGCAGTGCAGTGGACTTTTTTTCCTGAGATTAATGGGTTTTTGTACTGAACTGAGTGTCAAATGTGAATCGAAAACAGTTTAGAATTGAAAATCGATTCCGAATCAAATCATGACCCCAAAAATGGGAATCAAATTGAATCGTGTAACTTCTAAAGATTCACAGCCTTCGTTTTGTGCGCTGGAGTCATGGCATTGCAGGAGGAGTGGCTAAATATCCTCCAGGACAACATTAGACGGCTCATCAGGTCCATGCAGAGATGTATTACTGCCTGCATTAATGCAAATGGAGGCCATATTCCATATTGAACTTTGTTTTTAAGACAGACGTTTTGATGTGATTTCAGAAAGTCAGGGTGCTTCTGCTTTGCTCAATTTTAACAGTTGTTGACACTGATTTTCACTTGTCGATGTCTGATATTGTTTTGAAGATATCTGAAAATACTTTGCATCCTTTAATTCACCATTTCCATAAAAATGAGAAAAGTTTGATATTTTTTTTTTCCACAATATCTTTATTGAACCTTTTTTTTTTTTTTAACAAACATGATACAAACAATCAAACACTAACACTAAAGTACTACAAAAAAAAAAAAAATGCACTAAAAACACCAACAACCACCAACAAAATCAAGTCTTCAACAATGCTCCTCTGTTTAGTCTAGACAATCCAATACATAAGTATACATATTATGTTCACCAGTTTGGAATTTACAAGGTCCACACACATCATTCACCTTCTTCTTCAAGAGTTATGTTTAAATTTTTTACATAATCAATAAAAGGTCTCCATATATTCTCAAACACAATTTCCTTTGATTTCAGTATATATGTTATTCTTTCTAATGGAAGGTTTGTTAACATCTGTCTTAACCACTGAGTCACATCTGGTCTATGAGTCTTTTTCCATAATAGTGCAATACATTTTTTGGCATTAAGCAAACTGAGGTCTATGAATGTTCTTTCACTTTTATTTAAATTATGCTTTTCTGGGTACAGACCCAACAAAAACAGTTTAGGATTCAATATGATTTGTTTTGAAATTATTTTTTCAATTGTTACCCTCACCTCTTCCCAAAACATTCTTATTAATCTACATTCCCATAAACAATGAAATAGGGTTCCTTTACTTTCCATGCATTTTGTGCATGTATCTGGTATATTTTTGTTATATCTATTTAACTCCTCCGGTGTAACATACATCCGCATTAACCATTTGAAATGTATCAATTTAAGGCGTGCATTTATTGATTTGGTTTGAGCTTCTGTACAAGCCAATTCCCATTGTTCCTCTGAAATTTCAATTTGCAGATCTTCTTTCCAGTAGTTTAATCTTTTCAGTGAATTTTCACTTGAAGATAGTGTCAATGAGTTATAAAACTCTGAAATAATACCCTTTCTTTTACTATCTTTCATCATCATTTTTTCCAAGGATGAATAAATAGGTCGAGTGAGAGCTTTATTTTGATTTGATCGAATAAAGTTTCTAAGTTGAAGGTATTTAAAAAAATGTGTTCTATTGAGATTAAATTTGATCCTCAGCTCTTCAAAAGACATTATGTTGTCTGCACATGGCAAATATAAATCCTGAATCTTTTGTATCCCTTTTAAATTCCATACTTTAAATACAGCGTCCACTCTCCCTGGTTTAAAATATTGATTACCCCATATTGGACTAAATTGTGACAATAACTGTGGTTCTTTTAAATAGTTTTTAGCTTCACACCATATTTTGATCATATGCTTTACAAATGGATTTTTAACTTGTTTTTGTAATTTTTTTGCCGAATCTGAGTATATGAATATGGGAAGAGGTAAAGGTAAATTGTATGATTCCATTTCAGTCCAGTGAGGGAGATCATTTGATGAAAAATAATATGTCATAGACCTCAGTTGTGCCGACCAATAATACAACATAAAATTTGGACATTTCAGACCTCCACGATCAAATGGTAAATATAATAAAGACAAACGTAATCTAGCCCTCCTGTTGTTCCATATAAATTCCACTAACTTTTTTTTTATTCTTGAGAATAGATCTAAAGGTGGTGATAAGGGAATGTATTGAAATAAATAAAGTATTTTAGGTAAAATATTACTTTTAAGTATATTGATTCTCCCGATCATCGACATTGGTAGTGACATCCATCTCTGAGTTAACTCATTGATATCTGACATTAAGGCTTCATAGTTGACACTGGCGACTGATTCTAGCTTAGGCATAATATGGATTCCTAAATATTTAAACTGATTTACAACATTGAATTGATTTACCTCAGGGGCTGGGTAATTTCTCTGGGTCTCATTTAGCATTAATATTGAAGATTTAGTTTTATTTATTTTATATCCTGATATTTCCCCAAAATTCTTTATTAAATTCAACAAGGTTGGAATTGATTTTTTTAGATTCGACATAAACAAAATTATATCATCGGCGTACAGGGAGATTTTATGTTCTGTTGGTCCAACTTTAATTCCATATATTTGTGAATGTAAACGTATCGCTATCGCTAAAGGTTCAATTGCCATAGTAAACAGTAAAGGTGAAAGTGGACAGCCTTGTCGACATCCTCTATTGATTTTTATTGGTTTTGAAATATTGTTATTTGTTAGGATTTCTGCTGTAGCATTATTGTATATTATTTGAACCCATTTTATGAAATTATTTCCAAGTCCAAACCTTTGTAGGACTTCAAAAAGAAAGGGCCATTCAACTCTATCAAAGGCCTTTTCGGCGTCCAGTGATAGGAGAGCTGTATCCGGTGCTTCTTTATTAAAATAAATAATATTAAATAGTCTTCTTACATTATGGAAGCCTTGTCTACCCTTTATAAAGCCATTCTGATCTCGATTAATAATATTTGGTAAAATTTCTTGTATTCGTCTTGCTAAAATTTTACAGATTATCTTAAGGTCGGCGTTTAATAGGCTTATTGGTCTCATATTTTCACATTTATTAGAGGGCTTACCTGGTTTTGGCAGCAGTATAATTAAGGCATTATTTATGTATGATGGTAAATTATTATTTTGAAATGCTTCTAAAACCATTTCCAAAAAAGGTTTTATTAATTTATTCTTAAATTTTTTATAAAGGTCAACTGGAAGACCATCTGGTCCTGCACTTTTTCCTGATTTCATATTATCAATGGCTAGCCCAACTTCTTCTTGACTAATTTTAGACTCCAATATCTCCCTGTTTTCATTTGGAATACACGGTATAGATAGTTCGTTCAAAAACCCATTTAGTTTTGTTAAATCAGGTTCATTTTTGGTATCATATAATTTTTCATAGTAATCTCTAAAGGCTCTATTAATTTCTAAAGGATCTATAACTACCTGTCCGTTACTTATAATACTGGTAATTGGTGTTTTAATTTCCAATTGTTTAATCTGCCATGCTAATAATTTTCCTGATTTTTCACCTTGTTCATAAAAAGATTGTTTCAATCTTAGAAGACTCGAGGCAGCTCTATTCGCTGATTTTTTGTCGTATTCAGCTCTCAAAATCAGTAATTCATTCTCCAACCTTGGGTCACTTCCTGCATACACTTTTTCCTGAAGACTTTTTATTTTATGTTCCAATTTAGCTCTCTCCTCTCGAGTCTTCTTAGATTTTGATCCTGTATAACTAATAATATGTCCCCTAATAAAAGCTTTGAAAGCCTCCCACTTTACACATGCTGATGTTTGTGTAGTATTGATGTCAAAGAACTCGTCTATCTGTTTTTCTATATACTTGACAAATTCCTCATCCTGAAGCCATTTATGCTGAAATTGCCATCTACCTGATTCCTTTGTCAATTTTTTATCTACATATATTAGACAACAGGGTGCATGATCAGAGATCACGATGTTATCATAAAAGCAGTTTTGAATCTTGGACCTTAATTCTGTGGAAATCAAAAAATAATCAATACGTGAGAATGTCTTGTAGGTACTGGAATAACAAGAATAGGCTTTAACTTGTGGTTTCATTTCTCTCCATATATCTAACAATCTCAATTCTTTCATAAAATGATTAATAGTCATCCTACATCCAATGTGCGTACAATCCAGTCCTGTTGATCTATCCACACCTGGATTCAATGTACAATTAAAATCCCCTGCTATTATATGTTGCCCTGTAAGTGATGATAAGATGAGAAATAAATTAGCAAAGAACTTCTGATCATCTATATTGGGACCATATAAGTTCACAAGATTTATATTTTCTAATAGCAAAGAACCTTGAATGATTACATATCTTCCAAATTTGTCTCCAATTACATTTTTCACTTGAAAAGGAACTGATTTATGTATGAGAGTCATAACTCCCCTGGCCCGGGATGAAAATGAAGAGGTGAATACACTTCCCTGCCATCTACTCCTAATTCTTTTAACATCCTCCTCTATCAGATGAGTTTCTTGTAAAAACACAATTCTTGAACCCATGTCCTTTATTTTATTCATAACTTGTTTAAGTTTTTTTAAATTTTGTAGACCTCTGCAATTCCATGAAGTTAAATTAAGATTAACACTTTGGTCCATGATCAATAGAGAGTTTGGGATTACCTTGCAGTGTAAACATGCTCATACAGAGAAGCAAAAACATGAGTGGTTGAACATTCATCCTACAAACTACACACAAACAAATTTCCCCTTCCCACACTTGTGGCAAACCCCCCAAAATCAAAAGAAAAATTCTGTCTCCCGATATAGCCATCGACCGTTCCACACCCACGGGGAACAGCCTAAGCCACTCCTTCTTCATCCTCCCAATCACCCTAACTCTACTGCTTTTAATGACGTAACATTAACTCTCCTCTGTAGTTTTCCAACTTAACTCCAAAATTTTTAACAACTTTGTACATCATAGTTTTTTTTTTGTTTGTTTGTTTTGTTTTTGTTTTGTTTTTTTAATATATAATACAATCTATATTTTGTAAACTTACTATTTACTTCAAGTCAGTCAGATGCCTGTGCAAATGCTTAATTATTCTACCTTATATTTTGTTCATGCTTAGCTCCCACCAGTCTCTTCTTCTTCTTTGATCTTCTTGATGAACTCCTGCGCCTCCTCTGGGGTCTTGAAGATGTGGGTTCTGCCCTCATACGTGGTCAGCAGTCTCGCAGGATAGATTACACCATGACGAATCCCAAGGTTGCGCAGCTCCTTACGTACGGGGTCAAACTGCTTCCTCAATTGCTGGATTCCTGTGGCCAAATCTGGGTAGAACCGCACCTGCTGGTCCTGGTGTTTAATCTCTCCTTTAGCACGTGCAGCGTTGAAGATCTTCATCCTGTCTCTGTTGCTAAGAAACTTCATAATTAAGGTCCTCGGCGGTCCCTTATCTCTCCGTGGGCCAATACGATGTGCTTTTTCCAGAACCACTGCTGATTGCAACTCCTCGCTGCCCAGCACCTCCGGAATCCACTTTTCCAGAAAGGAACATACGTCCCGACCTTCTGATTCCTCTGGAAGACCCACCAGCCTCAAATTATTCTGTCTCGACCGAGATTCCAAATCCAAAATATTATCTTCCAGAGATTTTTTTTTTTTTTTCTAAAGTGCGCACCTTTAATTGAAGACGGGTGACGTCATCTTCAGCACTAGCGAGACGGAGCTCCATCTGCGCCGTTCGTTCTACACAGTCACCCAATTCCTTTCTTATTCCTTCCAACGCTGTCATAATCCCATCAAATCTAGAGGAAAAGTCCGCTCTCATTGAACTCATGGCAGCCATCAGCGCATCTGCGCCTCCCCCCGCAGACATCGCACCGTTGCCAGCCTCCTCCGCCATATATGGAGTTTTGTTTGCTGCGTCACAGACCTGAAAGTCCGTTAATTTGGACTGTTTCGGCGGCTCGCTTTTTCCTTTTCCTGGTTTTCCAGCCTTAGGCTTCGCCGACATATCCTCGCCCAAATGCTGGGATACGTTCTGTCCCAAATGAGAGAGTTATTTGCCGATTTTTTTTCTCCAGGAGCAGAGCAGAGCGAGACACGTCCGTCCTACGTGGCAGCCATAACCGGAAGTCCAAAGTTTGATATTTTTACTAGAGTACTGTGTTTTCACTGGCAGTGAGTATGGTACTAAACACATTAGAAAAAGCAGTATCCCAGGGCACAGTAAGGCAGGGAATCAGCTGAAATCCGTAAGTTGGTAGAAAGTAGTTCTACCTCCTCTCTGTGGAAATTAATATCAGCCAAGTAGGCACTTCATGAGTGGCTATAAAAATATTACCGAGATGTCACACAAGAAACATCTCATGATGTTAAGAGCTCGAACATGACCTTCACTGCCTGATAGTTGTAAAACCCATTGATGAATTTGGTTACAGGCATATATTAAAACTTCTGAATTTCCAGTGAGCACCATTGGGGCCATGATCCACAAGTGGAAGGAACATCAATCTAACATCAACCGGACACACACAGAAGCTCCTCACAAGATATCTGACCAGGGAGTCAGAAGGATAGTCCGAAGAATAACTCAAGAGCTAAGGACAACTGAGAAAGGGCTCCAGAAAGACTTGGAGGCAGCAGGTGCAAGAGTGACAGAGAGAACAACAGGCAATGCACTCCACCATCATGAGCTCCATGAACCCTCAAGACTCCATTATTAAAGAAAAGGCAAGTTAAAACTTGTATAAAACTTGATTAACAGTATTTGGACAAGCCTATGAAATACTGGGAGAGTGTAGTGCTGTCAGATGAGATGAATATTGAGGATTTTTCAAGTGACATCACTGGTCATGTGCCGTTTGTTTGGGTCACCACATTGGCAGTCCAAGTTGTGTGAGAGGAACAAAGACATAAAACGGTTTATCATGGCGCGTGACAACATTATTTTACTGGAACCTACAGTTCCAACTATCTAAGTTCATTTGTTAAATGGTCCAAAAAATTGCAAATACTTTGCCGTTGTTGTGCATGGGTTCTGTAGGCACCCCAGCAACTGAAATTAGATCATTTCCGACAGAAACCTCAATGTACCAGAGCACCATGGTTGAAAAGCACTGCTCTAAGCTAGCATAAACACTATGTGCCCATTTACAACTTGACTATCAATATGGAGACATAGAATGTCACGTGATTTGGTGATGTTGCTGCAAATCCTAAATAATATAGATTGATGTCGAGGTGTGAATTTTGTATTACATCATGAATTTACATGTATTTTGTGGAGAGAGGAATAACCAGGCCAAGCATTCAGCACAGATGAACTTTATTCACTCTCTCACATCTCTCAGAATCAGAAAACATTAACATTCTGTAGCAGGGACTCTCTTTTATATTACCAAACTCACACGTCCCTGCTGCCTGAGGCCCTGCATCACAATTCATTCTCGTAACACAATTCCTTTTGTCCCCCAGCCGCTTAATCCCCATGCTCTTCCGTCAGAGGAAATTACTGCATCTCCCTTCCTTCCAGCCTGAGATGAATACCACAGCATGGGTTCCCCATAATGTATGGATTTGTGGATGGTTATGTATGCATATAGTATATGTGCAGTATGTCGTATCTGTTCACAAATATTGACCATGTTTACATGCACGCAAATAAATCAGTTATGACTGGATTTCTGGAGTCATCTGATTATTTAAGAGGCCATGTCAACAGAATAATTCAAGATTCAAAGGCTTTATTATCATGTGCAAAGTTAAGAAAGTCTACATTTCCCGAGCAATGAAATTCTTACTTTGCTCTCTGAACGAGTGCCAAGTTAAAGGTACAGAAACAACACAACAACTATGCAAAAAAGGAGAAAAGTTGGCATCCGGAATAATGTGGTGAAGGCCATGTTATCGGGGTCATTAACTCAAGTGGTTTACCCTCCAATAATCCATTAATTCAGTGTACGTAAACACTACAAAACTGGTTATTGCTATTACCTGTTAATTCCAAGTAATCTGTTTGTTGTGACCATGTAACCGGGGTCACTGACTGAATATTTTAACAGTAAAAGGGGTAGGATTATATACAATGGATATAAAAAGTCGACACACCCCTGTTAAAATGCCAGGCTTTATTGAAGTAAAAAAATGAGACCAAGATAAATCCTTTCAAACCTTTTACCACCATTAATGTGACCTACAGTGCATTAGGAAAGCACTCACATCGCTTTATTTTTTCCACATTTTGTTATGTTACAGCCTTATTCCAAAAGAGATTAAATTAATTTTTTTTCCTCAAAATTCTACACACAATACCCCATAATGACAACATGAAATTTTTTTTTTAATTATTGCAAATTTATTAAAAATAAAAAACTAAGAAATCACATGTACAGACGTATTCACAGCCTTTGCCATGAAACTCAAAACTGAGCTCAGGTGCATCCTGCTTCCACTGATCATCCTTGAGATGTTTCTACAGCTTAATTGGAGTCCACCTGTGGTAAATTCAGTTGATTGGACATGATTTGGAAAGGCACACACCTGTCTATATAAGGCCCCACAGTTCACAGTGCGTGTCAGAGCACAAACCAAACATTGATTGATTGATTGATTGATTGATTTTATTTGAACATTCAGATAAAAAGAAAAAAAAAGAATTTAAAACAAAAATCCAAACAAAAAAAAAAATAAAATGTTCAAAAGGAGTGGGAAGAAGCCAATGCTTATATAGTCCCACCTCTTTTCCATACCCAACAAATTACATCACTCTAGTCATCATTCATCCCACAACCACATTCACCATACAACACCATAATACATAATACACCCCACAATCAAATTATGCAACAGAAATGATACAACAATGACAGTCCATATTGACAACAATACCAACAACAACTGTAACAATAATAAATACTTCTGGTATGTTCAATACAATCATAGACAACAGCATCATCATCACAATCACCATATATACCACCATATACCCCCACATGGCTTACAATACCTAGGTGCAATAAGCAACTGGGCGGTGCGGTGGCGCAGTGGTTAGCACTGCACCAGCACAGCAACTCACCCTTGGCCATGGGATCCCTGGTTTGATCCCAGCCCCTGACCAACAGTGATCTGTGTGGAGTTTGCATGTTCTCCCCGTATCTGGGTGGGTTTACTCCGGGATTTCTCTGGTTTCCTCCCACAGGCCAAGAAACATGCAGGTTAGGTTAATTGGAGACTCTAAAGTGGCCCTAGGTGTGAATGTGTGTGTGAATGGTTAAGGGATAGCACCGTAATGTGGCTGCTTCATCCATCCAGGTGGATGCCCTCAATTTCCCCTCTGGGGATCAATAAAGTATACAAAATCAAAAAAAAAAAAAAAAATCAACCATACAACAACAATAACCATAAAAATAGGTAGCCATATGACAGCTACAACAACAATAATAATAATAATACCACCTGGCCTATACAATACTCCAAACAACTCCATCCCAACAACAATCCTAACAGTATAATTCTAGTAATAATGACATCAATAATAACAGTACTCAGCATATATATTCACAATAACAACCTTTCTTCATTGAAGACACATTGTAATGTTACTGTCCTTTACTTTTATATTGCTCAAAAATAATTTCTTTATATGTTGATTTAAATATATGGATATCTGGATATTGCCTGTGTTTCTCCCCCAACCCATTCCAATATTTTACCCCACACACAGACATACAAAAACCCTTCCTAGGAGATCTTACTAGGTGCATTTTAAATTTTGTGTTCCCCTGTAAATTATATTTCCCTTCTCTCTCACTGAAAAGATTTTGTATACTGTGTGGCAAAAGGTTTTTACTGACTTTAAACATTTATTGTGCTGTATAATAATGAACCAGATCCCGTAATTTCAATAGCTTTGAATGTAAAAACAATAAATTAGTATGTTCAAGATATCCAACTTTGCGTATAACACGGAGTGCCCTTTTTTGTAATATTAGCAATGAATTAAGTGTACTTTTGTAATTGTTACCCCAGACCTCTATACAATAGGTCAAGTATGGAAGTACTAATGAGCAATACAAGATATGTAGCGATTTGTAATCTAGGACTTGCTTAATTTTATTTATAATTGCAATATTTTTGCAACTTTTTGTATGTATCTGACATGTGGTTTCCAACTAATTTTATCATCTAGTATTACACCCAAAAACTTGATCTCCTTAACATTTTCAATAATTACATTATCTATATGAATATGTATATCTTCTTTATTTTTACAATTATCAAATATCATTACCTTAGTTTTATCTACATTTAGTGATAATTTATTACAATCCATCCATTTTTTAAGCTTATTTACATGAAGTCAAAGGAACTGTTTGTAGACCTCCGAGAGAGGATTGTCTCAAGGCACAAATCTGGGGAAGGTTACAGAAAAATTTCTGCTGCTTTGAAGGTCCCACTAAACACAGTGGCCTCCATCATCCGTAAATGGAAGAAGTTCGGAACCACCAAGACTCTTCCTAGAGCTGACCGGCCATCTAAACTGAGCGATCGGGGGAGAAGGGTCTTAAGTCAGGGAGGTGGCCAAGAACTCGATGGTCACTCTGTCAGAGCTCCAGCATTCCTCTGTGGAGAGAGGAGAACCTTCCAGAAGGACAACCATCACTGCAGCAATCCACCAATCAGGCCTGTATGGTAGAGTGGCTAGACAGAAGCTACTCCTTTAGTAAAAGGCACATGGCAGCCCACCTGGAGTTTGTCAAAAGGCACCTGAAGGACTCTCAGACTATAAGAAACAACATTTTCTGGTCTGATGAGACAAAGATTGAACCTTTGGCATGAATACCAGGCATCATGTTTGGTGGAAACAAGGCACCATTCATCACCAGGCCAATACCATCCCTACAGTGAAGCATGGTGGTGTCAGCATCATGCTGTGCGGATGTTTTTCAGCGGCAGGAATTGGGACACTAGTCAGGATAGAGGGAAAGATGAATGCAGCAATGTACAGAGACATCCTGGATGAAAACCTGCTCCAGAGCGCTCTTGACCTCAGACTGGGGTGACAGTTCATCCTTCAGCAGGCCAACGACCCTAAGCACATAGCCAAGATATCAAAGGAGTGGCTTCAGGACAACTCTGTGAATGTCCTTGAGTGGCCTAGCCAGAGCCCAGACTTGAATCCTATTGAACATCTCTGGAGAGATCTGAAAATGGCTGTGCACCAGCGCTTCCCATCCAACCTGATAGAGCTTGAGAGGTGCTGCAAAGAGGAATGAGCAAAACTGCCCAAAGATTGGTGTGCCAAGCTTGTGGAATCATATTCAGCAAGTCTTGGTCTGTAATTGCTGCCAAAGGTGCATCAACAAAGTATTGAGCAAAGGTTGTGAATACTTATGTACATGTGATTTCTTAGTTGTTGTTTTTTTTAATTTTTAATAAATTTGCAAAAATCTCAAAATAAACTTTTTCACCTCGTCATTATGGGGTATTATGTGTAGAATTTTGCAGGAAAAATGAATTTAATCCATTTTGGAATAAGGCTGTAACATGACAAAATGTGGAAAAAGTGAAACGCTGCGAATACTTTCCGGATGCACTGTATAACCTGTACAACCCTATTGAAAAACAAAATGAAATCTTTTAAGAGGAAAAAATTTTTTAAAAAATGCAATAACCTGCTTGCATAAATATGCACACCCTGTTATAACTAGGGATGTGGCTATGTTCAGAATCAATCAGTCACATTCAAACTCATGTGAAATGGGAGTCAGCACACACCTGCCACCATTTCAAGTGCCTCTGATTAACCTCAAATAAAGTTCAGCTGTTCTAGTAGGCTTTTCCTGACATTTTTGTATTCACATCTTACAGCACAAGCCACGGTCTGCAGATAGCTTCCAAAGAATCAGAGGGATGTCATTGTTCAAAGATATCAGTCAGGAGAAGGGTACAAAAGAATTTCCAAGGCATTAAATATACCATGGAGCACAGTGAAGACAGTGATCATCAAGTGGAGAAAATATGGCACAACAGTGACATTACCAAGGACTGGACATCCCTCCAAAACTGATGAAAAGATGAAAGAATACTGGTCAGGGAGGCTGCCAAGAGGCCGACAGCAACACTGAATGAGCTGTAGGAATTTCTGGCAAGTACTGGTTGTTTAGTACATGTGACAACAATCTCCCATCTAGGGTGGCAAGATGGAAGCATTATCTTACGAAGAAAAGCATCCAAGCCCGGCTACATTTTACAATAACACATTTGAAATCTCCCAAACGCATGTGGGAAAATGTGTTATGGTCCGATGAAACCAAGGTTGAACTTTTTGGCCATAATTACAAAAGGTAGATTTGGCACAAACAACACGGCTCATAACCAAAAGAACACCATACCTTCAGTGAAGCATGGTGGTGATGCCATCATGCTTTGGGGCTGTTTTTCTTCAGCTAGAACTGGGTCCTTAGTCAAGGTGGAAGAATTATGAATGGTTCCAAATACCAGTCACTGTTGGCACAAAACCTTCAGGCTTCTGCTAGAAAGCTGAAGATGAAGAGGAACTTCATCTTTCAGCACGACAATGACCCAAAGCACACATCCAAATCAACAAGAATGGCTTCTCCAGAAGAAGATTAAGATTTTGAAATGGCCCTGCCAGAGTCCAGACCTGAATCCGATCAAACATCTGTGGGGTGATCTGAAGAGGGCTATGCACAGGAGATGCCCTTGCAATCTGACAGATTTGGGGTGTTTTTGCAAAGAAGAGTGGGCAAATATTGCCACATCAAGATGTGCCACACTGATAGACTCCTACCCAAAAAGATTGAGTGCTGTAATAAAAGCCAAAGGTGCTGCAACAAAGTATTAGTTTAAGGGTGTGCATATTTATGCAAACAGGTTATTGTAAGTTTTTTATTTTTCCCTTTAAAGGATTTCAGTTTGTTTTTCAATTGAGTTGTACAGGTTATATGTAACATTAATGGTGGAAAAAGTTTTGAAATGATTTGGTCTCATTTATTTACATCACAAAAACCTGGCATTTGAACAGGGGTGTCTAGACTTTTTATATCATCTGTAAGTTTACTGATTTATATTTACATTACAGCTTCAACAATTATAAAAACATCTGATTCACACAAAAGAGACTTAAACCTGAAAATAAAAATCTACAGATGTTACTGGACTACAGCAGCTTATCTGTGAGTTTTCATGTGGTATCAATCAATCAATCAACTTTATTTATAAAGCACTTTAAAAGCAACACTCGCTACACAAAGTGCTGTACAGCAAGAGAACATAAAAGCAGGGCACTAACACAAAGGGCGCTAACACAAGAACCACAGTAAAAAAAATAAATAAGTTCATAAATAAAATAAAATAAAAATCCATTTCATTCAATAAAATCAATGTCTCATACTGGGTCAAAGGCCAGGGAGTAAAAGTGCGTTTTAAGACGTGTTTTAAAAATGGACAGTGAAGGTGCTTGTCTGATGTCCAGGGGTAAATCATTCCATAATCTGGGGGCCATGATCGAAAAGGCTCTGTCCCCTCTGAGCTTGCGCCTCGCCTTTGGTACCTCCAAAAGCAGCTGTTCAGCTGACCTAAGGGACCGGGTGGGAGGGTAGGGATGCAGAAGCTCAGAGAGGTAAGGCGGAGCAAGACCGTTCAAGGATTTAAAAACAAATTAAAGAATTTTAAAATGAACTCTAAAATACACGGGCAGCCAGTGGAGTGAAGCTAAGATGGGTGTGATGTGATCTCTTCCACGTGTACCTGTTAAAAGACGAGCAGCAGCATTTTGAACCAGCTGCAGATGGGAAAGAGATGACTGGCTGACACCGGCGTAAAGTGCGTTACAGTAATCCAGCCGAGATGAAATAAAAGCATGGATTACTGTTTCCAGGTGTGGTCTAGAGAGAATGGGTTTTACTTTTGCTAAACGCCTTAGATGAAAGAAGCTGGATTTTACCACAGAACAAATCTGCGTGTCTAATTTAAAATCATTGTCCATAATAAAACCAAGGTTCCTAGCTGTGGATTTAACATAAGGAGTAAGGGGGCCCAAGTATACAGGAGGGGACTCACAGGGGCGACTAGGTCCAAACACCATCACTTCAGTCTTCTTATCATTAAAATTTAGGAAGTTTAGGGCCATCCAAGACTTTATGTCTTCAATACATGCCAGGAGTGAGTTTACTGATGAGGCAGCCTTTTGTTTTAGAGGGACATAAATCTGACAGTCATCAGCATACAGGTGGAAAGAGATACCATGCTTTTTAAAAAATGGAACCCAGTGGAAGTATGTACAAAGAAAAAAGCATGGGCCCTAGAATTGACCCCTGTGGGGCCCCGTAAGGTAGAGCAGCAGAAGAGGATTCAAACCCAGACATGCTAATTTTAAAATTCCTGTCTACCAGATAGGACCTAAACCAGTTAAGAGCAGTGCCACAAATGCCCACTAGGTGCTGCAAATGGGAAATTAAAACATGATGGTCCATTGTGTCAAAGGCAGCAGTTAAATCAAGCAGCACAAGAACAGCATATTCACCTGAATCACATGCTAAGAGAATATTGTTAAAAACTCTTAACAAGGCTGTCTCTGTGCTATGAAGAGCTTTGAAACCAGATTGAAAATTCTCCAAAATATTGTGTTCATCCAGAAAACATTTCAGCTGCATATAGACAATTTTCTCTAAAATTTTTGAGAGAAATGGCAGCTTGGAAATAGGCCTAAAATTTCCCAACATGGTATGATCGAGACCAGGTTTCTTAATCAAGGGCTGTACTACTGCATGTTTAAAATTTGCAGGAACCACACCAGATGACAGGCTGCAGTTCAAGATGGTGAGAACTGACTGGCCTATACTGGGAAGCACCTCTTTAAAAAGTCTAGGAGGGACAGCATCACAGGGAGAACCTGAGGGCTTAATGTGGCCAACCACATCCTCTAAAAATGACACTCACAGGTTCAAACTGATTAAAAACAGCAGAACAAGGGACAGAGACAGAGGGATCAGAGGCAGGAGATGAGATGAGAGCCCTGGTGGTGGCCACCTTATCAATAAAAAAGTTCATAAAATCATTACATTACTCAGAGGAGGCCTCCAAAAAGTCAGTTTGTGGGGTATTAAGATGGTGACATCCTATAAGTACCTGGGTGTTCATCTGAACAATAAACTAGACTGGTCACACAATACTGATGCACTCTACAAGAAGGGACAGCGCAGGCTGTTCCTGCTGAGGAGACTCAGGTCTTTTGGTGTACAAGGGGCGCTGCTGAAGTCATTCTATGACACGGTGGTGGCATCAGCCATCACTTTTGGAGTGGTCTGCTGGGGCAGTGGCATTACTGCAGCCGATAGGAAGAGACTGAACAAACTGATTAAGAAAGCTAGCTCTGTCCTGGGGCAGCGCCTTGATCCGATGGAGGAGATAGGAGAGAGAAGGACGGTGGCTAAACTGTCATCTCTGCTGGAGTCCGAGTTCCACCCTATGCAGGACATACTGAATGCACTGAGGAGCTCATTTAGCAGCAGACTACATCATCCCAGGTGCACAACCGAGAGGTTTCGTAGGTCCTTCCTACCAACGGCTGTCAGACTGTACAACCTAAGCAGGGCTGCTCGCAGAGATAGCAAAAAGACGTAACAAACTAATAGTTTTTTGAATGCAAAAGATGCAATAGACTTACACAATGGTCCCCTCCGGCATACAACTAGGAACATACCGGTCGCTATGGAGGGTGAGAATATGTATGGGTACATAATCATACCATGTAGGATAACTAAGTAGACGGTTATGCTGTTTCATTCCATCTAGCAACAATGCTCTGCACTGTGTGTGTTTATATATTTACATATTTATTCCATCTAGCTACAATGCTCAGCACTGGGTGTGTTTATATATTTATATATCTACATATTATTCCATCTAGCTACATTGCTCCGCTCTGTGTGTGTTTATATACTTGCATATTTATTCCACCTAGCTGCAATGCTCCGTACTGTGGGTGTTTATATATTTACATATTTATTCCATCTAGCTACAATGCTCTGCACTGTGTGTTCATATATTCATATATTTATTCCATCCAGCTACAATGCTCTGCACTGTGTGTCTGTGTGTGTGTGTATATATATATATTTTATAGTAATATGTACATATGTATATTAGCTGCTCTTGCTTGCTTGTTTTTTTCTTGCCTTCTGATTGTTGCTCTGAGTGTTGCTATCCCTGTGCTGTTGCAATCCTGGAATTTCCCCGTTGTGGGACTAATAAAGGCTTATCTTATCTTATCTTATCTTATTAAGGACAAAGTCAATAGTGTTAAATAAATCATGTTGATTATGACAATGAGATAAAACAATATTAGCAAAATATTTGCTTTTTTCCTGCTTGACAGTATTTTGATACTGACGCCAGCAGTCTTTTAAAATCTGCAGTGACACCTGCAGTTTGTCTTTCTTCCATCTGCGTTCAGCTCTGCGGCACTCCTGTCTAACTGCACGAGTTCTGTCATTGAACCACGGCTCAGGTTTGGATCAAGGCTGCTTGGTTTTCAGTGGAGCCACAGAGTCCAAGATGGTTTGGCAGGAAAAGTGAAACCAGGAGCTGAGTTCCTCCACAGATGAGACGGAACCAGGAGGGACATAGAGCTGGTCAAAGGCAGTGGAGAAGCGACTGGCAGTGGAAGGTTAAAAATCCGGCAGCACTAAGCAGGAGCGCGAGTTTTAGCTGCAGTGCATGACAGATCAGCCTCAAATAATACAGGCATATGGTCAGACAATACAGTGTCACAGATTTCTAAATTAAAAACAGACAGGCCATACGAAAGGACAAGATCTAAAGTGTGTCCGTGCTCGTGAGTAGCACCACCAGTCACGGACTGCACCAGATTTAGAGAATCAATGATATTTAAAAAGTCTTTCACCAGCGGCTTATCAGGACAACACACATGTATGTTAAAATCTCCAACGATAAGAACACAATCATAAATTTGTAACAATACCAGCCAAGAAAATGGCAGTCATTTAAAAAGTCCTTATTATATTTGGGTGGTCTGTATATGACAGCACACAGTACAGGGTTTATTCCACCCACCTCAAAGAAAGTCAGTTCAAAGCTGGAGAACGGAGAAGGTAAAAAGCACTGTTTACATTTATAGTCATTTTTGTAAACAGCTGCTGTTCCTCCTCCTCGTCCTGTTGTCTGCGGGGAATTAAAATAAGAATAACCTGGGGGTAAAACTTCGGACAGAGCAGAGAGTTCAACCACAGTCTGCCAGGTCCGCAACAAAAAAAATATCCAGTTCCCGGGAGCTGATGAAATCCTTCAGGATCTAAGTTTTATTTGCCAGCAACCTGGCGTTTACCAGGCCAATCCAAGCTGGTGCTGGAGCTAGAGCCTGGGCCTCAGCAGAACAGGAAACGTGCCGCAGTGGTCTCAGGTGCCAGGGATTTACCCCACGCTGGCGGGGCCGGGAAGAGTAGCAGCGCCGGAGCCGGATCACCTCACCAAGGCCAGTCACAGGGACCAGGCAGGCATCAGCAGGATCCAGGGAATGCCAGGACACAGAAACCCAGGGACATAATCCGCCCGGAGTCCGGGGAACAGAGAAGGAATGTGCCAGGCAGGCCTTCAGTTTCACCAGCCGACCGCTGCGTTTCCCACGGTGACGGTGAGGCCTCCGCCTCCGCCTTCACTCGGAGAGAGGGGCTGAGGCCCGATACAGGTAAGGCGGGATATCTGACAGGAGCGGAGGCTTCTGTCCACCATAATCGGACAAAATAAGATCCTCGGCAGGAAGTCTAAGATCCAACAATGTTTGGCGGTCGTACACAATTAAGGACTTGATGTCTTGAATGCCAATGGTTAAAAACAGTAAAAAAACAAGTAAAGCTGTCAGAGACAGACGGTCAGCCCCATACACTGGCGCCATCTTGGTAAATTAAGCTACAACAGTGAGTGAAGCATTTCCCACATATTTCACAGGACTACTGCTTCTCACCAGTGTGAAATTTCATGTGGGTTTTCAACTGAACACGAAGCCTAAAACTTTCTCCACATGTTCCACAAGGAAATAGCTTCTCACTTGTGTGAATTCTCATGTGCCTTTTCATAGTACAACGGTGATTAAATCTTTGTCCACATGTTTCACAATAAAATGGCTTCTCACTGTTTTATTTATTTGCATCTCATTTCCTTACAAGTGCAATGGGCCCCAGCCAGGGGTCTATGATTACACTTTAAATTAAAAAGCTTTGTATCCAAGGGCTCTCTTTAAGATAGAGACTGTTCCTCTGATTGCTGAGATCTGTATTTCACAGATGCTAGGGCAGCCGGGTATTGCTTGTAGATACTTTTTCAAGTTCTTCTTAACCATCCCAGTTGCTCCCACCACCACAGGTATAATATCTGCATCCTGCAGATTCCAGGTGCTTCTTAGATCGTTTTTGAGGTCTTGATATTTTGTTATTTTTTCTCTTTCTGCTCTGTTGAGGCCGTAGTCGTTTGGTATAGTTACATCGATTAATTGGGCAGTTTTGCCCTTTTTGTTCAAGATAACTATGTCCGGTTTTATTGCTCCTCCTTCAATGTGTCTTCCAGTTGGGATTTCCTTGTCATAAAAGATGGTAATATCTCCGTTGGAGCTAACTGGCTCTGGATCGTGCTCCCATACTGGTCCTTTTACTTCTATTTTGAATTCTTTGCATATTTTCCAGTGTATATAACGGCAGATCTTGTTGTGGCGAGCAGTGTAGTGTCCATCGGCCATGAGGACCTGGCAGCCAGAGAGCAGGTGGCTTACACTCTCCACCGCTACATGACAGAATCGACATTTGTCACTCTGTGACAATCCTGCCATTTTTTTAAAACCATTCGTTAGAAGTCCCTGGTCTTGTGCTCCAACCACTAGTCTCTCCTCGTCGTACCCCAGATCTCCATTCCTGATCCAGCGCAATGTCTCTTCCCTATCAATATAATCCCTATTGAGTTCCTCCTGGAAACGTCCTGCTCGCTTATGTTGTTTCCATCTTTCTTTTCTTTCCTCCTGTGTCCTTTTGCTGTATTTTTCTCTCGTCTTTCTAGCTATTTTTGTTGCTGGGTTTTGCTGACTGGCTTTCATGTTATCTAATAAATCTGCTGCAAAGGTCTCGGCTTGTTTAGTTATAGATGTGTTAATACTGAGGGTTTCGTGATGTTGGGTGACCTTTTCCATCGTCTCATCATTAGCGCTTTTTAGGTATTGACCAATGCTTATTATTGTTGCCCTGTAGGCCTGGTTCATTTCAATTAGGCCCAGCCCTCCCTCTTTACGTGGCATATATATCCTATCTAGGCATTGGTTTCTGTATGTTACCTTATGAAGGGTTAGGGTCTTCCTGGTCCGAACATCCAACTTATCCAGTTCCCCTTGTGGCCAGTCTATCACCCCAAATCCATATGTGGCAACTGGTACTGCCAACTGGTTTATTGCAGTGATCTTATTTTTAGGTGTTAAATTTGATTTACAGATTTTCTTTAGGCGATGTTAGTATTCTTTTTTGACCATCTCCCTCATTTTTCTGTGTTCAATAGTTGCGTTTTCTTCTATGCCCAGATATTTATATGCCGATTCCCCTGCCAGGTCTTTGATATGCTTATTGTCTTCTATTTGGATATTTTCTGATGCCGTTTTCTTTCCTTTTTTTATTGTACATTTTGCACACTTGTCAAGTCCAAATTCCATGGAGATGTCTTTTGAAAACATGTGAACGGTACTGACAAGTTGATTCAGTTTCTGTTCAGATTCTGCATAGAGCTTGAGGTCGTCCATGTAGAGTAGATGATTCACTCTCTTGCTCCCTTTTTTTGTTCTGCCTTTGCTTAGGTCATACCCGATGTCAAGGTCTGATAAGATTTTGCTTAAGGGGTCGACACAAAGACAGAAGAGCAGTGGCGAAAGGCTGTCCCCCTGAAATATTCCTCGCTGGATCCTGATGTCTGGAATTGTTATTTGTCCTTCTTTGTGGTTAAGTGTAATTGTAGTTTTCCACTTAGCCATCTGGACCTCCAGAAAAGTTTTAATCTCTGGGCTGATGTTATACAGCTCCAGACAGCGTATTATCCAGGAGTGGGGGATGCTGTCGAATGCCTTTTTGTAGTCGATCCACGCCACGCTTAAATTTCTCTCACGCCTCTTGCAGTCTTCCAGGATGGTTTTATTAATGAGTAGTTGTTCTTTGGCTCCCAGCTTATTTCTTATGCAGCCTTTTTGCTGTGGCTGCAAGTAGTTTTCTGAGTCCAGATGTTCATAAATGGCCTCAGTAATGATTCCTGTCAGCCATTTGTATGTGGTCGGGAGGCAACAGATGGGTCTGTATTTATTGACTTGTTGGGTTTCAAGACTCTTGGGCAGGAGTATGGTGTTTCCATATGTGAGCCACTCTGGTGCTTCTTCCTCTCCCCCAACAAGTCGGTTAAATGCCTCTGCGTAGTGTTTGTGTAGTGCTGTTATTTTTTTGAGCCAGAAGTTTGGTATTTTATCTATTCCAGGGGATTTGAAGTTAAGGTATTTCCTGATTTTTTCTTGAGCTGTTTCTTCTGTGATTTTTAATGAGGGCATCTGTTGTTTTCCTTTATTTTTCTCAGCAATGGTTTGAATCCAATTATTATTTTTATGTTGAACTGGGTCCTCAAACAGATTTCTCCAGAATGTTTCCAGTTGGGTTTTCTCAGGAGGTACCTCTACTTCAATAGTTTCATCTATCAACCTCCTGTAGACTTGCTTTGGGTTCTGTGCAAATAATTTATTTATCAGTTTTGAGTTCTCTCTCCGTTGCCTGTTTCTGATTTGAGCTGCTAGGGCCTTGACTTGCGCCTGGTGCTCTGCTATTTTTCCTATTATTTGCTCTTTCCTAATGTTGTATTTTTTTTGGATTCTGTTGATTACTCTCAGTAATTTAGTATTGCAGTTTTGGTTCTGTATGTAGTAAGTCATTTGAGAAATTTCTGCCCTAAATTGATTAATTTTTCCTTGAAGTTTATTTTTCCAAATGGGTGTAGAGATTTTTGTTTTGGTTTGACGTTCAGTTTTTTCTTTATGCTGTGGAGCTAGCTTACTCTGCACATACCACGCTGCACCAAAGTTTATGCAGTTAAGCTCTGTCAAACTGACCCCCTGAGGTACAAGGTCACATAGGCCTCTGTTGACCTTTTGCAGTAGTAATTTGAATTCTTTATTCTCTTTAAGCTTAATTAATTTAGGACGTTCTTTCATTGTCATTTTTTTTGTTTCTTCTATTTTGTTGGCAAGTTCCTCTTCCATTTCTAGTTGATGTTGGCTCATTTCTATTTGGGGGTTGATCTGTTTCCTTATTGGATCCTGGTCTACACTCCCCCTTGTTGCTTCATCAGGATGTTCTGATTCTGAGCCAGAAGTTGCAGGGGATTCGCCTGGGTGGCCTGGTGGTACCTCTGTAGGGTGTGTTTGACAAGGTTGTTCCAGAGGTTTTTCAGTTAGTGGTAATGGTAGTGGACACTCAACTGGGCAGATGTTATTCTGTGCCATTTTTCCTATTTCAGTGTGCATGTACTCCAATTGTTGCTCTGTGAAGTACCTTTGGGTGAGGAAGTTGTGTCTCTGGGTTGTGAGTTTGGCTCGGGGTACGCCAGCTTTATCCAGGCAGTGATGGAAAAAGATTCGCTGCCACTCATTGCATCGTTCCCGCTGGTTGCTGTGTTTCATCTTGGCGTACTCGGTTGCCCATATTAAAACCCATCTTTCCTCCATGCTCCACTGACTTTGTTTGTATTCTTGTTGTTCAAATAGGTTGGCATCTTGATAATCTTTTATTGCTTGGGCTTGAGCTTCATATTTGATCTTTTCTATTTCTTCTTGTTGTAAGTATTTTGAGACCTGAGAGACTATAGATGTTAATTTGGAGGTGGTGGTGGCTGCTTTCTTTTCTGGTGGTAGCTCGGATTCTCTGATCTTCTCCTCAAATACATGCTTTTTCCTTCTGCCCCACTTCTCATACCTTGAATAGGCGTAGCAGGACAGAATAACTTTCTTCTCATCAAGGGACCATTTTACAGTTTCTTCTTTTCTTGTATACCGTTTAGTCCTTTTTTGATCTTGTTGGGGCCCAGGACCAGATCTGTGCTGGTCTGATGGGGATCCCGGTTGAGTGTTTGTGACACTCGAAGACGAAGCTGCACCATCGCTCTCAACAGCCCGCCTAGTGCAGAAACGAGCTGAGGGGACCGTTTTATCCTGGTCAGTACCTTTCCAGCATCTTTTTCCTGTATTATTCATTTTTCATATTTGGTTCCTCATCGTCCACGGCTTCTTATTGGTTATTCGAAGCTACCCTCGCCATGATTACTCATATTGAGGGGGTACCCCCCATCCGCGACCCGGGGGACGCGCTGGCTAGCCTGAGGGAAAAGGCCACCAGCTCACCTGTGTGAATTCTCATATGAGTTTTCAAATGACTACGTTGATAAAATCTTTGCCCACATGTTTCACAAAAAAATGGCTTCTCACCTGTGTGAAATCTCATATGAGTTTTCAAATTACCACAGTGATTAAATCTTTGTCCACATGTTTCACAAGAAAATGGCTTCTCACCTGTGTGAATTCTCATGTGACTTTTTAAATGACTATGTTGATAAAATCTTTGCCCACATGTTTCACAAGAAAATGGCTTCTCACCTGTGTGAATTCTCATGTGACTTTTCAAATTACGACAGTGATTAAATCTCTGTCCACATATTTCACAAGAAAATGGCTTCTCATCTGTGTGAATTCTCATGTGAATTTTCAAATGACTATGTTGATTAAATATTTGCCCACATGTTTCACAAGAAAATGGCTTCTCACCTGTGTGAATCCTCTCATGAACTGATAAACTACTCTTCTTCCTGAATCTTTCTCCACATATTTTGCAAACATTTGACTTAACTGTGTGATGTTTCTTCTTTTGGGACTCATTTTTACAGTCTTTGTCATTATCAGAACATGTTACAGACTCTTCATCTGTGGCAATATTATACTGATTCTCTGACATGGAGGATTTGTCTACACTGTTACTGTCACTTCTGTTTTTGTGAAGTCTCTTCTTTGGTTTTGGCTCTTCACATTTACTTGATCCTGGGTTTTCATTCTTACCTTCATCCTGGTCTTGTCTCTCAGTGTCAGGAGAGTAGTGAGAGAGGAGCTGCTCACTATTTGGTTCAGTTTTACTGTTGACATTGTCCTCATCAGTATGAGTCACTATGAAAATATCAGTCTCTTGTTTCAGTCCAAAGCGTTCTTCCTTCCAACTGGTACAGAGATTTTCTTCCTCTTCAACGTGTGCAGCATCTAGTTCCTCCTGCTGCTGGACAGTGAGAACCACCTCTTCTATACATTCACGTAGCTGTGGCACATCTGGAGGGACATAGACACACAAAATGCTAGTAATAGAAAAACCAGGAAGAATGCTAGTAATAGAAAAAAACAGGAAGAATAACTACACTGACTGGCCAAAAAAGTCACCACGTGCTAAAATACAAGTGAGTACTTTATGCATGTGCGGGTGTATATACAGTGGATATAAAAAGTCTTCACACCCCTGCTCAGATGCCAGGTTTCCGGATGCATTGTATAACCTGTACAACCCTATTGAAAAACAAAATGAAATCTTTTAAGAGGAAAAATTTAAAAAAAAAAATGCAATAACCTGCTTGCATAAATATGCACACCCTGTTATAACTAGGGATGTGGCTATGTTCAGAATCAATCAGTCACATTCAAACTCATGTTAAATGGGAGTCAGCACACACCTGCCACCATTTAAAGTGCCTCTGATTAACCCCAAATAAAGTTCAGCTGTTCTAGTAGGCTTTTCCTGACATTTTGTAGTCACATCTTACAGCACAAGCCATGGTCCGCAGAGAGCTTTTAAAGCATCAGAGGGATGTCATTGTTCAAAGGTATCAGTCAGGAGAAGGGTACAAAAGAATTTCCAAGGCATTAAATATAGCATGGAACACAGTGAAGCGAGTCATCAAGTGGAGAAAATATGGCACAACAATGACATTATCAAGAACTGGACGTCCCTCCAAAATTGATGAAAAGATGAGAAGAAAACTGGTCAGGGAGGCTGCTAAGAGGCCACCAGTAACATTGAAGGAGCTGTAGGAATTTCTGGCAAGTACGGGCTGTTTAGTACATGTGACAACAATCGCCCACCTAGGGTGGCAAGATGGAAGCCTTATCTTATGAAGAAAAACATCCAAGCCGGCTACATTTTGCAAAAAACAAATTTGAAATCTCCTAAAGGCATGTGAGAAAATGTGTCATGGTCTGATGAAACCATGGTTGAACTTTTGGGCCATAATTCCA
The DNA here is from genome assembly GCA_020510985.1 of Pholidichthys leucotaenia. Taxonomy (NCBI): domain Eukaryota; kingdom Metazoa; phylum Chordata; class Actinopteri; order Cichliformes; family Pholidichthyidae; genus Pholidichthys; species Pholidichthys leucotaenia. The sequence continues at coordinate 125,543,917 of CM035841.1, forward strand.
AAAGGTAGATTTGGCACAAACACAACACGGCTCATAAGCAAAAGAACACCATACCTACAGTGATGCATGGTGGTGGCAGCATCATGCTTTGAGGCTGTTTTTCTTCAGCTGGAACTGGAGCCTCAGTCAAGGTGGAGGGAATTATGAACAGTTCCAAATATCAGTCAGTGTTGGCACAAAACCTTCCGGCTTCTGCTACAAAGCTGAAGATGAAGAGGAACTTGATCTTTCAGCATGACGATGACCCAAAGCACACATCCAAATCAACGAAAGAATGGCTTCACCAGAAGAAGATTAAGGTTTTGGAATGGCCCTGCCACAGTCTAGACTTGAATCTGATTGAACATCTGTGGGGTGATCAAAAGAGGGCTGTGCACAGGAGATGCCCTCACAATCTGATAGATTTGAAGCGTCTTTGCAAAGAACAGTGGGCAAATATTGCCACATCAAGATGTGCCACGCTGATAGACTCCTACCCAAAAAGACTGAGTGCTGTAATAAAAGCCAAAGGTGCTGCAACAAAGTATTAGTTTAAGGGTGTGCATGTTTATGCAAACAGGTTATTGTAAGTTTTTTATTTTCACCCTTAAAAGATTTCAGTTTGTTTTTGAATTGGGTTGTACAGGTTATGTCACATTAATGGTGGAAAAAGTTTTGAAATGATTTATCTTGGTCTCATTTTTTTACATCACAAAAACCTGGCATTTGAACAGGGGTGTGTAGACTTTTTATATCAACTGTATATTTTTGTGATTGCTAAAATAACATAATTGTGCAGTTGTTTCAGCACACAGAAAACTTTATAAAGAATTCAATCAATAAGCAAAATCGACAATACAATTCCTGTCCATAGTCATCTTTCAAGCCATTCACACTACCATCAACATGGGAATGGACACACGTGCTTGCCCCCTGCAACTGCAGGTCTATTCAAAGCTTCCAACACGTCAAATACTACAACAACTATCCAGAACACCCTCCAAAAAACCCTCACAGAGACCACCACAACTGCTCAGTCGTCAGTCCCTACAGAGGGCACACACCAGAACAGAACTCCCAACAGCAATGAGGCAGCACACTGAGCAGCAAAAAAAAAAAAAAAGTGTCATCACCAGCCTGCACGCTGCAAAACACAACAATCACAGAAAGCACGCCGACTCAGCAGTCTCTCACATTCCTTCATGATGTGGGCTCCAGCGGTGGGCAGTCCAGCTTGCACAGCAGGGCTGAAAGAGGCGGTGTTCGCCCAGCTTTTTTTTTTTTCTTTATTTGTGTATATCTGTTGGTTTGGGTCATCTACTGTGTCATGCTGCTGTTACACTGTAGTTTCCCAGTTTGAGATCTATAAAGTACATCCATCTATCCATTGTATACAGGTAATCCCACTGAGACACACAATCTCATTTGCAAGAGACACCTGTTCCCTTAGACCAGTTGCTAGCATTGCTCCTGCCTCTCCTCTCTTCTCTCCAGCACCTGCGTCAGAGCCATACATTGATGTGGTCCACATATCCACAAAATACAATTGCAACAGTCCAGCAAACTGACCTGAACAGACAGAACTAAAAAAAAAAAAAAAAATGGGGAGTCCATACCACGAAAACCGGGCTGTGGCTTTGGGGCTGAAGCTTATCCTTCATGAGTTACACCCACTGCAGGCCTTAAACTGTCCAGCTGTGAGCTGTGGCCGTGATTTGGGAGTTGAATTGTGCATTGATGCGGTCTATGCGCCCAAGTATTATGACAGCGATACTCCAACAATGAAGTTGTTTTGAGGGTGACATAAAACTAGATGGAAACATGAGCCAGGTTTCAAAAGTTCCACATTTTTTCCATTCTGCTCCACTGTTTTCATTCCAAGGTAATTAAATGCAATTAACTGTGATCAAAAAAAATTGTCAGTGTTAAGAGGGGCGTTTCATTACCGCAAGGTTAACACATTAACTTTGACACCACTATGAGTCAGACATTATAGTTTTACATTCCTATTCTGTCTAACTTTATTACAGGTTTCCTGGTGACATCAAGCAGTCTGTACTGAAGCCCCATCATTCTTTGAAACTCTGTAGAAAAAAGTCAGACATTAATAATCCTTCTTAACCAAATACAACTCATGTTTACCAGCTTGGTTAGAATGTGACTATTTAGTCAGTGATAGTAAAAAAAATAATAAATGATGTTCAGATGTAATTGCTAGCAGATGACTGTAGATTTAATTTAAGTGTGTGCAGATTTTAAGTTGCATTAGAAGTCAGTAAAGTTCAGATTCTGGAGCTTACTCCTGTTTACCAACAATAAAAATTCCCAGCATGCATCACTGTACAAATGACTAAACAATTTCTAAATCAGATTTATTCATTGTGACCATCTAGAGCAGGCCTATTCAATTAGTGGCCCGCGGGCCACATGCAGCCCAGAACCAGCCTCTGAGTGGCCCAGGCCACGCCAAGGAAATATAAATTTAAGAAAAAAATGTGAAGGAATGAAGGAACAGTCCGCAAGCACGCACACAAACAACGCGTGTGACCGTCAACCGCGCGGAGTTCAGAAGCGCCCCGCCCACGTGAGCATTCCAGTTGGGCAGGCAGGGGTTTTCTAGCGTTGCTGTCCAAGAGACACATGAGCTTATTAAAGTACTTTAAATGCGGAAAAAAAGCAGAAGACATATGTAAGTAGTGGAGGCATTTATGGTGGCTTTAACCTGCTGGAATAATGAATAATAATGAAATAATAATAATGAAGAGTCGCTTATCAAACGCGTGGTGAGGCTTTATACTGTATGTAGGGAAAGGCAAGAGTGACTGAATCGCTTAGGACTGACTTCACTAACTACGACAATATCCATCCAAGTTATGATGATCGAAATTCACGAAGTCAGTGACTTAATCCGTCAACAGCCTTCAGACAAACTAAACATTCCAACATTTGGATTTCAAAATAAAGGAGGTTTTTCCAGCTGTCTGGGTGGTGAGGAGAATTCTCAAAAACTATAAATATACAGAAATAAATGCATCTTTGGACATTTAAGTTAATTTATTTCATTAAATATAATTTTATTAATATTTTTTCTCTGAAATCAGAGTTAAATTATTGCTTTGCTCTGGCTCTGCAAACTTATGGTCAAAAATATAAATTGTATAAGGAAAAAAGTCAAAATTTTACCATAATCTGTTTCAAATTTATTTAAAAAAATTTATTTTATTTAAAAAAATAAACAAAATATTAGCCATAAAAATTCACAAATTTATAATAAAGTCTCAAATGTACAAGAAAAGTCAATTTTACAAGAGGAAATTACAAATTTGAGGAAAATGGTTTCAAATTTAGATACATTTACAGAGAAAAGTAGAAAACTATAAGAAAATTGTTATAAATTTTGGAGAAAAACCTCAAACCTTCAAGACTGAAGTCATTACTCAAGTTTTTAAGTGGGTGCTTTTTGCATCCTTAACTCTACTATAAATTTTTGATTGACTGATATGTGTGTGTAATGGAATGTGTAGTTATAAAAAGAGATTCCTACTCACACATATGGCGATTTAAAACCAAACAAACCACAATAGTGGATGTGCAATGTTTGTTAATGTTATTTTTTTTTTTTTCTTGGGGGGTTTGTGCACTGAATTGTTTGACAGTTCATTTTTATTCAGCTAAATGGCACGGTGGCGGGGTGGTTAGCAGTGCGGCAGCACAGCAACTCACCCTTGGCTGGGGGATCCTGGGTTCGATCCCAGCCCCCGACCAACAGTGATCTGTGTGGAGTTTGCATGTTCTCCCCATGTCTGCATGGGTTTACTCCGGGATTTCTCCGGTTTCCTCCCACATGCCAAAAACATGCACGTTAGGTTAAATGGCATCAAACTGAGGATTCTAAATTGTCCTTAGGTATGACTGTGAGAGTGAATGGTTGTCTGTCTCTCTGTGTTGGCCCTGCAATGGACTGGCGATCTGTCCAGGGTGTACCCTGCCTCTCGCCCAAAGATGCTGAGATAGGCTCCAGCCCCCCGGCGACCCGAAAAGGATTAAGCGGAAGAAGATGAATGAATGAATGAATAAATGCACTTTGTGATGTGCCAAAGTCAGTTATGACCAAGATGTAGTACATTTTATTTCAAAATGGAAACAAATGTTAATGGTACTAACAGTGTACATTAAGTTTTTATGCACTTTGAGATATGCCTGAGTAAGATGTCACCAAAATGGTTATTTACAGAATTTTTTTCATTCTATTTATTGAATTGTTGTTCAAGAGGACAAAATATTTTTACTGCTTCAAGTTCTGCTCAACCCCAGCACTGTTATTGTGTTTTATGCACTTTTGATATGCCTTTGTCATGTGCCACGCACATATTTAAAACCAAGACAATGAATAAAAAGTGCATATTTTTCGTCATATTGATCTGTGTTGGCTTGAAATTTGTCATTCAACATGTGCTGAACATGTGCGGCCCAGTTACATGTCTTGATTTCAAATTGTGGCCCAACTGATTTTGTAATTGAATAGCCCTGATTTAGATTATGTTATAAGTAGATTTTGGTTTCTTAATTTCAGTTTTTTTTTCTTTAATATAAACATTTGTAACAGTTTATCTGTTTCATTCTCACAATGAGTCTTTGTTCTCAGAGTGTTCACCTTGACGATGACTTCTTATTTTCAGGTGTTTCTTCTTTGGTTTGGGTTCTTCTTCTTTAGTTGGTCCCGAGTCTACATGCCAGCTTCCTTTCTCATCTTGGACCTCAGTTCCAGCAGAGTTGTGAGAGAGGAGCTGCTCACTGTTTGGTTCTGCTTCACTCTGTTGGTTTTCCTCAGGAATAAGCGGCACCATGAAGGTATCAGCTTCCAGCTTCACTACCAGCTGTTCTCCCTCCTGACTGATGCAGAGTTCCTCCTGCTCCTTTTTAACCTGTAGAGGTTCTAGCTCCTCCTCTTCTTTAACCTGTGGAGGTTCTAGTTCATCGTGTTCCTCTTTCACGTGTGGAGGTTCTGGTTCCTCCTGTTCCAAACCTGAGTTCTCCTCTCGGTTCCAGAGCTGCTGGTCAGGAGAACTCATTCTTACAGACATATTGCTCTGGGAAGTCTAAAGGAAAAACAGATAAAAGAAATCATTCACTAATGGGATTAAAGCAGAACTCATGTCCATCCATCCATCCATTTTCTACTGCTTTTCCGGAGGTCCAGGTCACAGAGGCAGCAGTTCAAGCAGAGAAGCCCAGACTTCCCTCTCCTCAGCCACCTGCTCCAGCTCTTCAGAGAGGACACCAAGGTGTTCCCAGACCAGCTGGGAGACATAGTCTCTCCAGCGAGTCCTGGTTCTCCTCCCAGTGGGACATGGCTGAAACACCTCAAGTGGGAGGCATCCAGGAGGCATCCTGATCAGATGCCCAAACCACCTCAACTGGCTCGTTTCAATGTGCAGGAGCAGTGGTTCTACTCTGAGCCTCTCCCAGATGACTGAGCTCCTCACCCTGTCTCTAAGGGTGAGTCCAGCAATCCTATAAAGAAAGATCATTTCAGCCGCTTTTATCTGCAATCTCATTCTTTCAGTCATTACCCAAAGCTCATGACCAGAGGTGAGGGTAGCAATGTAGACTGACTGGTAAATCGACAGGTTTGCTTCAGAGCTCAGCTCCCTCTTCACCACAACAGACCGGTATAACGTCCGCATCACTGCAGAGGCTGCTCCAATCTGTCTATCAATCTTTCACTTCATTCTCCCCTCACTCATGAATAAGACCCCAAAATACTTAAACTCCTCTGCTTGGGCCAGGAGCTTGTCCCCAACCCGGAGAGGACAATCCACCTTTTTCCAGCTGAGGACCATGGACTCAGACTTGTTAGTGCTGATTCTCATCCCAGCTGCTTCACACTCAGCAGCAAGCTGTCCCAATAAGACTGGGACAGAACTCAATTCTAAGGAAATAAATGTCCACCTCTGTTGGTCTTTGTGAGCTACTGTGAACAGTCAACTTGAGCAGCAATAATACAGTCAGAAGGAATGACCTGATGGAGCCCTCACTAAATTTCTAACTGCTTCTCTACAGAGAACAGAGGGAGGAGGGATAAAGAACCACAAGAAAGATTAGGGCTGCCCCGACCAAAGCTTTTCCTGGTCGACCAGTCGTCACAATTTAAAGCAAATAGTCCAATATTTGTAGCACTTTTATTATAGATATATTAATTTAATCAGTGAAATATAATTATTATGGATTCAAGACACCAGATCAACAAGGAGATGAGCTTCAAACCTGCAAAACCTGCAAAACCTGCCAAAAAAGTGTCTGCTGCTCAAAGTAACACAGCCACTTTCCACATTCATCCCTGGGACCACCATCCCAGTCTATTCATGAAGTTCCAGGTGAAAAATTACCCAAGTAAGTTAAAAAAAAAACAAACAAACAAAAAAAAACTTCATTGTAACACAGCATGTTCTGAATAATTTAACTTGGATAACTTTTAGCACAAAGTTCATTATGGTAAAACTGGGTTGATGCTCCACCTCCACTCTGCTCATCTGCTCAAGCATGAGGCTCATGTCAGATGTGAGGCTCGTGTGACACATGCACAAGATTGAACTTCCCATGGAAGACATGGTGCTACCGACACAGCATACAAAGATGAAGAGGAAGAAGAAGACGAATTAAAAAGAAATGTGACGAGACTAGAGAAAGAAAAAGAAAAGACCATTAGAGGTAAAAGTTGTTAACACAAGTTCCTTTTCTCTCCTTTGTGCAGTCTCCATTGGTGCTGCTAAAATGGCTAAAGTGGCTCTTGTTTTTCTTCTGTTTTATATAGCCAGTCAATAAATTGGCACATCAACACATTTGCACTACAATGAAGGCTGGAGTGGAATTACAAATGAACGCATGTCAAGGACTTGTCCATCATCATAGCAGTATGTCGTGGGCGACAATGACTTGTTTCATTTAGGTCTGATCAGATTCCTCCACACAGCTCTGTCCTTAGCCTTCCGCTGCCAGGAACTCCTGTCTATACTGTATCCAACTTCAAGTTTCTTTTTACAGTGTCTTTAAATCTGAGCCTTGGTCTACCCTGATTGCGTTTGCCCTCACATAACTGTGAGTAGAGTAACTGCCGAGGGAGACGCTGGTGGTCCATCCTCTCAACATGTCCGAGCCATCTCAGGTTCATCTGTATTAGCATGTCCTCCATTGATAGTAGACCAGCTCGTTTCAACACTTCTATGTTGGTTATCTTGTCTTTCCATGAGATGTTCATTATGGCTCAAAGGTGTCTCATCATGTACGTGTGGAGTTTCTGCACCTGCACTCTGTAGACAGTCCCAAGTTTCAGCACCATATAATAGAGTAGCCAGTACTGTCGCTCTGTACACTTTGCATTTCACACGGATAGACACGTCAATTGTTCCACAGTCTCTCCCTCAAGTTTCCAAACACAGTGCTTGCTCTTCCCATTCTGAGAGATAGTTCATCCTCCAGCCTAGCATTCTCTGAAATAGTACTCCCTAGATGCTTGAAAGTCTTGCACTTTACTAGTGGCTCTGTACCAATGCTGATCTCTTCTGGTAGTGATGTTGATAATTAGAACTTTGGTGGTTGATAAAGACACTGTCTTCTTGATGTTGATTTTGAGGCTGAATTGGCTAGCTCCTCTTGCAAATTTGCCCCACTAAAGATTGCACATCTTCCCGCACTGTGTGCAACTAGAGCACCGTCATTGGCAAAGAGCATTTCTCTTACTACCTTTATCAATGTCTTACTCTTGGCTTTAAACTGTGCCACACTGAACAAGTCTGCTTCTTTCCTTGTTTGAATGTATACTCCTTCTGAAGTGTCTTTGAAAGCCTTGTTAGAGAACAGCAAATTATGCAAAAAGTACTGAAACACTTAACAGTTGGACATGTGCATTCACAAGGTTAGAGAAGGTCAAATTCACCTATAAAAGTTAGGGTGCATTTTAGGTACATCCTGAAATTTCACACAAAAGTCAAATATCCCTAACTTTTTGTAAGTGGTGTACAATCCTCTCACTTCCATTGTTATCGTGTGAGCTGCTACCCTCACTTAATTGCCTTTTTTTCCCCCCATTTCCCTTTCCTTTGCAACGCGACTTAAGACAAGTCACCTGTTTCTCCCATATTTTCTTGGCTACCGGATCCCCCGGAACCTGTCATTTGCATATCATCCACAGATCAAAATAAAAATATTGTGACATATGCGGGGTTCACACAAAGAAGAGGAGCAGATAGTTGTGACGAACAGGCTTTATTCACACCCCCCCAACCCCAACAACCCTGAGCACAGACAGGAGGGGAGGTCATTCTCCCAGACCTCCGTTTCAATCATGGTTATACAACACATAATACATCTTGCCATACTCCTGCCTATAACACTGTTGGGTCATTATAATGCAGTTATAATGACCCAACAGTATAACAACTCAATGATCACATTAAACTACACACACAAAGTAACACTCTCTGTTGGCAAAGCATGCTGGGGAAAATCCCTGCCCCCCTTAGCACGGCCCCGACGTTACACTGCCCCCCCCCCCCGGACTGGTTTCTGTCCCCAGAAAATTCAAAGTCCACTTTTAGAAATCCAACGCGAGTCAGCCCGGTGCCGGGGCGGCACGCACAGGCCATCCAGTGTCCATCTGAGTCTCGGTCGGAGTATCTGGTTGGGGTAGGGTTCCGGTTCGGCCACCAGCGGGCGGATGGACACATCTGACAGCCTCTGTAGGACCACGCACAGTCCCTTCCCTGGCAGCGGGAGTCACATGCCCGCTCTGGCCGACTCCCACCGCGGGAGTCCAAATGCCCGCTCCGACCGACTACCACCGCTGCCAGGTCTCCCAGGCGGCCGCTGGCCTGCGTCCAGGCGTCCAGCCCCTGCCGTGCCTGGAAAATGGCCGGATCGTTGTCCTGCTCACTCCGCTGCTGCGTGTTGCTGCTGCGCGCCGAGGGCCTCCGTGACGTCACTGCCAGGGAACGCATCTACGGGAAGCGGTCTGTCCCCGTCCATGCCACCTCACTCTAGTTTAACGTCGGCGAGGGGCCAGTTTGTCGTGGGGTGGGTGCGGGGCAGTACCGTGCAATGTGCCCCGGCTCGCCGCCGCGGAAGCGCCCTTCCTCGTGTTGCCGCAGCCGTCTCCTCCGTGGACGCACCGCCGTGGTCTGCTGTAACTCCTCCTCCTCCCCCTCACTGTCAGCACGGCGGTTTCCACCAGTGACCAGTCGTTCAGCACAGCAGCCAACTCGACCTGGGCCAGGTGGTCATCCAACAGGTTCTCGCCGTTGTAGCGGGGAATCTTGGTCCGCTGCCGGATGGATGGGACGGTCGCCTCCCGGTCGATCGCCACTCCTGATCGCCCTGGAATCGCCAGCCCATCCTGCCCTGAAAAGGGTGGGAAGCGGGGCTGGTTTGCTCTGCTTGGTCCGCTCTGCCTTGAAAAAGGCGGAAGGTGGGGTGCGCTGGTCCGTCCATCGCAGCGAGCCACTCCGGGAGTCCGCGTCTCAGCTCTGCGCTCCGTTCCCAGCCGGGCGATGATCTGCCCCGGCCGCTGGACCTCCGCCTGGTTCCTGGCCACCATCTTGCTCCATCTCCACTCCTGACACCAGTGTGACGTATGCGGGGTTCACATAAAGAAGAGGAGCAGATAGTTGTGACGAACAGGCTTTATTCACACACCCCCAACCCCAACAACCCTGAGCACAGACGGGAGGGGAGGTCATTCTCCCAGACCTCCGTTTCAATCATGGTTTTACAACACATAACACATCTTGCCCTACTCCTGCCTATAACACTGTTGGGTCATTATAACGCTATAATGACCCAGCAGTATAACAACTCAATGATCACATTAAACTACACACACAAAGTAACACTCTCTGTTGGCAAAGCATGCTGGGGAAAATCCCTGCCCCCCTTAACATGGCCCCGACGTTACAATATGAAACCTGCACGAGCTGTTATGGCCCTCACCACTGTACAGTTCCACAGCCACTCCGAAAACAACACCGTCCATGGCGTCTCAGCTCTTTACCGCTAATTTTGACTTTACTTATCTATAAAAACTCTTTGGGATGACAACGTGTTAATAATTAACTTTTTGGGGTGGCGGGGGAAGAAGGGTGGCTGTTTAAACTCTATTATTTATTTATGTGCCCACTGGAGGCAGCCATTCCTCACATGAGGACGGATAATTTTTCCGCACATGGGGAGTTGTTCAGAACTCCTTATACAAGGATATACGTAGAGTGATGATGGTCAAGTCAGTGGCAGTAATGCACCTGTGAGCAGGTTGCCAACCGCCAATCAAATCTAAAAGAAGAAATAATTCTGACACTCACCTACGAATATATACCAGAGAATCTGCTGACAAACACATGAAGACCAATCGTCAGCAAGACTCGATACGATGATGATAAGGCTTTAAAATCTCTTACCAACAAACCCACTTTTTCTTAAACAAAAAACTCTCAAGTTGAAAGATCTGATCGACTTTAAAACTGCAATAATAATGTTCAAAGTGAAGAATCTATCACTGCCCGCAAATATCCAAAAGTTGTTCCAAACAAGGGAGAAACGATATCACTTCAGAGGAACATGTATATTTCAAAAGCCTACAGTGAGAACAACCACCAAGCAACACTGTATTTCAGTGCAAGGTGTCAGATTATGGAACGATTTTGGACCTGAATTAAAATCATGTACAAAGCTTGGACAATTTAAACAAAAACTAAAGGAAGAAATACTCCAAACATATTTACAAGTTAGTTAGTTAGTTAGTTAATTCCCTTCACACCATGTTGGTGTATGGGGCGGCGCCTATCTCCGTTTCTCTGACCCTAGGCCACACAGCTACTGTAAGTAGTGAAAGCTACAGTGGGGGGTCAGTCCTCTGGTAGCTCTGTGCGTAACTTTACTTTCCCCGTTCCATTATGCGGAGCACCACGCTAGAAGGCAGAAAGTACCATTTTTATATGGTCTTTGGTATGACCCAGCCGGGATTTGAACCCCTGCCTCCCGGGTGTGGGGCGGATGCTCTACCAACTGAGCCACCACTCCGGTAACATATTTACAAGACGACATGTAAACTCACATAAGGATTGACATTTCCAGCCTGTGTTGTGTTATAGCTTAGTTTTTCTTTTTTCTCTGTGACACTATGTCTTAGATTTGTTTTTGAATAGTAACCGCTTAACTTAGACTAGCTCAGTTTTCTTTTTTCTCTCAGTCATATTTTGTCTTAGCCTTGTTTTAAATTGTAATCGCTCTTGTCTTGTTTTCTCTTTTTTCTCCTTTGAATTCTTGGATGGAATATGGGTGGGCAATATAAGCTGCGGCTTCAGCCATCACCCATTTCGGATAACTCACGTGGAATTGTATAGTAGAAGGAGTCTTTGTCTAATTTGACCTTGTTGTTATATTATACAGTTTCTTTTAACCTGTAATGTACTATCCGAAATAAATAAATTCATTCATTCATTCATTCATTCATTCTTACCATTCTGGTGTCCCCCTCGTGGGACGTTTTACATTGGCTGGAAACTGGCCGGAAAGGTAAGGGGTTTTAAGAATCCACAAACACGGGAGGCTAACGTTAGCTTACCCTTGTGGTTGGTGTTTCCATGGGAACCGGAAGTACACTAACCTTCTCTTCTCGGCTCCATTTCAGATTTTAAATCCACTTCAGCCAATTCTCGGTGTCGGTCCACCTCTGCTCTGTCCACAGAACCGGACTCTGACGGAGATTCTGCATCCTGCTGCCGTTCAACAAGCTAACCGGAAGTAGCATATAGCTAGCTAAGAGTCACATCGTGCAGAAGCTTCATAGTAAAAGTCAAAACCATAAAATATTTTTATCCTTTCGTCAAAGGATCAATCTGTAAACAGAAATTATGTAATAGTAAGTAGCAGCACCGAGCGACTGTCTTCTTTTGTTTGTTGATTTATTTAGTCTTTTGATTGTTAAGTGCAACATAATAAATATTAAAATAACCATGAAGTGTGACAATAAATAAATGAAACATTTAAGCTGAAAAAAAACTGATTTTTTCAACAACGTCACAGCCTCATACATATGACATAATGAAAAACAAGTCCACACAAATTAATACTTAATTTAATTTAAATTTAAATCAATTTACTTAATTTTAATAATTAAAACTTTATTAATCCCAAAACAAGAAAATTTTCCCAACTCCAAAGAAACACAGAAATGTGTAAACATTGTAATAAAAATAGATAAAGGAAGGACTGATAAAGAAGCACAGACCATCACCAAAGTTTTCTTTTTAGTCAACCGGTGCTATAAGATTACAATGACAACATGAATAAAGATTAAAGAATAACAGCAAAGAGAACAAATATGAATATGACTTATCAATACAGAAAAGGTATGAGACACTTTCATGTTTGTTGTCATCTTTGACATAGTCATACCTCTCGCCCAAAGATGCTGGGATAGGCTCCAGCCCCCCCGTGACCCGAAAAGGATTAAGCGGAAGAAGGTGGGTGGATGGATGGATGGATATAAGTTCAGCACAGAACAGGTAAATTTTAGATTCAACTTACAGCACTCTAGCATTATGGCTGTGATATTTACCAATACCACAGATAAGGTTAAAAAGAGGAACAATAGAAAGTGAGCCTGTGTTACACTACAAAACATGCCCTTTGATACAGGCATGAATACATAGAGGTATTGATAAATGATTGATAGTGATATCATTTATTTAATGTTGCCATAGCTGTGAGCAGCATGGGGGCATTTATAATATTTTAAAAACAACATTAATACAACATGAAACCCACAAAAGACATAATGGAGGAAATAAGTATTGAACTTGTCAGCATTTTTGCCAGCACATATATTTCTAATGATGCAACTCACAAGAAATTTTCATCAGGCTTTGGTATTAACTCAGGTGATATACACACAGAAAGAAATCAAAACATTTGAATCCATGAATAAAGTTAAGTTTAATAAAGTGGAACAAGAAAGAGAGTGGCTATAAAAATGTTACCAAGGTGTCATACAAGAAGAATCTCATGATGCCAAGAGCTCTAACAAGACCTTCACAACCTGATTGTTGTAAAACACATTGATGGATTTGGTGCAGGCATATATTAAAATTTGTGAATCTTCCAGTGAGCACCACTGAGGCCATGATCCACAAGTGGAAGGAACATCACTCTACGGCCACGTACAGAAGCTCCTTACAAGATGTCTGACCAGGGACTCAGAAGAATAGTCAGAAGAGTAACTCAAGAGTGAAGGACAACTGAGAAAGGGCTCCAGAAAGACTTGGAGGCAACAGATACAATTGTGACAGAGAAAACAATAGGCAATGCACTCCACCATCATGAGCTCCATGACCCCCCAAGACTCCATTATTAAAGAAAAGGCACATTAAAACTTGTGAAAAACTTAATAAACAGTATTTGGAGAAGGCTATGAAATACTGGGAGAATGTAGCACCGTAGCACTGACCCCCATTATAATGAAGTGCTTCGAGTGGCTAGTCATGCAGAACATCAAGTCCATTCTGCCTCCATCCCACGACCCATCCCAGTTTGCATACAGGTCAAACAGATCCATAGAAGATGCCATCGCTGCTGCTCTCCATCCAGCCCTCCCCCACCTGGACTCAAAAAACTCCTATGTGTGAATGCTGTTCTTGGACTTCAGTTCAGCATTCAACACAATCATCCCCCAGCACCTGATACAAAAACTCAGACACTTGGGACTCAAAACCTCTCTCTGTAACTGGGTGCTGGACTGTCTCACAGGAAGGCCACAGAATGTGCAGGTTGGCAGCAACACTTCCCAAACCATCACACTGAGCACAGGGGCCCCACAAGGGTGCGTGGTCAGCCCGCTGCTCTTCACCCTGCTGACCCATGACTGCATACCAGCCTACAACACCAATCACATCATCAAGTTTGCGGACAACAAGATGGTGGTGGGCCTCATCACCAACAACGAGGAGGCCAACTACAGAAATGAGGTGAGCCAACTAGACCAGTGGTGCAAAGATAATAACCTCTTCCAGAACGTGGGAAAAACCAAGGAGATTTGGTCGACTTCAGGAGGGGACACACACAGCAATCCCCTCTGATCATCGATGGTGCAGCTGTGGAGAGGGTGAGCAGCACCAAGTTCCTGGGGGTGCACATCTCTGAGGACCTCTCCTGGTCCAACACCACCACATCACTGGCCAAGAAGGCCCAAACTCACCTCCATTTCCTCCGCAAACTGAGAAGAGTACAAGTCCCACCCCCATCATGTGTTCTTTCTATCAGAGCACCACTAAGAGCATCCTCACCAGCTGCATCACAGTGTGGTATGGAAGCTGCACCACCGTCTGCCGGAAGACATTATAACACACAGTGAAAGCAGCCAGCAAAATCATTGGTGCCCCTCTGCCCCCCCTCTCAGACATCTATCTCACCCACCTCGCCTGATGAGCCATCAGCATCACAGGCGACACCTCCCACCCCTCACACTCCCTCTTCAGCCCCCTGCCCTCTTGCTCCACAAGACTGCTTAACAGTTTCATTCATCAGGCCATCAGGACTCTGAACTCTGTGCACTTAATCCCCTCAGGATGGAAACACAATCACCCGCACAATAACTACTTCAGCTGTTGGCACAGAAAGACTGGCACACCAACAGTAATACTTTTGCTGCTGTATGTCTCTGCACATTAACTGCAACCATTTGCACAAATGCCATATCATATCTGCTGTTGTCTGTCACCGCAATACTGATCACGTGCAGTCCTATCTGTTACTATCTGCACCTATACTACCGCATTGAACTGCAACTATGGGTATTCATCTGTAGTTGTCTGTATATGGGATTGCTGGGTTTTATCATCATTAATCGTTTATCTCTATTTGCACTATGGGAGGTCTTGGTCTTTCTTGTCACCATTTGCACTACGGGTTGCATTACTGTTCATTAACTGTTGTTGTTTTCTTTTTTCCAGCCTTGTTCCTTTCCTTTTTATATTATGCACACCAATGAAGAGAGAGACAGAAACACCATTTCAATTCTCCTGTATGTCCTGCACGTATAGTAGCATTGACAATAAAGTCTTCAAATCTTGAATCTTGAATGTAGAGTTGTCAGATGAGATGAATATTGAGGATTTTCAAGTAACATCACTGGTGATGTGCTGTTTGTTTGGGTTACCACATTGGTAGGTGAAGTTTTGTGAGAGGAACAAAGACATAAAATGGTTTTCATGGTGTGTGACAGCATTATTTTATTGGAACCTATAATTACAATTATCTAATTTCACTTGTTAAATGGTCCAAAAAATTGCAAATCCTTTGCCGTTGTTGTGCATGGGTTCTGTAGGCACCCGTGCAACCAACAACTGAAATTAGATAAATCTGCACAGAAACCTCAACATACCAGAGAACCCTGGTTGGAAAGCACTGCTCTAAGCTAGCATGAACACACTGGCAGCACTACGTGCCAATGTACAGCATGCCTACCAATATGGAGACATACACTACTCACGAAAAGTTAGGGATATTCGGCTTTCGGGTGAAATTTCAGGAGGCACCTAAAATTCACTATAACCTTTACAGGTGAACTTAAGTTGACCTTCTCTCACCTTCTCAATGCACATGTCCAACTGTTCAATGGTTCAGTACTTTTTGTGTAACTTGCTGTTTTCTAACAAGGTGCTTAACAGCAAAATTCACAACAGGTGTTTGATCCATGAATCAACCAATGCATTTTCTGGTTCATTTAGAATTGGTATGTAAACAGTCCTCTTCCTCTCTTTGGTGGCCAGGCCCCGGGGGTGGACGAGATTCGCTCTGAGTACCTCAAGGCCCTGGATGTTGTAGGGCTGTCATGGTTGACATGCCTCTGCAACACTGTGTGGAGGTCGGGGGCAGTGCCTTTGGCATGGAAAACCGGGGTGGTGGTTCCCCTCTTCAAAAAAGGGGATCGGAGGGTGTGCTCCAACTTTAGAAGAATCACACTCCTCAGCTTCCCTGGGAAGGTCTATGCCAAGGTACTGGAGAGGAGAGTCCAGCCGTTGGTCAAACCTCGGATTCAGGAGGAGCAATGTGGTTTTCATCCTGGCTGTGGCGCCTCGGACCAGCTCTTTACCCTCTCGAGAATCCTCGAGGGATCGTGGGAGTTTTCCCAACCAGTTTACATGTGTCTTGTGGACTTGGAGAAGGCATTCGACTGCATCCCTCGTGGTTTTTTGTGGGGGGTGCTTCGGGAGTATGGGGTATCGGGCTTGTTGTTACGAGCTTTTCAGTCTCTGTATGACCATTGTGAGAATTTGGTTCATATTGCCAACACTTGATCGGACTCATTCCCAGTGAGAGTTGGACTCCGCCAGGGCTGCCCTTTGTCACCGATCCTGTTCATAATTTTTATGGACAGGATTTCTAGGTGCAGCCAGGGAACGGAGGGTGTCATGCTTGGTGACCACAGGATCTCATCTCTGTTGTTTGCAGATGATGTTGTCCTGCTGGCTTCATCCAGCAATGACCTACAGTTCTTACTGGGACGGTTTGCCACTGAGTGTGAAGCAGCTGGGATGACAATCAGCACCTCCAAGTCCGAGTCCATGGTCCTCAGCCGGAAAAAGGTGGATTGTCCTCTCCGGATTGGGGACAAGCTCCTGCCTCAAGTGGAGGAGTTTAAGTATCTTGGGGTCTTATTCACGAGTGAGGGGTGAATGGAGTGAGAGATTAACAGACGGATCGGAGCAGAATCTGCAGTGATGCAGACGTTGTACTGGTCTGTTGTGGTGAAGAGGGAGCTGAGCTCTAAGGCAAAGCTGTCGATTTACCAGTCAATCTATGTTCCTACCCTCACCTATGGTCATGAACTTTGGGTAATGACCGAAAGAATGAGATCGCAGATACAAGCGTCTGAAATGAGCTTTCTTCGGAGGATTGCTAGACTCACCCTTAGAGATAGGGTGAGGAGCTCAGTCATCCGGGAAAGGCCCAGAGTAGAACTGCTGCTCCTCCACATTGAAAGGAGCCAGTTGAGGTGGTATGGGCATCTGATCATGATGCCTCCTGGACGCCTCCCACTTGAGGTGTTTCGGGCACATCCCTCTGGGAGGAGACCCTGCGGTAGACCCAGGACTCACTGGAGAGACTATGTCTCCAAGCTGGTCTGGGAACACCTTGGCATTCTCTCTGAAGAGCTGGAGCAGGTGGCTGGGGAGAGAGAAGTCTGGGCTTCTCTGCTTGAACTGCTGCCTCTGTGACCCGGACCTCCGGAAAAGCGGTAGAAGATGGATGGATGGACAGTCCTCTTCATCATGCTGTTCAGATTTTGACATCATGAGACCAAGACGACACCTCACAACTGTTAAACAGTGCCTCTTCATTGTGAGACTTCAAACAGGATGTTCTCAGAGGCAAGTAGCCACTGAGCTTAGAGCAGGTTGTAACAAGAGATAGAGAGACTGGAAGAGCCACAGAAAGGCATAGAAGTGGACGTCTTTTGGCCACATCCCACGCTGATGACTGCTTCATTGTGAACAGTGCCCTGTGGAACCGGATGATGAATGCTACTCAATTCCAGGCACATTTACTGTAAGGGAGGTGAGAGGCACCCAAGTGTCACGTCAGACCATTCAAAACCATTTATATCAGCGTGGTCTGTGTGCCAGACGATCTGCAAGGGTACTTCAATTCAATTCAATTCAATTCAACTTTATTTATATAGCGCCATTTCACAACAACAGTCATCTCATAGCACTATCAACTGTAGGGAGGACCCCCACAGTTGCAGAAAGACCCCAGCAATCAGGCGATCCCCTGTGAGCAAGCACTTGGCGACGGTGGAGAGGAAAAACTCCCTTTTAACAGGAAGAAACCTCCAGCAGAACCAGGCTCAGGGAGGGGCAGTCATCTGCTGCGACTGGCTGGGGGGTGAGGGGACAGAGAAGAAGAAAAGAACAGACATGTAGAGAGCAAACAGCACGATGGGGACTCAATCTATGGGAGAGAACAAACAAATGTTAATGACCAGCAAAAAAAAAATATTTCATAGAGAGTGAGGAAAGGAGTGAGGCCCAGTGCATTACTGGAGGTCCCCCGGCTGACTAAACCTATTAGCAGCATAACTAAGGGAGGGTTCAGAAACCCATGATCCCTCCCTAATTGTAGGCTATATCAAAAAGGTAGGTTTTAGCCCTATTCTTAAAAACAGAGATCGAGTCTGACTCCCGAATCCAGATTGGCAGCTGATTCCACAGGAGAGGAGCTTGATAACTGAAGGCTCTGCCTCCCATTGTACTTTTGGAGATTCTAGGTATTACAAGTAAACCTGCATTTTGGGAGCGTAGTGCTCTGTTAGGATGATACGGTAGTATCAGATCTTTTAAATAAAAAGGAGCCTGATTGTTTAGAGCTTTGTAAGTAAGAAGAAGGATTTTAAACTTAATTCTAAACTCTATGGGAAGCCAATGAAGGGAGGCCAGAACCGGAGAGATATGATCTCTCTTTCTAGTACCTGTTAAAACTCTTGCTGCAGCATTTTGGATCAGCTGAAGACTTTTTAAAGATGTTTTAGGACAGCCTGATAATAAAGAATTACAATAATCTAATCTCGAGCTAACAAAAGCGTGGATCAGCTTCTCAGCATCACTCTGAGACAAGATGCTCCTAATCTTGGCAATATTACGCAAATGATAGAAGGCAGTCTTAGAAACAAATTTAATATGTGAATTGAAGGACAAATCCTGATCAAAAATAACTCCAAGGTTCCTCACAGAGCTATTAAGAGAAAGAGTAACTGCATCCAAACTGAAAGTTTGATTTGGAAAGGAATTTCTAAGGTTTTTTGGACCAACAAGAATGACTTCAGTCTTATCTGAATTTAATAGCAGGAAATTACAAGTCATCCAAGCTTTGATTTCCTTAAGACAGGCTTCTAACTTGGCTAATTGATTAGTATCATCTGGCTTCAATGACAGGTATAATTGTGTGTCATCTGCATAACAGTGAAAATGTATACAGTGCTTTCTAATAATGTTGCCTAACGGAAGCATATATAAACTAAAAAGAGTAGGGCCAAGCACAGATCCCTGTGGAACTCCATGACTAAGCTTTGAGCTGAGAGAAAACTCATCATTTACATGAACAAACTGGAACCTATCAGATAAATAAGATCTAAACCACTGCAACGAAGTTCCATTAAGTCCAACATAGTGTTCTAATCTATCAAGTAGAATATTATGATCAATAGTATCAAAAGCTGCACTAAGATCTAAAAGGACAAGTACAGAAACTAGTCCATTATCAGATGCAATGAGGAGGTCGTTAGTGACCTTCGCTAAGGCTGTTTCAGTACTATGATGGATTCTAAACCCAGATTGAAACTCCTCAAGTAAACCATTTCCCTGCAGGTGGTCAAATAATTGCGTAGCAACAACTCTTTCTAAGATTTTTGCAATGAAAGGGAGATTAGAGATTGGTCTATAGTTAGCTAAAGCTCCTGGATCTAGCATTGGCTTTTTGAGTAAGGGTTTAATTACAGCCGTTTTAAAAGCCTGCGGTACATGGCCTAAAGTTAATGAAGAATTGATTATATGAAGAATAAAGCTACCAATAAGTGGGAAGACTTCTTTAAATAACCTGGTAGGAATAGGGTCTAAAAGACAAGTTGAAGGTTTGGATGAGGAAACTATTTTGTCTAACTCACAAAGGTCGATTGGAGTAAACTCATCAAGACAGACATCAATAGAAGGAGTTGTAGTAGTTACAGTACTTGACCACATCACCACGCACAAGCCTCAACGTCTTGCATGGGCTAGGGAGCATTTACACTCGACAAGGGACCAGTGGGCCTCAGTGCTATTGTCTGATGAAAGTCAATTCATGTTGAGCAGAAATGATGGCCGCCAACGATATTGGAGACGTCAAGGAGAGCACTATGCATCAGCCACTGTTGTCACCAGACAAGCTTTTGGTGGTGGTGGTGTTACAGTCTGGGCATGTGTGTCTAGTCAATACAGAACTGCCCTACACTTTGTGAATGGAACAGTGACAAGCCGATACTACGTGAATAATATCAATCCAGTCATTGTGCCCCTGCATGAACAACACAGGCCTAATTTCATCGTCATGGCCGACAATGCTCCAGCTCATCAAGGTCGCATCATTAGGGAATGGCTGCTGGAGGATGGGGTACCTCAAATAGTGTGGCCTGCACTTTCTCCAGACCTGAATCCCATAGAAAACCTATGGGATCAGCTGAGTCGCTACGTAGAGGCTCGTAACCCTGCATCCCACAACCTCAATGACCTGAGGGCCACCGTTCAAGAAGAGTGGAATGCCATGCCTCAGCAGACAATAAGTTGACTTGTGAACAGCATGAGACGTCATTGTCAAGCTGTAATTGACGCTCAAGGGCACATTTTTTTTTTTTGTTGTGGTATACCCAGCACTACCGAAGTGGTGGCCTAGTTGGTAGAGCATCTGCCCCACAACCAGGAGGTCGTGGGTTCAAATCCCGGCCGGGTCATACCAAAGACCATATAAAAATGGTACTTTCTGCCTTCTAGCTTGGTGCTCAGCATAATAGAATGGGGAAAGGAAAGTTAACGCACAGAGCTACCAGAGGACTGATCCCCCACTGTAGCTTTCACTACTTAAAGTAGCTGTGTGACCTAGGGTAAGAGAAACGGAGATAGGCACTGCCCCTGTACACCACATGGTGTCCCACATGCTGTGGAAGGGAATTAACTTAAATTATAACCACCACTGTTGTTGGATTTTGTTTCAATAAACTGGCTGAGATGAGGAAATCACCACTGAATGCTTCTACTTAAATGTCCTACTTTCATGATATGACTGTAGACTGTAACTTTTTACATTTTCCATAAACTTCACCCAAAAGCCAAATATCCCTAACTTTTTGTGAGTAGTGTAAACAGAATGTCCCATGATTTGGTGATGTTGCTGCAAGTCCTCAATAACATACATTGATGTTTGGTTGTTAATTGTGTATTATATCATGAATTTATATGTGTATGGATTTGTGGATTGTTATGTATGCATATGGTGTATGTGCAGTATGTAGTGTCTGTTCACAAATATTGACCATGTTACATGCATGCGAATAAACCAGATATGATTGGATTTCTGGAGTGGTCTGATTAGTGGCCACATAAACAGAATAATGTGGAAAAGGCCATGTTATCGGGTCATTAACCCAAGTGGTTTACCCTCCAATAATCCATTAATTCAGTGTATGTAAACATTACAAAACTGATTCTCATTACCTGTTTATTCCCAGTAATCGGTTTGTTGTGACCATGTAACCTGGGTCACTGACTGAATATCTTCACAGTAAAAGGAGTAGGATTATATAAGTTTGCTGATTTATATTTACATTACAGCTTCAACAAATAGAAAAATATTTGATTCAAACAAAAGAAACTTAAACCTGAAAATAAAAATCTACAGATGTTACTGGACCACAGTAGCTTATCTGTGAGTTGTCATGTGGTAAATTAAGCAACAACAGTGAGTGAAGCATTTCCCACATATTTTACAGGACTACTGCTTCTCACCAGTGTGAAATTTCATGTGGGTCTTCAACTTAACACGAAACCTAAAACTTTCTCCACATGTTCCACAAGAAAATGGCTTCTCACTTGTGTGAATTCTCATGTGCCTCTTCATAGTACCATTGTGATTAAATCTTTGTCCACATGTTTCACAAGAAAATGGCTTCTCACCTGTGTGAATTCTCATATGAGTTTTCAAATGACTATGTTGATAAAATCTTTGCCCACATGTTTCACAAAAAAATGGCTTCTCACCTGTGTGAAATCTCATGTGAGTTTTCAAATTACCACAGTGATTAAATCTTTGTCCACATGTTTCACAAGAAAATGGCTTCTCGCCTGTGTGAATTCTCATGTGACTTTTCAAATGACTATGTTGATAAAATCTTTGCCCACATGTTTCACAAGAAAATGGCTTCTCACCTGTGTGAATTCTCATGTGACTTTTCAAATTACCACAGTGATTAAATCTTTGTCCACATGTTTCACAAGAAAATGGCTTCTCACCTGTGTGAATTCTCATGTGAATTTTCAAATGACTATGTTGATTAAATATTTGCCCACATGTTTCACAAGAAAATGGCTTCTCACCTGTGTGAACTATCATGTCAGATTTCAAAGCATCACGTCGATTACAACTTTGCCCACATGTTTCACAAGAAAATGACTTCTCACCTGCGTGGATGCTCATGTGCTTTTTTAAAATCTCACAGCAATCAAATCTTTGCCCACATGTTTCACAAGAAAATGGCTTCTCACTTGTGTGAATTCTCTCATGAACTGATAAATGACTTTTCTTCCTGAATCTTTTTCCACACGTTTTCCAAACATTTGACTTACCTGTGTGATGTTTCTTTTTTTGGGACTCATTTTTACAGTCTTTGTCATTATCAGAACATGTTACAGACGCTTCACCTGTGCCAGTATCACATTGATTCTCTGATATGGAGGATTTGTCTGCATTGTTACTGTCACTTCTGTTTTTGTGAAGTATCTTCTTTGGCTTTGGCTCTTCATGTTTACTTGATCCTGGGTTTTCATTCTTACCTGCACCGTGGTCGTGACTCTCAGTGTTAGGAGAGTAGTGAGAGAGGAACTGCTCACTGTTTGGTTCAGTTTCACTGTTGTCATTGTCCTCATCAGTATGAGTCACCATGAAAATATCAGTCTCTTGTTTCAGTCCAAAGTGTTCTTCCTCCTGACTGGTACAGAGATCTTCTTCTTCTTCAGCTTGTGCAGCATCTAGTTCCTCCTGCTCCTGGACAGTGAGAACCTCCTCCTCTATACATTCACATAGCTGTGGAGCATCTGGAGGGACACAGACACAGAAAATGCTAGTAACTGAAAAACCAGGAAGAATAAATACACTGGCTACAAAAGTCACCACCTGGTAACAAATAGTTCTTATTCTTGCATGTTATAATTACAGCAGTGATGAATCTGTTTCAGACACATGCTAACATCAATACCTGTGGTCAGCACACAGTGCACATTAATAAACAATTTTGTAAATATGCCAGAGTTTGCCAAAAGGCTATTTTTCATCTGTCATCCCTGGATAGATCTTACAAGTCACACTAAAAACTAGAAACAAATTAATAAAATTACAAGAAATATCCAGAAGAACTCATAATATAAAAATCATTAGCATTAATAAAAAACATAAAAACATCCTCATATTATCAAAAACGCATCTCGATACATAATATACATCTCTCAAGATGGCAGTGTGAGTAAACACAGCGGTTCGGGGCTCTCGGCTTTCTTCCTTTGTATTTATGTTTTTACTTGTGTTTTCTTTGCTAGTTCTAAGACTTGAAGCCTTAATTCAGTATAATAAGGCTGAACTGTGGGATATTGGAAAGCAGTTCAGACTCTTTGCATTCCCAATGTCAGACTTCATTACACCAGAGATACAGTGGACCCCTGAGGCTTTCACTATTTCCCCCATGGCCTAGGAGAAGGAGGAGATGCCGTAAACAAAAGAGGAGTGACCGGAGTGGCCTGCGTGCTAGGCTACAGGCCAACCCACACAGACTGGCTCTTCCCAGTGTCTTCCTTGCAAACATCAGGTCACTTGCCAACAAGCTGGATGAAATTCGACTGAGAATCATCTGACAAAGGACGGACAGCTGTGTGGCCATTGTTACGAAGATCTGGCTGGACAATAACATCCCGGACGCTGCAGTGGAGCTGGGGGGGTCTCTTTGTTCTGGGAAGACAGGACTGCAGCCTCAGGGAAGAGCAAAGGTGGAGGTTTGGCACTGTATGTTCATAACACCTGGTGTAAAGCTACGAACATTATCGATACATACTGCTCCCCTGATCTAGAGTACCTAGCTGTGAAATGCAGACCATTCAAGTTGATTCGGGAGTTTTGCTCCATTATTATCATGACCATTTACGTCACACCGCGGGCTAATCCTAAATTAACATTGGAGGAGCTGTAATGCCTGATCAGCAAGCTGATGAACTCCAACCCGGAGGTGGCTGTGATCGTGGTGGGGGACTTTAATCAGGTGGAACAAAAAGCAGTACTTCCCAAACTTCATAAATAGATAAACTTTCCAACCAGAGACACCAACATTCTGGACCAGGTGTGCTGTAACATCCTGGGAGCCTATAAGGCTGCAGCCCCACACATGAGCATGTCAGACCACATCTCCATAAAGCTGATTCCAGCCTACAAACTTCTGATCTGCAGGACTAAACCATCAACCAAAACAATTCAGATATGGACTGAGGAGGCTTCCTCAGGTTCAGGTTCAGGTTCAGGTTCAGGTTACTTTATTTGTACCCGTAGGTAGATTTGTTTTGCAGTTGGTGACATCCATATTTACAAGCCACTAATTACATTCAACATAGACACAAACACAGGCACACATCTTACAAAATAGGTAAATATAAAATATGTACAATATAATTTTTATAGCTTGTTCAACTCTTTGACAGCAGCAGGGACAAAGCTGTTTTTGTAGCGCTGGGTTCTACTTTTTGGGACAGCAAACCTCCGTCTGGAGGGAAGAAGCTGAAAGTTGCAGTGCAAAGGGTGGGAGTCATCATTTAAAATCGAGTCGGCCATCCTCTGTACTTGTCTGGTGTACAGGGATGTCAGGCTCAGCTGTGACTCACCAAGCAAACGACTGGACCATCTGACTACCTGATCCAAGGATTTCCTCTGTTTCAGTTTTATCTGACCAAACCATGACATTAAAGAAAAGGATAAAACAGATTCAATAAAAGCCCGATAGAACATAGTCATTATGGTTCGGTCAATTTGGAAGCGTGCAAGTTTCCTCAAACAATGCAAATTTTGCTGACCCTTTTTGCACACCCTTTCACAGTTCACCTCAAAGTTCAATCCACTATCAATAATCGTCCCAAGATATTTGTACGATTGTACACATTCGGTGGTCTGGCCTTTTAGTATGGTGACTTTGTGCCTGGGAGTTTTCCTCCTAAAGTCAATAATCATATCTTTCGTTTTTGTTGTATTCAGCTGCAGGTAGGAATCCTCACACCAGTGAACAAAGTCATCAACTACTGGGCCGTGGCCACTCTCACCATCCTGGAGGAGACTGACAATAACTGAGTCATCAGCATACTTTATAATGTGTCTGTTGTCATGTCTGCTCTGACACATGTTTGTGTACAGGATGAAGAGTAGTGGTGACAACACACACCCCTGAGGAGAGCCAGTAGAAGAGCACTTTAGGTCAGACAATGTGCCATTGACCCTTACTCTCTGCGTCCTGTTGGTTAAGAAATCCAGAATCCAACCCACCAGATTATTGCTTAAATCAAATTGTTGCAGGAGCCTTTCAACTAAAATATGAGGTTGGATTGTATTAAAGGCAGAAGAAAAGTCCACAAATAAAAGCCTGGCGTGTGCCCCATTAAAATCCAGATGTTTAAAAAGCATGTTAAACATAGTGACAGTGGCATCCTCCACTCCTCTGTGAGGCCTATAGGCAAACTGCAGAGGATCCAATGCATGTTCAGTCTGCCTTAGGACCTCACATCTGACCAGTTTTTCAAAAATTTTCATTAAAATTGAAGTCAAAGCAACTGGTCTAAAGTCATTTACCGTTTTAGGACAGCTGGATTTTGGAACGGGAACAACCACGGCATCTTTCCAGATCTTAGGCACATGTTGTGTCTGTAAGGACTTATTGAAAATATAATGAAATATAGGACTCAGTTCATGTGCACAGGACTTTACCAGGCATCCACATATATTATCAGGGCCCTGACTTTTGTTCACTTTTACAGCGCGGAACTCCCTTTTGACATCCTGCATCTCAATATTAAAGTGCTGATTGTCTTTGAGTTTCTGTTTCAAATCTTGGATTTCTGTGCTAAAATCAAAGGAGTCAAAACGACCATAAAAACAGTTAAGAGCATTAGCCATCTCTGTGTCTGAACTAAAACCATCTAAAAACACACGATTACTGCGCTCTGTGCTCTGAAGGCCTGCAATAGTTTTCATACTGGCCCAGGCCGAACCAAGTTTATTTCCTCAGCATGACAGGACTGTTTTAAGCACACAGACTGGGGAGTGTTTAAAGAAGGAACACATCTGGAGGAATACACATTATCTGTCCTGTCCCATGTACAGTTCTGCACCGATGCTGCCCTTCCCACAAGGTCCATCAGGGTCTTTCCAAACCAGAAACCATGGCTGGACAGTACAGTACAGCCCCTGCTCAAAGCCCGGAATGCTGCCTATAGGTTCAGTGATAGGCTGGCTTATAGCAGGACTCGGCAAGAACTGAAGAAAGGCATCCTGCAGGCAAAGCAGAGGTATAAACAGTGCACTGAGGAGCACTTTGACAACAACAACCCACAAGGGTCAATTTCAGGTCTATCACTTTCTAATCTCTATATGCTGCCACTGGGTGAGGTCATCAAGAGGCACGGCATAAATTTCTATAGTTATGCTGATGACACCCAGCTGTACAAGGCCGTGTCTCCTGATGACCCTGGACCTAATAATTCTCTTTTAAACTATATTTATGATATTAAACAGTGGATGGCAGAAAACTTTTTACATCTCAACCAGGACAAAACAGAAGTTTTAGTTATTGTGACGGAAGCTCAGAGAGAGAAACTGTCAGCACATTTACAGACACTGGCAACAAAGTCCTTCAAAACTGTGACAAATTTAGGAGTAATCTTTGACCAGTATCTTAGTTTTAAACAACACATTAGAAATGTAACTAAGGCTGGTTTTTATCATCTACAGAATATCTCTGGAGTGTGGCAGTTTCGCTCTCAAGCCGATGCAGAGACACTTTTACACACTTTAATTTCTTCTAGAATAGATTATTGCACTTCTCTTCTTTCTGGTGCTCCTAAAAAGACTATAGCCCCTACAACTACTCCAGAACTCAGCCACCCAGGCTCTGACCAAGACCAGAAAGAGAGCACACATAACATCCATTTGAGGCTCTGCATTGGCTTCCTATCACCTTCAGAACAGATTTTAGATTTTATTGGTTTTTAAGGCTCTTAGTGGTCTTAGCCCTGATTATTTATCAGAATTGCTTTTACATTATGAGCCTTCAAGAACCCTCAGGTCTTCAGGTTTTAAATCATTCCTAAAGTCAGAACTAAAACTCACAGTGAGACAGCTTTCTGTCATTATGGTCACCATCTGTGGAACAGCCTTCCTGAAGACCTGAGGGCTGCAGAGAATGTTAATACTTTTAAAACCAAACTAAAGTGTGGGCGACCTTGAGGGCGAGTGGGAGCAAGATTGAGCGGGTACAGGAGTGAGAGAGAATGAGTGGGTCTGGGAGTGCGAATGTGGGATTGTGTGGGGGAGATTGTGAGCGAGAGTGAGTGAGTACATGTGGGTGCGTATGAGAGCATGAGGGTGCGAATGTGTGGGAATGGGTGTGTCTGCTAGTCGGAAGGTGCTGGATTGAGGGGGTAGTGCCTCTTGGCTATGTGGGTTCCCCTGGATGGGGGGGCTGTTTTAGGTGTGGCGGTCTCCGGGGTGAGCCGCAATGGCAATGGGGGTGGGTGCTGTGGGGGAGCCTGGGGGGGCTTACGCTGGCCTCCTGGCATCTGGGGCCCGGGGGTTGGCATTGGCCCTGCTGGGCGGGGGGGGTGGGGGGTGCCGCATCGGCTGCCTGGTGGCCTCCCTCGGCTGTCCCTCCTGGGGTGGATGCCTGGCGCCTGGCTTTCCTGGGGCTTGTTGGCCTCGGGCATTTGTGCCCTGTGGGGGTTGGTGGAGTTGCCTTGCCTGCTCGGGGTTTCCGGTGTGGGTGTGGGGGGCAGTTGCTGTGACCAGCCGCCCTCTTCATGTGTTTCCTGACAAACCACTCACATGCACACACTTATTTTGCACGTGCTCTTATATACACACACACGGATGCACACACACACAAATGTCTTCCCTTTAACAGGTGCGGATACCAGACATGTGATGAGACCTCTTCGGTGGAAGAAGCAGTCTGTCTTTTGTTTGTTTTAGTTGTTGGTTTGTTTGTCTTCTTTGTCTGTTCTTCTCCCTTTTCTTTCCCCCTCCCCACACTTCCTTTCCCTTCATGGGTAAAATAATTTAAATAAAGTATTAAAAGTTATTACAAGATGAGTTTACAACAATGTACAGTACATAGATAGGTACTGTATAAAGCTCCTTTTGGCAAAGTAAATCTGTTTTGGCACAGTAAGGGTAGCTGATTTCTGTTCTGCTCACCTAGCTGCCTGACAGGACAAGTGGGGAAAAAAAACTAACTAAAGACCCACCTTTTTGACCTGGTTTTTATTTATATTATTTTTGCTTTTCCCCTTTTTCCCTTTTCTCACACCTTTTATCCTGTTTTAACTATTTTTGAGTTTTTTTATGCTTTTGTCTGTATTTATCCTGTTATTGCTTGGTTTTATGTCTTACCTCTGGTTTTCCATCAGCGATAGAGCTTCCTCAGTTCAGTTTTAATGTATTACATGGTGTTTTTTTACACGGTTTTATATGGTAGGTATTATTCAGTGTGTTGTGAGTCTGTGTGTATTGTTATGACCTGGCTCAAGGGCCACAACAAAAAGAAGGATGCACCAAGTGGAGTTGAAATTAAACATAACTTTATTTAACCAATTTAAGGGAGAATGGAGTAAGTCAAATTAATGGCCTGAATGCTGAGCCCACCACCAAGCTTAAATGCCCTGGGTCGCCTGGGCGCCACAGGTGATCCCACTTGGCAATGAATTACTGGCACCAAGCTGGAGCACGGCACCCCCCTCCCCCCCAAGACAGGGTCCCCAAAGGGATCAAAGTAATATATCACTCCCCCATAAGACAAATCAGAAACTGCTAAAAAAAAGTCACAATGCCAAGGTAGGGGCAAACCAAAGTCCAAGACCCCAAACCCAGGCAAATCAAGTGGCCTTCCAAAATCCCTAGGCCACCGGACCAAAGAGTGAGATGGATCAGGGGGTCTACAAAAATCCAAGAGTCCCTAGCCTGAGAAGCAAAACAGCACCGGAGCGCTAAGCTCAGGGAACAGCAGCAGGGGAGCCTTCAGTTCTGAAGACAGCAATGTGGGAATCCCTAACTCTAGACCAGGCGACTGGGACGCACCAGCCCTGGTCACCCTATTTACCTTCCAGTAGTCATTACAGAATCTTGGCAACCCATTTGACTTAGTCACTATTAAGCTTGGGGATGCCCAGCTAGAAGATGACGGCACAGCAATGTGATTATCCAACATATATTTTACCTCTGTCTCCAAGATTTTACACTTATCCATAGCACAACGATTAAAAACATTGCTTAATTGGAGGAGAGTCGCTAACATCTATATCGTGCTGGACAAGATTCATACGTGACGGTGTGTCCCCAAACAGTGACGAAAATTCCCTTATCAGGGAGATTATTTCCACTCTCTGTGACAAAGACAAGTGGCCTAACAAGTTATCTAAATAATTTAAAGACTCTGAATTTTTCAGTCTACCACTTGTAACTGCCACATCTGCCATTTTAATATCTTCCCCCAAAGGAATCTCCAGACCCGAAATCACAGAACCTGGCAATGCCCTGGGCCCCACGCTCAACACTGGAGATGCAGAAGCCCCATTATCAACTGCATCATGTTCATGATAAGGCTTAAGCAGGTTCACGTGGCACAACTGAGGTGATTTTCTCCTATTAAGAGTTGAAATAAGATAATTTACATCAGACACCTGCTTCTCAACAGAATAAGGACCAGCAAACTTTGCCTGAAATGGTGATACCCCCAGTGGCAATAGCACTAACACCTGGTCTCCTAGACTAAACTGGCGGCATTCACTGCGGCGATCATACCGGAGTGGTGGCTCAGTTGGTAGAGCATCTGCCCCACACCCGGGAGGCCAGGGTTCAAATCCTGGCCGGGTCATGCCAAAAACCATATAAAAAAGGCGGAGCTTCCTGCCGTCCAGCTTGGTGCACAGCAATAATGGAACGGAGGAGGGAAATTTGTGGCGGCGCCTTGCATGGAAGCAACCCCTCTGATTCTACATATGTGATTAACATTGTAGATAAGACAAACAATTTCATTCTACTGTACATGATTTATTTTTATCTTTTCATTCTTTATCTTTTATCTTTATACAGGCTGCAATGACACATATATCCTTTGATAGAAAAATTCCATATTATCTATACTATTATTGATATTAATAATGTATTATTATATTTGAGAAGTATCATACCTTTCATATGCCATGTTTAATGTTTATATGTGCATTCCACATAGGATAAGTTTATATATTCTTGGCCTGTTTCTGTGAGCAATTTCAGCGAGTTCAGACTGAGGATCAGTACATGCGTAAGGAATGATCTAAGTCATTTATTATAATCTTTTTGACATAACCTGTTTTGGGTCACAGGAATGCACAGGAACTTCTCAGCCTGTACAGATCAGTGGTAGATGGACATTCTGTCAGTTTTATGGATCTCATGTCTTCATGACCCTTGTCTCCAGAGTGTCTGACGTCCGCCTGGATAAGCTTAGTTATCAGGACTGTCCCGTTCTGTCCCTTCCCTTATCCTCATCCTCCCTCTCCTTTCTCCTACCTATATATATCAGACTTAGAAGAATGGATCCTTTAGAGATTCTAGGTGTGTCTGAATGTCATGCCTTGTGACCTCTCCCCCATAGTGGCCAATGGGGTGATTTTGTAATAAATGTACATACTGTAAATTCAACTTTCCGCCTGATTATTTGACTTTGAATAATTTAAGCTCAAAATTATTCTAACATCCTTATTATCATTTTGATTTTAATATTACCTTTGTTTTTATCATGCCTGTTTCTTCTTATCATTTTCCGTTATTAGTTTTGTTTATTACTGTTCTATTTTCCTCCTAAAGGACTAATTGTTAGACAGCGCCTGGGGAAGCAGGGCCGATGGCGGACTTTGCCCATCACTAGCTAGTTAGGGTCTGTTGGACGTAAAATGCAATGGGGCTTAGCATAGCTGCCAGATGGGGTTTTAGATGCCATAACTTGCTATCACCTTTCTTTTATGATACCTTTTGTGCATCAAAGGGACAGATTATGGAAAAATTCTATGCTATACTGAGTTACAGTGGGGCAAAAAAGTATTTAGTCAGCCACCAATTGTGCAAGTTCTCCCACTTAAAAGATGAGAGCGGTCTCCAATTTTCATCATAGGTATACCTCAACTATGAGAGACAAAATGAGGAAAAAAAAATCCAGAAAATCACATTGAAGGATTTTTAAAGAATTTATTTGCAAATTATGGTGGAAAATAAGTATTTGGTCAATTACAAAAGCTCATCTCAATATTTTGTTATATACCTTTTGTTGCAATGACAGAGGTCAAACGTTTTCTGTAAGTCTTCACAAGGTTTTCACACACTGTTGCTGGTATTTTGGCCCATTCCTCCATGCAGATCTCCTCTAGAGCAGTGATGTTTTGGGACTGTCGCTGGACAACACGGACTTTCAACTCCCTCCAAAGATTTTCAATGGGGTTGAGATCTGGAGACTGGCTAGGCCACTCCAGGGCCTTGAAATGCTTCTTACGAAGCCACTCCTTCGTTGCCCGGGTGGTGTGTTTGGGATCATTGTCATGCTGAAAGACCCAGCCACGTTTCATCTTCAATGCCCTTGCTGATGGAAGGAGGTTTTCACTCAAAATCTCACGATACATGGCCCCATTCATTCTTTCCTTTACACGGATCAGTCGTCCTGGTCCCTTTGCAGAAAAACAGCCCCAAAGCATGATGTTTCCACTCCCATGCTTCACAGTAGGTATGGTGTTCTTTGGATGCAACTCAGCATTCTTTCTCCTCCAAACACGACAAGTTGAGTTTTTATCAAAAAGTTCTATTTTGGTTTCATCTGACCATATGACATTCTCCCAATCCTCTTCTGGATCATCCAAATGCTCTCTAGCAAACTTCAGACAGGCCTGGACATGTACTGGCTTAAGCAGGGGGACACGTCTGGCACTGCAGGATTTGAGTCCCTGGCAGTGTAGTGTGTTACTGATGGTAGCCTTTGTTACTTTTTATTATTAACTGCCCTTCCTCTCCGCTCCAGTCCCGTCTGGGAGCGTGTGGGGCTCCTCCTCCTACCAAGTGTCAGGCTGCAATTCATTGGACATTTTTGTGTTGTGTTCCTTTGTTAATAAACACGTTTACTTCACCTGCATTTTGGGCTCGCACTAACTCATTTGTTAGTGAGAGCAATTACGCAGCGTACATGACAACGCCAATAACAATCTGGATGGTCCTTTTCCTCTATAGCCAAGATGACACAATGTCCATGATTTCCAAAAAAAATTTGAAATGTCAGACCACAGCACACTTTTCCATTTTGTCAGTCCATTTCAGATGAGCTTGGCCCCAGAGCAGCAGGTAGCATTTCTAGGTGTTGTTGATTGTTGTTGCTTTAGCTTTGCCTGGTGGAATTTTAACTTGCACTTGTAGATGTACCGATGAACTGTGTTAACTGACAATGGATTCTGAAGTGTTCCTGAGCCCACGTGGTAACATCCTTTACAGAATGCTGTTGGTTTTTGATGTAGTGCCACCTGAGGGATCAAAGATCAGGGGCATTCAATGTTGGGTTTTGGTCTTGTCAATTACATACAGTATGTCCAAAAACTTCTCCAGATTCTTTGAATCCTTTGATGATATTATGGACTATAGATGATAAAACTCTAAATTGTGCAATTTCAATTGTGCGTAGAGAAATGTTCTGAAACTGTTGGACTATTTACCCACACAGTTGTTCACAAAGTGGTGAACCTCACACCATCCTTGCTTGTGAACGAGCCTTTTGGGAATGCTCCTTTTACACCCAATCACAACACTCACCTGTTTCCAGTTAACCTGTTCACCTGTGGAATGATCCAAAAAGGTGTTTTTTGAGCATTCCACAACTTTCCCAGACATTTGTTGCCCTTGTCCCAGTATTTTTTGGAACGTGATGCAGGCCTCAAATTCAAAGTAAGTGCAAAAAAAGAGAAAAAAATAATAAAGTTTGTCAGTTTGAACATTAAACATCTTGTCTTTATATTTTGATTTTTGGAGTTTTTAGTTTTACTCAACATCACTAGCATTGGGGTTTGTACATTTTATTAAATTTAACACGGATCTCTGATTAGGATCCTACAAAACTCGTATTACTGTGTTTGTTCAGTCGGTCTTTGTGCCAAATGATCAAAATTCTGCATCACAATAAATCTCCAGAAATTTACATTCATTCATGATAAATAATCGTGAATCAAAGTGGACATTTTTCCCCCAATGTAATGCACCTTAAACTTGTCATCTTTAGATACAGTATGGAAATTGAAAACTGGTTCTTGATGGGAACTGGTTCGATCCCCCGGAATCCTACGCCACTGATGTTATCTATTCCTCTTTTCGATGCTGCAGGTTGAAACTAGGGATGAGCCGATCCGATCCATCGTATCGGTATCGGGTTCGATCCAGGCAAAATGGCTGGATCGGTATCAGTAAGGAATAAAAGCAATTTACCAATCCGATACATTAATAACATTAAAATGAAGGTGCGATCATGTTCTCAGCCACGCTGCGCACGGCTTCTGTAAACAGAGGCAACAAGTGTCACATCACTGGAGCCTGTGGGACTCGCCTCAGTATTTTGCCGTGTGGTACCAGCATTCACAATTTTACACCACTAACTTGATAAAACACTTGCAAAAGTATCACAGCAAGGTACTATGCTGAATTCTGTCAAGAACCAAACAGAAGGACGTGTGTTGTGCAGCAGCAGCTGCTGCTTTTCCAGCTCAGGAGGCTGAGCGCTAAAAGTGAAACCTAAAAAAAAAAAAAAACTGAAAGTAAAAACCAGACTGGAGCATATCTTTTGGGGGACAGTCTTATAGTTGAGGAGAAGTAGGTGACAGAAACATAAATAGCAAATTGTTTTGGGTTTTGGGGTTTTTTTTTTGTATTTTGTGTACTTTATTAATCCCAGAGGGTGCAAGGCTACATGAACATGAAATGGAGCAAGCGTGACTTCAAAATAAGAGCAAACCTAAAATCTAAGAATGGACAGAGAATAATATCATAAACCCTACTAAATAAAGCGAGGACCAGGAGAATACTTATGATAATAATGGATGACAAAAATACAACTTAAAAGGATAGTTCCTTTATTTTCAGATCTACAGCATTTTTTACTTGATGCATAAAGTGGCATTTTGAATTCCATCTGAATGTTTACTTAAATATTCAGCTTCAAAGTTTTGGATAAACTTGCACTTAAAACTTCAGAATGCATGTTTACATGGTGCTGACCAGTGAAATGCTGCCAATGTTGCAAAGTTTAAAATAAAAAAAGCAGCATTGTTGCTGAACTGTGTCTAATTTGTGAAATATACTTTGCCTTTTAGATTTCTGTTTTTATCTGTGTACAAAATGCAACTAATCATTAACAAAGTATGTTCTGTACTTTTGTTGTTTTAAATAAGAGACGGTATCGGGTTTGGCTCAGTATCGTCCGATACTCAAAGTCACAGTGTCAGTATCGGTCTTGAAAAAGTGGTATCGGTTCATCCCTAGTTTAAACGCTTCCGTATTTAGTTTTAAAAGGGTATGCGTCATGATGTCACATGCTGCCATTACCAAACAATGCCATGACGCCATCGTTACCGCAAGATAATGGCTGAAGCGAGAAAACACAAGCAGCATGTTTAAACATCTTAACGCCGCAACATGGTATAAAATGACAAGTCTGCAATGTGTTGGACCATCTACGAAGTGTGAACGCACTTGCTTCCCAAACAGCAGCAACTCCGTTAGTGATGGTAATACTGGCTTATTATTTTTTAGTAGTATAAGCGCCATGCTAGCAGCCTTGCAGACTAAGTTTAATCAGTTCTTTTAAACTCACAAAACCCAGCTAAAAATGTCTGATATTTAAATATGATCTCATTCGTTTTAGACAATGACAGCAACAGGTAGCTCTGAGGTTTTAGCAACCTGCTCGCCCTCCACTCCTTGTCAGGAAAACCCATTGATGCTAGCAGCACACGGAGCTGTGATGACGTTTGTATTGAAAGGCTTGCATCCATTCATGACTGTAGCGCATTTGGAGTTTTGGTAGGTGGCACGTGTAATGTATAGTTATAGATTAATAATGACCTAGACTCTTTCCCAGACTGAGTAATGTCTTGAAGTTTTACCAGTATGCTAAAATACAATTGAGTACTTTATGCATGTACCCCTGTACAAATGCCAGGTTTTTGTGATGTAAAAAAATGAGACCAAGATAAATCATTTCAAAACTTTTTCCACCATTAATGTGACCTATAACCCGTACAACCCAACTGAAATCTTTTAAAAGGAAAAATAAAAAATAAAAAACTTACAATAACCTGTGTGCATGAATATGCACACCCTTTAACTAATACTTAGTTGCAACACCTTTGGCTTTTATTACAGCACTCAATCTTTTTGGGTAGGAGTCTGTCAGTGTGGCACATCTTGATGTGGCAATATTTGCCCACTCTTCTTTGTAAAAGACGCTCCAAAACTGTCAGATTGGGAAGGCATCTCCTGTGCACAGCCCTCTTCAGATCACCCCACAGATGTTTGATCGGATTCAGGTCTGGACTCTGGGAGGGCCATTTCAAAACCTTAACCTTCTTCTGGTGAAGCCATTCTTGTTGATTTGGATGTGTGCTTTGGGTCATTGTCGTGCTGAAAGATGAAGTTCCTCTTCATCTTCAGCTTTCTAGCAGAAGCCTGAAGGTTTTGTGCCAACACTGACTGGTATTTGGAATTGTTCGTAATTCCCTCCACCTTGACTAAAGCCCCAGTTCCAGCTGAAGAAAAACAGCCCCAGTGAATGATGGTGTCACCGCCATGCATCACTGTAGGTATGGTGTTCTTTTGGTATGAGCAGTGTTGTGTTTGCGCCAAATATACCTTTTGGAATTGTGGCCAAAAAGTTCAACCTTGGTTTCATCAGACCATAACACATTTTCCCACATACGTTTGGGAGATTTCAAATATGTTTTTGCAAAATGTAGCTGGGCTTGGATGTTTTTCTTCGTAAGATATGGCTTCTGTCTTGCCACCCCAGATGGGAGATTGTTGCCACATGTACTAAATAGCCAGTACTTGCCAGAAATTCCTCAGCTGTTGCTGAGGGCCTCTTGGAAGCCTCCTGACCAGTTTTCTTCTTGTCTTTTCATCAATTTTGGAGGGATGCCCAGTTCTTGGTAATGTCACTGTTGTGCCATATTTTCTCCACTTGATGATCACTGTCTTCCATGGCCGATCTAATGCCTTGGAAATTCTTTTGAACCCTTCTCCCGACTGATACCTTTGAACAATGAGATCCCTCTGATGCTTTGGAAGCTCTCTGTGGACCATGGCTTGTGCTGTAAGATGTGACTACAGAAATGTCAGGAAAAGCCTACTAGAACAGCTGAACTTTCTCTGGGGTTAATCAGAGGCACTTTAAATGGTGGCAGGTGTGTGCTGACTCTCATTTAACATGAGTTTGAATGTGATTGGTTAATTCTGAACACAGCCACATACCCAGTTATAACAGGGTTTGCATATTTATGCAAACAGGTTTTTGTAAGTTTTTTATTTTTTATTTTTGCCCTTAAAAGATTTCAGTTTGTTTTTCAATTGGGTTGTGCAGGTTATAGGTCACATTAATGGTGGAAAAAGTTTTGAAATGATTTATCTTGGTTTCTTTTTTTTTTTACATCACAAAAACCTGGTATTTGAACAGGGGTGTGTAGACTTTTATACCCACTGTAATTGGTAGCACATGACTGTAGATTTAATTTTAGTGCGTGCAGATTGTAAGTTGCATTAGAAGTCAGTAAAGTTTGGATTCTGGAGTTTACGCTTGTTTACCAACAATAAAAATTCCCAGCATGCATCACTGTACAAACGACTAAACAAATTCTAAATCAGATTTATTCATTGTGACCATCTAGACTGTGTTATAAGTATTTTTTTTTAATTTCAGTCTTTTTCTTTAATATAAACATTTGTAATATTTTATCTGTTTCATTCTCACAATAAGTCTTCATTCTCAGAGTGTTTACCTTCATAATGATTTCTTGTTTTCAGTCGTTTTTTCTTTGATTTGGGTTCTTCTTCTTCTTTAGTTGGTCCCGAGTCTACATGCCAGCTTCCTTTCTCATCTTGGATCTCAGTTCCAACAGAGTTGTGAGACAGGAGCTGCTCACTGTTTGGTTCTGCTTCACTCTGTTGGTTTTCCTCAGGAATAAGAGGCACCATGAAGGTATCGGCCTCCAGCTTCAATACCAGCTGTTCTCCCTCCTGACTGATGCAGAGTTCCTCCTGTTCCTCTTTAACCTGTGGAGGTTCTAGTTCCTCCTGCTCCTTTTTAACCTGTGGAGGTTCTAGTTCCTCCTCTTCTTTAACCTGTGGAGGTTCTAGTTCCTCCTGTTCCTTTTTAACCTGTAGAGGTTCTAGTTCATTGTGTTCCTCTTTCACTTGTGGAGGTTCTGGTTTCTCTTGTTCCAAACCGGAGTTCTCCTCTTGGTTCCAGAGGTGGTCAGGAGAAAACTCGTTTTCACAGATATATTGCTCTGGGAAGTCTAGAGGGAAAACAGATTAAAAAAAAAAAAAAATCATTCACTAATGGGATTAAAGCATAACTCAGTTTCATCCATCCATCTTCTATCACTTTTCTGGAGGTCTGGCTCACAGAGGCAGCAGTTAAAGCAGAGAAGCCCAGACTCTTCCCTCTCCCCAGCCACCTTCTCCAGCTCTTCAGAGAGGACACCAAGGCATTTGTGACGATGGAGTGTCACCACTGTTATAACTTATTGTATGTGTGATTGTGTTATATTTGTAATATTGTAAATGTTAGTATGATTATTTGTTAAAGTACACACATTATTTTGGGATCTGTCTTTTGTCTAATTTGAATGTCCTTGGGAGATAATGGTTATGGTTAAGTATTTTGGTAAAATAATGGATAATGATTTATTTCACATACCTTTGCCAACATGCTTCCTGCGGGTGTCCGGGCAAAAGACTCTGTTAGGGGTTGAGGGCCTTATATAGGACACCAGCAGGAAGGAAGCATGTATGGTAAGTTAGAGAGGTGGTTTAACATTTGTAAATAGGGGTTTGAACTATTTATTGAATTATTTATATTGTTATTTATTATATGTTATTTATATTTATATTGTATATAGTTGGGGAAGTATTTATGTATTTTTAGAGATTAGTGGGTATGTGTAAACAATGGAAATGTTTATTGTTTTACCTGGGGTTATGGTAGGGGCTAATCAGCCCTAATTATCTCCAGTAGTATATAACAGGTGTTGGGTGTATTTGGAGGGAGAGTTGTTGCAGAGTTTTGTCTTCAGTCTTGCAGTCGAGAGTTTTCGCTGTAACTTTTGTGGATTGTTGATGAACAATCGTGTCGGATGTCTTGGACTATTTATATGTAAGTTTTTGAGAAATAAAATCAGAAAATTGGAACCGAAGATCTTGCCTCAGACCGCGCACTGTGTTACAGTGTTCCCAGACCAGCTGGGAGACACAGTCTCTCCAACGAGTCCTGGGTCTGTCCCATGGTCTTCTCTCAGTGGGACATGCCTGAAACACCTCTAGTGGGAGGCATCCCGGAGGCATCCTGATCAGATGCCCAAACCACCTCAAATGGCTCCTTTCAATGTGGAGGAGCAGCGGTTCTATTCTGAGCCTCTCCCGGCTGACTGAGCTCCTCACCCCATCTCTAACGGTGAGTCCAGCAATCCTACGAAGGAAGATCATTTCAGCCGCTTTTATCTGCAATCTCATTCTTTCGATGATTACCCAAAGCTTATGACCAGAGGTGAGGGTAGGAACATAGATTGACTGGTAAATCGACAGCTTTGCTTTATAGCTCAGCTCCCTCTTCACCACAACAGACCGGTACAACGTCTGCATCACTGCAGATGCTGATCCGATCCATCTGTCAATCTCTTGCTCCATTCTCCCCTCACTTGTGAGTAAGACCCCGAGATACTTAAAATCCTCCACTTGGGGCAGGAGTTTGTCCCCAACCCGGAGAGGAAAATCCACCTTTTTACGGCTGAGGACCATGGACTCTGACTTGGAGGTGCTGATTCTCATCCCAGCCACTTCACACTCAGCGGCAAACGGTCCCAGTTAAGACCTGTAGGTCACTGCTGGATGAAGCCAGCAGGACAACATCATCTGCAAACAGCAGAGATGAGATCCTGTGGTCACCGAGCATGACACCCTCCGTTCTCTGGCCGCACCTAGAAATCCTGTCCATAAAAGTTATGAACAGGATCGGTGACAAAGGGCAGCCCTGGCGGAGTCCAACTCTCACTGGGAATGAGCCTGACTGAGTGTTGGCAATACAAACCAAATTCTCACAATGGTCGTATAGAGACAGGATAGCTCATAATAACAAGCCCGATACCCCATACTCCCGAAGCACCCCCCCCCCACACAAAAAACCATGTGGGACGCGGTCAAATGCCTTCTTCAAGTCCACAAAACACATGTAAACTGATTGGGGACACTCCCACGAACCCTCGAGGATTCTCGAGAGGGTAAAGAGTTGATCCGATGTGCCACGGCCAGGACGAAATCCACATTGCTCCTCCTGAATCTGAGGTTCGACCAACAGCCAGACTCTCCTCTCCAGTACCTTGGCATAGACCTTCCCAGGGAGGCTGAGGAGTGGGATCCCTCTATAGTTGGAGCACACCCTCCGGTCCCCCTTCTTGAAGAGAGGAACCACCACCCCGGTTTGCCATGCCAAACACACTGTCCCCGACCTCCACGCAATGTTGCAGAGGCATGTCAACCATCACAGCCCTACAACATCCAGGGCCATGAGGTACTCAGGGCAAATCTCCTCCACCCCCTTGGCCTGGCCACCAAAGAGATTTTTAACCACCTTGGTGACCTCAGCCCCTGTGATAGGCTAGTCGTCCCCCTCGTCCACAAGCCCTGCTTCCTCTGTGGAAGGCGTGTCAGTGGGATTGAGGAGATCCACGAAGTATTCCTTCCACCGCTCAACAATATCCTCAGTCAGCAGTGCCCTATCCGCACCATACACAGTGTGGACAGGGAGCTGCTTCCCCCTCCTGAGCCACCGGACAGTTTGCCAGAAACTCTTCGACACCGACCAAAAGTCTTGTTCCATGGCCTCACCGAATTCCTCCCACACCCAAGTTTTTGCTTCAGCAACCATCCGAGCTGCACTCCACTTAGCCTGCCGATACACCTCAGCTGCTTCCAGGGTCCCACAAGCCAACCAAGATTGATAGGACTCCTTCTTCAGCTTAATGGCCCCCCTCACCACTGGTGTCCACCACTTGGTTCAGGGGTTGCCACTATGAGATGTACCAACAACCTTGTGGCCACAGCTCTGGGCAGCTGCTTCAACAATGGAGGTGGAGAACATGGCCCATTCAGACTCCATGTCTCCAGACTCCCTCGGAATGTGGTTGAAGTTCTTTCGGAGGTGGGAGTTGAAGACCTCCCGGACAGGGGCCTCAGTCAGACGTTCCCAGCACACCCTCACTATATGTTTGGGTCTACCAGGTCTGAATGGCATCCTCCCCTGCCATCGGATCCAACTCACCACCAGGTGGTGATCAGTTGACAGCTCTGCACCTCTCTTTACCTCAGTGTCCAAGACATACGGTCGCAGGTCTGATGACACAATAACAAAATCAATCATCGACCTGCGACCTAGAGTGTCCTGGTGCCAGGTGCACATATGGACACCCTTATGCTTGAACATGGTGTTCGTTTTGGACAAACTATGGTTAGCACAGAAATCCAATAACTGAACACCACTCAGGTTCAGATCGGGCAGGCCGTTCCTCCCAATCACCCCTCTCCAGGTTTCACTGTTGTTGCCCACGTGCACATTGATGATGATGTTAATAATAATAATAATAACAATAATAACAATAATAATAATGGACGACAAAAATACAACTTAAAGCGTCACTTTCTGTATTTTCAGATCTACAGCATTTTTTACCTCATGCACAGTGGCACTTTGAATTTCATCTGAATGTTTACTTAAATACTCAGTTTTAAAGTTTTGTATAAACTTGCACTTAAAACTTCTGAATGCATGTTTACATAGTGCTGACCAGTGAAATGCCGGCAATGTTGCAAAGTTTAAAATTTAAAAAAGCAGCAGCGTTGCTGAACTGAGTAAAATTTGTAATATATTCTTTGACTTTTAAATTTATGTTTTTATATGTATGCAAAATGCAACTAGTCATTACCACAGTATGTTCTGCACTGTTATTTTAAATAAGACGGTATCGGGCTTGGATCGGTATCAGCCGATGCTCAAAGTCACAGTATTGGTATTGGCTCATCCCTAGTATATACCCTGAGAAAAAGTAGAGCAGACAGTATTATTACCCATAAAGCACGTTTTCATAATAGTTTTTTTCCCTGCCGCAGTGAGACAGATGGCAAATATTGGGTAAAGGACTGTAACAGTCAATAGCACAATCCAAATAGGAAAGCACTGCAGTTTACAGTGACCTCTTTTTATAGTAATTAATTGGGTACTTATAAAGTGTGTTTTAAAATTAGGATAGTATTGTTTTTATTGGAGTATTCTATTTTTAATTATTTATTGACTTATGGCTTTGCACAATTAATTCCTATGTGCTTAAACTGTATGTTTGAGTACAAATGGCAAAGTTCTTGATTCTTGAATGAGGCTTTAGGAAATTATGAATCACTTTATAAAACACTGGATTGAAAATGTACTTGCACAAGTACAGATTGGATCCTGGGGTCCACTTGTGGTGCTCACTTGGTCAGGTGTCTACTTGACCTGTATCAGTTTTAAGAATCCACGAACACAGGAGGCTAACGTTAGCTTAGCCTTATGGTTGGTGTTTCCATGGGAACCGGAAGTAAACTAACCTTCTCTTCTCGGCTCCATTTCTTGATTTTAAATCCACATCATCCGATTCTTGGTGTCGGTCCACCGCTGCTCTGTCCACAGAACCGGACTCTGACGGAGATTCTAGATCCTGCTGTTGTTCGACAAGCTAACCGGAAGTAGCATATAGCTAGCCAGAGTCACATCCGGTAGAAGTTTCATAGTAAAAGTCAAAACATAAAATATTTTTCTCCTTTCTGTTATAAGAGTGACCACGGAGGCGGTGGCTGAACTGAACGGTGGTTTTGTTAGCTATTAATAGTGTTGCCAGATGGGAAATGTTGAAGTATCGTACCAGCGCCTTAAATTTATCGTATGTGGGCCTCAGGTTATTTCACACCTTAGACAGAGACAATGAATTCACATGGGAGAACAATGCCCAAGTGGGTGAGAGGGGGTTGAATGAAGTGTAGTGTAGATGTCATGCTGTGATGAGGAAGTGCCTTGAACCTTGTGAAGTGTGACTTGATATAGAGAGAGGAATGCTTGATGTGACCAGTCAGTCTGTTCCTTGCTTGTGAGATGTGAGTGTGTAATAAATCGTCTGAAATGAATATGCCTCTTCATTTACACACTCCACACTGGTGACCCAAGACGTATTATGGAACACGAGGCAAGAACCCCGGAGCCGGCCCGGTCGGGAATCCCCAGAGACGCAGAAGCCAATCCACAGACAGCCAGGACTGGAACCCCCAGCAACGGGTGTGCAGTTTCAGTCAAGCTACCAGATTTCTGGCAGCACAACCCGCGCTCTTGGTTCCACCACACCAAGGCCCAGTTCGCCCTCCGGGGGGTAACAGCAGATGACACCAAGTTGTACCATGTGGTAGCAGCGCTGGACTCCCGCACAGCCCAGCAGGTAGCGAGCCTGCTCGATCAGCCAGCAGCAAATATGAGGCGCTCAAGGCTGCGCTCATCCGGCGATACATGCTCTTGGAATGTGAGAGAGCGGAGAGGCTCCTGGCGCGGACCGAGTTAGGAGATGGGTCGGCCGTAGACCTGATGGAAAAGATGCTGGCGTTGATGGGCATGGGCGATGGGCACCTTCTGTTTGCCCACCTTTTTCTCCGGAACCTGCCAACAGAAGCAAGAGTTGTTCTGGCCAATTCGCCGTTGCTGGCCGTGCGAGACTACCGTGCGCTAGCCCAGGAGGCAGACCGGATCATCCTCACCACCAGGGCGATTACAGTCAACGCGGCGGCAGCGGAGCCCAGCGAGACGACCAGGGGAGGCGAGGAGCCACCGACGGTAGCGGCAACGGGGGCCAAGGAGCGCCAGAAAGACATGCTCTGCTTCTACCACCGCCGCTTCGGAGGGAACGCACGCAGATGCACGCCACCGTGCCACTTCAAGTGCTCGGGAAACGCCAAGGCCGGCAGTCAGTAGCAGCTGCGACCGCTGGTGAAGAGAACAAGCTGCTCTATGTGACGGACTCACGCTCGGGGAGACGCT
Source organism: Pholidichthys leucotaenia (assembly GCA_020510985.1). NCBI lineage: Eukaryota > Metazoa > Chordata > Actinopteri > Cichliformes > Pholidichthyidae > Pholidichthys > Pholidichthys leucotaenia. The sequence goes on from CM035841.1 coordinate 125,587,367, forward strand.
TCCTCATCGACACCGGAGCCCAGAAGAGCGTCATCCTGCCGTCCTACGCTGACCGGCTGGCAGGACCTAGCGGCCCCGGAATAGTGGCAGTAAACGGCTCAGAGATTAAGACGTTCGGTGAGTGAACACTGACCTTATCTCTACATGGCCACTCGTATGAGTGGACTTTTATCATAGCAGCACTGTGTTGCCCGATCCTGGGCGCTGATTTTCTGTGTGCGCATGGTTTACTTGTGGATGTTGCTAACAGGCGCCTGGTTAATGCACTGTCCTTTGACTCTCTCCCCTGTATAGCTCGAGGGACCCGGCCAACAGCACAAGCCAGCGTCACAACTCCAGGCGGTAAGTTCCACGCACTGCTCACTCAGTTCCCAGCACTCACGGTCCCAACGTTTTCGGCGGCCATCGCTAAACACAGGGTTGAGCACTTTATCACCACCACCAGGCTGCCCGTTTTTGCAAGACCTCGGCGCTTGGACGCAGCTAAACTGGCCATAGCGCGCGAGGAGTTCGCCAACCTGGAAAGGTTGGGCATCATCAGGCAATCAAACAGCCCATGGGCATCCCCGCTACACATGGTCCCTAAGGCTGAGGGAATGTGGCGACCGTGCAGTGATTTCCGCAGGTTGAACAACGCCACAGCACACGACCGCTACCCAATTCCCCACATATAGGATTTTTCCGTTCACCTCGCCGGAGCGCGCGTTTTTTTCTAAAATAGACCTGGTCCGTGGTTACCACCAAGTCCCAGTGCGCGCGGAGGACGTACCCAAAACAGCAGTAATAACTCTGTTCGGTTTATTCGAGTTCCATGCCATTTGGATTAAAAGGCGCAGCACAGACGTTCCAGCGCATGATGGATGCAGTGCTGCGCGATCTCCCGTTTGTGTTCATCTACCTGGATGATATCCTGGTAGCCAGTGCGTCCGAAGACGAACACGAAACCCACCTCACGACGGTTTTCCGGAGGTTGGAGGAGCACGGGCTGATAATCAACCCGGCGAAATGCCAGTTCGGCGTGACGGAGATTGATTTTTTGGGGCACCGCGTCTCTCCGGAAAGAGTGATCCCGTTGCCCGACAAAGTGCGCACCGTGGCAGATTTTCCCCAGCCTCAGACGGTCAGGGTGCTGCAGGAATTTTTGGGGATGGTGAATTTTTATAACCGTTTCCTTCCCCGCACAGCGCGGCTCATACAACCATTGTACGCCACGCTCAAGAGACAGAAACCTGCGGATGGGGTCGAATGGACCCCGGAGCGAGAGCGGGCATTCTCGGAGGTTAAAGCAGCCCTGGCAAACGCCGCACTGCTGGCACATCCGGACCCGACGGCCCGGATAGCGCTCACCACCGACGCTTCAGACGTGGCCATAGGGGCGTTCGTGGAGCAGCGCGTCACCGGGGCTTGGCAGCCGCTCGCATTTTTCAGCAGAACTTTGTGCGACAGCGAAAATAAATACAGCGTGTTCGACAGAGAGTTGCTGGCTCTCCATCTGGCCATACGTCACTTCCAGTTCTGGCTGGAAGGGCGCAACTTCACCGCGTTCGTAGATCACAAGCCACTAACATTCGCGATGGCCAAGGTTTCAGAATCGTGGTCGGGCCGGCAGCAGAGACAGCTGGCCGCGATCTCAGAGTTTACTACCGATATTCAGCATGTGTCGGGTAAACTGAATGTCGTGGCGGACTGCCTCTCACGTACCGTGGTGGCCCCAGTCTACGTGGGGATAGATTACGCAGCCATGGCCGCGGAGCAGATTAGCGATGCAGATGTGCATGCGCTCCAGTCTGGACCAACAGGGTTAAGGCTGGAGAGCAGGGTGCTGCAAGATGGCGCCCCCCCCCCCAATCTGCGACGTCTCCACGGGACACCCGCGTCCGGTAGTCCCGGTCGCATGGCACCGCCGCGTGTTTGAGTCGGTTCACACTCTGGCGCACCCAGGAGTGCGGCGTCTGTCAAAATGGTGGGAGAGAAGTTCGTGTGGCCGAGTCTACGCAAACAAGTAAAAGAGAGGGCTGCAGCCTGCGTGGCGTGCCAGCGAGCCAAGGTACACAGGCGCACGAAGGCTCCCTTGGAGCCGTTTCCGGTACCGGCTAAGAGGTTCAACCACGTTCACGTGGACCTCGTGGGCCCCCTCCCGCAATCACGGGGTGCACACACCTCCTGACAATGGTGGACCGCACCACACGCTGGCCAGAAGCAGTCCCGCTGGCAGCAACCACGTCCGCGGACGTAGCACGCGCTTTTTTAACAACATGGGTGGCACGTTTTGGAGTCCCCTCGGACATTACGTCCGACAGGGACCCGCAATTTGTTTCCGACCTCTGGTCCACGATGGCCCACAGCCTGGGTGCTGCAATTCATCGCACAACCGCGTACAACTCACAGGCCAATGGGTTATGCGAGCGTTTTCATAGATCACTGAAAGCAGCACTCAGGGCTTCACTGACGGATGCAAATTGGGTAGACAGGCTGCCGTGGGTTTTATTGGGGTTGCACTCCGCACCAAAAGAGGATTTGGAAGCTTCCCCGGCAGAGCTCATTTTTGCGCAGCCCCTACGGCTGCCAGGGGAATTTCTACTGGACAATCCCGCGCCGGGCAGCTCCCCGTCTCAGCTTTTGCAGCATAGCACAAATACAGGCACGCTGCCGGGCCCTGCCCACCACAGTTTTCCGTGTGCCTTCGTGCCTAAAACTCTGAAGAACGCGGAATTCATGTTCGTCAGACACGACGCCCACCGCCCTCCATTGCGCCCACCCTATGATGGACCGTTCAGAGTGTTGGAAACAGGGGATAAGCATTTTGTGCTAGACTTGGGGGGTAGACAGGAGAGAATTGGCATAGACAGACTCAAACCAGCCTTTGTAGCGGCGGATGAGCAAGTGCTGTTGGCGAGGGCCCCTTGGCGTGGAAGACCCCCACGGAGACCTCCCCAGGGGAACGATTCATCAGAGCAGCCACACGGACAGAGTGAAACACCGCCCCCCCTCCACGGCTCCCCTGCAGTTGGACACACTCCCAGCAGCCTCCCACCGGCACAGCAGCGCCACGGAGGCAGTAAACCCCAGTTACAGCAGATATGGGAGGAGACTGAAGCCGAAACAGCATGTGGAATCATGTTCTATTGTTCTATCTAAGATGCTGGGGGGGGGGGGGGGCCTCAGGTTATTTCACACCTTAGACAGAGACAATGAATACACATGGGAGAACAATGCCCAAGTGGGTGAGAGGGGGTTGAATGAAGTGTAGTGTAGATGTCATGCTGATGAGGAGGAAGTGCCTTGAACCTTGTGAAGTGTGACTTGATATAGAGAGAGGAATGCTTGATGTGACCAGTCAGTCTGTTCCTTGCTTGTGAGATGTGTGTAATAAATCGTCTGAAATGAATATGCCTTTCTATTTACACACTCCACACGTATTTTGAGGAAAATTATCGTACACGCCCAGTTTTCATTCTGACATGGCTCAGGACCATCTGCTTCAGTAATATATTATGACAGATAGTGCATATTATGGTCTATAACGCTGTTTTACCTTTAAATAATCTAACAGATCGGTTGGGAAAAAAAAAACGCCTCTTGGAGACCAGCGCCAGTCTACCTGTGTGGCATATAGGATGAGCCTCTGGCCTGCACTGAACAGCCCAGAATATCAGTCATAATTAACTATCTTCTATATGTTTTCTGTTGAATCATCATATTGTGGGATATGGATTTTTTGTAAAGTGCGGTGTGATGAGCCTTCTGGGTGCATCATGACACCGCCCTATTATAAGGGGCGTCCACCATTTGGGCTGGCTCTTGCCAAGACGGCCCTACACAGTGGGGCACCCACTGTGTTTACATCGTCGTCGGCCTCCGTTGGTCTATGATGACCATGGAAGAGAATCCTAAACGTCTACTCTGCTGGGACAGCACCGCCTGTGGCTGAACAGGCCGATGCGCGAATGGCAGTCCCTATCACACAGGTCGCACTTGTGGGTGGTCTCCGTGCTGCTGGAGCTGTAGCGATTCTTCCTGCGGGTCCTTTTTTCATCTGCTGCAGCAGTCAGTCTCTCTTCACCCGCCTTGAGCTGTCTGGTCAGGGTGCCTCTCCATTTGGAGCGGTCCGTAGCGCAAGGTCCTCCCAGCGCTATGTGTTGATCTCCAGGGCCTTCATGTCTCTCTTGCAGACGTCTCTAAAGCGCAGCTGTGGGCGGCCAACGTCTCTCCTGCCAGTCGCCAGTTCTCCGTAGAGGACGTCTTTGGGGATTCTGCCATCCTCCATACGGTGAACGTGGCCTAGCCAGCGGAGCCTTCACTGCCTGGGTAGAGTGAACATGGAGGGAAGGCCGGCGCGGGACAGAACTTCTGTGTTGGGCACTTTGTCCTGCCAGGATATGTCCAGGATACGGAGAATGGAGCGCAAGTGGAAGGAGTTCAGTCTCTTTTCCTGCCGGGCGTGTGTTGTCCACGTCTCACTCCCATAGAGCAGTGTGCTGATGACGCAGGCGTTGTATACTGCCATCTTCGTCTTGACAGAGAGTTTGGGATTCTCCCACACTCGTGTGGTGAGGCGAGCGAGTGTGGAGGCTGATTTTCCAATCCTCTTGTTGATCTCTGTATCAAGGGAGAGGTTGCTGCTGATCGTGGACCCCAGGTACGTGAACTGATTCCCGACCTCCAGCTCGTAGTCGTCGATGGTGATGGTTGGTGGTGCTTTCGTGCCTTGCGCCAAGACGTTAGTCTTCTTCAGGCTGATGGTAAGCCCGAAGTCCTTGCATGCCTGGGAGAAGCGGTCCATCAGGGTCTGAAGCTCCTGCTGTGTGTGGGTCGTGACTGCAGCGTCGTCTGCAAACAGCATGTCTCTGATTAGAGCCTCGCGTACTTTGGCTCTGGCTTTCAGGCGGGCGAGGTTGAAAAGCCTACCGTCAGATCTTGTGTGCAGGTAGATTCCCTCTGTTGCTGTGCTGAAGGCATGCCTCAGGAGTATAGCAAAGAAAATCCCAAAGAGGGTTGGCACAAGTACACAGCCCTGTTTCACTCCGCTGCGTATGTTGAATGGCTCTGAGACGTTGCTGTCGTGCTGCACTATCCCCTGCATGTTGGTGTGAAACGATTCGATGAGGCTTTGCAACTTTGGTGGGCATCCTATCTTTGGCAGGATCTTGAAAAGGCCCTCTATGCTGACCAGATCGAACGCTTTGGTGAGGTCGATGAAAGCGACGTACAGGGGCATGTTCTGTTCTCTGCATTTCTCCTGGAGTTGGCGGATGGAGAATATCATGTCTACCGTCGATTGCTCAGCACGGAAGCCACCCTGAGACTCGGGGTAGACACGTTCGGCAAGCTTCTGTAGACGAACGCGAACAACTCGTGCGTAGACTTTGCCAACAACGCTGACGAGGGAGATGCCCCTGTAGTTGTTGCAGTCGCTTCTCTCCCCTTTGTTTTTGTAGAGGGTGATGATCTTGTCGTCCCTCATGTCCTGTGGTACGGCACCTTCCTTCCAGCACTGGCAGAGGACGTCATGCAATGGCAGCAGTAGGGCGGTCTTGCAGTGCTTGATCAGGTTGGGGGGTATGCCGTCGTTGCCGGGTGCCTTGCCAGCGGCCAAGCTATCAATGGCCTTGCTGAGTTCGTCGATGGTTGGCTCGGCGTCAAGTTCGTCCATGGATGGCAGGCAATCGATGGCATCAAGGGCTAACGGTGTCATGGTGTTCTGTCTGGAGTAGAGGTCGGAGTAGTGCTCCACCCATCTCTCCATCTGCTTGTTCTTTTCTGTGATCATCTCCCCAGTGGAGGATTTGAGGGGGGCCGTCTTGCTCTGAGCCGGACCAAGTGCTTTCTTGATGCCATCGTACATACCACGGATGTTCCCTGCTATGGCAGCGGTTTGAATGTCTTGGCTGAGCTGCGTCCAGTACTCGTTGGCACAGCGCCGAGCAGTCTGCTGAACTTTGCTTCTCGCAGCCCTGAGAATCTGGAGATTCTTCTCGTTTGGGTACTTCTTGTACTCGGCAACAGCTGAGCGCTTGGCTTCAATGACGGGGTCATCTCGGTCAACTTGGCATCAAACCAGTCCTGTGACTTCGAGGTCTTCCTCCCAAAGGTAGCCAAGGCTGTGCGGTGGATGGTGTTTCGCAGCTCTTCCCACTTCTGCTTTGCAGATTCTCCTTCTTGTGGTACACCAAGTTCTTCTCAAAGGTGGAGGCAAACCGCTCAACAAGTTCTGGTTGGGCCATCTTGCTGGTGTCAATCCGTGCCTTTCCAGGCTGTCTAGCATGATGGAATTTCTTCAGCTGCAGCTTGACCTTGCAACACACCAATGAATGGTCTGTGTCGCAATCTGCACTCTGGAACGAACGGGTGATTAGCAAGTTCTTCAGTGAGGTGCGCCTGGTCAGGATCAAGTCCAGCTGGTGCCAGTGCTTTGAGCGCGGATGTTGCCAGGAAACTTTGTGTTGGGGCTTGGTCTTGAAGAATGAGTTTGTGATGCACAGATTGTGATAAGTGCAGAACTCGAGCAGCCGCTGTCCGTTGTCGTTCATTCTGCCCACGCCAAATGGTCCAAGACAGGAGGGCCAGGAGTCGTGGTCAGCACCCACTCTGGCATTGAAGTCTCCAAGGAGAATGAGTTGTTCAGAGCTGGGGATGATCCTGACAATTGTTGCAAGATTCTCGTAGAACTCGTCTTTTGCCTCTGGTGTGGCTGTCTGTGTTGGGGCATACACACTGACGAGGGTGACTGGGCCTTGAGTGGTGTTGAGGCGGAGGGTGAGGAGTCGTGCAGAGCCATTGCTGCCCGGTTCCACCATCTTCAGCAAGGTGTTCTTCACTGCGAAGCCCACTCCGTGTTCCCTGTGTTCGTCACTGCCCTTTCCCTGCCAGTAGAACGTGTAGTCCTTCTCTCTCAGTGTGCCTGCATCAGCCAACCGTGTTTCCTGGAGAGTGGCGATATCCACTTTCAGTCTCTTCAGCTCATTATTGATGATGGCAGTCTTCCTGGTGTCATTGATGTCCTTGAGGTTAGCAGCGAGTCCTGTCATCATAGTGTGTACGTTCCAAGTTCCCAGTTTTAGAGTTGGTCTCTTTTGTTTTTTTGTCTTGCCTGGTGCGAAAGTTCTCAGCCTGCTGTTCGGACTTCTCCTCATCCCCATGCACCCAATGAGGAAAGCAGGCTGTGGTGGGACAACACCTTATTGGCTGGGGGCTGCCCAGCTTGAGGCGGGTGGTAGCTGTCCAGTGAGATCAGATGATCCCTCCCACCGTCGGGAACAACCCCTGGGGCTGCACTCTACGCCAATTGAGCGGTGGCTTATAACCGGTAACTGTCATTCCCCGTGTTTTGTCTACGCCAAAGGCGAAGCTGGAGTGTCCTCTCCAGTAATCCGGTGTTCTACCTTCCAGCGTTGGGCGTTGGTAGGATTCAAGCCTGGGCAGGAAGATATGGAGGACAAGATGTTGCCCATGCAGCATGTCCCCCCTCTCCACGTCACTGATGAATCCAAAGGAACAGCAGGGCTGCTACAGTTTGGCACCAGCGCCGTCGCAGGAGCTGCCAGAATGATGTTGAGCACAACAGAGAACTGCCTTAGGGACTCCGACTCCGGATTTTTCCTCAGGGTTGACTCCCGAAAGCCTTTCCCATGACCGGGTGTGCCGCAAGGCAGCAGAGGTTTGAAATCAGGGTTTACCTTCCCCTAGATGGGCTACCTTCCCAGGTTGACGAGCCACCATCTACCCGAAGCATCTGGTTTTAAGGCGCCAGAGATCTGCCCTCGCCCCTTCTCCTATTAGTAAAAGCAGTTCCGCCGGGCTTAGAGACTAAACCACACGGGCAGGCTAGGAGTTGGACTTAGTTGTCAGAGGCTTTTCGAGGCTTTTCGAGACGCACGCCATAAGGAGCATTTTATAAGCACTGGGAGCTTAACCCCAGTGCCGCTCCTGGCTATGACAACCTTGGAACCTGTGTGTACATAGTTATATAATAAAGCAGTATTCAGTGCAATCTCCTCGTCCGTCTCCCTTTGTGCCAGGTTTGTGGACATAACATTTGGTGACTGAGGATTAAACCATGGGGGCATGTGTGACACCTCTATGGCAGTTTCTTGAGCACCCAGGAGAACCAGTAATAATGTGGCCAAGGTGGCTCAACGCGTTCGAGACGCACATTGCAGCGTTGGGCCTGTGTAAACTCCACACAGTAAGGAAACGAGCACTTCTTGTTCACAAACTTGGTGTGGAAGGTCGGCGAATTCCCCACATGTTAGAACCGACGGAGCATGCTGTCGAGCTTCTTGCTAGCTACTTTGCCGAACACACACGTGGCACAAAGCTATGGGTTGAAATGCTAATGTGCCAAAAGACGTGAAGCTAGCTAGCATGGGGAAACTAACATCCCAGCTAGTAGCAGCGGAGAAATTAGCCACGGGGCTAGATGGGCGCCAAGCCCAGAAGCTACCCAGACAAACGGCGTTAGCTGGCATGGTGAACACAACAAAAGAGGGAGAATTCTGAGCTGAGAGTGACTGCAGCACTGTGGGTGAGCATGGCGCGGAGAGTGAAAATGACATGGAGGGAGAGCAGCAACCAGACTCGGCCCCGTTTTCCCCGCAGCCAGAGTCGGAGCAGCAGGAGAGGGAGCGCAAGCATGCTGAGAGCCCCAAAACACAGCAGTGATAGCCAGGCATAGAGACAGTGCACGGCGTGGCACAGTGGAGCACCTCAGACGACAGAGAGGAGGTACTGGACTGCTTTTGTACCCAGGATGAGCCGCAGTTGAAGACGGAGACAGCGGATGGAGGGTCCGCAGTGAACATGGTGACAACGGAACCGCTGCAGCACGGCAGAGGTCCCGAGCTGAATGAGTATGCAAGGCCACCGGGAGCACAACGACAGCGCAGGAAAACAAGTAAGGCGCCGCATCATGTTATGGACTGGGTTCACGCTGGCGGGAGACCGAGACAGCGACTGACCGGGAAGCAGCAGGTGCCACTGAAGATTGTGGCGAAGCTGAGAGCAGTGTGTTTTTGGCTGACGGATGATTCGGTTTGGCACGCGAGCAGACTATGGAGTGTCCGAGTGACGGATCTAGGTGGCGGGACTCCGCAGAAGTCGGCTGCCACAGTATGGGTCCCAGGCTCTGGTGTCATGAAGATTGGCCCCGGGGAACCAAAAGCTCCAGGGAGGAGGCCACCACGAGCATGCCTCAAAGCCCTCAGGCAGAACTGTTTTCCTCGGTAGATCCACCCTTACCATGGAAGACTGTAAAAAAAAGAAAAAATTAAAGACGACTTTTAGGTAGGAGCACAGCCGGACTTTAACCTGTTGCACTCCTGTGTACCACGGACGGGCACGTCTCTGCGTCCTAGAGCGCACGAGGGCGCTCTTGTGCGCTCTAGGACGCACGAGGGCGCTGCGTCCAAGCGCGCACTGAAAAAAAAAAGCTGCATTTCCGTTCTTCCACTACAGACACAGCCACGAACAGATTAGATCATCTGATTGACCTCTCATTCGACTAATAAGAGCCTTGAATTGGGTTTCTGAAACCTTGAAGAACCAATGACTGAAAACCTAGCAAGAAGGACCCGCCTACCAATGCTGTGAATGCAGCGAGCCAATTGAAGCACAGAGGTTCGCAAGCTGTTTTGTGTAAGGCTGGGTGAAGAGAGACTGACTGCTGCAGATGAAAAAAGGACCCGCAGGAAGAACCGTCACAGACCCAGCAGCACGGAGACCACCCACAAGTGCAACCTGTGTGACAGGGACTGCAATTCGTGCATCGGCCTGTTCAGCCAGAGGCGGTGCTTTTTTTTTTTTATTCCAGCAGAATAGACGTTTACGATTCTCTTCCATGGTCATCATAGACCGACGGAGGCCGACGATGAAGGTCGTAAATCATTCGCCAAAACCGCAATCATGGAAGCGCAAAACCGCAATAATGGAATTATGTTTTGACCGGGTCGACCAGAACCACGAGTCCGTAACAAGGGACCAGCATCGCGTTCGTCTGACAGTGAGGAAGAGGAGTTCGCCAGGACACTGCTGCTGTGAAGAGGTAAGTGTTATAAGCTAAATTATTCTTTATCCCTGAAAACTGGAATCAAAAATGACTTTTGACCGATCGGTAAATTACAACTGTGCGGTGCACGAAGTCCGAAGTCCATGCGCCGCAGTACACGGTTCGTGCGCCGCATCCGGACTATGAATGCCCCCCCCCCGCTACTCTTCTGTAGTGGGGGGGGGAAGCCACAGTGACTGCGCCGCGGTCGCCACCTCGCCACATGAGTCTATTCCGTCATGTAGTGATGGCCGATGTCCGTCCTCTGTAGCGAGGGGGGGGACACCCCCCCACACACACACACACAGCCCTGAGTGTCACCTTTCATTAGGCCCAAGATGAAGCTTCTATATTGAATCATTCAAAAGTTCCAGACGTTTTTCCAAACTGTGCCATTTGGCACAATTTGGCACAGTTCAAAAACGCCTGGGAACTACCTGAGGAAAAAGCTGTGTAATATATTCAGTTTTTGTGGTATTGTTACAAAATTTTGGCCTCAGCTGGATAACACTTGGTTCTACATTTCTGTTGCATTTTCCAGCCCAAATCTGAAGCTGTGTGTTATTTGCAAGCATTTGTATCCAAAAAAAACACCCAGACCAAATTTATTTTCTTCAAGTTCAGTATGTTTAGATGACTGTAACTCAGTGGCCGGAGCACTTAGAGAGATTATGACTGTTTTGCCAAAAAATTCAAAGTGTTTTCTTTTAAATGAGACCAACCCCATAAAGATGCTGCAAAGGGTTGAAGAACAGCTTTCGATTTACTTTGGGCACGTTATTTTTTGGCGTTTTTAGGGAAATTGACCGGAGTGCAAGGGGTTAAAAAAAAAAAAACAGTGGCAGAATAAACCACTTCGCCGTGCGGGCCGTGTGGTAGTCTACCCACCGGCCCTAACTTACACCGCGTTCCAAATTATTATGCAAATAGGGTTTTAGCAACATAAACATTCAGTTTTTTGTTTTTCAATTAAACTCATGGATGGTATTGTGTCTCAGGGCTCTTTGGATCACTGATATTAATCTCAGACACCTGTCATAATTAGTTTGCCAGGTGAGCCCAATTAAAGGAAAACTACTTAAGAAGGATGTTCCACATTATTAAGCATGCCACAGGTTTCAAATATTGTGGGAAAGAAAAAGGATCTCTCTGTTGCCGAAAAACATCAAATAGTGCAATGCCTTGGACAAGGTATGAAAACATTAGATATTTCCCAAAAACATAAGTGTGATCATTGTACTGTGAAGAAATTTGTGGCTGATGCAGAGCACAGACAGGTTTGTGCAGATAAAGGCATAATGAGGAATGTTTCTGCTAGATAAATTCATTGGATTGAGAGCAGTTGCTAAAATACCATTACAAAATAGCAAATAGGTATCTGAAGCTGCTGGTGCTTCTGGAGTCCCATGAACCTCAACGTGTAGGATCCTCCAGAGGCTTGCATTTGTGCATAAACCTGCTCTTCGGCCAATCCTAACCAATGCTCACAAGCAGAAACAGTTGCAGTGGGCCCAGAAATACATGAAGACTAATTTTCAGTCTTCTTTACTGATGAGTGTCATGCAGCCTTGGATGGTCCAGATAGATGGAGCAGTGGATGGTTGGTGGATGATCACCATGTTGCAACAAGACTGCATGTCATGAATTGCCCCTAGGGGCAGAGAGGAGAGACCCACACGCTGGACTGCAGTTTGTGAGATTTATTGAAAACAACAAAACACAAAATCCAAAACACTGCTCCAAAACAAAATACAAACAAGTCAGCAAACTTACAGGTTGGCACACCAGAATGGGGGCTGCATTTTGGTGGAGATGAGGAAAGGGAAACTCAAGACTGCGACAACCAGAAATGAAAATAACAGTCCTTAAATAGGGCCAGAAACAAATGAAACAGGTGTGGGTAACATGAGGGGCAGAAGGTAACAATGATTAATAATTTGGACCAGCTGGAAGCAATAAGAGGGGAGCGACCAGAGCTGACAGCTGACAGAGGCAATGCCCACGCAGAGCAAAAACCCCGAAACGCCAGACAGCTGTCAACCCAGAGAGAGAACACAATAGAATAAAAATATAACGAGATGGCAAAAATAAAGACAAGTAACCTCAAAAATGTAATTAACAAACTATAATGAATGCAAACAGGAAAATAAATCATACTAAGAAACAATACAGAATATGTGGCAAATCAACCAAGGATAAAATAACAGGAATTGCCACTCAAAACGACAACACAGTACAAATATGAAAAACGGCAAAAAGACTGAGCCCAGTGGAATCCCCCCATGCTCAGATCGTGACACTGCAACATCACCAAGGAGGTGGCGGAGTCCTGTTTTGGCCCGTAATCATGGGGAGAGAGCTGGTAGGCCCCTTTAGGGTCACAGAAGGTGTGAAAATGACCTCGGCAAAGTATATAGAATTTGACTGACCACTTTCTTCCATGATACAAAAAAAAGAACTGTCCCTTCCATAGCAAAATTATCTTCATGCATGACAATGCACCATCTCATGCTGAAAAGAATACCCCTGTGTCATTGGCTGCTATGGGCATAAAAGGAGAGAAACTCACGGTGTGGCCCCCATCCTCCAATGGCCTCAACCCTATTGAGAACCTTTGGAGCATCTTCATGCAAAAGATCTATGAGGGTGGGAGGCAGTTCACATCAAAACAGCAGCTGTGGCAAACTATTCTGATATCTTGCAAAGAAATTGAAGCAGAAACTCTCCAAAAACTCACAAGTTCAATGGATGCAAGAACTGTGAAGATTATATCAAAGAAGGGGTCCTATGTTAACATGTAACTTGGCCTGTTAAGATGTTTTTGATTAAAATAACTTTTGATTTCAGTAAATATGACCTCCTAATGCTGCAAATTCAACAAACGACCATTTTCAGTTCTTTACAACCAATAAAATGTTTTGAAATTCTGCTGTGATAATAATTTGGAACAGTGTGTTTTGAGCTTTTTTTTTTAATTTTTGCAAAAAAATAGTTGTCATTGGGAGATTTGTTCAAAAAAATTAGAATTATGCTCTAACGGTTGATGACTTGAAAATTATACTGACTGTCATTTGCATTGACTATTTAGGGAAATCAGAGACAAATATCATTTGCATAATAATTTGGAAAGCGGTGTAGTTTTGTTTTAGTGTGTTTATGTGGGTTTATGTTTCCAAATTTGGGTGGGATCTTATTAGATGTGTTTTGTTTTTTGTAAAGGGGAGGGAAAGTGTGGGATTTATTGTGAAGTGTGGTGTGATGACACTGCCTTCTGGGTGCGTCATCACACCGCCCTATTATAAGGGGTATCCACCATTCTGGCTGGCTCTTGCCAGGATGGCCCTACACAGTGTGGCACCTGCTGTGTGTACATAGTTTTATAATAAAGCAGTGTTCAGTGCAGCCTCCTTGTCCATCTCCCTTTGTGCCAGGTTTGTGGACATAACACATATATCAAGGTCTTGCCTCATAAATATTTTGTGAAGTAATCTGTTTATACATTAGGGATAAACATCAAAATCAAGCCACCTAAAATACTGCTAAAATACCTCTGATAATTGAAGCAGAAACCTGTTTTAGTTTTATTGAGAACCACAATCCAGTGACATTTTTGCACAGACATTTGCATGTTGCAGCAGCAACAGAAAACTTTAGTACTAATGCCAACAGGTTTGAAATACCCAGTAAAACTGCCCCCCCCCCACTTCTCAACCTGCTGGTGATGTTGCTTACTTGTTGGGTTTGCTGTGCCTGCATTAATCAAGCATACTAGTTTTTATGGGTGAACGTGCTGTATGAATTACTCACCGGAACTGTAGTGGAAGCCAGGGATCACCAGCTGAATCACCCACCTGACCAATGAGCCCCGCCCGCTCGGTTCATCCGACTGTCAGTTCAATGAGTGGAAGACAGTTGGAGCTCCAGTACAGCACTGATTGATTCAGTGTACCACAGATCTTTTTAGCTTGACTCAGTACGTTCAGTGAACTGTGGATCCCATCACTAGCCTCCATCCGAGGCTGCCTCTCTGCTCTGCTACCGCGATGCATCTTCTTTTCCATGTAGCCCGCGCACGTGAAATAATGCATAAAAACAAGCGTAGTATCTATGTATGCGCAGGATCCGTATTCTGAATGTGTTTGCTAATATCTTAACTTAGCCACCTAACAAAGGGGTCAAATTGTCGTACAATATGGGATTTTTGAAATTATTGATTGTACATCATACAAATGCCAAAGCTATCATATTATTACGATAATTATTATATGTCTGGCAACACTGGATATTAACAATAGGCAGCACGGATGTGGGGACGTCATCACACCGTGCCTATATTAGGAGTCTGATGGCAGGAGTTGTCCTCTTTAACACTTCAGTGTTAGCTTCATAGCTGTTACCCCCGACACATGTACCATCTGTGTCTGTTTAAAATAAAGTTTGAGGTTGGTGTAATGCCTGCCTCCGCTGTCCTATTTCCAGACATAACAAATGGCAATGAGGAGAAAACTTGGTCTTCTGGAGGAAAAACAATCATTTTCCCGAAGATGGAAGCGTGTCTGGCACCACCTTCACCGACCCCCGGTGAGCCACCCATTCCATGGCCTCGTTGGTTCGAGATGTTCCACACTTATTCAGCGACAATGGACCTAGGAAGACATGGTAAACTGAGACTGCGAGTGATTCTAACTTCACTACGTGGGCGCCAAGGGTCAACGGACATTTAACACCCTAGGACAAGCGGCCACATATCAGGAATGTATCACGCTGTTGGCCTGACACTTCACGCTGCACGAAAGTGTACTGGCAAGGAGTGTTCATTTCCGCCAGCACCAACAGCGGATGGATGAGACAACCCAACAGTTCATCGCATGGTCTGGCGAGCACATGTGAGTTTGGCTGTTTGAAGGATGAAATGGTGTGGGACCAACTAGCGGAGCACACCAACAACCCGTGGCTGCAAGCAAAGCTAATCAGGGTGCCCGACGACCTACCGCTGGCAAAGGCGGTGGAGTTGGCATTCCAGTTGAAGGCTGCCGATAAACTAATATTGCAACTAGGTGAGCCACAACAACAATTCTCGCTAGCTTATGCAGTTACCCCAGCAGAAATAACCGTTAACACCGCGACTTGCCTGGAGGACGCGAAATTGAATGTTGCGGGGCAACGGAACATCATGGGATACCATTTGTGTGGTAACTGCGGCTCCCCAAAGCACACAGGGGATCTTGTCATCCTACCTGGCCAGGGGGCAGAGATGCAGATGCTGTGGCAAACTCAACCACTTCGCCAAGGTGTGCCAATTGTCACAGAGGACATCAGACCAGCCACCCAGCCCAAAAAAACCACCATCCACGCTGTAAGCTCCAGAGGCTCGGTGTACATGTGGTGCACAATGAAACTGGATGACATCGACTTGCCGTTGCTGCTGGACACTGCCGCTGTGAGGTCAGTGTTGAATTGGGTTTCAGTTAAGAAATTTTTCCCTTACCATCCTATTGGGAAGAATCCAGCAGAGTTATATAGCTACAGGCACACACACGTCAGTTTAGTAGGGACCGTGTCACTGGCAGTTCACTACTTGTCAAGAGCCCTCCCAGCATTTGTTTTCCAAGTGGCTATACACAGGGATAATATCCTGGGTTGTGACCTGTTTTACGAACTGGGTTTTACCATCTGCAGCAACCTGGGGCTCTTTTGGAATGCTGATGTTGGGAGCGCAACTTGAGACCACAGGGAGAGGACAGCGGGAAGGAAGGGCAGAAACCGGACTCGTCCCATATCTGTGCCCAGCATAGACAACAAGGGGCCACCACGGGGCAGCAGGATGGAGAGTCTGTGGCCCAGCAGGATCCAGTGAGATAACGTCAACAGGAGGCACATTCCACCACCAACATAAAGGATATATTGCCACAACAGCAACACCATGTGCAGCGGAACCAATCACTGTTTGCAGTGCTGGAATGGGTTCAGGACCGACGATTCGGACCCACTGGGGGTCTCATCATCGCCGATAAGAATCGCTGCACAGTTGGGGCCAGCCACTTTCAAGCTGGCCAATGGCTCGAAATGGCACGCCAGCTGTCTGAGAAGGGTGAGAACAGCTGCCCAATAGCTGATCCACCCAGTGTGGGATCCAGACTGGGACTTTACAGCGGGACCACCAGACCCGCTGCAGTCAGCGCCTCCAGGGCTGCACCCATGAGAGTCTTCCAGGGGGCCCCAACCTGTAACTGCAGCGGTGACTGTGTTTGGCATTGTTCAGCAGGGTACGACTGCTTTAAAGTGGAAGAATAACGCACGCAGTCATGCAGGGTCAACCAGTGGTCTACCTGGTGGCCCAGATTCTGTTCTTGTAAAAAAAAAGAGCTGCTGTCATTTGAAATGTTCATAATGTTTTTGGCTTTTTCAAGGGGGAGACAAATGTTAGATATTAAAAATAGGCAGCACGGACATGGGGACGTACGCACAACGTAACATCATCACGCCATGCCTATATTAGGAGTCTGACGGCGGGAGTCGTCCTCTTTGGTGCTCCGCCTCCAAGCCAATCACAACCTGTAACACCTCAGTGTTAGCTTCACAGCTATTACCCCCGACACGTGTAGCATCTGTGTCTGTTTATAGTAAATTTCGAGTTTGGTGCAACACCTGCCTCCACTGTCCTATTTCCAGACATAACAGGTTTTAGTAACAAGCTGGTAGTACGTGGAACAGTACAAATAAGCTAGCATTAGCAGGGTACAGGCAATGTGTTCTTCTAGAGGGGGCATGCCAAAGAGACTGATCCCCACCATCAATCTCTTAATATTGGCACGGTATGGTAACGTCACCCGTGCCTGCGTTCTCACGTCCATGCTGCCTATCAGTTAGTATGGGGAATATCTAACATTTATCCCCCACCCCCGAAAAACCCAAAACACAATGAACATTTTGAGTCTTCACATTTACAACAGCACTTCTCTTTTTTTAAACAAGCAGAGGAAAATAGAACCTGGGCCACCGGGTAGACTGTCGGTAGACCCTGCACGGTTGAGTGGGTTATTCTGCCACTGTGTTGCAACCATGCTCTGCTAAACAATTCAAAACAGAGTAATGTCACAGTTCACCTTCAGTGGCCTCAGTTGAGTCCACAGTGGGCGCGCTCCCGGAGGCGCTGGCTGCAGCAGACCTGGGTGCCATCTCACTGGAGTCACGGCTCACTTGTCAGCAACATCCCAGCGGGTCCCACACCAGCTGGGTCAGCTTCAGCACTGCGTCTATATCTGAGGCTGTTGCTCTTACCTTTCGCAGACAGCTGGCGTGCCATCTTGAACCATCGGCCATCTGGACGGCAGCTGGCCTCTTTTGTGCGGTGCTTCTCATCTGCAGTGACAGGGCCATCTGTGGGTCCCATCAGTCGGCTTGTCGGACCCAAACCCAATCAAGTAGTGCAAATGGCGATCTGTTTGACTGCACTCGGCATTGCTGCTCCCTCATCCTGGATGTTGCTTGCTGTTGCGGCTGTGTGCCATCCACACCGGCGGCAGGACGTGCCCTCACTTGGCGATGCTCTGCTGAGTCCTGCTGGGCCACAAACTCTCTATCCTGCTGTGCTGCGGCGGCTCCTTGAGGCTGATATTCAGCAAGGACGCAAGATGAGTCCGGCTTCTGCTCCTTCTCTCCTGGTGTTGGTTGTGGTGATGTGTCGCTGTCGTCGGCCACGGGACACGCGCCAGGTTGTCATCGCTCACCGGGGTCCCCTTCTTCCACAAACTCCCTCTCCTACGGTTCAACGGTGGCTTCTTGAGGCTCATGCTGGGTGAGGATCGGAGGAGAGTCCAGTTTGTGCCCTCTCTTCGTGCTGTGTTCTCTCTCCATGTTCTGTTCTTTGTGCGATGTCATGCTCGGAGTGGCTGTACCTACGTCCAGGGAATCATGCTGTCCCTCCTGCAAGGAGGCAGCACCTCCAGAATGCTCGTGCTGTACGAGGACCAGCTCCGGGTGCCATGTGGCTGTGGACTGGGGCTCCTGTGGCCGCTCTGGTTCTTCTGGGTTCTGTTGGGCATGCAGTGCGAGGCAGGGGTTTACTGTGTCCACGTCAGAGTGCAGTGGACCCAGACCATCATCGTCCAAACTGAGTTTACGCTGGGTTGTTGCGCTGTGGTGCCCCACTGTCCTGCAGTGTCTACCTTGGGGCCCTCCTGAAAAGGTGTGGCATCGGCAGGCTCAGCAACCTGGGCAACCATCTGTACCAGCGGAGCTGACTGTGGGGCATGCGGGTCCGGGTCTGCCAACTGTGATGCTAACTGGGCAGCCACTTCTACCTCTGTCTGGGACGCCAACTCCACCACGTCCACCAATGGCCGGTCATCCAGCATCTCCAGCGGCTTCGGGTTTGTGGTGTGCATTGCTAACTGGTCTTGCACCAACTCGTCTTCCGAACATCCAAGCTCGTACGTGCTAGCTAAACAGTGGAGGTCGGCAGCATATTGCTGGACCGACTCACCCGCACGCTGTCGGCACTGGTAAAACACACGTCCTTGGGTCATCATGCTCTCTGAAACATCGAAATGCCTGGTTAGTAAACCAACACACTCATTGTAATCGTTGTAGGCATCCGTGGGTCCAAACATTCAGAAGATACACCGTCCCTTGATGCCAAGGCAGTGGATTAGCACAGCCTTAAGTTTAGCATCACTAGCATGTCTAAGGCCGGTGGCGGTTATGAACTTTACAAAAATTTCATAATACCAGTGGGACCAAGGGATAGGCAGCTCACCAGGCTCACTGAGGAACAGCGGTGGCTTCGTGATTGGGTTCTTCATTTTCAATTTTGCATGGGTCATCCTTGTCGCCAGTTGTTATGTCTGTAAATGAGTGACCATGGAGGCGGTTGCTGAACTGAACGGTGGTTTTATTAACAGGCTGGTAATATGTGGAACAGTACAAACAAGCTAGCATTAGCAGGGTACAGGCAGCGTGTTCTTCTAGAGGCGGCGCGCCAAAGAGCCTGATCCCCGCCGTCAGTCTCTTATTATAGGCACGGCGTGATGACGTCACCCCTGCCTGCGTTCTCACGTTTGTGCTGCCTGTCTGTTAGTATGGGGAATATCTAACACTTTCGTCAAAGGATCAGTCTGTAAGCAGAGATTATGAAATAGTAACTAGCAGCACCTAGTGGCTGTCTTCTTCTGTTTGTTCATTTATTCAGTCTTTTGATTGTTTAGATTAGGAATGGACAACGGGCCCGACATCATCCACTGTGGCCCACAAGGCCATTTCCAAAAATCAATTATTTATTTATTTCCTGTTTGAATGTATTTGGAACTGCATTCTTAAATGCAGTTATAAAGTCCGCCAGCAGAGGGAGCTCTAACTGATCCCTAGGTGCAGCTCCATAAGTGGTCGAGCAAGAGTGAGGGAGCCACAGTTAGAGTAGTGTGCCCCTGAGTAGTCTTTTAAGGTATGTATGCGTTGCATCCTGAGACTGCATTAATAGGCTGTGAACAGCAGTAAATGTACAGAGTAGGCTGCTTTTAATTAAACAACAATAAATGCTACAGCTCCTTACTGAGGAGTATTTACAGTAACGAGTTTCAAACTGAATGGCAAATTTACGACAGAAAAACACTAATTTATAGAAAAAACCAGAGTACAACTAAAAAGTTATCAATTTTTAAATAAAATGATGCAAATTTATCAGTAGAAGCTTGCACATCTAATACCAAAATAAAATATAGATTTGCAAAAAAAGGCTAATTTTAACCAGAAACGCAGCCTATTTATCAGTAAAACTATTTTTACTTTGATCACATTCTTCTACTATTTTAAAAACATTTTTCTTCGTTGTCATATTTCATTTTCTTCTTGGCTTTTTTGTTAAGTACCATCCAGAATTTCTCTTTGCTCATCATTTTGATGGAGTTTTAAAAATTAGGTCATGATATAATTTTGTCAGTAATTTTAATTCTAATATAATAAAACACTGAGTAGCTTTTATTTTCATTTGCATTTTCAGTTTTAATTGTGAAATTTTTGACTTTGAAGACCCCCCCCCCCCCCCATCCAAAGGTTTACATGTAAATCTGGCCCTCATGAAGAGAGGAAAAAAAATTTTGGCTCTCACTACTACCAAAGTTGCCCATCCCTGGTTTAGATGCAACATAATAAACATTACAATAACCATGAGGTGTGACAAAAAAATTAATGAATTATTTAAGCTGAAAAAAAAAAAACCACAACAGACTTTTCCAACAATGTTGTGGTAGTCTGGACAGGGCTGCAGCCCCTGTCCACGCTTTATGTTCCTTTTTGACTCATTTGTCATGTTTTGTGTGTATCCCCTCTGTGATTGTCCAGCCCCACCCGTCCTATGCCGCCTGATTGCCCTTAATGGTTCTCACCTGCCCCTTGTTGTCGTAAATGCTTCACTGTCTATATATGTGCATTTTCAGTCTGTGTCCTTTGCTGTATCCTTATATTAACCTAACCATCATTTTCACCATGCTGTTTGGGAATTATTGCTGTTGTCACTCCATGTTGTCTGGACTTTGACACTCGTTTTTGCTGCTTTTGGTCTCTTATTATTTCTGCCCACTTGCAGTGTTTACTTTCTGGTTTTGGAATAAATCATGGTTTACTAGATTTACCTGGCGATTGGGTCCCCTCCTTTGCCCCAAAGGGGCAAACATGACAAATGTCACAACCTCATACATATGATATAATGAAAAACAATAGGTTCACACAACGTGATTAAAACTTTATTAATCCCAAAACTCAAGAAATTTTTCTCAGCTCCAAAGAAACACAGAAATGTGTAAACATTGTAATAAGAATTGTAATTGTAAAGGAAGGACTAATAAAGAAACTCAGACCATCAGTAAAGCTTTCTTTTTATTCAACTGGTGCTACAACAATGCAATGACAACATGAATAAAGATTAAAGAATGAGAACAAAGAGAACAAATATGAATGTGTGACTTATCAGTGCAGAAAAGGTATAAAACACTTTCATGTTTGTTGTCATCTTTGATATTGTCATATAAGCTCAGCACAGAACAGGTGAATTTTAGATTCAACTGACAGCACTCTAGCGTTATGGCTGTGATATTTGCCAATACCACAGAAAAGGTTAAAAAGAGAAACAATAGGAAGTGAGCCTGTGTTACACTACAAAACATGTCTTTGATACAGGTATGAATACATACAGGTATTGATAAATAATTGATACTGATAACAATCATGTATTTAATGTTGCCATAGCTGTGAGCAGCAGGGGCCATTTGAATATTTTTTAAAAATAACATTAATACAACATGAAACCCACAAAAGACACAATGGGGGAAATAAGTATTGAACTTATCAGCATTTTTGCCAGTTCATATATTTCTAATGAGGCTCCTCACATGAAATTTTCACCAGACTTTGGTATTAACTCAAGTGATATACACATAGAAAGAAATCAAAACATTTAAATCTATGAATAATGTTTAATAAAATGTAATGAATAGAGAAAAAGTACTAAACACATTAGAAAAAGCAGTATCACAGGGCACAGTAAGGCAGAGAATCAGCTGAAATCCATAAGCTGGTAGAGTGGGCACTCCTCTCTGTGGAAATTAATATCAGCCAAGTAGGCACTGTTATGTCTGTAATTACCCTTAGTTCACAGAAGAGGTGAGGTGACTTGGAATACAGCTTTTATTAACTCACTCACGTTGACAGCCACTGACAGATCACTGGCTAAGCTCAGGCGAGATAAGAGGCCATAAGATGGCCGTTCCCGGCCTTACATACGGCAGCCCGGTGACGTCACCGGAGGTTGGTGTCACCATCCAGCACTTCATCGTAAAAGAACTATACAATACTATGTAACATCCGCCCTCCCCCCCCCCCGCCCCTTTAAAAAGTCCAAAACCACTCACTCAATTACGACCCTCCCCAATTTGGGACCTAAATCACGCACTAACAAACGAAAACTATTATTTCCAAATGGCTTAATGCACACACACACCAACCTAAAATAGGGCAGATGGGTGGACTGCCGTCCTGCCCGCACAGCAAGGTAGATTATTCTGCCACCTGCTAAAGTAGGTCAAAGTCCATTGATAGCTAAATTGTATGCCATACTCCTAAACTACAACAAAAAAAAAATAAATAAATAAATAAAATAATTGCTTATATAACTTTTTTTTTTAAACAACAACACCAGAGCTTCAACATATACTATTTACAACCCAAGTCCTCAAGTAAGAAAGACATAACTGGCCTGGGGGCCCAGGGCACCCTCTCAGTAGATGCGCCCCTGGAAACAGCCGGTCTTCGGGGTGATGGCTGGCCCTCCGGACGCTGAAGCCGCTCCTCCTCACTCTTGGCCTCGTCCCACGTTCAGCCTCGTCTCCTGGAGTCTTCTCCCGGACACGCCAAAGCTGATTTGCATGCCACACCAAGCCGTCAGACAGCTTGAACTGTGCTGCGCCCAGTTTGTCCTCTATGCGCAGACACTCCCGATGCTCCTCAGGTTGTCGTCTGGTCCATCTTCGCGAACGTTCCTCATCTCGACTCCACACCCAATCCAGGAGCCTCAACGGGGCCCGGCTCAGCTTGAGACGTTGTTTTCGAGCATGCTGATCCTCGGTGCTTCTCGGTCTTGCCCCGACCTCTTCTAATGCTGTTGTAACATGCACCATCATAACTGCAGACCCTCCATCCCTTTGTGGCCAAGCTCCGGAGGCATCTGGGGCCAGCTCATTGGTGTCGCTCGTCGGTCTAGGTACCGACCCTGGGCGAAATTGGTCCTACTTGACCTCCATGGCATCCGGTAGTTCTTCATCCCACACCGTGCGGAAGGTTGTTGTGGGTGGGCAGAGAGATTTCTTCCGTGGGCTCTCCAGGTTAAATCTACGGCAAACCCTGGCAAAATGGTTCAAGCGACCACATCTGTTACAACAGAGACCTGGCATGGCAACGTAGTTCTGGAACGCTTCGAACCACCTAGGCCAGGGCACCAGCGGGTCCCCTGACACCTCGAGAAATGGGCGAATAGGAGCAATGCACGCCTCCATGGTTTAATCCGACATCGCCAGTGTTATGTCTGTAATAATTACCCTTAGTTCACAGAAGAGGCGAGGTGACTTGGAACACAGCTTTTATTAACTTACTCATGTTGACAGCCACTGACAGATCACCGGCTAAGCTCAGGTGAGCTAAGAAGCCATAAGATGATCGACCCCGGCCTTACATAGGGTGGCACGGTGACATCACCAGAGGTGAGCGTCACTACCCAGCACTTCACCGTAAAAGGACTCTAATGATACTATATAACAGGCACTTCATGAGTGGCTATAAAATATGTTACCAAAGTGTCATACAAGAAACATCTCATGATGCCAAGAGCTCTAACAAGGCCTTCACTGCCTGATTGTTGTAAAACACATTGATGGATTTGGTGCAGGCATATATTAAAACTTGTGAATCTTCCAGTGAGCACCATTGAAGCCATGATCCACAAGTGGAAGGAACATCACTCTACCATCAACCAGCCAGGTACAGGAGCTCCTCATAAGATATCTGACCAGGGAGCCAGAAGGATCATCAGAAGAGTAACTGAAGAGCTAAGGACAACTGAGAAAGAGCTCCAGAAAGACTTGGAGGCAGCAGGTACAATTGTGACAGAGAAAACAATAGGCAGTGCACTCCACCATCATGAGCTGCATGAGCCCTCAAGACTCCATTATTAAAGAAAAGGCAAGTTAAAACTAGTGTAAAGCTTGGTAAACAGTATTTGGAGAAGCCTATGAAATACTGGGAGAATGGAGTGTACTCAGATGAGATGAATATTGAGAATTTTCAAGTGACGTCACTGGTCATGTGCCATTTGTTTTGGCCACCACATTGGTTGGTGAAAGTGTAAGGTATTTTATTAATTTACCTCTTAATGGGATACACAGAAAAGGCAGTAATAAAAGTCCATGTTTTCATTTTATAACTCAGTGAGTGTAGACAACATGCAAAGACCCTTGGTTACAACAGGCAAGGCAAGGCATGTTTATTTGTATAGCACATATTGTGTACAAGACAATTCAAAGTGCTTTACATAAAAACATTAAAGCTTTAAAGCAAGTTTCAAAAGGAATACATAAGAATTAAAAAGCAAACTCAGAAGTAAATTAAAGAAAATCAAAAGCAAGCTACAATAGAATGACAGAAATAAAAATTTACAGTGCATTGTAGGAGATTAACAATTGTTCTACTGAAAAGCCACAGCAAATAGGAGAGTTTTTAACCTAGATTTAAAGCAGCTGACAGTTTCAGCAGCCCTGATGCTTTCTGGGAGTTTGCTCCATATGTGAGGGGCATAAAAGCTAAATGCTGCCTCACCATGTTTGGTTCTAACACTGGGAACAGATAGTAGGCCTGACCCTGATGATCTGAGGGCTCTGGGTGGTTCATAATGTACTAGCAGATCTGAAATATATTTTGGCCCTATACCATTGAGAGCTTTATATAACCAACAGCAGTATTTTGAAGTCTATTCTTTGACAGACAGGAAGCCAGTATAAAGATTTGAGAACTGGCGTTATATGATCTACTTTCTTGGTCTTAGTGAGGACTCAAGCTGCAGCATTCTGAACCAACTGCAGCTGTCTGATGGACTTTTTAGGGAGGCCTGTGAGGACAGCATTACAGTAGTCCAGTTTACTGAAGATAAATGCATGGACAAGATTTTCTAGATCCTGCTGAAATATCAGACCTCTAATCCTCGCTATGTTGTTGAAGCTATATTAGGCTGATTTCACTACTGTCTTAACGTGGCTGTTAAAATTCAGGTCCAGAGTCCAGAACCACACCCAGATTTCTGGCTTGGCTGTTGGTTTTTAGCATCATTGATTGCAGCTGAGTACTAACTTTGAGTCTTTCTTCTTTGGCTCCAAAAACTATTATTTCAGTGTTGTCTTCATTTAACTGAAGAAAGTTCTGGTCCATCCACTCTTTAATTTGACCAGTGCATTTGATCAGGGTTTTACTTGGACCATAGTCTCCTGGTGAGACAGTTATGTAGATTTGTGTATCATCTGCATAATTATGGTAATACAGTGGGGCAAAAAAGTATTTAGTCAGCCACCAATTGTGCAAGTTCTCCCACTTAAAAGATGACAGAGGTCTCCAATTTTCATCATAGGTATACCTCAACTATGAGAAACAAAATGAGAAAAAAAAAATCCAGAAAATCACATTGAAGGATTTTTAATGAATTAATTGGTAAATTCCTCAGTAAAATAAGTATTTGGTCACCTACAAACAAGCAAGATTTCTGGCTCTCACAGACCTGTAACTTCTTTGAGAGGCTCCTCTGTCCTCCACTCATTACCTGTATTAATGACACCTGTTTGAACTCGTTATCAGTATAAAAGACATCTGTCCACAACCTCAAACAGTCAGACTCCAAACTCCACTATGGCCAAGACCAAAGAGCTGTCAAAGGACACCAGAAACAAAATTGTAGACCTGCACCAGGCTGGGAAGACTGAATCTGCAATAGGTAAGCAGCTTGGTGTGAAGAAATCAACTGTGGGAGCAATTATTAGAAAATGGAAGACATACAAGACCACTGATAATCTCCCTCGATCTGGGGCTCCACGCAAGATCTCACCCCGTGGGGTCAAAATGATCACGAGAACGGTGAGCAAAAATCCCAGAACCACACGGGGGGACCTAGTGAATGACCTGCAGAGAGCTGGGACCAAAGTAGCAAAGGCTACATCAGTAACACACTACGCCGCCAGGGACTCAAATCCTGCAGTGTTAGATGTGTCCCCCTGCTTAAGCCAGTACATGTCCAGGCCCGTCTGAAGTTTGCTAGAGAGCATTTGGATGATCCAGAAGAGGATTGGGAGAATGTCATATGGTCAGATGAAACCAAAATAGAACTTTTTGATGAAAACTCAACTTGTCGTGTTTGGAGGAGAAAGAACACCATACCTACTGTGAAGCATGTGGATGGAAACATCATACTTTGGGGCTGTTTTTCTGCAAAGGGACCAGGACGACTGATCCGTGTAAAGGAAAGAATGAATGGGGCCATGTATCGTGAGATTTTGAGTGAAAACCTCCTTCCATCAGCAAGGGCACTGAAGATGAAACATGGCTGGGTCTTTCAGCATGACAATGATCCCAAACACACTGCCCGGGCAACGAAGGAGTGGCTTCGTAAGAAGCATTTCAAGGTCCTGGAGTGGCCTAGCCAGTCTCCAGATCTCAACCGCATAGAAAATCTTTGGAGGGAGTTGAAAATCCGTGTTGCCCAGCGACAGCCCCAAAACATCACTGCTCTAGAGGAGATCTGCATGAAGGAATGGGCCAAAATACCAGCAACAGTGTGTGAAAACCTTGTGAAGACTTACAGAAAATGTTTGACCTCTGTCATTGCCAACAAAGGGTATATAACAAAGTATTGAGATCAACTTTTGGGATTGACCAAATACTTATTTTACAGAGGAATTTACCAATTAATTCATTAAAAATCCTTCAATGTGATTTTCTGGATTTTTTTTTCCTCATTTTGTCTCTCATAGTTGAGGTATACCTATGATGAAAATTGGAGACCTCTCTCATCTTTTAAGTGGGAGAACTTGCACAATTGGTGGCTGACTAAATACTTTTTTGCCCCACTGTATGTTTTGTTGGCTTTGGCAGCGCGGTGGCGGAGTGGTTAGCACTGCGGCAGCACAGCAACTCACCCTTGGCCGGGGGATCCTGGGTTCGATCCCAGCCCCTGACCAACAGTGATCTGTGTGGAGTTTGCATGTTCTCCCCGCGTCTGTGTGGGTTTACTCCGGGATTTCTCCGGTTTCCTCCCGCATGACAAAAACATGCACGTTAGGTTAATTGGCATCAAACTGGGGATTCTAAATTGTCCTTAGGTATGACTGTGAGAGTGAATGGTTGTCTGTCTCTCTGTGTTGGCCCTGCGATGGACTGGCAATCTGTCCAGGGTGTACCCTGCCTCTCGCCCAAAGATGCTGGGATAGGCTCCAGCCCCCCCGCGACCCGAAAAGGATTAAGCAGAAGAAGATGGATGGATGGTTTTTATGATTTGAGCTAGTGGGAGCATATAGATGTTGAAAAGCAAAGGTCTCAAAATGGAACCTTGGGGAACTCCACGGGATATTTTTGTTTGCTCGGTTTTGTAGTTACTTATTGACACAAAAGAGTCCCTGTCTCTGCCATCTAAACTGAGCAATCGGAGGAGAAGGCCTTTAGTCAGGGAGGTGACCAAGAACCCGATGGTCACTCTGTCAGAGCTCCAGTGTTCCTCTGTGGAGAGAGGAGAACCTTCCAGAAGGACAATCATCTCTGCAGCAATCCACTCATCAGGACTGTATGGTAGAGTGGCCAGACGGAAGCCACTCCTTAGTAAAAGGCACATGGTATCCTGCCTGGAGTTTGCTAAAAGGCACCAGAAGGACTCTCAGACCATGAGAAACAAAATTCTCTGGTCCGATGAGACAAAGACTAAACTCTTTGGTGTGAATGCAAGGCGTCATGTTTGGCAGCAACCAAGCACCGCTCATCACCAGGTCAATACCATCCCTACAGTGAAGCATGGTGGTGGCAGTATCATGCTGTAGGGATGTTTTTCAGTGGCAGGAACTGGGAGACTAGTCAGGATAGCGTGAAAGATGAATGCAGCAATGTACAGACACATCCTGGATGAAAACCTGCTCCAGAGCGCCCTTGACCTCAGACTGGGGTGACGGTTCATCGTTCAGCAGGACAACAGCCCGAAGCACACAGCCAAGGTATCAAAGGAGTGGCTTCAGGACAACTCTGTGAATGTCCTTGAGTGGCCCAGCCAGAGTCCAGACTTGAGAATCCAATTGAACATCTCTGGAGAGATCTGAAAATGGCTGTGCACTGGTGCTTCCCATCCAACCTGATGCTTGAAAGGTCCAAAGAGGCATGTGTGAAACTGCCCAAAGATAAGTATGCCAAGCTTGTGGCATTATGTTCAAAAAGACTTGAGGCTGTAATTGCTGCCAAAGGTGCATCAACAAAGTATTGAGCAAAGGCTGTGAATACTTATGTACATGTGATTTCTTAGTTTTTTTTATTTTAAATGAATTTGCAAAAATCTCAAAAAAGCTTTTTTCATGTTGTCATTATGGGGTATTGTGTGTAGAATTTTGTGGGGGAAAAATGAATTTATTCCATTTTGGAATAAGGCTGTAATATAAAATGTGGGAAGAGTGAAGTACTGTGAATACTTTCAGGATGCACTGTGCATGGTTATATTTTTAAATTTTAAAAATATTTTTTAATTGAGAGAGAGAGGAGGATGGATGGATGAAGGAAATATAGTGAACAAGGAAGTCCCGAGGATTAGCAAGGTGGGAGGGCAGCTTTGAAGAGGATGAAGAATGTAAAGGTGGTTGGTCCAGAGGACATACCTGTGGAGGTATGGAGATGTTTAGGAGAGATGGCAGTGGACTTTTTCACCAGATTGTTTAACACAATCTTGGAGAGTGAGAGGATGCCTGAGGAGTGGAGAAGAAGTGTTTTGGTACCAATTTTCAAGAACAAAGGTGATGCTCAGAGCTGTAGTAACTACAGAGGCATAAAGTTTAACAGCCACACTATGAAGATATGGGAAAGAGTTGCTGAAGCCAGGTTAATAGAAGCGGTGACAATCAGTGAGCAGCAGTATGGTTTCATGTCAAGAAAGAGCACTACAGATGCAATGTTTGCTCTAAGAATGCTGATGGAGGAGTATAGAGAAGATCAGAAGGAGTTGCGCTGCATCTTTGTGGATCTAGAGAAAGCATATGATAGGGTGCCAAGAGAGAAAGTGTGGTACTGTATGAGGAAGTTAGCAGTAGCAGAGAAGCATGTGAGGGTGGTGCAGGACATGTATGAGGACAGCGAGACGGGGGTGAGTTGTGCTGTAGCAGTGACAGATGGGATCAAGGTGGGGGTGGGGTTACATCAGGGATCGGCTCTGAGCCCCTGTTTGCCATGGTGATGGACAGGCTGACAGACGAGGTCAGGCAGGAGTCTCTGTGGACCATGATGTTTACAGATGACATTGTGATCTGTAGTGAGAGTAGGAAGCAGGTGGAAGAGAACCTGGAGAGGTGGAGGTATGCTCTGGAGTGAAGAGGAATGAAAGTCAGTAGAAGCAAAACAGAATACATAAGTGTGAATGAGAGAGAGGCAGATGTTACAGTGAAGATGGAAGGAGTAAAGGTAATAAAAGTAGATGAGTATATGAAAACATTCTATGGCTACGGTTCCATATCCATAGCCACTGCCAACTTTAATTGATGTAAAGTGCTCCTCAATCAATAAGCCGTCATGCAGGTTTAAAACAAAAGGTTCCAATATACTTTTCTAATCCAAAGCACTGACAGTGAGGAGTAAGTTTTCATATTAATGTTACTGACAGAATTGTTTTCTAGCCGAGATCCTGGCATACACGTATCCCCCTTTGCTGTATCTGATGAAATAATCCACTTCTAGGCCGCTGTAAGGTTATACAACAGCTGACAACTTTAACTATGTGAAAAATTATCTTTTACATTGACAAACATCATATGTTTAACTCGTGGCAAAATTTGATCGGGATCAAAAGCTAGTTGCTGTCCAACTGCTAGGGTACAGGGTCGTGAAAATATGTAAATTAAAAAACTACAAACACAGAAATCTTGAACTACGTCACATTTCCAAAGAGCGCCCAGGGTGAAGTAACTGACAGTCCTCTGGATCAACTCCAGTTCTCAAAATAGAAAACAATACATTTATGTTGTTTTTCTCCTCTTTGGATCCTTCTTTCATCGGACAGGAACAGGAGGTGAGGTTTTAATAATCTCCCGCCATGATCATGTTTGGTGATGTGGGATGATGGGAATTGTTGTCCACTAATCATTTTCACAAAAACTAAATATTACTCTGTTATTATACGACAGCTGACAACTTTAATTACCTGGAAAATTATATTTTAAATTGACAAACATCACATGTGTAACTCATGGCAAAATTTGATCGGGATCAAAAGACAATTTCGCTCTTGCCATGAATTTCAATTGAGAATTTTTCAGATGGAAGGTCCCATATGCGGAAATAGAGGGGGCGTGACTTCGGCTCTCTATAGAGGGGATGCACATGATGTTACAAAACAGAAGTAATGGCAGTTAGAAGACACTAACTGGCAAAAATGAATGGCAGCATTAGGGTGTAAGCAGCAAAACACAAAAAATATCCACAGTATTCATGCTGTAGTGACCCCAAATAGGGAGTAGTGAAGTGTGTGTGGGTGTATTCAGTTATAGGAGTACAGAAAGTACACAAAATTCACTTAAAAGAGTAGAAGCCTATATGGCAACTTCCACATTATCTCTGTTACTTTTCACAACCTTTTAATAAAACTGCAATATCAGAAACCTGGGTTAATAGTGACAGGGGCATGGATTTTGGGATAGATGGTTATGAAATGATTTGGAAGAACAGAGAAAACAAGAATCAGTGTCTTATTTGTTGACATAAATTCATTATAAGGCAGTGAAAGAAATGTCAACAGTGGTAGATAATTTACTGAAATGTGTCACAATAGAAATTCTTATGGAGAAAAGAAAAAACGTTATTGTCAGCTGCATGTATAGAACATCAGGCTCTAGTATAGATGCATTTAAGAACTGAATGAAAGAAGATTTACAAAAGTCCAATAAAATAATGCTCATCTGTGGTGATTTTAATATTGACTTGATAAATCCAAATAATCACAAACTGACAGATGACCTCATCAATACTTTGTACAGCCAAACCCTATATCCTAAAATGATCAAACCCAGTCACATTATCTCTCACTGTGCAACATTAATTTATCATATATTTACCAACACTTTAGATGATAATATAGTGAATGGATTACTAATAAGTGATATCAGTGATGACCTGCCAGTATTTAGTTTATGACAGCAGATATTTTAAAAAGGTATAGATTAAAACAGAAAAGGTAATGGAAGCATTATACACATAAAAGATTTAATAAAAAATATGACCGGGAGTCAATATATAATCACAAATGAAATTCATAAAGCTTATGATGAATTCTTAATGATATTTACATTATTGTATGATAAAAATTGTCCAATCAAATAAAAAAAGTAAAAATCGTACATACTATGATAATCAGTGGATGTCTAAGGGATTACAAAATGTCTCGACATTATAGAAAATTTACACAATATAGAACTACAATAAAGAAGCAGATAATAAACATAAGAAATATAAAAATAAATTAACTGACATGAATATTTGCAAGAAGGACTTTTACAGTAAAATATTAGAAAACAGTAAAATTTATATTAAAGGTGCACGCAGTACATTAACTGCATGTAATCAAGTACAAGCACAAATAGAGGGTGTCAACATAGAAAGAGTGCATGAAATTAATCTCCTGGGGTGATACTAGACAAACAGTGCTGTAAATCTCACATTAAACAGATTCAGAACCTGAAAGCATTCCAGTCTTATCTAAAACAAAGGACATGTTTAATCTGAAATCACTTCTCATTTTTACTGTTCTATTGTATTAAATTATTAAACCTACTGGGTGGAGGTATGGGGAAATAAAAAGTTTATTATAACTACTGTATATCCTGCAATTATGAACCATGAGTCGTAATGTCGGATTTTATGAATGCACAAGCCCACTTTTATTGCTGCCCACAATTTTTTAAATTATTTAATCTTGTTTATTTTAAACAGCACCAACAATGTATATATAAAGTGAGGAGGAATGTGTAGACATTAAAGAATTTTCTGCGATATAGAGGAGGGTTGCAATTTAAGCACAAATAAATGTAAAAATGCTCAGTTTCAGATTTCCAGGAGGTTTTATGTTTTTGTGGATGAAAATTGTGAGCTAGATTAAGCATGACTTTAGAATGATGTCTACACTTAAAAGTTTTAAAATAAAATATTATTTTCACAAGGTATAGAGACTCAGAGGGGTGTGTAGTCTGGTGTATAATGTAGATTGCTGTATTATGCTGTGAAGTTTGTATTATATCATAAATGTACGAGGGGAGGCTGAATAGTTCACAGTGGACAAATATGACCAAATGTGGTTTATTTGTCAGGGATCCAAGCACTACAACAACAATGGAAGAAGTGTGTGGACCGAAAGGGAGACTTGGTTGAAAAATAAACCACATTTGGTCAGATTTGATGACCACTATGAACTTTTCACACACACACCCCCGTATACATGTAAGGTTTTTTGTTTGGTTATGTATGCATATTACAGTATATATTACATATGTATCAGTATATACTGTATGTACACAAATATTGACTGAATATCTTACTTAACAGTAAAAGGGGTAGGATCATATAAGCTTACTGATTTATATTTACATTACAGCTTCAACAATTTAAAGAACATTTCATTCACACAAAACAGATTTAAAGCTGAAAATAAAAATCTACAGATGTTGCTGGATTACAGTAGCTTATCTGTGAGTTTTCATGTGATAAATTAAGCTAGAACACTGGGTGAAGCATTTCCAACATACTTTACAGGACTACCGCGCCTCACCAGTGTGAATTCTCATGTGGGTGTTAAAGTGAACACGAAACCTAAAACTTTGCCCACACGTTCCACAAGAAAATGGCTTCTCACCTGTGTGAATTCTCATGTGAATTTTCAAATTATCATGCTTAGTAAATCTTTGCCCACATGTTTCACAAGAAAATGGTTTTTCACCTGTATGAATTCTCATGTGATTTTTCAAATTACCACATTGATTAAAACTTTGCCCACATGTTTCACAAGAAAATGGCTTCTCACCTGTGTGAATTCTCAAGTGTTTTTTCAAGTCACCATGTTGTTTAAAACTTTGCCCACATGTTTCACAAGAAAATGGCTTCTCACCTGTATGAATTCTCATGTGCTTTTTCAAATTACCACATTGAGTAAATCTTTGCCCACATATTTCACAAGAAAATGGCTTCTCACCTGTGTGAATTCTCATGTGTTTTTTCAAATCACTATGTTGTTTAAAACTTTGCCCACATGTTCCACAAGAAAATGGCTTCTCACCTGTGTGGATTCTCATGTGAGTTTTCAAATTATCATATTTATTAAATCTTTGTCCACATGTTTCACAAAAAAATGGCTTCTCACCTGTATGAACTTTCATGTGATTTTTCAAATTGCCACGTTGAGTAAAACTTTGCCCACATGTTTCACAAGAAAATGGCTTCTCACCTGTGTGAATTCTCATGTGTTTTTTCAAGTCACCATGTTGTTTAAAACTTTGCCCACATGTTTCACAAGAAAATGGCTTCTCACCTGTGTGAATTCTTATGTGTTTTTTCAAATCACTATGTTGTTTAAAACTTTGCCCACATGTTTCACAGGAAAATGGCTTCTCACCTGTGTGAATTCTCATTTGAGTTTTTAAATTACCACGCTGAGTAAAACTCTGCCCACAAGTTTCACAAGAAAATGGCTTCTCACCTGTGTGAACTCTCTCATAAACTCTCTTTAGTCTGAATCTTTTCCCACACATGTTGCAAACATGTGACTTAATTGAATGACGTTTCTTCTTCCAGGACTCATTTTTACAGTCTTTATCATTAACAGAACATTTTACAGACTTTTCACCTGTGTTATTATCACACTGATTTTCTGACATGGAGGAGTTGTCTACATTGTTACTGTCACTTCTGTTTCTGTGAAGTCTCTTCTTTGGCTTTGGCTCTTCATGTTTACTTGCTCCTGGGTTTACATTCTTACCTGCTCCCTGGTCTTGGCTCTCAGTGTCAGGAGAGTTCTGAGAGAGGAGCTGCTCACTGTTTGGTTCAGTTTCACTGTTGTCATTGTCCTCATCAGTAGAAGTCACCATGAAGGTATCAGTCTCTTGCTTCAGTCCAAAGTGTTCTTCCTCCTGACTGCTAGAGAATTCTTTTTCTTCCTCTTTAACTTGTGCAGCATCTTGTTCCTCCTGGACCACACTGGAGTTCCTCTCCTGGTTACAGAGCTGCTGGACAGTGAGAACCGCCTCCTCTTTACAGTCATGTAGCTGTGGAGCATCTGGAAAGACAAAGAGATGCTAAAAATTGATGCTAATAATAGTAAAACCAGAAAGAACTATAAAAGCACTCCAGGAGTGCATACCTTCCCCAAGGCTCCTTCTGTCCCTCATGGCTCACCTCCAAAATATAATGGGTTCATGTGTAGATCACGAGTCAATTCTGGTGAAAATTGCAGCAAAGTCAATCCAGTTGTTTTGGAGGATTCTTGCTAACACGCTGTGAGAAGATAGCCTTGGCGGAGGTATGCATTCTCAGATCTTCACCAAAATAGGCTCTTTTGCACCGTAGAAACCTTTTACAGTTCCTATAACCTTTTAACTACTTAGGCCGGTTTTCTTGTGTTCAGACAGCATAGGAACTAGGAACCACAGACCTCAGTTCATAGAACCATTTTAGCTCCAACTCAGAGGCAGGGTCTTTTCTAGCTCCATAGGAACTCATATGAAGTAGGTGTTTGCTGATTGGCAGAACTCATAAGCTACACCCACTACCAGAGACTTCTGCTTCTCACGCTACCGCCATGTTTAAGAAGAAACTTTGCTGTGTTTTTTCCCTGTAATCGCTAACGGACATAGCAGTTTTAATATGAACAAAACACTGACAAATGAACCGATGAGGAGATCAAAGTTCTTCTGGCCTTGTACACCACAGAGTAAGATCCGCGAGAATTCGAGGGCTCGCAGCAGAGCGTAATAATTTTCGGAAAATAAGCTCGCACTTTTTTGCAATGTGAAGCAGTGAGGAAGAATATTACAAAACTCAAACAGGACTATAACAAATAAGGACCCCAACAATCAGAACCGGGAGAACCAGAAGACCAGGAAATGTTCCGACACTTTGGACACAATCTTGCATCGACCTGCCTACACGGGGCATGAAACCCTGGTAATGCAGCCACAGGATACTACAGTCTGCATTCGGCGTCCTTGAAGGAGCTGAAGGTTGGTAAATATGTGCAAAAAATATGCAATTTATCTCATAAAATTGAGGCTTTTTTCACCCTCTTAACTTCTAATTTGTTTCTCCCAAATATGAAATAAATTTGCAACTCCTTTTTTAACCTCTTGCACTCTGGTGTACCGCGGGCGGGCACGTCTCTGCGTCCTAGAGCACACGAGGGCGCTGTGTCCTAGAGCGCACTGAAAAAAAAAGCTGCATTTCCGTTCTTCCACTACAGACACAGCCGTGAACAGATTAGATGTGATTGACCTCTCATTCAACTAATAAGAGCCTTGAATTGGGTTTCTGAAACCTTGAAGAACCAATGACTGAAAACCTAGCAAGAAGGACCCGCCTACCAACGGCTGCGAATACAGCCAGCCAATTGAAGCACAGAAGTTCGAAAGCTGTTTTGTGTAAGGCTGGGTGAAGAGAGACTGACTGCTGCAGCAGATGAAAAAAGGACCCGCAGGAAGAACCGCCACAGACCCAGCAGCACGAAGACCACCCACAAGTGTGACCTGTGTGACAGGGACTGCCATTCGCGCATCGGCCTTTTCAGCCACAGGTGGTGCTGTCCCAGCAGAGTAGACGTTTAGGATTCTCTTCCATGGTCATCATAGACCGACGGAGGCCGACGATGAAGGCTGGGTGACACACACGCGTTCGCCAGTCTTTTTTTATTTCTACTGTTATTTGTTTTGAAAAATTGTTCACCAAAACCGCAATCATGGAAGCGCAAAACCGCAATAATGGAATTATGTTTTGACCGGGTCGTGTGACCAGAACCACGAGTCCGTAAGAAGCGGACCAGCTTCATGTTCGTCTGACAATGAGGAAGAGAAGTTCGCCAGCTACACTGCTGTTGTGAACAGGTAAGTGTTATAAGCTAAATTATTCTTTATCTCTGAAAATTGTAATCAAAAATGACTTTTGACCGATCGGTAAATTACAGCTGTGCGTAGTAGACCGCGGCGCACGAAGTCCGAAGTCCGTGCGCCGCGGTACACGGTTCGTGCGCCGCGTCCGGACTGTGAACGCCCCCCTCCCCCCGCTACAGAAGAGTAGCGGGGGGGGGGGGAAGACCACAGGGTGTGCGCCGCGATCGCCACATGACTGTTCCGTCATGTAGCGATGGCCGATGTCCGTCCTCTGTAGCGGGGGGGGGGGGGGTGGCAGTTGTTATCTTCTACATTACAAATATTTTAGAATAATTTCTAGTGCACTGTAGGTTATTTTTTCTTGTAAAAAAAAAAAAAAGCCACACATTTTTTACGTGGCATGCTTCTTTGTGTGTGTGGGCTTGTTTGTTCATTCATTCATGAATGAATGAATAAACAACCCCCCCCCCCCCACACACACACACACACACACAGCCCTGAGTGTCACCTTTCATTAGAGCCCAAGATGAAGCTTCTATATTGAATCATTCAAAAGTTAGACGTTTTTCCAAACTGTGCCATTTGGCACAATTTGGCACAGTTCAAAAACGCCTGGGAACAACCTGAGAAGAAAAGCTGTGTAATATATTCATTTTTTGTGGTATTGTTACAAAACTTTGACCTCAGCTGGATAACACTTGGTTCTACATTTCTGTTGCATTTTCCAGCCCGGATCTGAAGCTGTGTGTTATTTGCAAGCATTTGTATCCAAAAAAAACACCCAGGCGAAATTTATTTTCTTCAAGCTCAGTATGTTTAGATGACTGTTACTCAGTGGCCGGAGCACTTAGAGAGATTATGACTGTTTTGCCAAAAAATTCAAAGTGTTTTCTTTTAAATGAGACCAACCCCATGGAGATGCTGCAAAGGGTTGAAGAACAGCTTTTGATTTACTTTGGGTACGTTATTTTTTGGCGTTTTTAGGGAAATTGACCAGAGTGCGAGGGGTTAAACCAGTGCTTCTCAATTATTTTTTGTAAAGCCCCCCCTAGGAAAGAGAAAATATTTCGCGCCCCCCCAACTCGCCGCAGTGACTATAAATAAGATCATTATCTATAAAAATTGTATAAGTATACTTAAAATTGTATCCTTTTTAACATTAACAAAAGAAAAAAGCAATATAAATCAACTTTCAACAAATATTAACTTTATTTTGCCACACAGAAACCCTGTTATAGTCTAAAACAGAAAAAAAAAACTTAAAGTGCATCAAAGTGCCCGAAATAAAAAATATGTCAATCCTTATTTAAACTAGAAACATTTTTGACCAACTGAACCATTTGATGCTGAGAAAAATAATTCAATCAATAAATAATATTAAATGTAAATTGATCTGGAACATTAACACAGGAGTACCAATATAATTAACATTTTAGTCTGAAGAAAAAGGTAGAAAAAGGCAGTATCAACTCCTCTGCAATTGTGTGGGGTTTTTTGCACTGCGCAATTTGGTGCGCCACTTTAAATGATGCTGAAAGTGCTCGCTGGTTTACTGATGTAGCGTTCACAAAGCGGGATGATTGTTGGCCGTACTCCGCACGTTTTCGCTGAAAAAAATCAAGCGGCTTATCAACGTGTTGAGGATGTAATGTCTGTAGGTGACGTCTTAATTTATTTGGCTTCATGCTGTCCGCTGCCAACACTTTCAGACACAGTGAACACACCGGTCTCTCCTCGTCTCCCACCGTAGTCAGAGTGAAGCCAAGCGCTAGATAAGCTTCGTCATATTTCCTCGTCTTAGCTTTTGGGAGACTTTCATTTGTCTCTTTACCTCCGTCTCTCTCCGCCTTTCTTTTCGTTACTGTTAAATATTTCTCCATGGTGTCTCTCGAGGGGTTTGTTGACAGCAATTTAAAAAGTTTTAAACTCCCGCACAGACTTTGACAATGAGAGCGCCACTGCACCACCTGCTGCCGTGGATGTGCAATTACACTTTACACGGCAAAAGCAAAGCCTGTTCCCCGGGGTCACACGCGCCCCCCCCCCGGCATCGCGCCCCACTATTTGAGAAGGACTGGGTTAAACACTGAGACTTTTGGCCATGTAAATCTGCAATATTTTTCTCTTAAATTTGCAATTTTTTCTTTTTAATTGACCTTTTTTTCCTCTGAAATTTGCGCTTTGTTACAAATGTACACTTTATTTCACAGAAGTTTTCAATGTTTTCCTTTCTAATATGCAGGGTTTTTTTGTAAAGTGCATTAAGTTTCTCACATTTGCATCTTTGTCCTCTTCAATCAGCAGATTTTTTTTTTTTACTGTAAATTTGCAACATTTTTCCACATAAATTTAAGGCATTTTTTTTTTATTTGAAACTCTTTTCATTAATCTGGGGCTTCTTGTAGATGCACAGCTCTTTTCCTAATAATTTTGCACTTTGTAAAATGTGCAACACATAAATTTGCCTACTTTTCTTTTTAATTTCAAATGTTTTTCTAGTAAATTCACAATTATGGTCTTATAAATATTCTTGTAGATTATACTTATTTTTCTCTCATATTGCAGAGTTTTTCCCTCTTTGATCTGCATCTTTTTCTTGTATATCAGTGAATTTATTCTGTCATATATTTGACAGTTTTTCTGTCCACTGAATACGAGCAAAAGAGCCACAGGTTTCAGACCTCCGGCCTAGCTGATCTACCTTGACAGTTTTGTCATTCTTTTTTTATAATATGGTTCTGATCTAGAAATGTGTCTTTATTCAGAGACTGCCATCTGCCTGACATCTGCTGCTGCCAGCACCCTCTGCCACCTTAGACCAGGTAAAGGAAGCATTACTGTTGTATTGTACATGCATCTTGTTGAGTCTCAGAACTGTATTATTGTCATCTGTTAATATTTGTCTCCATCCTCCCTGTTTTTTTTTTCCAGGAAAGAGAAAGTGGGCTGAAACTCTTCTGGTTGCTGTGCACGACATGCTGGAGTCAGATGCTGAAGCGAGAAGAAATACCGGAGTGAATTAGTTTTCAGTAAATTGATGGTGTGTCTGTTGTATCTTTGAAGTATTTGAAGTATTTTACTGGAAAATAAATGAACATTTTAAGAGTCAGAACTTTGCTTTGTTTTTGTTATTAACAACAGTGATGTTTGATGTGATTGGATCAGAGATATGAAATATTAAATCATCCATCTTTGCTCATTGCATCTCAGGCCTTTCTGATCCTCAGGTGTGTTGAACTGCAGGTTATAATGTGGCAGGAGGAAGAAACACACAAGAGATGAAGGTGGGTTTTTATCTTTACTCCTCAACTGCCACCAAACAACTGACAATAACCACTCCCGGACTCCAACACCGGGAAACACAAACCATGCCCCCCAACACCAAGTCCCACTGGGTGAGAGGTACCTCTTCAGTCTGCCACACAGCACCCCCCCCCCCCACCCGTGAACACCCAGAGGGGACTCCCGTAGTCAAAATCAGTCTCTCACTGGGGGCTTAATGAGCCTGCCATAACGGATGCGCAGCCCTCCAACTGGAGCCACCGGTGAAACCTGTCATGCGAGGAGTCCTTGTGGATGGCGGGCAGGTGAAACACAGTCCATAGCAGGCTGGAAACCAGAAAACTCATCTAGTGCAGACCTAGTCAGGGTCTCAGAAGGGGGGCAACCCCGACGGGGGACCTGGGCTGGAATCGTAAGCTCATCTGCCATAACATGCGCCAGCTTAAGCCCATCTAACGTGACCCACTCTTTACACCCACCCATCTCTAGTACAAAAGTCTTAGGGCCCATCTCCAGAACCCAAAATGGACTGTCGTAAGGGGGTTAGAGAGGCGAGCGGTGCGCGTCATGTCGCACAAAAATGAAACAGGCTGCACTGAGCTCAGTAGGCACAACGATTGTGGAAAACAGTAGTGAACGGGGCTCAGAGCCAGTGTGCCATTGGATGAAAAAGGGTAGATGGTAGGGCCGGCCTGTGGGGTGGAACTTTCGGGAAAAAACTCTCCCGGAACGTGGAGTGGTTGACCGAAAACCAGTTCAGCAGGCGAAGCATCAAGATCTTCCTTAGGAGCTGAACGCAACCCAAGCATCACCCAAGGCAAACGATCCACCCAATTACCATCGGACAGCGTAGCATGCAACACCGCTTTCAATAACCGGTGAAAACGTTCACACAAGCCATTAGCCTGAGGGTGGTACGCTGTAGTACAGTGTACCTACACTCCAAAGGACCTTGCAAGTGCCGACCAGAGCTCCGACACGAACTGGGGGCCCCTATCGGAGGTAATATCTGATGGGGTGCCGAAACGCGCAACCCAGGAAGAAAGAAATGTGCGTGCCCTGTCCGCGGCCGAAGTGGAGGATTGCCTCTGGCCACCTAGTGGGCCGATCCACTATGGTGAGCAGGTGCGTAAAATCCTGCGAAGGGGGTAGAGGACCCATCAGGTCCACATGTATGTGGTCAAAACGTTTAGCTGGAATCTGAAATGGTTCTAGGGGTGCCTTGGTGTGCTGGTGGACTTTAGCGCGTTGACACGCCAAGCATGCGGCCACCCACCCCTTGACATCCCTACGGAGGCCGGTCCAAACAAACTTGGCTCTGACCAGTTTTACTGACGCCCGAACTCCAGGGTGAGAGAGGGAGTGAATTGAGTCAAAAACTCGACGGCACCAGGTTGCAGGGACAACAGGGCGGGGCAGCCAGTGGAGACATCACAGAAGAGAGTAGGACCGCCCTCCTGTATCACCGCCTCCTCGAGTTTGAGGGCTGTACCTGTAGGCTGAGGGGCCAGGATGTCTGGGTCATTGGGCTACTCAGCAGCCATGGCAGAAAAATCCATCCCAAGGTGCACCGGATACACCAGCACACATGACAGGCAATCAGCAATGGGGTTGGACTTGCCAGCCACATGCTGAACATCTGTTGTGAACTTGGAGATGGCCGCCAGATGGCGTTGTTGACGAGCAGACCACGGCTTGGTCACCTTGGACATAGCAAACGTCAGTGAAAAACGCGAGGGGCTGCCATGCCCCGCCCATGCACTGCTTGACCACTGCCTCCATAGCTATGCTGGAGGCATCTGTTGTCACAGGATGAGCGAGTAGTGTTCCGTTCGCAAGGGCAGACTTAGCTCCGTCAAAAGCACGGACCCATTCGGGAGTACAGGTGACAGGGTCATTGGCCTTTTTTAGCCTCAGAGCCTCATAAAGCGGCTGCAGGAGGTGGGCAGTGCGAGGGAGGAAGCGATTGTAAAAACTGACCATGCCCAAAAATTCCTGCAGTGCCTTAACAGAGTCTGGACACGGAAATTCCGCCACCGCTTGAATCTTAGAAGGCAACGGAATCACGCCTCGGGACAAAATGCGGTGGCTTAAGAAGTCAATCACCGGCAGCCCAAACTGACACTTAGCCGGGTTGACGATCAGGCCGTGTTTTTCAAGGCGCCCAAAAACTTGTTTGAGGTGAGACAGATGCTCTTCGGCTCACGGACTGGCTACTAATAGGTCGTTGAGGTAGACAAACATGAATGGGAGGTTGCGTAACACCGAGTCCATCAACCTCTGAAATGTTTGGGCTGCGCCTTTAAGGCCAAACAGCATTTGCAGGAATTCAAAAAGCCCAAACGGGGTAATTACCACAGTCTTGGGGACATCCTCCACACGCACGGGGAGCTGGTGATAACCGCGCACCAGATCCACCTTTGAAAAAAAATGGCAGAACCCGCCAAACGCACTGTAGCATCAGCTTCTCCTCAGGCTAATTCAGGAAATCACTCTTCTTCATCTTAAAGAAATTCTCACTCAACTCTGGTCAAGAATTCCTGTGTTTCTTCATCATTAGGACCCCAGTGTAAACAATTTCCCTTTTGTAGAGAAACCTGATAAGGACTTGCTTTTAAAGGAATAAGTGCACTATAAAACTTCTGGAGTCAGCTTGCAACCAGACAGTTCATGCTGATAGCATCCATTCATACCAGGAACTGATACTCTTAAAAAAGTCATAAACTTCCAAATTTCACTCCTTAACCGGTCAGGTTATGCTGATAAACTCTTGGAGCCTTTCCAGAAGCCCTATAAAACTCTCTAGGCTGCCCCCTCTTCACATACCAGGACCTAA
Source organism: Pholidichthys leucotaenia (assembly GCA_020510985.1). Lineage (NCBI taxonomy): Eukaryota > Metazoa > Chordata > Actinopteri > Cichliformes > Pholidichthyidae > Pholidichthys > Pholidichthys leucotaenia. Next base: position 125,629,425 of record CM035841.1, read on the forward strand.
AAATTATCTACAGCTCAACAGTACCTTCTAGTGGACATCTACGGAATATGTTTCATTACTTGTGCAATCTGGAACTTTGCTACTTATGACTGAGCATTAATTTTTGTCAAGCTCTCATTCCTCAGAATAACTCTGGACACTGAAGATAATCGCCCTTGTGATGGACAATAATGCTTTGCAATAATTCATTAATCCTTGATTTAAATGTGAGTGCATGTCTTAGAAATGTTTTTTTTTTCATGAATGTTATTCAAATGAATGTTAAACTTATTAGTAATAGTATAAATGCATAGTCACTGAATATTAGCCTTGAGTCACTTAATTTAGTTAGATTTTATATTGAGTATAAAATGAATTTTATGGTAACTTAATGAATGTTTGCTGAAACTTGTGTGTCATCTAACATTGTAACCACCGATCACCAGGCTGCCTCCCTGCTAGATTACTCCCCATATACTACTTCCGGCGCCACATGAGTCAGCTGCCTTTTTGCAACAGCGGCTTAATTTCCTCCTATTTCTTATTTACTATCTGGCTTCTCTTGCTAAACTTTCTGATCTGGCGACACCTTATCCATCACAAACACGTAGATCGCCCAAATGTCTCCTGAGCCAGCGGATGGAGCCACTGCTTATGGCAGGAGGCAGTACAATAAGGACCAGCTGTTAGCACTTAACCAGCCCACGATGCTAACGCAAAAACTCGACATACCGGAAGAAATAAGATGGAAACGGCATGGATGTCAAGCTGGAGTAAGACGGCGGGTGAGGAATATAAGGTACAGACCCGTCCTCCCATCCGTTATTATGGGGAATGTTCGATCGCTACTCAATAAGACTGATGAGCTAGCGGCTATGGCTCGTTACCAGAGCGTCTTCAGAGAGACTAGCATGATGTTGTTTACCTAGACATGGCTAACAGAGCTAGCAACAGATGCTAACACCGAACTGGAGGGTTTCCACGCAATACGGGCAGACCGGACACCAGACAGTGGGAAGGCAAGGGGCGAAGGAGTGATAATGTATATCAATAACAGCTGGTGCAAACCGGGACATATCACGGTTAAAGAGCAACACTGCAGCAAAGACACTGAGTTGCTAGCTGTTAGCATGCGGCCTACTTATCTCCCGAGGGAATACTCACACGTGATCTGCATTGTTATTTATGCAAATCCGACGGCGAACGCTGGGACAGCGTGTGATGCCATTCACTCAGTAACTGGCAGGCTGCTGACACAACACCCAGATGCTCTCCTCCTCATCTCTGGTGATTTCAACCATATTTCACTGTCCCCCACTCTGCCCACGTTCGCCCAGTATGTCATATGCCACACTAGAGACAATAAAACACTGGACTTATTCTATGCAAATACTAAGGAGGCGTACACCTCATCACCACTCCCCCCATTTGGGAGATCGGATCACAACTTGGTTCATCTCCTGCCGGTGTACAAAACCCTAGTATACAGACAACCTCCAGTTATGTGCATGGTGAAGATATGGTCTGAGGAGGCAACGGACGCTCTAAAGGACTGTTTTGAAATCACTGCCTGGGAGCAGCTCTGCGATCCACATGGTGAGGACATCGACGGCCTCACTCACACCATCACGGACTACATCAACTTCTGTGTGGACAACACCGTACCCACCAATATCATACGGTGTTGCTCGAACAACAAACCCTGGATCAACCCTGTGATAAAACACTTCTGAGAGAGAAGAAGAGTATCTTCAGGTCGGGGAACAGGGATATGCTGAAGTCCGTACAGAGGGAGCTAAAGAGGAGAATCAGAGAAGGCAAGGACAGCTTCAGGAAGAAGATGGAGGACAAGCTGCAACGGAGCGACATCAGCGAGGTCTGGAGAAACCTCAAAACCATCTCTGGGCTCCAGAATACCTCCTCCCAGACCACGGGGGGCAGGGAGTGGGTGAACAATCTGAACCTGTTTTTTAATAGGTTTGACCAACCGCCCTCCCCCCCCCGCCTGCACACCAACTACTGCTGCCTCTACAGTCATCCAGACCTGCTGTCCACCACCCCCACCAACACCCCCCCCGCTCCCAGCACACAGCCCCCCAACCTGACCCTCACCAAGATCCAGGTGAGGACGGAGCTGTGGAAGATCAAGGCGAGGAAGGCCTCAGGTCCGGACGGCATCAGTGCGAAGCTCCTCAAGTCCTGCACAGACCAGCTGTGTGGGATTGTGGAGCATATCTTCAAGCTGAGCCTGAAGCTGGGGAGGGTACCACAATTGTGGAAAACATCTTGTGTGGTACCCGTACCAAAGACTTCCCACCCCAGAGACCTGAACAGCTACAGACCAGTGGCCCTGATGTCTCACCTGATGAAGACCCTGGAGAGACTGCTCCTTGCTCACCTCCACCCCCTGGTGGGACTAGCGATGGATCCACTCCAGTTCGCCTACCAGCATGGCATCGGGTGGAGGACGCAGTGATCTTTCTTCTTCATCGTTCCCTGTCCCACCTGGAGAAGCCTGGGAATGCGGTGAGGATCATGTTCTTTGACTTCTCCAGTGCTTTCAACACCATCCAACCAATGATCCTGAGGGACAAGCTACTGCGCGCAGGTGTGGACCAGCACCTGTCATCATGGATCCTGGACTACCTCACAAACCGGCCACAGTTTGTGAGAACTCGGCAGCACGGGGACCCCAGGGAACGGTCTTGGCTCCCTTCCTGTTCACCTTTTATACTGCGGACTTCTCACACAACACACTGCCATCTACAGAAGTTCTTTGATGACTCTGCAATCATCGGCCTTATCTCCAACGGAGATGAAGCTGAGTACAGAGGACTTATTCAGGACTTTGTGGACTGGTGCCATCGGAACTGCCTCCAGATCAACGCGAGAAAAACTAAGGAGCTGATGGTGGACTGCTGCAGGCAAGGACAACCCCTCACAGCACCAATTCAATTCAACTTTATTTATATAGCGCCATTTCACAACAACAGTCATCTCATAGTACTATCAACTGTAGTGGGGACCCCACAGTTGCAGAAAGACCCCAGCAATCTGGCAATCCCCTGTGAGCAAGCACTTGGCGACGGTGGAGAGGAAAAACTCCCTTTTAACAGGAAGAAACCTCCAGCAGAACAAGGCTCAGGGAGGGGCAGTCATCTGCTGCAACTGGCTGGGGGGTGAGGGGACAGAGAAGATGAAAAGAACAGACATGTAGAGAGCAAACAGCACGATGGGGACTCAATCTATGGGAGAGAACAAACAGATGTTAATGACCAGCAAAAAAAAAAATATTTCAGAGTGAAGAAGGGAGTGAGGCCCAGAGCATTATTGGAGGTCCCCCGGCTGACTAAACCTATTGGCAGCATAACTAAGGGAGGGTTCAGAAACACATGATCCCTCCCTAATTGTAGGCTGTATCAAAAAGGTAGGTTTTAGCCCTATTCTTAAAAACAGAGATCGAGTCTGACTCCCGAATCCAGATTGGCAGCTGGTTCCACAGGAGAGGAGCTTGATAACTGAAGGCTCGGCCTCCCATTGTACTTTTGGAGATTCTAGGTATTACAAGTAATCCTGCATTTTGGGAGTGTAGTGCTCTGTTAGGATAATATGGTAGTATCAGATCTTTTAAATAAAAAGGAGCCTGATTGTTTAGAGCTTTGTAAGTAAGAAGAAGGATTTTAAACTTAATTCTAAACTCTATGGGAAGCCAATGAAGGGAGGCCAGAACCGGAGAGATATGATCTCTCTTTCTAGTACCTGTTAGAACTCTTGCTGCAGCATTTTGGATCAGCTGAAGATTTTTAAAGATGTTTTAGGACAGCCTGATAATAAAGAATTACAATAATCTAATCTCGAGCTAACAAAAGCGTGGATCCGTTTCTCAGCATCACTCTGAGACAAGATGCTCCTAATCTTGGCAATATTATGCAAATGATAGAAGGCAGTCTTAGAAACAAATTTAATATGTGAATTGAAGGACGGATCTTGATCAAAAATAATTCCAAGGTTCCTCACAGAGCTATTAAGAGAAAGAGTAACCGCATCAAAACTGAAAGTTTGATTTGGAAAGGTATTTCTAAGGTTTTTTGGCCCAACAAGAATGACTTCAGTCTTATCCGAATTTAATAGCAAGAAATTACAAGTCATCCAAGCTTTGATTTCCTTAAGACAGGCTTCCAACTTGGCTAATTGATTACTATCATTGGGCTTCATTGACAGGTATAATTGTGTATCATCTGCATAACAATGAAAATGTATAAAGTGCTTTCTAATAATGTTGCCTAACGGAAGCATATATAAACTAAAAAGAGTAGGGCCTAGCACACATCCCTGTGGAACTCCAGAACTAAGCTTTGAGTTGAAAGAAAACTCATTATTGACATGAACAAACTGGAACCTATCAGATAAATAAGATCTAAACCACTGCAACAAAGTTCCATTAAGTCCAACATAGTGTTCTAATCCATCAGTTAGTTAGTTAGTTAATTCCCTTCACACCATGTTGGTGTATGGGGCGGCGCCTATCTCCGGTTCTCTGACCCTAGGCCACACAGCTACTGTAAGTAGTGAAAGCTACAGTGGGGGGTCAGTCCTCTGGTAGCTCTGTGCGTAACTTTACTTTCCCCGTTCCATTATGCGGAGCACCACGCTAGAAGGCAGAAAGTACCATTTTTATATGGTCTTTGGTATGACCCGGCCGGGATTTGAACCCCTGCCTCCCGGGTGTGGGGCGGATGCTCTACCTCTAATCCATCAAGTAGAATATTATGATCGATAGTATCAAAAGCTGCACTAAGGTCTAAAAGGACAAGTACAGAAACCAGTCCATTATCAGATGCGATGAGGACGTCATTAGTGACCAGCTGTTTCAGTACTATGATGGATTCTAAACCCAGATTGAAACTCTTCAAGTAAACCATTTCCCTGCAGGTGGTCAAGTAACTGCGTAGCAACAACTCTTTCTAAGATTTTTGAAATGAAAGGGAGATTAGAGATTGGTCTATAGTTTGCTAAAGCTCCAGGATCTAGTGTTGGCTTTTTGAGTAAGGGTTTGATTACAGCCGTTTTAAAAGCCTGCGGTACATGGCCTAAAGTTAATGAAGAATTGATTATATGAAGAATAAAGCTACCAATAAGTGGGAAGACTTCTTTAAATAACCTGGTAGGAATAGGGTCTAAAAGACAAGTTGAAGGTTTGGATGAGGAAACTATTTTGTCTAACTCACAAAGGTCGATTGGAGTAAACTCATCAAGACAGACATCAATTGAAGAAGTTGTAGTAGTTACTGTATTTAAGTAGGTAGGTAAACATCCAGGGAATAGACATTAAGATGGTGACATCCTACAAGTACCCGGGTGTTCATTTGAACAATAAACTAGACTGGTCACACAATACCGACACACTCTACAAGAAGGGACAGCGCAGGCTGTTCCTACTGAGGAGGCTCAGGTCTTTTGGTGTACAAGGGGTGCTCCTGAAGACATTCTATGATTCGGTGGTGGCATCAGCCATCACTTTTGCAGTGGTCTGCTGGGGCAGTGGCGTCATAGCAGCCGACAGGAAGAGACTGAACAAACTGATCAAGAAAGCTAGCTCTGTCCTGGGGCAGCGCCTTGACCCAGTGGAGGAGATGGGAGAGAGAAGGATGGTGGCTAAGCTGTCATCTCTGCTGGAGTCTGAGTCCCACCCTATGCAGGACATACTGAACACACTGAGGAGCTCATTTAGCAGTAGGCTACATCATCCTAGGTGCGCAACCGAGAGGTTTCACAGGTCCTTCCTACCTACAGCTGTCAGACTTTATAACCTAAGCAGGGCTGTGCGCAGAGATGGCAAAAAAACGTGACAACCTAATAGTATTGAATGCAGAAGACGCAACAGACTTACACAAAATGGTCCCCTTCAGTATACAACTAGGACAATATCAATCGCTACGAAGGGTGACAATATGTATGGGTACATATTCATACTATGTGGGGTAACTAAATAGACGGTTATGCTGTTTATTCCATCTAGTTACAATGCTCCGCACTGTGTATACTGTATATATATTTATATATTTATGTGTACATATGTATATTCACTGCTCTTATTTTCTTATCTTCTTAATTATTGCTCTGAGTGTTGCTATCCCTGTGCTGTTGCAATCCTGGAATTTCCCCATTGTGGGACTAATAAAGGCTTATCTTCCATCCATCCATCCATCTTCTACCGCTTTTCCGGAGGTCCGGGTCGCGGAGGCAGCAGTTCAAGCAGAGAAGCCCAGACTTCCCTCTCCCCAGCCACCTGCTCCAGCTCTTCAGAGAGGATACCAAGGCGTTCCCAGACTAGCTGGGAGACATAGTCTCTCCACCGAGTCCTGGGTCTGCCCCGGGGTCTCCTCCCAGTGGGACGTGCCTGAAACACCTCAAGTGGGAGACGTCCAGGAGGCATCCTAATCAGATGCCCATACCACCTCAACTGACTCCTTTCAATGTGGAGGAGCAGCGGTTCTACTCTGAGCCTCTCCCGGATGACTGAGCTCCTCACCCTATCTCTGAGGGTGAGTCCAGCAATCCTACGGAGAAAGCTCATTTCAGCCGCTTGTATCCGCGATCTCGTTCTTTCGGTCATTACCCAAAGCTCGTGACCATAGGTGAGAGTAGGAACGTAGATTGACTGGTAAATCGACAGCTTTGCCTTAGAACTAAGCTCCCTCTTCACCACAACAGACCGGTACAACGTCCGCATCACTGCAGATGCTGCTCCAATCCGTCTGTCGATCTCTCGCTCCATTTTCCCCTCACTCGTGAACAAGACCCCAAGATACTTAAACTCCTCCACTTGGGGCAGGAGCCTGTCCCCAACCCGGAGAGGACAATCCACCTTTTTCCGGCTGAGGACCATGGACTCGGACTTGGAGGTGCTGATTCTCATCCCAGCCGCTTCACACTCAGCGGCAAACCGTCCCAGCAAGAGCTGTAGGTCATTGCTGGATGAAGCCAACAGGACAACATCATCTGCAAACAACAGAGATGAGATCCTGTGGTCACCAAGCATGACACTGGCTTATCTTATCTTATCTTAAATTGAGATTGGTTGTTCACAGACAAAGAACTGTTCCCTCATTGGACAAAAGCCCATTCAAACTCCTCTTTATGGAAGATAATTGGTCCGTATTGCTGCCAGTCCTATGTTTATGACCCAGCAGAGCACTTCAGTTAAATGCCAACAGAGCTGCCCTGGCAGCTCAGTTTTTGTCTAAGTTTTCTGTGAGTCTAACTTTCTGTGAGTTCTGGATGTCTGAACCTTGTCAAGTCCTGTGCTAGTTTCTTAAATGGCCTATATCATGCTATTTTAAGCCTTTCAGAGTAAACTATATGCATGTATGTGATAGTATATTGCCTTTGGTACACTGGAGAATGAATTTCTTATAAAATATGAGTTATTTTTGCGAGCTACTTTTCCAACCCGGAAGTAAGATGCCTCGATCTCTGAGGCTCCGCCTCTCCTTCTTGTGGCTGCCGCCCATTTCATGACATAACCCCTGAGCCGGCTGCTGCAGCGTGTCGCTGGGTTCTGCCCACGAAAACAACATCTACAGTAAACTTTAGAAAAGATGGATGAGCATGTTGTGGAGCCTTACACTCTTGACCTGATCACCGCTCCGTTAGCTGCGCAGAGAAAGTGGGGGTGTGTGTTAGCCTGGGGGCGGTGCTGGCAGCACAGGCTCTTCCTGGAGTGGGCGGCTCACCCACGTTCATATGTATGAATGTGGGGACCTAATCATTAGCAGGGACAGGGCGGAGCAGCAGCTCAGAGAGCAGGATTGAGGAGGAATACTCAGAGATGTGTGAATGGAGCAAAATACCACTTTGGGGGTGTTTTTGGTGAGGAATTAACATTATAACGTGCTTAAAATCTCAAAAAAGTTGATTTTGTATGATACAGGCCCTTTAAATCGCCTTTTGATAAGCTTTTGCCTGTTTTTCTGGCAACTGAGGGGAAACCATCCTTTTTCTGTGAGCTCACCTTTAAAGGAGAGTTAAACTCTCAAATCCTTTTTCTTCTTCGCCTCAGAAGCTGTGCTTATTCTGTTAAACTTTTTTTTTCTTGGACTTTTTGACTTTTCCTGACGTTAAAGTGGACTTTTAATTTCCCTGCCTTTAAAGTGGACTCATAGAGATTTTGGACTTTTCTGTTTTCCCATGGAGAAGAACTCAGATCTCGTGGGTGAAACTGACTAAATACATTTTCCTTCAGCCTTTGGGGTTGTCCTGCGTGCCGTGGACATCCTAAATATCGGACTGGTTGCCAAAAGACGTCATGCCTGGCCTGGGACTTAGCTGCCAACTCCACTTCTAAATAAAATAAATAATTCCTTTACCTTATTACACGATATTTTATTAAATATTGCTACAGCACAGAAAAATCTTGGATGTGCGGAACAGGATAACAGTCATTAGCGGTGACGTTGTTAAGCCAACAATAATCACTACACGGCCACCACGACCCATCCGCCTTAGGCACCATGTGGAGCGGCGAGGCCCATGGGCTATTAGAACGCCTTACTATACCCAAACATTCCATAGTGGCAAACTCCTCTTTCTTTATGGCCAACTCAACCGCGTCGAGGCGTCACATGCGTGCGCAAAAACTGGCGGTCCCACGGTGGGGATGTGAGATGTTCCACCCCGTGCTTAGTAGCCGCGGTGGAAAAAGCAGGCGTTGTTAGCAATGGAAAATTTGTCAGCAAATGCAAAAAAACAGTATCTGATGCTAAAAAGTTAGTGTGTGACAACAGCCCAGCTCCCCCAGCCTCACACAGAAAAGTGGCAAAAGGCACAGCATCAATCAAACGGTGGTTAGCAACATCAACACACAAACCATTTGCACATAGAAAATCCACGCCAACAATAGGTACTGTAATGGAAGCGATTACAAAGTCCCACTCAAAACTGTGCCCCTGTAAAAAAACAGTCACAGACCTTGTGCCAAATGTCTCAAAGGAAGAAGCACATCAGCTGCACTCAAACGTGGGCCGTTGCCCGCCGCCGGTCTGTCCGGGCCAGTTGGCGGGAGTAGGCGCTTCTGTGAGCCAGAGTCCACCAGGAAATGTCTCCCTGACAGCGACTCTTTAATGAAGAGCAGCTCACCTCGTCCGCCAGTGCCCACAGCTGCTACCGAGCGCTGGCTCTGGAGTTTTCTCCTCGTCTCAAACATGCATAGAGGAACGCAGTGCTTAGCCTTGCTGCCAAACTGCAGGTGGAAGAAACACAAACCTTTCCCGCATCGTCTCCAGGCCACCACTACAGCTACTGCCGCCGGGTCCACGTCCTCTGTCGTGGGTTGCAGGATATCCAATGCCACGCTTTGCACAGCAAACTGCCTGGTAGCCAGCAAGATCTGATCAGCTTCCTCGGCCAAAGCTCAGTAGTCACCGGTAGCCAAAAGTGGGGAGTTAGCCAAAACTGCGCACACAGGTGACAGGAGCCGGCACAGGAATATGTTTGGAAACAGGAAGCCATCTTCGTCTGCTCCAAGCAGCAGTAGTATTCTGTCCATAAGGTCCACAACCGTGCTGTCACCCAAGCCTGACAGGGAGAGGATTTTATCCGCTCTTTTCGTAGCTGATAGACTATACCTCCGGAGCAGGAACTGTTTGAAGGCGGCGTATTTTACCGTGCTGTGGGGACACACGAAGTAACTGCATGGCACGCTGTGTGGACTGCTGATCCAGAGCATTGACAACCAAGTAATACCTGGTTTCATCTGCAGTGATTCCTCGCAGGTGGAACAGCACTTTGATAAGCTGGAACCACGAAGCCGGGTCGCTCTGCCAAAACTCCGGAAGCTTCACAGCCGCAGTGCAAGCGGCCAGCTGTGAGGGTCGGGGCAACACGGCTGTTGAGGAAACGCAGTTTTCTTCTGTGGTGGACATGCTCAAATTGGGGTCACCAATGTGGCAAGAGGAAAAAACACACAGGAGATAAAGGTGGGTTTTTATCTTTACTCCTCAACTAACACCAAACAACTGACAATAACCACTCCCGGACTCCAACACAGGGAAACACAAACCACGCTCCCCAACCCCAAGTCCCACTGGGTGAGAGGTACCTGTTCAGTCTGTCACAATAAACTTTTTTTTTTTGAATTTAAGTTTTTGTAAAGGGTATACATGTCATTACAGCATTGCATTGTTTATATTTTCATCACATGTTCCCTTTTTTTTGTTTTTTGACAACATTGGAAGAATAATTATTACAACACCCCTTTTTTAAGTGAAAGAAAAAGAGAAATTAAAGAAAGAACAAAAAAAACAAAAAAAACAAAAAAAAAGAGAAAAAAAACAAAAACAAAAGAGAAAAAAAAATGAAAGAGTATCTGAGTAGTGTTGGAACAAAGAGAGGTGCCATTATTGAAGTGGTATTTGTCAAAGATTAGATCTAATGGAAGACACATATGCGTTCCAGGGTTGCCAAAAGTTCAAGAACCCATCCATGTCCTGTCTCAGTGCGAATGTCAACTTTTCCATCAAATAAATGTCTTGAATCACGTTAATCCAATCTTCAGGTGTAGGACAGTCCTTCAACATCCATTTTTTTGTTAGAGCTTTTTTACTTGCCAATATTAAAACAGTGAATAAGTATTTTTCTCCTCGTCTTTCCAGTGATTCCGGTAGTAAACCCAAATACAAAGTTACAAAAGAAAAGGGAACTGTTATTTTGAATATTTTCCCCAATACTGTCTGTACATTGGTCCAATATTGGTGGATAACTGGACATGACCAAAACACATGAAAATGATTTGCAGTCTCATCACCACACAAGCGCCAACAATTCAACCCTTTACGAGTAAATTTGCTTTGTGCAGGTGTTCTGAAAAATCTTACCAAATTTTTCCATCCAAATTCTCTCCACTGCAGGGATGAGGTACTTTTCCATTGTTGTTTATTTAGCTTTTCCCATATTTCCAGTTGTAAAGTGAAATTCTCCTCTTTTTCTCCATCTTTCTTTTATATATGATGTGTTGTCTCCTTTTAAGTCTTGAAGACCTTGGTATATTTTAGAAATGTATCTGATCCCTGGGATCCCTTTATATGCCATTAAGAAGACCTTCAGAACACCTGACTGGGCCCTTTCCAAATCCTCCTTTTTAAGTATTTTGTTTATGTGGTGTCTAAGCTGAAAGAACCTGTAAAGGTCTTGATTTATTAGACCTTGTTTTTTCAAATCTTCAAAACTTCTTAAAATTTGCCCTTTAAAAAAATCGTAATATTTTGTCAGTCCGTTCTCTTTCCACTTTTTAAGTCTAGTGTCTGTTTTATTAGGAGTAAAGTCTTGATCATAGGCAATCCATTGCAGTAATCGATAGGGTTCTTTAGTTTGATTCTCTCTGACTATCTTAAACCAAATTTTTAGCGGGGTCTCTATCCACGGGTTAGTGTTATTCAAAAGTTTAGGTAAGGCATTGTTCCCTATTATCGCCTGTAGGGGGATGTCACTTGTTATTTGGCATTCCATCTCCTTCCATTGTGCAGTGTAGACTAGGTTACATATCTCTACTAAAGTTTTAATTTGTGCGGCTTTAAAATAGTCCCTGATATTTGGCAGCGCAAGCCCACCTTTGTCTTTGTTTAGCTGTAGGGTTCTATATCTGATTCTAGGTCTCTTGCCCTGCCATATGAATCTTGAGATCCTTCTGTCCAGTTCTTGCCATGTTTTTTTGGGAGGTTCTACCGGTATTGTTTGGAAAAAGTATAGAAGACGTGGAAGTATATTCATTTTGACTGCTTCAATTCTTTGTGCGGTACCCAAGAATGGTATCATATTCCATCTTGCTAGATCAGATTTTATTTTTGCCATCAGTGGATCATAGTTTAGTGTTATAATTTTGTTGAGTTGTTTCGGGATATTGACCCCCAGATATTTCATAGATTCAATCTCCCAGTTAGTTTTGAGTTTGCTTAGTAAATACTGATTTGGGTCATAGTTGAATGTTAAAACTTGGGTTTTATGCATGTTTAATTTGTACCCCGATAAATCTCCATACTCTGAAAAAACAGATTAGTTCTGGAAAAGAGGTGTCCGGCTGCCCCAGGTATATTAAAATGTCATCAGCAAAGAGTGCTATTTTATGTTCCCTCTGACCAAGTGTAATACCTTGAATTTTTTGATTCTGTCTTATCCATTGGCTCAGAGGTTCTATGAAGATTGCAAAGAGCAGTGGAGACAAGGGGCAGCCCTGACGACATCCTCTTTCCAGTTCAAAAGATGATGATAATTTACCGTTAATCCTTATTTTAGCTGTTGGTTTTTTATATAATGCCTGTATAGTTCTAATGAAGTTGTTATGAAAATTGAAACTGGATAAGATTCTATATAGGAAAGACCAGTCAACCGAATCAAATGCTTTTTCAGCATCTAATCCCAATATGGCTGCATTTAAGTTATATTTTTTTTATATGATGAATTATGTGTAAAGTGTGTCTAATGTTGTCTTGTGTCTGTCTTTGTCTTATAAAACCTGTTTGGTCTAAATGAATTAAGTCTGTCAGTATATTTTCTAACCTTTTGAACCTTTTCCCACTTGTATGGGAAGACACAAAGTAGGATGTACTTCCTAAGGAGATTGCGGTCCTTCAACATCTGCAGCAAACTTCTGCGGATGTTTTACCAGTCGGTGGTTGCCAGCGTCCTCTTTTACTCTGTAGTGTGCTGGGGGGGCAGTATATCCAAGAAGGATGCGTCCAGACTGGATAAACTGATCAGGCGGGCCGGCTCTGTGGTCGGTGTGAAGCTGGACACCCTGGTGACAGTGGCAGAGATGAGGACTCTGGATAAACTGTTGGATATAATGGACAACGTCAGCCACCCTCTGCACACCGTCATCAGTGACCAGAGGAACCTGTTCAGTGAAAGACTGCTCCTTCCCAAGTGTCGGACCAACAGGCTCAAGAACTCTTTTGTCCACCATGCCATCACACTCTATAACTCCTCACTTGGGGGGGGGGGGGGGGGGGACATAGAGTACAGAGGACAGTAGGGCATTCATAGTGAAATAACCTTAACTTAACCATACTTGTACAAGCCATATTTAGCCTTATATTTATACTGTGTATATTATGTTAAGTGTTTATTAAGTGTTTATTTTTTTCTTTTTTGCTTTTCTGATCTGTATGCTCCTTTTATGTGCTGCTGGAAATTTTAAATTTCCCAGAGGGAGTCATCCCAAAGGGATTAATAAAGTTAAGTCTAAGTCTAAGTCTAAGGATAGTGGTAAAAAGCTTATAGTCCTGATTTAACATACTGATTGGTCTGTAGTTGGCGCAGTCTAGTTTATCCTTTTCAGGTTTAGGTATGACTGCAATGACCCCTTCTCTCCAGGAGGGGGGGGGGGATTTCCCCTGTGCGGAGGTCATAGTTAAATGTTTTCAGGAGAGGAGATAGTTACTGTTTAAAGGTTTTGTACCACTCTGCTGTATAGTCATCTGCTCCTGGGGATTTGTTAGCTTTAAGTTTCATAATTGCTTTTTCTAATTCTTTAGGTTGTATTTCTGACAGTAGTGTTTTATTTTGAGACTCAGTAAGTTGGGGAAGGTTTAAAGTGTTTAGGAAGGCTTCGGATGCGTTTTTATGTTTTTTGAGGGAGTACAAGTTCTTGTAGTAGTTCTCGAAGCTTTTAAGAATATCCTGAATTCTAAATTTTATTTCCTTTGATACTGGGTCTCTGATTTTGTAGATTGCTCTCTCCGTTTGTTGTTTCCTCAATTTATAGGCTAGTAATTTTGCCAATTTGCTGCCTGTTTCATAGTATTTTTGTTTCAGAAATGTAAGTTTCTTCTGGATTTTTATTGTGTAGATCTCATTTATTTGTTTATTAATTTCCTTAATTTTGAGCGAGTCATTAGAATGAGTGTTGTCTTTGTGCTCTTTTTCTAGGTTCTTAAGTTCTGACTCTAATGTGATTAGTTTTTCTTGTCTCAGTTTCTTTTGGATTGCCAGTTTTGCGATAATCTTTCCCCTTATTACAGCTTTGCATGCGTCCCACAGTATTAAAGGGGATACTTCTCCATTATCATTTTCTTCCAAATATCTGAGAATATCTGATTCCAATTCATCTTTCAGTGGTCCTTTCAGCACATTTGAATTTAACCTCCAAGAAAATGTATTATTTGTGTATTTTTGGATACTTAAGTCCATATAGATCGGACTGTGGTCAGAGAGATCCATCAGTCCTATTTTACATGTTTTTACTCTTCCTATGTCTCTATTAAACATAAAAAAATAATCAATCCTTGAGTATGATGAATGTGGTGCTGAGTAAAATGTATAATCTTTTACACTGGGGTTGAATTCCCTCCACACGTCACAGATTCCCATTTCTTTTAGTAGCATCCGAGTTTTTCTACTTTGAGTGTTATTTTGATGTGGAGAATTACCTGATGCATCCCAGTATGGGTTCAGTCTTAGATTGAAGTCTCCACCACATATCACTAAACCTTGGGCTTTAGTTATCATTAGGTCAAATACATTTTAATAAAATTTCCAGTTAGCCTCTGGAGGTGCATATACATTCAGCAGGGTGATATCTTCTCCCTCTAGCTGCCCAAGTACCATGCTGTATCTCCCTTCTTTATCTTTGTGTTCTGATTTTTTTTTTTCAAATATAATTTTGGTTGAGATCAATGTCGCTACTCCCCTCCTCCTCCCTGACTTGTATGAAGATGAAGAGATCATTTTAAACCCTTGTCTAATAAGTTTAGTGTGCTCCACGTCTGTTAGGTGGGTTTCCTGTAAAAATATTATTCCTGCTTCGTCTTTTTTCATTTTGCCTAGAATCTTGGATCTTTTAACTGGATTCAGGATCCCTTTTACATTATATGAGATTATTTTGGTTACACCCTGTTTCTCCATTGTGTTGTCCTATTTAGTATAACAGTGTGGTGGCCCTCTTTTATGCTACTCAGAAACTGAAAGAACATTAAGAACATAGTATATAAAACTTTAAAACAAAAAACTGACAAAAGATCTTCCTGAGCTGAGGTCTTTTTAGTGACCTTAGAAGAGCCTTGCTGGTGTGTTGGCTCTGAGGGAAATTCCTCAGACTCCTTTACGTGCTGAGGGCCCTCTCTAACCCCTGTAAGTTGTCCCATGTTTTTAACATGAATTTCAGATCCCAATCCTAACTTGTAATGATTTTATTTATTTATTTTTTTTTATGCCTATACCCTATGAAATTGTGCGCAACCTCCCACCACCATCACAGCAAACAGTCACGTTATTACAGTATTTGTTAGTGTGGAGAGTTCATGTGGTTCATTGTGACATTTCTATTTTAACAAGTTTTTTTTTTTAAAGACTTATTTGTTTCTAATATTATGTCTGTTCCATGAAATGTTTTACCACTTGCCGATTCTGCATCTCCTTTAATGATTGTTACCTTGTAGGAGGAGGGTTTGATGTGCAGATTGACTAAAAATATCGTTATTCCCTCCTGAAAACGCTCAGTTTTTCCTTATAGCTCTGGCGCTGGGTTTCCCGCTGCTGGCTCGTGGATTTTGAGGGTCTCTGTGTGGACCACGTTTGAGCCTTGATTCTTTCGAACGGGTCTGCTGCGGGTTTATACACCGTTACCGGGAGTCCTCTTCTCGCCATATCCGTGGTTGCTTCTTCCACCGAGTTGTAGAGACACGTCTCATCTCCGTAAAACACCCTCAGCTTTGCCGGAAATGGAGTTTGAAAGTGCAGTTTCTTCTCTCGTAGTACCTTTTTAGCGTCATTGTATTCCCAACGCTTTTTAAGGACCTCCGGGGCGTAGTCGTGCTCCACGAAAACTTTTCTCTCTTGGTGCATAAATCTCTTTTTTCTGCCAAGCCAGTCTTACAACCTCTTCTTTTATTCTGGAGTTGGAGAACTTCACCACCACCGATCTTGGTGGCGCTTCCGCCGCCGGCCTAGGGGCTAATGTACGGTGCGCCCTTTCTATCTTCAAGTCGGTGGTTTGGGGAATTTCCAACTTCTCTCTCAGTAAGGATTCCACGCATGCCGCCATTGTGGTGAAACCGTCCTCGACTCCTTCTTTCAGACCATGAATTCTTATGCTGTCTCTTCTTAGTCTTCCTTCTTGGTCGGTTAGCTTAGCCTCCAGTCTTGACTGTTGTTTGTGTAGTTCCAGCACGGTTTCTTCCAGCCCTTTTATTCTTTCCTCTGCTTCCATGATTCGGTCCTCAGCCTGGTCCACTCTGCTTTGTCCTTTTTATTTCTTCTTTGAATTCACGAAATTCGGCCCAACACTCTCGGTGAAATTGTCTTAATTCTTTAAATACCATTTTTAAGCTAACTTTGTTGCTAGCTTCATTCAGTTCCTCCTCTTCTGAAAGGATATCCTCCGGATCAGATTCTCCGGCCGATGTGTGTCTTGGCCTGATAAATGTTGATTTCTTCTGTTTTCCTTTAGGCATAATGACTTTGTCTTTTGATTTTCACTCTTCCAAAAATCCATTAAATCTGATTTTCAAGGTATTTTCCTGGATCGGGTCTGGGAGCTTCAGCGTTAAGCTGCTATCACCATGGTGTCCAGACCGGAAGTCCGCAATAAACTTCTTTTTAAAATGTACCAAGTTCATCATGTTTAACAAAAGGTCTGGCATTCACATACAGTCATGTGATACAATTTGGACACCCCATTAAATATTCAGCTCATTATTAAATGTTGACATTGATGCCCAATGTATTTTTTTTTTAATTTTAGCCATTTTAAGTGGGAATAAAGGTGGGGTGTCCTACTTTATTCCTCACTGTTTCTTTCATGAAACTTTAAAGAAAATTTTCAAGACTTCAGTTTTGTTTAATTATATAACATGAATCTCCCAGTATTAACGTTAATATTAAATATCCATATGTCTAAATATGTTTAAAAACACACAGACTTATCCAGGGTTACCTGATTTTGTCACATGATGCACTTGTGGCCACTTATAAAAGTAAAGCAAACATTTCACCACATTCCTTCCACATTTTAACCCTCACGCACTGCTCATATATTGTGACAGTATCCTCTCACTATTAAACATTTTTAAACCACAAATAACCCCTTCAGTCACTGATTAATTCTTAACCTTTAAAATCTACTACTGATAGATTTCATAATGCACACAGAGCTGAAAGGCAGGAAATCTTTATTTCGCACAACATAAAAAATTTTTTAAAAAAATGCTCCCAACGGCTTATTGTGAAAATGTGTGTTGTGATTAGTTGGAAGGCACCAGGTAACACATCCAGGCTGCACACACTCCATCTCCTATCTGCAGCAGGCAGCTGGATGGCCAGATGATAAATTGTGTCCATTCTCTCCAGTGCAGGCTTCAGGTGGCGACACACGTGTTGAAATGTTCCTCTGGACACACAGAAATTCTTTGTCCACTGTTCAACCTTTTTTCTACTCTGCTCCGGACTCGGACAGTAAGGAGCATTGCGCAATGAGCTGCAGCGATGTCTGAAATGCAAACAGTACGTTACAATACTGTCTGAAATATTCAGTTGCTATAATCAGCTCAACGACAAGAGTAAAATACTGTTGGAAATATTTACTCATATGACACACATACAATTGACGCGTGTTTAATAAGTTAGACTTTTGTCTGCAGCGCTGCTCTTTCTTCCTCCATGGAACGAAGAACGGTCGACAGTCATTGGATTCTTCATCTCGTTTCTGGACTCTCTCTGTGAACTCTTCCAGCCTCGACATTAGATGACCCATTTGGCAGTCCAAAATAATACTGCGATGAAGAACATGAATGCTGTAGCCTCCTCGCTCTCTATGCTGGCTTCCTTGTTACTGTTGAGTGTGACGCTTAAGTACACGTCACTGTCACAGATCCTTGAGTCACACCAGTCCCTACCACGCCCCCTCATTGCCTGTGTGAATGCAAAACGAAAAGGTTCCCCCGGGGGAGTGTAGTCCCTAGAACTAAACATAAACAGTTGTTAGAACTGAGTTCTTAGAACTTCTCTGTCCGAAAGCACCTAAAGTAGTGATCATCTCTAGCCCAAGAAGCACTTCTGGTGAAAATTTCATTCAAATCCATCCAGTTGTTTTGGAGTATTGTAGCTAACACTCTGTGAGAAGATAAGAGCCTTGGTGGAGGTATGCATTCTCGAATCATCACCAAAATATAATGGTTTCCTCTCTAGTCTGAGAAGCACCTCTGGTGAAAATTTCATCCAAATCCATCCAGTAGTTTTTGTGTAATCCTGCTGCACAAATACAAACAAAGCCCTTGGTGAAGGTATGACCTCTCAGATCATCACCAAAATCTAATCATCTGTTCCCCATACCATTACACACCTTTTCTGAAAATGTCAGCAAAATCCATTCATAACTTTTTGGGTAATGTTCCTAACAGACACACCAACAAACCAATGCCAGCAAAAACATTAAGATAAGATAAGATAAGATAAGATAAGCCTTTATTAGTCCCACAATGGGGAAATTCCAGGATTGCAACAGCACAGGGACAGCAACACTCAGAGCAACAATCAGAAGGCAAGAAAAAACAACATCTAGCAAACATATGTCCATATTACTATAAATGTATATATATATAGACACACAGTGCAGAGCATTATGGCTGGTGAATGTGCAGCAGAAAGTCTAAGCTCTCTCTCCGCGGATGCAGCGGGCCAGCTGGAAGTCTTTGGGCATGATGGTGACCCCCTTAGCGAAGAAGAGACCACCAGGTGGGTCTCGCTGGTCTCCTGCAGAGCCATGACGGCGAAACTCAGGAAACGCGGGACGGTCTTGAAGTCCTGAGCGATCTCCCTCACCAGGCGCTGGACGGGCAGCTTACGGATGAGCAGCTCCGTGGATTTCTGGTAGCGACGGATCTCTCTCAGAGCCACGGACCTGTGACGGCGAGGCCTCTTCACTCTGCCGGTGGCCAGAGCGCCTCTCCGAGCAGCCCTGGTGGCTAGCTGTCTCCTGGGGGGCTTCTTCCTCCAGTAGATTTTACGGGCGGTCTGCTTGGTTCTTGCCATCGCTCTTTATTATTCTGTCTTATATTTCTTTCACGCCGCCTAAACTCCAGCCCGGCACCCGCTTCGTTTTCGCTACAGCTCCCGGTATGTCGAGTTTCCCATTAGCACTGGGCGGCGGCCAAGTGCTAGCTAGCACATTACCTCCTCCCCGTGGCACAGGAAATAAATGTCCACCTCTGTTGGTCTTTTTGAGCTGCTGTGAACAGTCAACTTGAGCAGCAATAATACAGTCAGAAGGACTGACCTGATGGAGCCCTCACTAAATTTTTAACTGTTTCTCTACAGAGAACAGAGGGAGGAGGGATGAAGAAACACAAGAAAGACTAGGACTGCCCCGACTAAAGATTTTCCTGGTCGACCAGTAGTCACAATTTAAAGGAAATAGTCCAATATTTGTAGCACTGTTATGACCAATATATTAATTTCTTCACTGATTCCAGCTGAGACTCTCACTCCTCATGTTATTTATTTTCAATTATTCAGGAAACCTGTGACACCTGTGGGATCATGCGATCTCGGGCTACTGATAAGGGCCTGGTTAGGTTCCACCTCATTGTCTCTTCTCAGCATGGAAGCCACGACTGCGGAACCACTGTTCAGCACCTTTATCTTTTTTCTAATAAACCTTGTTTAAGTTGTGCTAGTGGGTTGGACTCCTTTATATTGATCCCTTCAATCCAGGTGGATTTATTGCACATCATTGACTATTTAGGTATTTTAGTCATTTTTCTTATATTACATATTCATTTTTTATCATTTAATTATCCATGTCATTTACTTTAAGTCTACAGAGTTTCAATTCTATTTTACCACATCCTTTTTTCCTCTTTTTTGTTAGAACTTTTTGATCTACAACTACTTTGTCTTTCTTCATGTTGATTGCTCTTATGTCATTTTCAGTTCACTTCTTCTCTCTCATTTCTGTCTCATCAATCACTGAGTGGAACCTTGACCTGCACCGACCTTCATCAAAGGTTTGGGGCTCCTGCTTCAGTCCAAACTGCTCTCCCTCCTGACTGATGCAGACATCCTCCTGTTCCTCTTTAATCTGGGACCAATCTGCTTCCACCTGAACAACAATAAAGTTTCTCTCCTGGCTTAGAAGCTGCTGCTCATCCAGAACCTCCTCCTGGTCAAAGTCATTTTGCTGTGGGACATCTGGAGGGACAAAAAGGCACAAGAAAGATGTTGGAATATGGTTATGACACAAAGAGATAAAGTTCATCCTCTGAAGCCTGTTGGATAAAAGTGTCTTCAGCGCCAGAGACCCACTGCACCTCTAGTAGAAAAACTATGTCAGTGTGCTGTAAAACACTACAATCAGCTGGAATTGATAATGGGGGTCCATGACAGCAGGGCCAAAGTCTGGGTGCCTACTAAAACACAGCCGGTATGGTATGGAATGTTCCATACATGTTCCGTACACATACATCCTGCCTGCTGTCAGTTCAATGTCAATGTGCCTTCGTCATTAGCCACAGTCTGCATTTAGCATGTTCCGTACATGACAGTTGTAAATAAATGCAATTGCAATTATTAATAAATGAATAAATGCATAAAGAAATTAAGGAACAAACTGTAAGTAGTGATGGGCAAATGTTACCGAGGCTTCGGCGCTTGTCTCATTCTTCAGTGTGTCAGAGCTTGTATCAAAAATACTAAAGTCACATGACCAATGATGTCTGAAGCTTCAAATGTCATTGCTGCTCACTTCGTGCTTCAATGGTTCAATATGTTTTGAAGCTTTCATCAGCTCAGAGCATCATATTGTTTGTGCCCAGTTTTTAAATAAAGTTTTGTAAATTAACCTGAACAAACATTTTACCCTTTTTATTCTGTCATTTATAGCAGTGATAGATAAAACTGAAAGCTGTCTGTCATTTTGACAGATTAGACTGCCATTATTAAATAGTCATTATCAAGCCTATTTTCTCCTTTTATTTATTTGATTTATTTTTTCATAACATCTTGCACATCATGACAGTGTTCTCCGTCTGCACACAGCTGCACACAGTGTCCTCACAGCAGCTGGCCAACTGGCCTGGCGACTGGAGCACAGGGTTTGCAAGAATAACAAATCAATGACATTTCAGATGCACCTTTGCTCCTGTTTTAGAGACCTTATTTGGTCATTCTGGGGAATTGATCCACCTTCTCCCTTGGGACTCACCACGGGCTGCTCCCTCGCAAGACCAGGGAACAGTCCACAGTGCTCAGGAAACAGTGAAATTGTGAAACTGTGCTGCCTGCTGCGCTCTGCACACACCCCACCGGGATACCGGAGCATGCAGTGCCAAAATATGCATCCATCAGTATCTCATTTTCTGACTATTTCACTCCTTATTCACTGTCAATGTTTTAACAGGATGATTTAAAACCAAACTGTAACAGAAACAGGAGTTATTCGATCACATCCACTGAACACATAAATCACAAAAAACATCATTTTTTTTTTCCAGTAGGTCTGCTTTTAGAGTTTGGATGCGGTTAATCTTTCTCTTAATAGTTCTGTGAGGAACCCTGGAGTTATTTTTGATCAAGATCTGTTTTTCAATTCACATATTAAATTAGTTTCTAAGACTGCCTTCTATCATTTGCGTAATATTGCCAAGATTTAGGAGCATCTTGTCTCAGAGTGATGCTGAGAAACTGATCCACGCTTTTGTTAGCTCGAGATTAGATTATTGTAACTCTTCATTATCAGGTTGTCCTAAAACATCTTTGAGTTTTAACAGGTACTAGAAAGAGAGATCATATCTCTCCGGTTCTGGCCTCCCTTCATTGGCTTCCCATAGAGTTTAGAATTAAGTTTAAAATCCTTCTTCTCACTTACAAAGCTCTAAACAATCAGGCCCCTTTTTATTTAAAAGATCTGATACTACCCTATCATCCTAACAGAGCACTACACTCCCAAAATGCTGGATTACTTGTAATACCTAGAATCTCCAAAAGTACAATGGGAGGCAGAGCCTTCAGTTATCAAGCTCCTCTCCTGTGGAACCAGCTGCCAATCTGGATTCGGGAGTCAGACTCGATCTCTGTTTTTAAGAATAGGGTTAAAACCTACCTTTTTGATACAGCCTACAATTAAGGAGGGATCATGTGTCTCTGAACCCTCCCTTAGTTATGCTGCTATTAGGTTTAGACAGCCAGCGGACCTCCAATAATGCACTGGGATTCACTCCTTTCTTCACTCTCGATTTTTTTTTTTTTTTTTTTTTTTTTGCTGGTCATTAACATCTGTTTGTTCTCTCCCATAGATTGAGTCCTCATCGTGCTGTTTGCTCTCTACATGTCTGTTCTTTTCATCTTCTCTATCCCCTCACCCCCCAGCCAGTCGCAGCAGATGACTGCCCCTCCCTGAGCCTGGTTCTGCTGGAGGTTTCTTCCTGTTAAAAGGGAGTTTTTCCTCTCCACCATCACCAAGCGCTTGCTCACAAGGGATCATCTGATTGCTGGAGTCTGTCTGCAATTGTGGGGGTTTCCCCTACAGTTGAAAGTGCTATGAGATGACTGTTGTTGTGAAATGGCACTATATAAATGAAGTTCAATTGAACTGAATTGAGGCCCCCCCGTGACCTGAAAAGGATTGAGCAGAAGAAGATGAATGAATGAACTGAATTGAATTAGAAAAAATCCTTTATGAATAAAACTGACTCTGATGCCAGTGTTTTTCTAAAATTCCGTACAAGAACATTCCACATCTACGGAACATGTACGAAAGGCACTTGGGAATATTGGCAAGTTGGACTGCTAGCATTTTGTACGTAATATTACGTATCAACAGAACATGCAAGTCAAACACTTGAGACTGCTAGCTAGTAGTACCGCCAGCATTCCATAAGGAACATTCTGTATCTAACGTTCTGTACGTAAGGCACTTGGAAATGTCAGGAGGCTGGGCTGTTAGCTAGAAGGACCTAAGAACATGTACGGAATGCAAATGGAGCATGTATGGAATGCATGCAGAACATGTACGGAACAAGTATGGAACACGTACAGAATACTAACGGAACATTCTGGACTGTACCAGCTGTTCTGTGTTTTACTAATCTCCCAAAGTCTGCTGTCTCTGACTGCCTTGTTACGCTCGTCAATAAATCTTTCCCTGTAGATATAACTTTTATTGGAAATTTAGAGACATTTGCTGCTGAATTTTAATCTTTTGTCACTTAAATTTCTGATTTTTTCCAAGATATCTGTAATCTCTCAATTAAGATAAGATAGGCCTTTGTTAGTTCCACAATGCAGGACTAATTATTAACTATTCCTTGTAAGTTAGTGAGGTTTTTTGTTATGAGCTTAAGACTTTTTGTAAATTTAAAACTGTGTTCCTTAAGTAGAACAACTTTTTCCTCCCAAATTGGGTGTTTTATCTTATCACATTCTGCCCAAGGAGTAAACAAAGCTTCTCAAAGCCTCGTTAGCTCTACATACCCAGTTTGTATGATTTTACTTTGGAAACTGAAGTCATCGTTTCTCTTCGTCCTCACACTCAGAATGTGGACTTCCACGTTCGTGCTTTCTCCAGCACTCAGCGTAGATCATCAATGGCAGGTCTCCACGGAGCTACATCAGCTATTCATCCACAACAGAAGCCGAACCACCGACACCGACCACATGAAGGGTATATAGGTCAGTCTGTGCTTATTTCCTCCTGTAAAGACGATGAGCAGCACCGCACTGAAGAGATTCATTCAGGAGTAAAACCGCAGCCTTCTTCCATGGAGGGACCAGCCAGAGCTAACAGGCTAACATGCTACTGTACTAAACTCCAATGGAGAATCAGACGGTTTACGATTTTGTTTCGTTACCGCTTTGGGTCTCAATAACAGCCACACGGAGTCATCATCTGAATAAGTCATAGAGACAGTCTGAATAATCCGGAATCACTTTCATACATGTGGAAGTATTCACCAGATGTTTATTGTTCCCGATGTTGGCTGCGCGCTTCTTCCTCTTCGTTTTGATTGAACGGCGGTTGGCAGCCAGCTTATGGTGCATTACCGCCACCTTCTGCTCTGGAGTGTGGATCAAAATGTGCAATCCCTCCATCCATCTTCTTCCATCCATCCATCCATCCATCCATCCATCTTCTACCGCTTTTCCGGAGGTCCGGGTCATGGAGGCAGCAGTTCAAGCACAGAAGCCCAGACTTCCCTCTCCCCAGCCACCTGCTCTAGCTCTTCAGAGGGGATACCAAGGCGTTCCCAGACCAGCTGGGAGACATAGTCTCTCCACCGAGTCCTGGGTCTGTCCCGGGGTCTCCTCCCAGTGGGACGTGCCTGAAACACCTCAAGTGGGAGGCATCCAGGAGGCATCCTAATCAGATGCCCATACCACCTCAACTGACTCCTTTCAATGTGGAGGAGCAGCGGTTCTACTCTGAGCCTCTCCCGGATGACTGAGCTCCTCACCCTATCTCTGAGGGTGAGTCTAGTAATCCTACGGAGAAAGCTCATTTCAGCCGCTTGTATCCGCGATCTCGTTCTTTCGGTCATTACCCAAAGCTCGTGACCATAGGTGAGAGTAGGAACGTAGATTGACTGGTAAATCGACAGCTTTGCCTTAGAACTAAGCTCCCTCTTCACCACAACAGACCGGTACAACGTCCGCATCACTGCAGATGCTGCTCCAATCCATCTGTTGATCTCTCGCTCCATTTTCCCCTCACTCGTGAACAAGACCCCAAGATACTTAAATCCTCCACTTGGGGCAGGAGCCTGTCCCCAACCCGGAGAGGACAATCCACCTTTTTCCGGCTGAGGACCATGGACTCGGACTTGGAGGTGCTGATTCTCATCCCAGCCGCTTCACACTCAGCGGCAAACTGTCCCAGCAAGAGCTGTAGGTCATTGCTGGATGAAGCCAAAAGGACAACATCATCTGCAAACAACAGAGATAAGATCCTGTGGTCACCAAGCATGACACCCTCCATTCCCTGGCTGCGCCTAGAAATCCTGTCCATAAAAATTATGAACAGGATCAGTGACAAAGGGCAGCCCTGGCGGAGTCCAACTCTCACTGGGAATGACTCCGATCGAGTGTTGGCAATACGAACTAAACTCTCACAACAGTCGTACAGAGACCGAATAGCTCGTAACAACAAGCCCGATATCCCATACTCCCGAAGCACCCCCCACAAAAATCCACGAGGGACGCGGTCAAATGCCTTCTCCAAGTCCACAAAACACATGTAAACTGGTTGGGCAAACTCCCACGAACCCTCAAGAATTCTCGAGAGGGTAAAGAGCTGGTCCGATGTGCCACGGCCAGGACGAAAACCACATTGCTCCTCCTGAATCCGAGGTTTGATCAACGGCCGGACTCTCCTCTCCAGTACCTTGGCATAGACCTTCCCAGGGAGGCTGAGGAGTGTGATCCCTCTAAAGTTGCTCCGGTCCCCTTTTTTGAAGAGAGGAACCACCACCCCGGTTTGCCATGCCAAAGGCACTGCCCCCAACCTCCACGCAATGTTGCAGAGGCCTTGAGGTACTCGGGGCGAATCTCGTCCACCCCCGGGGCCCGGCCACCAAGGAGATTTTTAACCACTTTGGCGACATCAGCCCCTGTGATAGGCGAGTCATCCCCCTCGTCCCCAAACCCTGCTTCCTCTGTGGAAGGCGTATCAGTGGGATTGAGGAGATCCTCGAAGTATTCCTTCCACCGCCCGACGATATCCCCAGTCGAAGTCAACAGTGTCCCATCCGCACCATACACAGTGTGGACGGGGAGCTGCTTTCCCCTCCTGAGCCGCCGAACAGTTTGCCAGAATCTCTTTGAAGCCGACCGAAAGTCTTGTTGCATGGCCTCACCGAACTCCTCCCATACCCGGGTTTTTGCTTCAGCAACCACCCGAGCTGCACTCCGCTTGGCCTGCCGGTACACCTCAGCTGCTTCGGGAGTCCCACAAGCCAACCAAGCTTGATAGGACTCCTTCTTCAGCTTAATGGCCCCCCTCACCACTGGTGTCCACCACTTGGTTCGGGGGTTGCCACCACGAGATGCACCAACCACCTTGCGGCCGCAGCTCTGGGCCGCCGCTTCAACAACAGAGGTGGAGAACATGGCCCATTCAGATTCCATGTCTCCAGACTCCCTCGGAATGTGGTTGAAGTTCTTCCGGAGGTGGGAGTTGAAGACCTCCCGGACAGGGGCCTCAGCCAGATGCTCCCAGCACACCCTCACTATACGTTTGGGTCTACCAGGTCTGAATGGCTTCCTCCCCTGCCATCGGATCCAACTCACCACCAGGTGGTGATCAGTTGACAGCTCTGCACCTCTCTTTACTCGGGTGTCCAAGACATACGGTCGCAGGTCTGATGATACGATAACAAAATCGATCATCGACCTGCGATCTAGGGTGTCCTGGTGCCAGGTGCACATATGGACACCCTTATGCTTGAACATGGTGTTCGTTATGGACAGACTGTGGTTAGCACAGAAGTCCAATAACTGAACACCACTCGGGTTCAGATGGGGCAGGCCGTTCCTCCCAATCACCCCCCTCCAGGTTTCACTGTCGTTGCCCACGTGCGCATTGAAGTCCCCCAGTCCGCTTAATCCTTTTCAGGTCGTGGGGTGGTGGTGGGGGGGGGGCTGGAGCCTATCCCAGCATCTTTGAGTGAGAGGCAGGGTACACCCTGGACAGATGGCCAGTCCATTGCAGGGCCAACACAGAGAGACAGACAACCATTCACTCTCACAGTCATACCTAAGGACAATTTAGAATCCCCAGTTTGATGCCAATTAACCTAACCTGCATGTTTTTGGCATGTGGGAGGAAACCGGAGAAATCCTGGAGTAAACCCGCGCAGACACGGGGAGAACATGCAAACTCCACACAGATCACTG
This sequence comes from Pholidichthys leucotaenia, assembly GCA_020510985.1. Classification (NCBI taxonomy): domain Eukaryota; kingdom Metazoa; phylum Chordata; class Actinopteri; order Cichliformes; family Pholidichthyidae; genus Pholidichthys; species Pholidichthys leucotaenia. The sequence continues at coordinate 125,656,278 of CM035841.1, forward strand.
TTGGTCAGGGGCTGGGATCAAACCCAGGATCCCCCGGCCAAGGGTGAGTTGCTGTGCTGCCGCAGTGCTAACCACTCCGCCACCATGCTACCTGTGCAGTACCTCTGAAGCAAAAAACCCCCACAAAACTCCTAGACAATTAAATTCTCCTTAAAACCCCAATTTCCCTTAAATACTTTTACACATCCTTCACCTGTGCCTATTTCCTCATACTTAAAAACCCATTCAATGTAAAATCATTCATTCCTTCTTTCCTCAATGACTCCCTCAACACCTCCCTCTGTGCCTCATAACTCCTACAACTTAACACCACATGTTCCACTGTTTCATCCTCCTGACATCTATCACATAGACCTGAGTAATGCTTACCTATTATGTTAAGAGTCTTATTTAATGAGCAGTGTCCTATTCTCAGTCTAGTGAGTACTGTCTCCTCTCTCCTGTCATAACACATGACACATGGTGCCCTTCTGTCATACAGCTGCAGAGAAACAACGGAAGCTGCAGCCCGGGATGCATTGTCTATTGCTATGGAAGAGTTGATCAATCCGACAAAACCTTTTCAGATCAGCTCACAACCTCTGCTGTAGTGTAGGGGAAGTGTGTAGTCAACCTGTGATCGAAAGGTGAGGGTGTAGAGGCTGGGTTAATCATCTCAGACTGGATGCAGAGGGTAAACAGAAGGACAATAGGTATGGAGATTATGGTGAGGTAGCAGGAAGAAGGAGTTGGGGGGAGAAGGGATGAATGTATTGTGATGTGAGATGTCATGCAGATGTGAGATGGGTGGTTGATATAAAAGGAGAACCCCTGGTGTACAGAGACATGCTTTTTCTGTGTATGACTGATGTGAGAGTGAATAAAGTCATCTGCTGCATAAATCTATTTCCGTTATTTACACTCTCCACACTGGTGACCCCTTGACGAATTATGGAACACGAGGCAAGAACCCAGGAGTCGGCCCGGACGGGAAGCCCCAGCGACGCGGCAAGCATCCCAGAGACGGCCCGGACAGGAACCCCCAGCAACACGTGCGCTGTTTCAGTCAAACTACCGGACTTTTGGCTGCACGACCCGTGATCTTGGTTCCACCACACCGAGGCTCAGTTCGCCCTCTGGGGAATAACGGCAGATGACACCAAATATTACTATGTGGTCGCAGCGCTGGACGCTCGCACGTCTCAGCAAGTAGCGAGCCTGCTCCAACAGCCTCCAGCCCACAACAAATACGAGACTCTCAAGGCCGCGCTGACCCGGCGCTACACGCTCTCGGACTGTGAGAGAGCGGAGAGGCTCCTGAGGCGCTCCGAGTTAGGAGATGGGTCGATGGTCGAACTGATGGAGAAGATGTTGGCGTTGATGGGCACGGATGACGGGCATTTTCTGTTTGCCCACCTTTTCCTCTGGAACCTCCCAACAGAGGCAAGAGCGGTTCTTGCCAATTCGCCGTTGCTGGCTGCGCGTGACTACCGTGCGCTAGCCCAGGAGGCAGATCGAATCATCCTCACCACCAGAGCCCTCACAGTGAACGCGGCGGTGTCAGAACCCAGCGAGACGACCAGCGGAGGCGAGGAGCCGCCGACGGTAGCGGTAGCGGGGGCCGGGAAGCGCCAGAGAGACACGCTCTGCTTCTACCACCGCCGCTTTGGAGAGAACGCACACAGATGTGTGCCACCGTGCCAATTCAAGTGTTCGGAAAACGCCAAGGCCGGCAGTCGGTAGCAGCTGTGACCGCCGGTGAAGAGAACAAGCTGCTCTACGTGACGGGCTCGCGCTCAGGGAGACAGTTCCTCGTAGACACCGGAGCCCAGAAGAGCATCATCCTGCCATCCTACGCCGACCAGCTAGCGGGAGCTAGCGGCCCCGGGCTGGTAGCAGTAAACGGCTTGGACATTAAGACTTTTGGTGAGAGAACACTGACTTTATCCCTACACGGTCGTATGTACGAGTGGACTTTTGTCATAGCGGCATTGAGTTTCCCAATCTTGGGAGCTGATTTTCTGTGTGCACACAGGTTGCTAGTTGATGTTGCTAACAGACGCTTGGTTAATGCAATGTCTTTTGATTCTCTCCCCTGTACAGCTCGAGGGGCCGGGCCAATAACACAAGCCAACGTCACAGCTCCAGGTGGTAAGTTCCACACACTGCTCACTCAGTTCCCAGCACTCATGGTCCTGACGTTTTCGGCAGCCATCGCTAAACACGGGGTGGAACACTTTATCACCACCACCGGGCCGCCCGTTTTCACACGACCTCGGCGCCTGGACGCAGCTAAACTGGGCATAGCGCGTGAGGAGTTTGCCAACCTGGAAAGGTTGGGCATCATCAGGCGATTGAACAGCCCATGGGCATCCCCGCTACACATGGTCCCTAAGGCCGAGGGATCAAGGCGACCGTGTGGAGATTTCCGCAGACTGAATAACGCCACAGCGCACAACCGCTACCCGATTCCCCATATTCAGGATTTTTCTGTTCACCTCGCCGGGGCACGCATTTTTTCTAAAATAGACCTGGTCCGTGGTTACCACCAGGTCCCAGTGCGTGCAGAGGACGTACCCAAAACAGTGGTAATAACTCCGTTTGGCTTGTTTGAGTTTTTACGCATGCCCTTCGGATTAAAAGGAGCGGCACAGACATTCCAACACATGATGGATGCGGTGTTGCACCATCTCCCGTTTGTGTTCGTCTACCTGGATGATATCCTGGTGGCCAGCGCGTCCGAGGACGAACACGTAACCCACCTCAGGACGGTTTTCCGGAGGTTGGAGGAGCACGTGTTAATAATCAACCCGGCGAAATGCCAGTTTGGCGTGACGGGGATTGATTTTTTTGGGGCACCGCATCTCACCGGAGGGAGCGATACCCTTGCCCGACAAAGTGCGTGCCGTGGCGAATTTTCCCCGGCCTCAGACGGTCAGGGAGCTGCAAGAATTTTTGGGGATGGTTAACTTTTATAACCGGTTCCTCCCCCGCGCAGCTCAACTCATGCAGTCATTGTACGCCGCGCTCAAGAAATGGAAACCCGCGGACAGAGTCGAATGGACTCAGAAGCGGGAGCAGGCGTTCTCTGAGGTTCAAACAGCCCTGGCAAACGCCGCACTGTTGGTGCACCCAGACCCGGCGGCCCGGATAGCGCTCACTACTGACGCCTCGGACGTGGCCATAGGGGCCGTCGTGGAGCAACGTGTCGCCGGTTCCTGGCAGCCACTCACTTTTTTCAGCAGGGCTTTGCGCGACAGTGAGCGTAAATACAGCGCGTTCGACAGAGAGTTGCTGGCTCTCCACCTGGCCATACGCCACTTCCAGTTCTGGCTGGAAGGGCGCAGCTTCACCGCGTTCGTGGACCACAAGCCGCTAACGTTCGTGATGGCCAAGGTTTTGGAACCATGGTCGGGCTGGCAGCAGAGACAGCTGGCCGTGATCTCGGAGTTTACGACCGATATTCAGCATGTGTCAGGTAAACTGAATGTGGTGGCGGACTGCCTCTCGTATGCAGTAGTGGCCCCGGTCTGCGTGGGGATAGATTATACAGCCATGGCCGCAGAGCAGATTGGCGATACGGACGTGTGCGCGCTCCAGTCTGGACCAATAGGGTTAAGGCTGGAGAGCAGAGTACTGCAAGACGGCAGCCCCCCCCTAATCTGCAACGTCTCTACGGCACACCCGCGCCCAATGGTCCCAGTTGTTTGGCGCCGCCGCGTGTTTGAGTCATTTCACGCTCTGGCGCACCCAGGAGTGCGCGCGTCAGTCAAAATGGTGGGAGCGAAGTTTGTGTGGCCAGGCCTGCACAAACAAGTGAAAGAGTGGGCTGCAGCCTGCGTAGCGTGCCAACGAGCCAAAGTACACAGACACACGAAGTCTCCTTTGGAGCTGTTTCGTATACCGGCGAAGAGGTTTGACCATGTTCATGTGGACCTCGTGGGCCCCCTCCCGCCATCTCAGGGGTGCACGCACCTTCTGACAATGGTGGACCGCACCACACGCTGGCCAGAAGCAGTCCCGCTGGCAGCAACCACGTCCGCAGACGTGGCGCGCGCTTTTTTGACGACATGGGTGACACGTTTTGGAATCCCATCGGACATCACGTCCGATAGGGGCCCTCAGTTTGTTTCTGACCTCTGGTCCGTGATGGCCCGTAGCCTGGGTTTTGCAATTCATCACACAACTGCGTACAACCCACAGGCCAATGGGTTATGCAAGCGTTTTCATAGGTCACTGAAAGCAGCGCTCAGAGCTTCGCTGATGGATGCAAATTGGGTAGACCGGTTGCCGTGGGTTTTATTGGGGTTGTGTTCCGCACCAAAAGAGAATTTGGAGGCTTCCCCGGCGGAGCTTGTTTTTTCTCAGCCACTGCGGCTGCCCAGGGAATTTTGCCAGATAATCCTGCGCCGGACAGCTGCCCGTCTCAGCGTTTGCAGCATAGCGCAGACACAGGCATGCTGCCCGGCCCGGCCCGGCCCACCACTGTTTTCCACACGCTTTTGTGCCAAAAACCCTCCATTGCGCCCACCCTATGATGGCCCGTTCAGAGTGCTGGAAACAGGGGACAAACATTTTTTGTTAGACTTAGGGGGTCATCGGGAGAAAATATGCATAGACAGACTTAAACCCGCCTTTGTGGTGGCGGACGAGCAAGTGCTGTTGGCTCAGGCCCCTCGGCGTGGAAGACCCCCACGGAGAACTCCCCAGGTAAACGATTCATCAGAGCAGCCACACGGGCAAGTCGAAGGTCCCCCCCCCGCCCCTCGCCATGGCCAACCCGCAGACAGACACACCCCCAGGAGCCCCCCACCGGCACAGCAGCGCCGCGGAGGCGGTAAACCCCCGTTACAGCAGATATGGGAGGAGACTGAAGCCAAAAGGACGTGAGGACTGAAACTTGGTCTGAGATTCTGGAGGGGCCGTGTAGAGACTGGGTTAATCATCTCAGACTGGATGCAGAGGGTAAACAGAGAAGGACAATAGGTATGGAGATTATGGTGAGGTAGCAGGAAGAAGGAGTTGGGGGGAGAAGGAATGACTGTATTGTGATGTGAGATGTCATGCAGATGTGAGATGGGCGGTTGATATAAAAGGAGAACCCCTGGTGTATTGAGACATGCTTTTTCTGTGTATGAATGATGTGAGAGTGAATAAAGTCATCTGCTGCATAAATCTGTTTCCGTTATTTACACTGTCCACAAGGGGTTCGTTTCCAGCTGTTGCCGCCGTCTGTCTTAGTAATGTTGTGTGTGAATATGTGATATTGTATATGAATGGGTAGATAGCCAAATCTGTTAAGTGCTTTGGTCATCCAGAGACTGAAAAAAAAGAAGAGTTACATAAACAAATGTCATACTAATACATGCGATGGAATTTAGAATCCTAAATTAACATAAAAATGTTAGGATTTAGGAAAGGGTAAGGTTAAAACAATAGTAGATATTAAATCTAAAAATCGAAACAAAATATGGGTTAATGTAACACTTCTGTGTTATTGTAGTGTTTCTTTAGGGGGTCGTTGTGTAATAAAATACTGCAGGATCTGATAACTTCTCTTTATCCTCCTCTTTACATTCCACCAAATCCTCACTACACACATTTGAGGTCCTACAATAACATGAGAAATACCTTTCTTCAACTGCTGATAAAAGCCTTCGATTTCTGTAAGTCTAGCCTCTGTGGTCTGTAGATACGGAAGATGTTTTCCCAAACAAACTCACAGGTCCAGTTTAAAAACAAACACAGACATCTATATGTGAATATCCATCTATTACCTTCTTAACCTTAGTCTTTCGTAAATCCTAAAGGCTAACCTCTTAATGTTCATTTAGGATTCTAAGTTCTATCTCATGTAAAAATGAAATTGCATTCTTTTATATAGGTATTTCAAAAAAAAAAAAGTCTGGATGACCGAAGTGCTTAATCTACCCATTCGTACAAATCACATATTCACACAAACTTATTACAAAGACAGCGACAGCGAGCGATGAACCCCTCACCTTTGGATCACAGGTAGACACACTTTTCCCCTACACTACAGGGACAGCAGCTGTAATCTGATTTGAAAAAGTTTTGTCAGATTGATCAACTGTTCCATAGCAATAGACAATGAATGTAGGGCAATGGCATTAATATAATGTGGGGCACATATGTTGGTTTCATATGCTCCACAGATATATTGCAGTATGCTTATTGTTTGCTTCACGTCTCAGGGGAACAAAGGCACTGAGCCTCCTAGGGGTAACAAGGAGGTGTGAGATCTGGCCTTTTGTTTCAGGGAGATGGCCTTGAGGGATTTCTTGACCACCGGAGACTAGGGGGTGGATGATGTTAAGATCGGAGGAAGTTACATTGTGACTGGGATTAAGTACCATGTGACTGTATGTTTGATTAAGTACCATGTGACTGTATGTTTGATGTCCTGGGTATAAGAAGGACAGATGTGGAAATATTCCTCCTCTTTTTCTGCTTTTGAATGTTGGAGAATGTGATTGTGAATAAAGCTGAACCTGAGGAATAAACTCAGCCTCGTCCTTTCCACACATCTCCACAATAACATATTTGTAGATTTTTGTGAATGTGGTACGGCATGTCATGTGACACAATCAAATTCGAGCCACATCTGGAACAAGCAATTCTACAGGTACGGTTCTGTATCCATAGCCACTCCTGCATAAGACGACATTAATAGAACGTATTTGTAGATTTTTGTGAAGGAGGTACAGCATGTAGAGTCACATGACACCAACTGGCCATTCGGATTCAAATCGTATCTGGAGAAAACATTCTATGGCTACGGTTCCATATCCATAGCCACTGCCAACTTTAATTGATGTAAAGTGCTCCTCAATCGATAAGCTGTCATGCAGGTTTAAAACAAAAGGTTCCAATATACTTTTCTAATCCAAAGCACTGACAGTGAGGAGTAAGTTTTCATATTAATGTTACTGACAGAATTGTTTTCTAGCTGGGATCCTGGCATACACGTATCTCCCTTTGCTGTATCTGATGAAATAATCCACTTCTAGGCCGCTGTAAGGTTATACAACAGCTGACAACTTTAACTATGTGGAAAATTATCTTTTACATTGACAAACATCATATGTTTAACTCGTGGCAAAATTCGATCGGGATCAAAAGCTAGTTGTTGTCCAACTGCTAGGGTACAGGGTCGTGAAAATATGTAAATTAAAAAAACTACAAACACAGAAATCTTAAACTACGTCACGTTTCCAAAGAGCGCCCAGGGTGAAGTAACTGACTGTTGTCTGGATCAACTCCAGCTCTCAAAATAGAAAACAATACATTTGTGTTGTTTTTCTCCTCTGGATCCTTCTTTCATCGGACAGGAAACAGGAGGTGAGGTTTTAATAATCTCCCGCCATGATCAATGTTTGGTGATGTGGGATGATGGGAATTGTTGTCCGCTAATCATTTTCACAAAAGCTAAATATTATCCTGTTATTATACGACAGCTGACAACTTTAATTACCTGGAAAATTATATTTTAAATTGACAACCATCACATGTGTAACTCATGGCAAAATTTGATCGGGATCAAAAGACAATTTTGCTCCTGAAACACCATTAATTTCAATCGAAAATTTTTCAGATTGAAGGTCCCATATGCGGAAATAGAGGGGGCGTGACTTCGGCTCTCTATAGAGGGGATGCACATGATGTTACAAAACAGAAGTAATGGCAGTTAGAAGACACTAAGTGGCAAAAATGAGTGGCAGCATTAGGGTGTAAGCAGCAAAACACAAAAAATATACACAGTATTCATGCTGTAGCGACCCTGAATAGGGAGTAGTGAAGTGTGTGTGTGTGTGTGTATTCAGTCATAGGAGTACACAAAGTACTCAATAACTCATTTTAACAGTAGAATTCTATATGCCAGCTTCCACGTTACTCAGTTACTTTTCACAGCCTTTTAATATGACTGCAATATCAGAAACCTGGGTTAATAGTGACAGGGGCATGGATTTTGGGATAGATGGTGTCATGATCGTGCCCAATCTTGAATGAATGAATGAATGAATGAATGAATGAATGAATTTATTTCGGATAGTACAGTACAGCCCCCTCATGGATCGTCACCTTATCGTGGTGGGGGGGTTTGCGTGCCCCAGTGATCCCAGGAGCTATGTTGTCCGGGGCAATTTGCCTCTGATAGGGTCTCCCAAGACAAACTGGTCCTGGGTGAAGGGCCAGACGAAGAACGATCCAACAGACTCTCATGATAAATTGTATATCAAGGATTCAGTGTACCCCGCCCGGTATGGGGTTACCGGGGCCCCACCCTGGAGCCAGGCCTGGGGGAGGGGCTCGAAGGCTAGCGTCTGGTGGCCGGGTTTCCACCCATGGGACCCGGCCGGGCTCAGCCCGAAGGAGTTACATGGGTCCGCCCTCCAGTAGGTTCACCACCTGCAGGAGGGATCATGGAAGTCCGGTGCTATGTGGATTAGGTGGCAGTCAAAGGCGGAGACCTTGGCGGACTGATCCCAAGCTTTCTAAACTGGCTTTTGGTACGTGGAATGTCACCTCTCTGGTGGGGAAGGAGCCTGAGCTGGTGTACGAGATTGAGCGATACCGGCTAGATATAGTCGGCCTCACCTCAACACACAGCTCCGGTTCCGGAACCAGTCTCCTGGAGAGGGGCTGGAGCTTGGCCTTTTCTGGAGTTGCCCCGGGCGAGAGGCGACGAGCAGGGGTAGGTATTCTTGTATCGCCCCACCTTGCTGCCTCTATATTGGAGTTTTCCCCGGTGGACGAAAGGGTTGCTTCCCTGCGCCTTCGGGTTGGGAAACGGGTCCTGACCATCATTTGTGCCTATGCACCAAATGATGTTTCAGAGTACCCACCCTTTTTGGAGTCTGTGACTGGGGTGCTGGAGGGTGCTCCTCCTGGAGACTCCATTGTCCTACTGGGGGACTTCAATGCGCACGTGGGCAACGACAGTGAAACCTGGAGGGGGGTGATTGGGAGGAACGGCCTGCCCGATCTGAACCCGAGTGGTGTTCAGTTATTGGACTTCTGTGCTAACCACAGTCTGTCTATAACGAACACCATGTTCAAGCATAAGGGTGTCCATATGTGCACCTGGCACCAGGACACCCTAGGCCGCAGGTCGATGATCGATTTTGTTATCGTATCATCAGACCTGCGACCGTATGTCTTGGACACCCGAGTAAAGAGAGGTGCAGAGCTGTCAACTGATCACCACCTGGTGGTGAGTTGGATCCGATGGCAGGGGAGGAAGCCATTCAGACCTGGTAGACCCAAACGTATAGTGAGGGTGTGCTGGGAGCGTCTGGCTGAGGCCCCTGTCCGGGAGGTCTTCAACTCCCACCTCCGGAAGAACTTCAACCACATTCCGAGGGAGTCTGGAGACATGGAGTCTGAATGGGCCATGTTCTCCACCTCTGTTGTTGAAGCGGCAGCCCAGAGCTGCGGCCGCAAGGTGGTCGGTGCATCTCGTGGTGGCAACCCCCGAACCAAGTGGTGGACACCAGTGGTGAGGGGGGCCATTAAGCTGAAGAAGGAGTCCTATCAAGCTTGGTTGGCTTGTGGGACTCCCGAAGCAGCTGAGGTGTACCGGCAGGCCAAGCGGAGTGCAGCTCGGGTGGTTGCTGAAGCAAAAACCCGGGTATGGGAGGAGTTCGGTGAGGCCATGGAACAAGACTTTCGGTCGGCTTCAAAGAGATTCTGGCAAACTGTTCGGCGGCTCAGGAGGGGAAAGCAGCTCCCCGTCCACACTGTGTATGGTGCGGATGGGACACTGTTGACTTCAACTGGGGATATCGTCGGGCGGTGGAAGGAATACTTCGAGGATCTCCTCAATCCCACTGATACGCCTTCCACAGAGGAAGCAGGGTTTGGGGACGAGGGGGATGACTCGCCTATCACAGGGGCTGAGGTCGCCAAGGTGGTTAAAAATCTCCTTGGTGGCCGGGCCCCGGGGGTGGACGAGATTCGCCCCGAGTACCTCAAGGCCCTGGATGTTGTTGGGTTGTCATGGTTGACACGCCTCTGCAACATTGCGTGGAGGTCGGGGGCAGTGCCTTTGGCATGGCAAACCGGGGTGGTGGTTCCTCTCTTCAAAAAAGGGGACCGGAGGGTGTGCTCCAACTTTAGAGGGATCACACTCCTCAGCCTCCCTGGGAAGGTCTATGCCAAGGTACTGGAGAGGAGAGTCCGGCCGTTGGTCGAACCTCGGATTCAGGAGGAGCAATGTGGTTTTCGTCCTGGCCGTGGCACATCGGACCAGCTCTTTACCCTCTCGAGAATTCTTGAGGGTTCGTGGGAGTTTGCCCAACCAGTTTACATGTGTTTTGTGGACTTGGAGAAGGCATTTGACCGCGTCCCTCGTGGATTTTTGTGGGGGGTGCTTCGGGAGTATGGGGTATCGGGCTTGTTGTTACGAGCTATTCGGTCTCTGTACGACCGTTGTGAGAGTTTAGTTCGCATTGCCAACACTCGGTCGGAGTCATTCCCAGTGAGAGTTGGACTCCGCCAGGGCTGCCCTTTGTCACCGGTCCTGTTCATAATTTTTATGGACAGGATTTCTAGGCGCAGCCAGGGAATGGAGGGTGTCATGCTTGGTGACCACAGGATCTCATCTCTGTTGTTTGCAGATGATGTTGTCCTGTTGGCTTCATCCAGCAATGACCTACAGCTCTTGCTGGGACGGTTTGCCGCTGAGTGTGAAGCGGCTGGGATGAGAATCAGCACCTCCAAGTCCGAGTCCATGGTCCTCAGCCGGAAAAAGGTGGATTGTCCTCTCCGGGTTGGGGACAGGCTCCTGCCCCAAGTGGAGGAGTTTAAGTATCTTGGGGTCTTGTTCACGAGTGAGGGGAGAATGAGATTGACAGACGGATTGGAGCAGCATCTGCAGTGATGCGGACGTTGTACCGGTCTGTTGTGGTGAAGAGGGAGCTTAGTTCTAAGGCAAAGCTGTCGATTTACCAGTCAATCTACGTTCCTACTCTCACCTATGGTCACGAGCTTTGGGTAATGACCGAAAGAACGAGATCGCGGATACAAGCGGCTGAAATGAGCTTTCTCCGTAGGATTGCTGGACTCACCCTCAGAGATAGGGTGAGGAGCTCAGTCATCCGGGAGAGGCTCAGAGTAGAACCGCTGCTCCTCCACATTGAAAGGAGTCAGTTGAGGTGGTATGGGCATCTGATTAGGATGCCTCCTGGACGCCTCCCACTTGAGGTGTTTCAGGCACGTCCCACTGGGAGGAGACCCCGGGGCAGACCTAGGACTCGGTGGAGAGACTATGTCTCCCAGCTAGTCTGGGAACGCCTTGGTATCCCCTCTGAAGAGCTGGAGCAGGTGGCTGGGGAGAGGGAAGTCTGGGCTTCTCTGCTTGAACTGCTGCCTCCGCGACCCGGACCTCCGGAAAAGCGGTAGAAGATGGATGGATGGAGTACAGTACAGGTTAAAAGAAACTGAATAATATAACAACAAGGTCAAATTAGACAAAGACTCCTCTGATTATACAATTCCATGTAAGTTATTCGAAATGGGTGATGGCTGAAGCCGCAGCTTATATTGCCCACCCATATTCCATCCCGGAATTCAAAATAGAAAAAAGAGAAAACAGTCAAGAGCGATTACAATTCAAAACAAAGCTAAGACAAAATGTGACTGAGAGAAAAAAAAGAAAACTAAGCTAGGCTAAGTTAAGCGGTTACTATTCAAAAACAAATCTAAGACAAAATGTGACAGAGAAAAAAAGAAAAAAAAAACAAAAAAAAACCTAAGCTACAACACAACACAGGCTGGATATGTCAATTCTTATGTGAGTTTACATGTCGTCTTGTAAATATGTCTGGAGTATTTCTTCCTTTAGTTTTTGTTTAAATTGTCCAAGCGTTGTACATGATTTTAATTCAGGTCCAAAATCGTTCCATAATCTGACTCCTTGCACTGAAATACAGTGTTGCTTGGTGGTTGTTCTCACTGTAGGCTTTTGAAATATACATGTTCCTCTGAAGTGATATCGTTTCTCCCTTGTTTGGAACAACTTTTGGATATTTGCGGGCAGTGATAAATTCTTCACTTTGAACATTATTATTGCAGTTTTAAAGTCAACCAGATCTTTCAACTTGAGAGTTTTTTGTTTAAGAAAAAGTGGGTTTGTTGGTTCCCTGTAAGCTGCTTTGTTTATTATTCTAATAGCTCTCTTTTGAAGCATAAAGAGTGGATATATGTTTGTTTTATATGTATTTCCCCATACTTCATTACAATATGTCATGTATGGGAGTATTAATGAATGATACAAGGTGTATAGTGTGGGATGATTCAGCAAATATTTCACTCTGTGTAATATTGCAATTGATTTGGATACTTTACCTTTAATATAATTAATATGTGACTTCCAACACAGTTTGTTATCAATTATTACTCCAAGAAATTTAGTTTCAGATACCCTTTCAATCTCTACACCATTTACACTGAGTTTGGGTACTGGGTTGTTGTGATGGTTGTTAAAGACTATGAATTTTGTCTTACTTAAATTGAGCGTTAATTTGTTTGAATCAAACCACAGTTTAAGCTTTCCTAATTCCTTTCCGAGTGTATCCAGAAGTTGTTCCAAATTGTTTCCACTACATAACAGATTAGTGTCATCGGCAAACAATATTAAGTCCATTTTTTCTGAAACTTTACATATATCGTTTATATACATATTGAATAATAATGGTCCCAAAACTGAACCCTGTGGGACTCCACAGGTGACCTTCAGTAACTGTGAGTTTTTGTTGCCAACACATACATACTGATATCTATTCTTTAAGTAACTACTTAACCAGGACAGTGCTACCCCTCTAATACCACAATTTTGTAGTTTCTTTAATAATAAATTGTGATCTACTGTATCAAATGCTTTTTTAAGATCCAGGAATACTCCAACTGAATACTCTTTATTTTCAATGGCTGTTGATATTTTTTCTGTAAATTCCATTAGGGCATATGCAGTTGTCCTCTTGTGTCTGAACCCATATTGCTGCTCACACAATAAATCATTCTTCAGTATGAAGTTGTCAATTCTCTCATAGAATATTTTTTCAAGTATCTTGGAAAATTGCGGTAATAGTGAAATTGGTCTATAGTTTGAGAGTTCCCCTCTGTCGCCCGTCTTGTATATCGGAATTACTTTAGCTATTTTCATTGCATTGGGAAATATACCTGATTGGAGAGACAGGTTACAGATATACGTCAGTAGTTTTACTATGCATTCGATAACAGTTTTGACTAATAGCATGTCAATACCATCACAGTCCGTAGATGTTTTACTTTTGAACGATTTAACAATTTCAATGACCTCTCTTTCATCTGTGTTCTTTATGAAGATGGAGTCTTTTACAGCAGTGTTATTGCATATTGTATCGCCTGTAGGCACCGTAGTGGGTATTTCTCGGGCCAGATTAGGTCCAATGTTAACAAAAAAATTATTAAATTCATCTGCAGGTGAAGCTATATTCACACTCCGAGTCGTTTTATTATTTTTTGGAATATTAGTTGGGTTGCTTGTATTTCTGCTTTTATTTCCAAGGATACTGTTGAGTATTGTCCATGTATTTTTAATATTGTCTTTGTTTTTCTCCAGTTCTTTACTGTAATAGTCTCTTTTACTACATCTTATTATATATGTTAACTTATTTTTGTATGTTTTATACCGCTGCTCTGCTTCTTTTGTCCTTTTCTTTAGGAAAGCTTTATATAATAATTTTTTCTTTTTACACGCCTTTTGTAGTCCTTTGGTTAACCATGGCTTATCAGCAAATTTGTGTTTAAGCTTTTTTTTTTACTAATGGGCAGTTTTTTTCATAAAGAGTGGTTACAATGTTTATAAATGTGTCATAGGCTTCATTTACATCTGATACATAGACTTCTGTCCAGTCTTGCTTCAGCAAGTCCTCTTTAAAAGAACTGATTGCATTTGGTGATTTGTATCTGAACGATTTTGAAATTTTTTCTGCGTTGGGCCCCGTGTGGCCATGGATAAGTGCAAAGGTTGGCAAGTGGTCACTTATATCATTTATCAATAATCCACTTTCTATTTTCTTATCGATAACATTGACAAACAGGTTGTCAATAAGTGTAGCAGAGTGAACTGTGATTCTACTGGGATGTGTTATTGTGGGATATAGACTCATGCTGTACATAGAGTTCATGAACTCTGTAACTACATTTTGTTGATGTGGATTTAGTAAATCAACATTGAAATCTCCACAAATTGCTACCATTTTCTTACTAGTAATATTATTGTACAGCTCGACTAATTTATCTCTGAATGTCTCAATGCAAGTTCCCGGCGTTCTATATATACAACTTATGATTAGATTTTTTGTTTTGTCTAGGTCAATCTCGACAGTGACACATTCCAAGATCCCTGGTAGTGCAAAGGATATTCCATTTACAAGCTTACACCTATACAGGTCATCAATATACAGTGCAACACCACCACCCTTTTTTTGAGTTCTGTTAATATAAAACATCTGATATCCCTCTATTGCCATCAGAGGAGCCTGTTCTTCATTAAGCCAGGTTTCAGAGACTGCAATAGCTGTGAATTTTCTGTCTAGCTGTTTTAAATAGTCCTGAATCTGTGGAAAGTTTTTGTTAAGACTTCTGCTATTGAAGTGTATTATTGACAGTTTACCATCTAATTGCACTTGACTTTTGAATTGCTTTTCAGTGTAATATTCACAGTGGTTATGAATATTATTGAAAAAGTGGTTATCAGGATCAATATCATTCTCCATCTCTTGTGGTTTATGTTCAGCATAGTGGCATATTTTCAGAGTTTGAGTTTCCTCACTCTGTGTCAGATGACTTCCTCCAGCTGGGGATAATTGATGTCTACTCGAGTTGGTCATAAGTTTTTGTTTATTTTGCTTATTTTTTTTAAAGTACTTTGGCATGGTGTATCAAAAGAACTATTCTTATCGTGTGTATGAATATGGATTATCATTGACTCATAATTTTCTTAATCAGTGTTCATCTGTATTTATTTAAGTCAGTAGCATCTCTGATCATTATACTCCTTGCTTGCTCTGGTGTTCCATTTAGTTTAATCCAAATTCTACAATTTCTTGTCCAGGTTGCCTGTATCTTATTTTGTTTTTTCAGTATCCGTGCCTGCCGTGCTAATTCAGCGGGGTTTTTTTGTCAGGTGTTCATTTAGGTAAACTTGAGTTCCCTGTAGCTTTCTGGCCTGCCTCAGTATGTCATTCTTTACCCTTCTGTTCACAAAGCGCATCACAATTGATTTCTTTGTTTTGGGATCTTTCTTCGGTAAAGCATAACAGGCTGAAATTGCATTGGCTTCTACCTTAATGTCTCTATTATTAAGGAACTGAAGCACTTGATTTTCTAAGGAGACTGATTCACTCATGGGAGCATCTTCACCATTCAGTCCTGTTGTGGCATGGGCGTATGACTGATATCTGATGTCTAGTCCACTTATAACTAGGTCATCAATACGAGAACCTTGTTCAAGATCCTCGACGCTTTGCTCCAAAAGACGCCCGCGTTGCTCCAGGTCCATAATTTTTTTGTCTTTTTCTTGAATTATTGATTGTAGGGCTTGTACATCTTCTATTAGGCTTATTATTTTGGCCTGCTGGCTAGCCAATTTGGCCAATTCTTCTGACATAAAGTTCAGAGATTTTTTGATCTCTTCCATTTCCTCTTTTTTTGGTGGCATTTTACTGACCTGTGGATAGAAATAAACAGTGAATCCGGCTAGGCCTCAACTAGCCCGGCCGCTGCTGGTCCCTCCGCTCACCGCCGCCTCAGCCGAGCTCCTGCACAGCTCCTCCGCCAAGTAACGCCGCACAGCTCCGCTGATCACCACCGCCAATCACCGCCGCCTGCCACTGTCTGCCTGGGCGGTTATGCCGCACACCGCCGGCGCAGCCGAGCTCCACTGATCACCGCCGTCGATCACCGCCGCCTGCCGCCGTCTGCCACCGTCTGCCGCCGTCTGCCTGGGTGGTCACGCCGCACACCGCTGGTGCAGCCGAGCAGCGCTGGGCACCGCCGCCTGCCGCCGTCTGCCTGGGTGGTCCAGGTGGCCCCCGTCTCTCACCAACGTCGCTCCCGAGCTTCGATCCGGCTCGCGCTCGCGCTCAGCTGCCGCCTCGGTTAGTTCCTCCAGTAAGTCTTCACCGGGGGCTGAGTCGCTTCATGTCTGAGTTATCTTCAGATTAAGTTTAGTCTTTTTTCTGTTTGTTTGTTTCTCTGCTTATCTTGTCTGCCGTATTTGGTTCCTGTCGAGTTATTGTGTCATTTTGTACATGTGGTATTACTTACATCTGGAGGTTGTGTTGTCTTACTTTTGTATTATTATTTAGTTCTGATTTTTGTGCTTTTACTTTGACAGTGCTATGCAGCTTCCGGCTGTCAAACTTGGTTTTGCGGGCTGCACAGCTGTCACTGATTATGTTACATTTCTACTCATGTATCCACACCTGTCACTCATTTGTCAGATGGTCTGATCACTACTTAAGGGCGTGACAACATTTCCCCGTTGTCGTGTCCTACTGCATCTGTCCTCACTTGCTCTATTGTCAGATGCTGAGCGTATTTGGGTTGCCATTGAGGTGAACATTAGAGCTCCGACCAGATACAGTGGGGTAAAAAAGTATTTAGTCAGCCACAAATTGTGCAAGTTCTCCCACTTAAAAGATGAGAGAGGTCTCCAATTTTCATCATAGGTATACCTCAACTATGAGAGACAAAATGAGAAAAAAAAATCCAGAAAATCACATTGTCTGATTTTTAAAGAATTTATTTGAAAATTATGGTGGAAAATAAGTATTTGGTCAATAACAAAAGTTCATCTCAGTACTTTGTTATATACCCTTTGTTGGCGATGACAGAGGTCTAATGTGTTCTGTAAGTCTTCACAAGGTTTTCACACACTGTTGCTGGTATTTTGGCCCATTCCTCCATGCAGATCTCCTCTAGAGCAGTGATGTTTTGGGGCTGTCTCTAGGCAACACGGACTTTCAACTCTCTCCAAAGATTTTCTATGGGGTTGACTAACTAACTAACTAACTAACCTGCACTTATATAGCGCTTTTCCAGTCACAAAGACCACTCAAAGCGCTTTCATTAATACTAACCCTCTATTCTAAGGGCCTATAGGAAACAGATATCTAGGGACAATTTAGAACAGCCAATTAACCTAACATGCATGTTTTTGGCATGTGGGAGGAAACCGGAGAAATCCCGGAGTAAACCCACGCAACACGGGGAGAACATGCAAACTCCACACAGATCACTGTTGGTCGGGGGCTGGGACCGAACCCACGATCCCACGATCCCCACAATCCCCCGGTCAAGGGTAAACTGTGCTGCCGCAGTGCTAACCACTGCGCCACCGTGCAGCAGAGAGAGTTGAGATCTGGAGACTGGCTAGGCCACTCCAGGACCTTGAAATGCTTCTTACGAAGCCACTCCGTTGCCCAGGCGGTGTGTTTGGGATCATTGTCATGCTGAAAGACCCAGCCACGTTTCATCTTCAATGCCCTTGCTGATGGAAGGAGGTTTTCACTCAAAATCTCACGATACATGGCCCCATTCATTCTTTCCTTTACACGGATCAGTCGTCCTGGTCCCTTTGCAGAAAAACAGCCCCAAAGCATGATGTTTCCAACCCCATGCTTCACAGTAGGTATGGTGTTCTTTGGATGCAACTCAACATTCTTTCTCCTCCAAACACGATAAGTTGAGTTTTTACCAAAAAGTTCTATTTTGGTTTCATCTGACCATATGACATTCTCCCAATCCTCTTCTGGATCATCCAGATGCTCTCTAGCAAACTTCAGATGGGCCTGGACATGTACTGGCTTAAGCAGGGGGACACGTCTGACACTGCAGGATTTGAGTCCCTGGCGGCGTAGTGTGTTACTGATGGTAGCCTTTGTTACTTTGGTCCCAGCTCTCTGCAGGTCATTTACTAGGTCCCCCCATGTGGTTCTGGGATTTTTGCTCACCGTTCTCGTGATCATTTTGACCCCACGAGGTGAGATCTTGTGTGGAGCCCCAGATCGAGGGAGATTATCAGTGGTCTTGTATGTCTTCCATTTTCTAATAATTGCTCCCACAGTTGATTTCTTCACACCAAGCTGTTTACCTATTGCAGATTCAGTCTTCCCAGCCTGGTGCAGGTCTACAATTTTGTTTCTGGTGTCCTTTGACAGCTCTTTGGTCTTGGCCATAGTGGAGTTTGGAGTCTGACTGTTTGAGGTTGTGAACAGGTGTCTTTTATACTGATAACAAGTTCAAACAGGTGCCATTAATACAGGTAACGAGTGGAGGACAGAGGAGCCTCTTAAAGAAGAAGTTACAGGTCTGTTTGAGCCAGAAATCTTGCTTGTTTGTAGGTGACCAAATACTTATTTTCCACCATAATTTGCAAATAAATTCTTTAAAAATCAGACAATGTGATTTTCATTCATCTTCTTCCGCTTAATCCTTTTCGGGTCGCGGGGGGGCTGGAGCCTATCCCAGCATCTCTGGGCGAGAGGCAGGGTACACCCTGGACAGATCGCCAGTCCATCACAGGGCCAACACAGAGAGACAGACAACCATTCACTCTCACGTGATTTTCTGGATTTTTTTTTCTCGTTTTGTCTCTCATAGTTGAGGTATACCTATGATGAAAATTGGAGACCTCTCCTCATCTTTTAAGTGAGAGAACTTGCACAATTGGTGGCTGACTAAATACTTTTTTGCCCCACTGTAATTATCCTTTTCCCCTTATTCCCTCAGCCATGAGCCCTGCTACTCTCCGGGTGTGCTCCGGCCATAATTGTCTCTTTTCCCCAGCGTCCCCGAGTGCCTCAGCCGGTGTTTTCCCTAGGCTGTTCTTCCTCCCTACTGGTCGTGAGCTCCACTCTCCTCCAGCGCCTACACCTTATTATATCTGAATTCTCTGTTTCATGTAGGGTTTGTCATTATGTTAATAAATGTGCAAAAACCACAGTGAGCTTTTGGTGTCCTTCTATAGCCCTTTAAAGGGCACATTATGACAGATGGTTATGAAATGATTTGGAAGAACAGAGAAAACAAGAATCAGTGACTATTTGTTGACATAAATTCATTATAAGGTGGTGAAAGAAATGTCAACAGTGGTAGATAATTTACCAGAACGTGTCACAATAGAAATGCTTATGGAGAAAAGAAAAAATGTTATTGTCAGCTGCATGTATAGAACATCAGGCTCTATTATAGATGCATTTAAGAACTGGATGAAAGAAGATTTACTAAAGTCCAATAAAATAATGCTCATCTGTGGTGATTTTAATATTGACTTGATAAATCCAAATAAGCACAAACTGACAGATGACTTCATCAATACTTGGTACAGCCAAACCCTATATCCTAAAATGATCAAACCCAGTCACATTATCTCTCACTGTGCAACATTAATTTATCATATACTGTATTTACCAACACTTTAGATGACAATAATATAGTGAATGGATTACTAATCAATGATATCAGTGATGACCTGCCAGTATTTAGAGTTTATGACAGCAGATATTTTGAAAAGGTATAAACAGATTAAAACAGAAAGGGTAATAGAAGCATTATACACATAAAAGATTTAATAAAAATATGACTGGAAATCAATATATAATGACAAATAACATTAATAAAGTTTATGATGAATTCTTAATATTTTACATTTTTGTATGATAAAAATTGTCCAATCAAATAAAAAAGTAAAAATTATAAATACTATGATAATCAGTGGATGTCTAAGGGATTACAAAATGTCTTGACATTATAGAAAATTTACACAATATAGAACTACAATAAAGAAGCAGATAATAAACATAAGAAATATAAAAATAAATTAACTGATATGAATATTTGCAAGAAGGAATTTTACAGTAAAATATTAGAAAACAGTAAAAATTATATTAAAGGTGCATGCAGTACATTAACTGCATGTAATCAAGTACAAGCACAAATAGAGGGTGTCAACATAGAAAGAGTGCATGAAATTAATCTCCTGGGGTGATACTAGACAAACAGTGCTGTAAATCTCACATTAAACAGATTCAGAGCCTGAAAGCATTCCAGTCTTGTCTAAAGCAAAGGACGTGTCTAATCTGAAATCACTTCTCATTTTTACTGTTCTATTGTATTAAATTATTAAACCTACTGGGTGGAGGTGCGGGGAAATAAAAAGTTTATTATAACTACTGTATATTCTGCAATTAGGAACCATTATAATCGTACATAATGTCGGATTTTATGAATGCAGGAATCCACTTCTATTGCTGTCAAAATTACATTTTTTGACCTTGTTTAGTTTAAACAACACCAACAATGTATAAAATGAGGAGGAATTTGTAGATATTCAAGAATTTTCTGCAATATGGAGGAGGGTTGCAATTTAAGCACATTAAATGTAAACATGCTCAGTGTTCAGATGACGAGAAGTTTTATGCTTTTGTGGAGGAAAATTGTAAAACAGATCAAGCATGACTTTGAAATGATGTCTACACTTAAAACAATTTTAAAATAAAGATATTATTTTCACAAGGTATAGAGACTCAGAGGGGTGTGCAGTCTGGTGTATAATGTAGATTGTTGTTTTGTGCTGTGAAGTTTGTATTATATCATGAATGTATGGTTTTGTGTATGGTCATGTATGCATAAATTATATGTACAGTATATACTGTATGTACACACATATTGACTGAATATCTTATTTAACAGAAAAAGGGGTAGGATCATATACAGCATGGAAAATAAGTATTTGACACATCAACATTTTTCTCATTAAAAAATTTTTGTGATGGAGCCATTGACCTGAGATTTTCACCAGATATCAGTAACAACCTAAGTAATCCATACATACAAAGGAATCAATTAGTAGTAGTAGATTAGTTTATTTGACAGGGACAGTGGCAAATGAGTTCACAAAACATGCTATATTTATAAAGTGGATTGATGCAGGAAATAAGTATTGAACACATGAAGAAAAAGAGGTGCAAAAAGGCATAGAAAGCAGAGAAACCAGCTGAAATACATCAGATATTTAGGAAGCAATCCCATCCCCCATCAGGGAAAATTAATTTCAGCTGGTTAAGTCCTGACTGATAGCCTTTAAAAAGCTCTGTGGATATCAGATTGTCACGCCACAAAGAACTCATGATGGGTAGAAGCAAAGACCTCTCTCTAGACCTTCGCAACCATATTGTTGCAAAACATAATGATGGCATTGATGACAGGTGCATTTCTAAATTGCTGAATGTTCCAGTGAGCACTGTTGGAGCCATCATTCAGAAGTGGAAAGAACATCATTTTACCATAAACCGACCATAACCAGAAGCTCCTCGCAAGATTTCTGACAGAGGAGTCAAAAGAATTATCAGAAGAGTTATCCAAGAGCCAAAGACCACTCGTGGAGGGCTCCAGAAAGACCTGGAGTTAGCAGGTACTGCTGTTTCAAAGAAAACAATAAGTAATGCACTCAACCAACATGGGCTCTATGCCCGCTTACCTGGCAAAACTCCATTGTTGAAGAAAAGACATGATAAAGCTCATTTAAAGTTTGCTGCACAACATTTGGGCAAGCCAGTAAAATACTGGAAGAATAGAGTCTGGTCAGATGAGACCAAAATTGAACTTTTTGGATGCCACAACACACAGCATATTTGGAAGAGAAATGGCACTGCACATCAGCCCCAAAACACCATACCAACAGTGAAGTTTGGAGGTGGAAGCATCATGGTATGGAGGTGTTTTTCAGCACATGGTACAGGCAGACTTCATATAACTGAAGGAAAGATGAATGGACAAGTGCACAGAGACATCCTAGATAAGAATCTGTTGCCATCTGCCAAGATGCTGAAGATGAAATGACGGTGGACATTTTAGCAAGACAATAATCCCAAACACACAACCAAGGAAACTCTCAGCTGGCTCCAGAGAACGAAAATAAAGCTGCTAGAATGGCCCAGTCAGTTACCTGACCTGAATCCAATTGAAAATAAATGGAACAAACTGAAGATCAGAGTTCATAGAAGACACCCATAGAACCTTCAAGATTTGAAGACAGTTTGTGTGGAAGAATGGGCTAAAATCACTCCTGAGCAATGCCTGTGACTAGTTTCTCCACACAGGAGGCATCTGGAAGCTGTTATTACCAACAGAGGCTTTTCTACTAAATATTAAATTAATTTCGCCAAGCGTGTTCAATACTTATTCTCTGTGTCATTCCACTTTATTAAATATAACTTGTTTTGTGAACACAGTTGTCTTGATTTCTTTGTAGATTTGGATTACTTGGGTTGTTACTGATAACTGGTGAAAATCCCAGGTCAATGGCTCCATCAGAAAAATGTTTGAGAAAATGTTGATGTGTTCAATACTTATTTTCCTCGCTGTAAGTTTACTGATTTATATTTGGATTACAGCTTCAACAATTTAAAGAACATTTCATTCACACAAAAGAGACTTAAAGCTGAAAATAAGAATCTACAGATGTTGCTGGAGTACATTAGCTTATCTGTGAGTTTTCATGTGATAAATTAAGCTAGAACACTGAGTGAAGCATTTCCCACATATTTTACAGGACTACCGCTCCTCATCAGTGTGAATTCTCATGTGGGTTTTAAACTGAACACGAAACCTAAAACTTTGCCCACATGTTCCACAAGAAAATGGCTTCTCACCTGTGTGAATTCTCATGTGAGTTTTCAGATTATCATGTTTCGTAAAACTCTGCTCACATATTTCACAAGAAAACGGCTTCTCACCTGTGTGAATTCTCATGTGAGTTTTCAAATTACCACACTGAGTAAAACTTTGCCCACATGTTTCACAGGAAAATGGTTTCTCACCTGTGTGAATTCTCAAGTGACTTTTCAAATGACCATGTTTATTAAATCTTTGTCCACATGTTTCACAAGAAAATGGCTTCTCACCTGTATGGATTCTCATGTGATTTTTCAAATTACCATGTTGAGTAAAACTTTGTCCACATGTTTCACAAGAAAATGGCTTCTCACCTGTGTGAATTCTCATGTGCTTTTTCAAATCACCATGTTGTTTAAAACTTTGCCAACATGTTTGACAAGAAAATGGCTTCTCACCTGTGTGAATTCTCATGTGTTTTTTCAAATCGCCATGCTGTTTAAAACTTCGCCCACACGTTTCACAAGAAAATGGCTTCTCACCTGTGTGAACTCTCATGTGAGTTTTCAAATTACCACGCTGAGTAAAACTCTGCCCACATGTTTCACAGGAAAATGGCTTCTCACCTGTGTGAATTTTCATGTGAGTTTTGAAATGACCACATTCATTATAACTTTGTCCACATGTTTCACAAGAAAATAGCTTCTCACCTGTGTGAATTCTCTCATGAACAGATAAATGACTCTTTAGCACGAATCTTTTCCCACACATGTTGCAAACATGTGGCTTAACTGTGTGATGTTTCTTCTTATGTGACTCATTTTTACAGTCTTTGTCATTATCAGAACATTTTACAGATTTTTCACCTGTGTCAGTATCACACTGATTCTCTGACATGGAGGAGTTGTCTACATTGTTACTGTCACTTCTGTTTCTGTGAAGTCGCTTCTTTAGCTCTTCAGGTTTACTTGATCCTTGGTTTACATTCTTACCTGCTCCCTGGTCTTGGTTCTCAGTGTCAGGAGAGTTCTGAGAGAGGAGCTGCTCACTGTTTGGTTCAGTTTCACTGTTGTCATTGTCCTCATCAGTAGGAGTCACCATGAAGGTATCCATCTCTTGTTTCAGTCCAAAGTGTTCTTCCTCCTGACTGGTACAGAGTTCTTCCTTTTCGTCCTTAACCTGTGCAGTATCTTGTTGCTCCTGGTCTAGACAGGAGTTCCTCTCCTGGTTACAGAGCTGCTCGACAGTGAGAACCGCCTCCTCTTTACTGTCATGTAGCTGTGGAGCATCTGAAGGGACAAAGAGATGCAAAAAATCGATGCTAATAACAGTAAAACCAAAAAGAATAAATACACTGACTGGCCAAAAAAGTCACCACATGGTAACAAATAGTTCTTATCCTTGCATGTGATAATTACAGCAGTGATGAATCTGTTTCAGATTTACCAAGTTATTTAAAGGGAACACAATTATTTTTCCATATAATGACAGATTCTCTGCAGTTTGATCGGATGAAAATTTTACTTTTTTCTGTGCTTTTACACATGAATTTGTCGATATGGACTGGCTATCACCAAAAATACCACACACACACACACACACACACACACACACACACACAACCCTGTTGCTTTGTTAATGTCCACCATGATCCTACTAGGTCTCGTTCAGTGAACCTTTCTGATTGGAAGTGCAAACTATAACTGTATAGTCAAAGAGATTAAATAATATTTCCACTAGGTTTGTTCAGTGAAGTGGTGATGTTTATGTGTTTAACTTGTCTAAAAACACTGGCTTCTTCACCAGCAGCAGTTACCTGCAGCTAACAGAGCCAGACATTCACTCATTCTGCCATTTTACTTATTATTATACTTTAGGGTAGGGCTGGACAATATGGGTCAAAAATTATATCTCTATATAATTATTCTATATCTTGATACACAATATATACAGAATCTTGATATACGTATTTTTTGTAGGTGACATAAATGAGTTGCCACCTTTAAACATTTGTCAAGTGAAACCAATACACCAACTAATTCCAATGAAGTTGGGATGTTGTGTAAAACGTAAATAAAAACAAAACAGTGATTTAAAAATCCTTTTCAACCTATATTCAATTGAATATATCAATCAGTTTTAACCATTTTAAACAACAGTTTAACTTCTGGTGTGGTTCCTGCAAATTTTAAGCATGTAGTAGTTAAACCTCTAATTAAGAAATTTGGTCTTGACCACACTGTGTTGACTAATTTTCGGCCAATCTCCAAGCTGCCTTTCAATTCAAAAATATTGGAGAAAATAGTTTATTTCCAGTTGAAGGATTTTTTGGATGAACATGATATTCTGGAGGTGTTCCAATCTGGTTTTAAAACCCTACATAGTACAGAGTCGGCACTATTAAGGGTTTTTAATGACATCCTTTTGATGTCTGATTCTGGTGATTATGTGGTTCTTGTTTTGCTAGACCTAACCGCCGCTTTTGATACAGTGGACCATGAAATTTTAATTTCTCGCCTGTAGTATCTTGTGGGTATTTCTGGTACTGCATTGGAATTTTTCAGGTCCTATTTAACTGATAGAACCATGTGTGTAAGCCTTGCTCTCCCTCTCCACCACAACCACCCACCATCTGGATACATTCCATCGGACCTGCCTCTGTAACATCCTCAGCATCCGATGGTTCCACCACACCACAAACAATGAGGTCTACAGGAAGGCTGGCTGCCCTATCCCTATCTCCACTGTCATCAGAAGAGGGAGGCTGCAGCTCCTTGTCCACATGGCCAGGTCCGAAGACGGGACACCAGCCAAGCAGGCCCCCTTTGCCAGTGCTTGTCCACCCCCCTCAGGGCTGGCATCGCCCCGAGGTCGGCCTAGGCTGTCCTGGACAATCCAGGTTGCAATGTTAAGACCTCTGGCTGACCTCATTGCTCTAGCCCAAGGTCGCCCTGCTTCCAGACGATTGACCGCAACGGTCACTTAAGTGGCCAGGCAAGGATTAAGTAAGTAAAGTAAGTCCCTGGAAAGCTGTTGCTTGGATGGCAGCATATGTTGCTCCAAAGAAATGTATGTTCCGTACAGCATTAATGGTGCCTTCACAGATGTGCAAATTACCCATGCCATGGGCACTAACACACCCCCATACCATCACAGATGCTGGCTTTTGAACTTTGTGTCCTGATAACAATCTGGATGGTTCTTTTCCTCTTTAGCATGGAGGAAATGACACATATGATTTCCAAAAACAACTTGAAATATCAGACCAGAGCACACTCTTCCACTTTGCGTCAGTCCATCTCACATGAATTTGGGCCCACAGCAACCGGAGGCATTTCTTGATGTTGCTGATATATGGCTTTAGCTTAGAGTTTTAACTTGCACTTGGAGATGTAGCGACAAACTGTGTTAACTGACAATGGTTTTCCAAAGTGTTCCTGAGCCTATATGGTAAAATCGTTTACAGAACGATGTTGGTTTTTAATGTAGTGCTGCCTGAGAGATCAAAGGTCACGTTCATTCAGTGATGGTTTTCAACCTTGCCACTTACATGCAAACATTTCTCCAGAGTCTTTGAATTTTTTAATGCTATCATGGACTATAGACGATGAAACCCCCAAATTCCTTGCAATTGTATGTTGAGAAACACTGTTCTTAAACTGTTGAACTATTTGCCCATGCAGTTGTTCACAAAGTGGTGAACCTCGCCCTATCCTTGCTTGTGAACAACTGAGCCTTTCGGGGATGCTCCTTTTATACCAAATCATGACACTCACCTGTTTTCAATTAACGTGTTCACCTGTGGAATGTTACAAAAAGGTGTTTTTTGAGCATTCCTCAACTTTCCCAGTTTTTTCTTGCCTCTGTCCCAGCTTTTTATGCCTCGTGTAATGGAAGCATACCGTAATCACTCAGTGTGTTTGTGTGGGGTTGTGTATGTGTGGCTGTATGTGTGTGTGTGTATCTGTTTGTTACCAGCTTTTCAACGCGACCAGGGTAGCTCAGTGGTGCAGTGGTCAGCACTGTGGCAACACAGTAAGAAGGTCACAGGTTCGATCCTGTCCCCTGACCATCAGTAACCACTTCTGTGTGGAGTTTGCATGTTCTCCCCGTGTCTGCGTGGGTTTACCCCGGGTACTCCGGTTTCCTTCCACAGGCCAAAAACATGCATGTTAGGTTAAATGGAGACTCTAAAGTGACCCTAGGTGTGAATGAATGGTGAAGGGACTGGTGCCGTACTGTGGCTGCCTCATCCATCCAGGTGGATGTCCTGAATTTCCCTCTGGGATTAATAAAGTATACAAAAAAATCAAGTGGAACTAAAGGCTTGTAAATATAAATATTGCCAGATTTTCTCGACTTTCAATTTGCCAGAATTTTGAGATAAGGCTTTGTTTACAAGATAAACACAAATTTAACTCACCATTAAGTGAGGAGTGTCTTTGTACTCCTCACTTTCATGTATATTGACCCATCCGTGAAACCACTACTATGTATATTTTTCCATAATCTTTGGGCCATTTTACTCAATTGTGTGTTCAATATAAGTCTGCACTCTTATGTACATAGTTCCACCCGCGTAACCACTCCCATACCTCAGTATATTTCCATAATCCGGGGCCACTTTTATTTTTATCTTTATTTTTATTTCAGTTGTGCGTGCAATCGTGTGTTCTGTAACCGTGTTTTTATCTAATCCTTCTCCCTTACTTTATTGCGCAGTAGCCTGGTGGAGCACCCACAATTTCATTGTACTGTACTACTGTACAATGACAATAAAGCCTATTCTATTCTATTCTATTCTCTATACCCTCAGTGGAGCCATGAAAAAAGGTACTGTACTAACTAGGCTGGGCCAGTAGAGGTCACACCGAGGCAGCTTTCATTTTGTTCAGTGTTGCAGGCATCAAATCAAAATAAGTGAATATTTGCAAAAAAAAAAAAAAATACAGTTTAAACATTAAATATTTTGTATTTTAGTATATGTAATTGATCTTTTTTTATTTAAGTTTTTGTAAAGGGTATACATGTCATTACAGCATTGCATTGTTTACATTTTCATCATGTTCCCTTTTTTTGTTTTTTGACAACATTGGAAAAATAATTATTACAACACCCTTTTTTAAGTGAAAGAAAAAGAGAAATTAAAGAAAGAACAAAAAAACAAACAGAAAAAAAACAAGACAAGAAAAAAAAACAAAAGAGCAAAAAAAATAAGAGTATCTGAGTAGAGTTGGAACAAAGAGCAGAGCCATTATTGAAATGGTATTTGTCAGAGATTAGATCTAATGGAAGACACATATGCGATCCAGGGTTGCCAAAAGTTCAAGAATCCATCCATGTCCTGTCTCAGTGCGAATGTCAACTTTTCCATCGAGTAAATGTCTTGAATCACGTTAATCCAATCTTCAGGTGTAGGACAGTCCTTCAGCATCCATTTTTTAGTTAGAGCTTTTTTACTTGCCAATATTAAAACAGAGAATAAGTATTTTTCTCCTCGTCTTTCCAGTGAATCCGGTAGTAAACCCAAATACAAAGTTACAAAAGAAAAGGGAACTGTTATTTTGAATATTTTCCCCAATATTGTCTGTACATTGGTCCAATATTGGTGGATAACTGGACATGACCAAAACACATGAAAATGATTTGCAGTCTCTTCACCACACAAGCGCCAACAATTCAACCCCTTACGAGTAAATTTGTTTTGTGCAGGTGTTCTGAAAAATCTTACCAAATTTTTCCATCCAAATTCTCTCCACTGCAGGGATGAGGTACTTTTCCATTGCTGTTTATTTAGCTTTTCCCATATTTCCAGTTGTAAAGTGAAATTCCCCTCTTTTTCCCATCTCTCTTTTATATATGATGTGTTGTCTCCTTTTAAGTCTTGAAGACCTTGGTATATTTTAGAAATGTATCTGATCCCTGGGATCCCTTTATATGCCATTAAGAAGACCTTCAGAACACCTGACTGGGCCCTTTCCAAATCCTCCTTTTTAAGTATATTGTTATATTGTTTATGTGGTGTCTAAGCTGAAAGAACCTGTAAAGGTCTTGATTTATTAGACCTTGTTTTTTCAAATCTTCAAAACTTCTTAAAGTTTGCCCTTTAAAAAAATCGTAATATTTTATCAGTCCGTTCTCTTTCCACTTTTTAAATCTAGTGTCTGTTTTATTAGGAGTAAAGTCTTGATCGTAGGCTGATGATCACACGCCACTGTGCACCGTGGGCTGCACGGTGGCACAGTGGTTTAGCACTGTGGCAGCACAGTTTACCTTCGGCCGGGGGATCGCGGGGATCATGAGATCGTGGGTTCGATCCCAGCCCCCGACCAACAGTGAGCTGTGTGGAGTTTGCATGTTCTCCCCATGTTGCGTGGGTTTACTCCGGGATTTCTCCGGTTTCCTCCCGCATACCAAAAACATGTAGGTTTAGGGCGCTCGCGCACGCAGCGACCAGCAGCCGGTGGCTTGTCACCAGACTGCAAACCAAATCTACCTACGGGTACAAATAAGTAACAAAAAAAAAATAAAAAATAGGCAATCCATTGCAGTAATCGATAGGGTTCTTTAGTTTGATTCTCTCTGACTATCTTAAACCAAATTTTTAGCGGGGTCTCTGTCCACGGGTTAGTGTTATTCAAAAGTTTAGGTAAGGCATTGTTCCCTATTATCGCCTGTAGGGGGATGTCACTTGTTATTTGGCATTCCATCTCCTTCCATTGTGCAGTGTAGACTGGGTTACATATCTCTACTAAAGTTTTAATTTGTGCGGCTTTAAAATATTCCCTGATATTTGGCAGCGCGAGCCCACCTTTATCTTTGTTTAGCTGTAGGGTTCTATATCTGATTCTAGGTCTCTTGCCCTGTCATATGAATCTTGAGATCCTTCTGTCCAGTTCTTGCCATGTTTTTTGGGGAGGTTCTACCGGTATTGTTTGGAAAAGGTATAGAAGACGTGGAAGTATATTCATTTTGACTGCTTCAATTCTTTGTGCAGTACCCAAGAATGGTATCATATTCCATCTTGCTAGATCAGATTTTATCTGTGCCATCAGTGGATCATAGTTTAGTGTTAAAATTTTGTTGAGTTGTTTCGGGATATTGACCCCCAGATATTTCATAGATTCCATCTCCCAGTTAGTTTTGAATTTGCTTAGTAAGTATTGATTTGGGTCATAGTTGAATGTTAAAACTTGGGTTTTATGCATGTTTAATTCGTACCCCGATAAATCTCCATACTCTGAAAAAACTGAGATTAGTTCTGGAAAAGAGGTGTCCGGCTGCCCCAGGTATATTAAAATGTCATCAGCAAAGAGTGCTATTTTATGTTCCCTCTGACCAAGTGTAATACCTTGAATTTTTTGATTCTGTCTTATTCAATTCAATTCAATTCAATTCAACTTTATTTATATAGCGCCATTTCACAACAACAGTCATCTCATAGCACTATCAACTGTAGGGAGGACCCCCACAGTTGCAGAAAGACCCCAGCAATCAGGTGATCCCCTGTGAGCAAGCACTTGGCGACGGTGGAGAGGAAAAACTCCCTTTTAACAGGAAGAAACCTCCAGCAGAACCAGGCTCAGGGAGGGGCAGTCATCTGCTGCGACTGGCTGGGGGGTGAGGGGACAGAGAAGAAGAAAAGAACAGACATGTAGAGAGCAAACAGCACGATGGGGACTCAATCTATGGGAGAGAACAAACAAATGTTAATGACCGGCAAAAAAAAAATATTTCATAGAGAGTGAGGAAAGGAGTGAGGCCCAGTGCATTACTGGAGGTCCCCCGGCTGACTAAACCTATTAGCAGCATAACTAAGGGAGGGTTCAGAAACACATGATCCCTCCCTAATTGTAGGCTATATCAAAAAGGTAGGTTTTAGTCCTATTCTTAAAAACAGAGATCGAGTCTGACTCCCGAATCCAGATTGGCAGCTGATTCCACAGGAGAGGAGCTTGATAACTGAAGGCTCTGCCTCCCATTGTACTTTTGGAGATTCTAGGTATTACAAGTAAACCTGCATTTTGGGAGCGTAGTGCTCTGTTAGGATGATACGGTAGTATCAGATCTTTTAAATAAAAAGGAGCCTGATTTTTTTTTAAATAAAAAGGAGCCTTATCCATCGGCTCAGAGGTTCTATGAAGATTGCAAAGAGCAGTGGAGACAAGGGGCAGCCCTGACGACATCCTCTTTCCAGTTCAAAAGATGATGATAATTTACCGTTAATCCTTATTTTAGCTGTTGATTTTTTATATAATGCCTGGATAGTTCTAATGAAGTTGTTATGAAAATTGAAACTGGATAAGATTCTATATAGGAAAGACCAGTCAACCGAATCAAATGCTTTTTCAGCATCTAATCCCAATATGGCTGCATTTAAATTATATTTTTTTATATGATGAATTATGTGTAAAGTGCATCTAATGTTATCTTGTGCCTGTCTTTGTCTTATAAAACCTGTTTGGGCTACATGAATTAAGTCTGTCAGTATATTTTCTAACCTTTTGGCAAGGATAGTGGTAAAAAGCTTATAGTCCTGATTTAACATACTGATTGGTCTGTAGTTGGAGCATTCTAGTTTATCCTTTTCAGGTTTAGGTATGACTGCAATGACCCCTTCTCTCCAGGAGGGGGGGATTTCCCCTGTGTGGAGGACATAGTTAAATGTTTTCAGGAGGAGAGGAGATAGTTGCTGTTTAAAGGTTTTGTACCACTCTCCGCCTTGGATCCGGCTTGGGGGACGCAGGCCTAACTAAGACCCCCGGCTTAGTTTCCTCTTTTTTTCCCAAACCCCATTCTCATCCCTGGGATATGGCGAGAAGAGGGCTCCCGGTAATGGTGTATAAACCCGCAGCAGACCCGATCGAAAGAATCAAGGCTCAAACGTGGTGCACACAGAGACCCTCAAAATCCACGAGCCAGCAGCGGGAAACCCAGCTCCAGGGCTATAAGGAAAAATTGAGCGTTTTCAGGAGGGAATAACGATATTTTTAGTCAATCTGCGCATCCAACCCTCCTCCTACAAGGTAACAAACATTAAAGGAGATGCAGAATCAGCAAGTATCAAGTGGTAAAACATTTCATGCAACAGACATAATATTAGAAACAAATAAGTCTTTTAAAAAAAAAAACTTGTTAAAATAGAAATGTGACAATGAACCACATGATCTCTCCACACTAACAAATACTGAATTAACGTGATTGTTTGCTGTGATGGTGGTGGGAGGTTGCACGCAATTTCATAGGGTATAGGCATAAAAAAAATCAATAAAATAAAATAAAAATAAAAATTGCTCCCCAGAAGCTAACGAAATCTGGTGTTTTAGAATGCTCAAATGTGGTCTTATATTTAAAGTTAGAAGTAAGTACAAATGCATTTATAGTTTACCTTTTTAATCTGCTGCTGCATCACATGTGTAAATTTATGATATCTGAATGGTATGTTGATTAATAATACTAAATTATATTTTACTACTATTTAATATGTTTAGAATGGTAAATGGCATTCACTTATATAGCGCTTTTTCTCATCTCTGGATGACCAAAGCGCTTTACAGATCCTGCTATCCACCCATTCACACACTGATGGCGGCAGAGCTGCCATACACACACAGGCGCTAGCCTGGCCACCAGGAGCAACTGGGGGTTCAGTGTCTTGCTCAAGGACACTTTGGCATGCAGACTTCAGACAGAGTGGGAATCGAACCCATGACCCTCCGATCAGTAGTCGGTCACACTACACCTGCGCCACAGCCGCCCCTAGAACTGACACAGAATTACATTTACATAGTTCTAGAACAGACAAAATAATTTAACCAAGTAAAATAAATTATAAATATTAACAAAATTCCATCACCAAGTCCATCACCCATTTATTAAAATATACTGACATTCTGCAAGCATTTTGATTTATTAATGTGTGCAATTGTTAGTGTTACTAGGAATATAAAAAAGTTGCATATTAGTATATTTTAATATTTGAAAGATAATCTAAGAAAGTAAGTAAAACCTAAAAGATGTTTATTAGTGTTTCAAATTATCAAGTGTTTCAAAACAGGCATGACGTCACAACTTACACATGCTATTTCATAACAAATTCATTACGCGAAAATTCTCAAGTACATTACTTATAACGAGAAAAAAATCTTACCTCGGAATGTGTCTAATGATCACTAATTGCTGTAATCGGGGCCGATTGTGATGAACTTTGACTGGCATCTGATTTTAACCGTGTCCATCGATCGTTTTGAACGCAGCACGAGCGAATAGTTCGATATCCTTGTAGCCACAATTTTGAGATGTTTCTGGGTTTTTTTGAGCCATTCCCAACGAAACTTGTTCCTTATCCCTTTGTCTTCTTGCTTTGTTGTCTTTCGTGAGTTTTAGGTTCACCATTTTCACGAAATCGGGAAAACTCGGTTGATTGAATTGTCCGCCATTTGCATTTTGCTCCGCGTGTGGGATATGACAAAGGAATAACAAAATCGTCGATTGGTTGCTTCAATAAGTATCAGCCAATCAGTGGCCTTGTTACATTACATTACTGATCTCGCTGGGTAGCGCGTTCTGCGCAGTGGATTTGAGCAGCCGCTCAAATCCGTCTGTTATGAGCGACTCGCCGCTCATAACAGACCCCACCCCCACCCCACCCCAAAATTTTCTCCTCGAATTTAGACGATTCACGAGAATGACCCTAGACATGATCAAATCCGAGGAATTCCTCGGATCCGCGGAGGATTCTCATCCCTACATATCCGTGGTTGCTTCTTCCACCGAGTTGTAGAGACACGTCTCATCCCCGTAAAAAACCCACAGCTTCAATGGAAATGGAGTTTGAAAGCGCAATTTCTTCTCTCGTAGTACCTTTTTGGTGTCGTTGTATTCCCGACGCTTTTTAAGGACCTCCGGGACGTAGTCGTGCTCCACAAAAACTTTTCTCTCTTGGTGCATAAATCCTTTTTTCTGCCAAGCCAGTCTCACAACCTCTTCTTTTATTCTGGAGTTGGAGAACTTCACCACCACCGATCTTGGTGGCACTTCCACCGATGGCCTTGGGGCTAATGTACGGTGCGCCCTTTCTATCTTCAAGTCGGTGGATTGGGGAATTTCCAACTTCTCTCTCAGTATGGATTCCACGCATGCAGCCATAGTGGTGAAACCGTCCTCGACGACTCCTTTCAGACCATGAATTCTTATGTTGTCTCTTCTTAGTCTTCCTTCTTGGTCAGTTAGCTTAGCCTCCAGTCTTGACTGTCGTTTGAGTAGTTCCAGCACGGTTTCTTCCAGCCCTTTTATTCTTTCCTCTGCTTCCATGATTCGGTCCTCAGCCTGGTCCACTCTGCTGTTTGTCCTTTTTATTTCGTCTTTAATTTCACGAAATTCGGCCCAACACTCTCGGCGAAATTGTCTTAATTCTTGAAGTACCATTTTTAAGCTAACCGTGTTGCTAGCTTCATTCAGTTCCTCTGCTTCTGAGTGGATGTCCTCCAGGTCAGATTCTCCGGCCGATGCGTGTCTTGGCCTGGTAAATGTCGATCTCTTCTGTTTTCCTTTAGGCATAATGACTTTGTCTTTTGATTTTCACTCTTCCAAAAATCCGTTAAATCTGATTTTCAAGGTAATTTTCACGGATCGGGTCTGGGAGCTTCAGCGTTAAGCTGCTATCACCATGGTGTCCAGACCAGAAGTCCGATCTTTTTTTTGTTTAAACCTTTATTCATACAGGGAAGGTGCCCAGTACAACCACAGACTGACCTGTGGACAATAAGCATCTCCACTGGAGCAGTTGGGGTTAAGGGCCTTGCTCAAGGGCACCACAGTGGGGTTAAGGGGGGTGGGGCTAACATTGCTATGTTATCTGTCCCACCCAGTTCCGATCCCGCCGGTCCTGGGATAAAACTGGAACCCCTCTAGTTGCCAGTCCACATCTCTAACCATTAGGCTACCACTGCCCCAATATAGGTTGAAAAGGACTTTTTAATTATTGCATTCTGTTTTTATTTACATTTTACACAACGTCCTAACTTCATTGGAATTGGGGTTTGTATTTGTCCCTGACATTACCTTGCAACACAAACTGAGACCAGTATAAGTACTGTACGTCAGATTTATGTAGTTACTGTAAATATTACTTAAATATTATTTTATTTTGGGACAGTTTCTCAAAAGACTCAACCTGAACATTTTCTCCAACTTTTTACCTGTTTGATTCTCACAGATAGTCTTTGAGGTCAGAGGGTCGTCATCATTGTTGCTGTGACTTCTTGTTTTCAGTCGTCTCTTCTTTGGTTTGGGTTCTTCTTCTTTTGTAGTTGATTCTGAGTCTACATGCCAGCTTCCTTCCTCATCTTGAATCTCAGTTCCAGAAGAGTTGTGAGAGAGGAGCTGCTCACTGTTTGGTTCTGCTTCACTCTGCTGGTTTTCCTCAGAAATAACAGTCACCACAAAGGTATCAGCCTCCAGCTTCACGACCAGCTGTTCTCCCTCCTGACTCATGCAGAGGTCCTCCTGTTCCTCTTTAACCTGTGGAGGTTCTGGTTCCTCCTGTTCCAAACCTGAATTCTCCTCTTGGCTCCAGAGTTGCTGGTCAGAAGAAAACGTGTTCTCATGGACATGTTGCTCTGGGAAGCCTAGATGGAAAACAAATAAAAGAAATCATTCACTAATGGGATAAAATCAGAACTCATTTCTAAGGAAATAAATGTCCACCTCTGTTGGTCTTTTTGAGCTGCTGTGAACAGTCAACTTGAGCAGCAATAATGCAGTCAGAAGGACTGACCTGATGGAGCCCTCACTAAATTTCTAACTGCTTCTCTACAGAGAACAGAGGGAGGAGGGATGAAGAAACACAAGAAAAACTAGGGCTGCTCCCGACTAAAGATTTTCCTGGTTGACCAGTTGTCACAATTTAAAGAAAATAGTCCAATATTTGTAGCATTGTTATGACCAATATATTAATTTCTTCACTGATTCCAGCTGAGATTCTCACTCCTTATGCTATTTATTTTCACTTATTCAGGAAACCTGTGACACCTGTGGGATCATGTGATCTCTGGCTACTGGTAAGGGCCTGGTGAGGATCCACCCCTCAGCATGGAAGCCATGACTGCAGAACCGCTGTTCACCACCTTTATCTTTTTTCTAATAAACCTTGTTTAAGTTGTGCTAGTTGGTTGGACTCCTTTATATTGATCCCTTCTATCAAGGGTAGATTTATGGCACATCATTGGATATTTAGGTATTTTAGTCATTTTTCTTATATTACATATTGATTTTTATCATTTAACTATCCATATCATTCACTTTAAATCTACAGAGTTTCAATTCTATTTTACCACATCATTTTTTCCTCTTTTTGTTAGAACTTTTTGATCTACAACTACTTTGTCTTTCTTCGTGTTGATTGCTCTTATGTCATTTTCAGTTCACTTCTTCTCTCTCATTTCTGTCTCATCAATCACTGAGTGGAACCTTAACCTGCACCGACCTTCATTAAAGGTTTGGGGCTCCTGCTTCAGTCCAAACTGCTCTCCCTCCTGACTGATGCAGACATCCTCCTGTTCCTCTTTAATCTGGGACCAATCTGCTTCCACCTGAACAACAATAAAGTTTCTCTCCTGGTTTAGAAGCTGCTGCTCATCCAGAACCTCCTCCTGATCAAAGTCATTTTGCTGTGAGACATCTGGAGGGACAAAAAGACACAAGAAAGATGTTGGAATATGGCTATGAAACAAAGAGATAAAGTTCATTCTATGAAGCCTGTTGGATTAAAGAGTTTTCAGCATCAGAGACCCGCTGCACCTCTAGTGGAAAAACTATGTCAGTGTGCTGTAAAACACTACAATCAGCTGGAATTGATAATGGCGGTCCATGACAGCAGGGCCAAAGTCTGGGTGCCTACTAAAACACAGCCGGTATGGTACGGAATGTTCCATACATGCTTCGTACACATACATCCTGCCTGCTGTCAGTTCAATGTCAATGTGCCTTCATCATTAGTC
Organism: Pholidichthys leucotaenia; assembly: GCA_020510985.1. Taxonomy (NCBI): domain Eukaryota; kingdom Metazoa; phylum Chordata; class Actinopteri; order Cichliformes; family Pholidichthyidae; genus Pholidichthys; species Pholidichthys leucotaenia. The sequence continues at coordinate 125,692,943 of CM035841.1, forward strand.
GCAGTCCGCACTTAGCATGTTCTGCACATGACAGTTGTAAATAAACGCGATTGCAATAATTAATAAATTAATAAATGCAAAAAGAAATTAAGGAACATACTGTAAGTAGTGATGGGCAAATGATACCGAGGCTTCGGCGCTTGTCTCATTCTTCAGTGTGTCGGAGCGTGTGTCAAAACACTAAAGTCACATGACCAATGACGTCTGAAGCTTCAAATGTCATTGCTGCTCACTTCGTGCTTCAATGGTTCAATATGTTTTGAAGCTTTCAGCGGCTCAGAGCGTCATATTGTTTGTGTCCAGTTTTTAAATAAAGCGTTTTAAATGAACCTGAACAAACATTTTACCCTTCGTATTCTGTCATTTATAGCAGTGACAGATAAAACTGAAAGCTGTCTGTCATTTTGACAGATTAGACCGCCATTATTAAATAGTCATTATCAAGCCTTTTTTCTCCTTTTATTTATTTTCATAACATCTTGCACATCATGACAGTGTTCTCCGTCTGCACACAGCTGCACACAGTGTCCTCACAGCAGCTGGCCAACTGGCCTGGCGACTGGAGCACAGGGTTTGCAAGAATAACAAATCAATGACATTTCAGATGCACCTTTGCTCCTGTTTGAGAGACCTTATTTGGTCAATCTGGGGAATTGATCCACCTTCTCCCTTGGGATTCACCACGGGCTGCTCCCTCGCAAGACCAGGGAACAGCCCACAGTGCTCAGGAAACAGTGAAATTGTGCTGCCGGCTGTGCTTTGCAGACACCCCACCAGGATACTGGACCATGCAACACCAAAATATGCCTTCATTAGTATCTCATTTTCTGACTATTTCACTCCTTATCCACTGTCAATGTTTTAGCTGGATGATTTAAAACCAAACTGTAACAGAAACAGGAGTTATTTGATCACATCCACTGAACACATAAATCACAAAAAACATAAATAAAACATAGTGTTTTTTCAGGTAGGTCTGGTTTTGGAAAAAAAAAAAAATCCTTTATGAATAAAACTGACTCTGATGCCAATCTTTTTCTAGAATTCCATACCAAACATTTCATATCTACTATGACACTTGGGAATATTAGTAGGCTGGACCACTAGCTAGCAGGACCACTAGCGTTCCATATGGAACGCTCCATATATATGGAACATGTAAGTAAGCCACTTGGGAATATTAGCAACCTGGACTGCTACCGTCCTGTACAAAACCTTATGTACCAACAGAATGTGTAAGTCAAACACTTGAGACTGCTAGCTAGCAGGACCGCCAGCATTCCGTAAGGAACATTCTGTGTCTAGTGTTCTGTATCTAAGGCACTTGGGAATGTCAGGAGGCTGGGCCTCTAGCTAGCAGGACCTAGGAACATGTACAGAATGCATATGGAGCATGTATGGAATGTATGCGGAATATGTATGGAACACGTACAGAACATACACAGAATACTAACAGAATGTTCTGCACCATACCAGCCGTTCTGTGTTTTGCTAATCTCCCAAAGTCTGCTGTCTCTGACTGCCTTGTTACGCTCATCAATAAATCTTTCCCTGTATGGGTAACCCCCACAACAGCCACGGACAAGCAGAGCGCTCAGCGGGAGCAATTAACATAGCAGTGTGATCTATGGACTGATAACAATATGTAGTGTGCCTTGTAACCTCTTTTGTCCTACAGCTCCGGAGCAGAGGCGAATTCCGGCCAGTAATCTTCCTATTGTTATGTGTGTCTCTCAAATGCAAATGTCCATACCTACTGCTGTGAATGCATTGTCTGTAGTGGGGTATACAAAGTGCATTGCTCTGTAACTCTCTCTCTCTCTCTCTGACCACCACTTCTGACTACACGCATTGCCTGTATCTGCTGAGGAAAGCCTCTGGGCTCGCTCTGGCGCGCATGCACGGCGCCGGAGTGAGTTCTCGTGATGGCGGTATGATCAATAAACACCCTCAAAAACTCTCAGTTCGCCTTAATATTTCATGCCACCACATTGGTGACCCCGAGAAAGTACACGCTTTGTGCAACGCAACCTTCTGGTCTGGACAGCTACACTGGTGACCCGACGACAACGAACGCAGCACCCGGCGGTGATTCTCCGACGACAAGCGAACGCAGGAGCCTGACGCAAATGATCTGCCCTCCCTTCTGCTACAGGGAGACCTCGATGCAGAGCCACCACCAGACGAAACTCTCCGGAGATCACCCACGACCGGGAAAGCTGCAGAAAGCTTCATGGTGAGATCTGCACGCCTGAGATCTGCACATCCACGCTGGGACCGGCCGCTCTCACAGCTCCTCCACACGAGAGCGCACGCACCTCGTCCTCTCTCCACGACGGCGACCTCCAGGGCCGACGGAGAACGCAGCGCGTGGACCTGAACGCACCATGACCAATCTACAGCAACAGCTTACAGGGATGACCATCGGCGCCGACGACGCTGATCTCCAGCAAGCTCCCTGACCCTGACTCGCCTCTACAGCGGTCCTGCCATGCACCGAACCCCGCACGCACACCGGGGGTTATGAGGACAGCGCACCACGCACGGGACAATACCGGCTCCACACAGACCACCATCGTCCTTCGCCGCTGCACACAGAACCTTCAGGGCTGCTCACACACCTGAAGCACGCACGCAGCTCGCTCACAGGATTTTCTAATGGTCTCAGCCACGGCGCACAAGGGAATTCAGCCGTCAGCTGTTCCCGAGGACTTTAGGGCTGTGCGCGCACCTAAAGCCAACACGCCAAGTCCCTCACAGCTGCAGCTCCTTTTTTTCTTCATGGCCGCGAGAGGAGTCAGAGACAAATTTTTCTTCTTACAGCTGCTGTGGACCTCCGCACGTTCAACGGGACAGCCCCTCAACATCGCGGATCCACAGGCAATTTTTGCACGGCCCAGACAATTTCGCCGTCCCGGGCCAGCACTTGCTACCCCCACCCCCCTCCCTCCACCGCCGCCTGCAGCAAGCTTCCCCCGCAGCTCGCTTCCAAAGCTGGACTATCGAGGCCTCAGCTTGCCGCTGAGCCCTCTGGGGGGGGGGGGGGTGTATGGGTAACCCCCACAACAGCCACGGACAAGCAGAGCGGTCAGCGGGAGCAATTAACATAGCAGTGTGATCTATGGACTGATAACAATATGTAGTGTGCCTTGTAACCTCTTTTGTCCTACAGCTCCGGAGCAGAGGCGAATTCCGGCCAGTAATCTTCCTATTGTTATGTGTGACTCTCAAATGCAAATGTCCATACCTACTGCTGTGAACGCATTGTCTGTAGTGGGGTATACAAACTGCATTGCTCTGTAACTCTCTCTCTCTCTGACCACCACTTCTGACTACACGCATTGCCTGTATCTGCTGAGGAGAGCCTCCGGGCTCGCTCTGGCGCGCATGCACGGCGCCGGAGTGAGTTCTCGTGATGGCGGTATGATCAATAAACACCCTCAAAAACTCTCAGTTCGCCTTAATATTTCATGCCGCCACACCCTGTAGATATAACTTTTATTGGAAATTTACAGACATTTGCTGCTGAATTTTAATCTTTTGTCACTTAAATTTCTGATTTTTTTCCAAGGTATTTGAAATCTCTAAATTAGTAACTATTCTTGCAAGTTAGTGAAGGTTTTTTCATATGCATTTAAGGCTTTTTGTAAATTTCAAACTGTGTACCTTAAATATAACAGCTCTTACTCACAAATTGTGAGATTTATCTTTGGTCAAAATCACATTTTGTCTGAGAAGTAAACAAACAACGCTTCTCAAAGTCTCGTTCGTTCTACATACCTAGTCTGTGCGATTTTATTGTGGAAACTGAAGTCATCTTATCCTCTTCAGACTTCGTGGGTCGTAGACCTATTACTGATTTTCACTTCTTACATTTCACTGGCTAACATAAAAAGAGAGCTTTTCATTTCAATGAGAGTCATCGTTTCTCTTCGTCCTCAGACTCAGAATGTGGACTTCCACGTCGGTGTTTTATTCTCCAGCACTCAGCAAAGACCATCAATGGCAGGTCTCCACGGAGCTACATCAGCTATTCATCCATGAGGAGCAGAACAGGAGCCGAACCACCGACACCGAACACATGAAGGGTAGATAGATCCGTCTGTGCTTATTTTCTCCTGTAAAGACGATGAGCAGCACCGCACTGAAGAGACTCATTCAGGAGTAAAACCGCAGCCTTCTTCCATGGAGGGACCAGCCAGAGCTAACAGGCTAACATGCTACTGTATTAAACTCCACTGGAGAATCAGACGGTTTACGGTTTCCTTCCGTTACCACCTTGGAGCTCAGTAACAGCCACACGGAGTCATATCTGAATAAGTCATAGAGACAGTCTGAATAATCCGGCATCACTTTCATACATGTGGAAGTATTTACCAGGATGACTACAGATATTCACCTTGTTGGCTGCTAGCTGTTAATGTGTACCACTTTTACAATTTACATGTTTTCAGGAAGCATTCAACATTGAAGTGATGCCGTTTTTCGAACGTCAGGGGTACCTGGAACACATAAATAACCATCTGACCACCTTTATTAAACTGAAACACATTCGAAAACGGTGTGAAAGAACCGTTAATAGGTTCATATAAACTTCTGACAGAAAAATACACCGTGCTGTAAATAATATTTTTTCTGAACCATCTAATCACGTGACCGGATATAGCCTCGATAGCCTAGCTTGTGTCAGTGGTTCGGAAAATGTGAACGGAGAAAGACACTGCTTCTGAAGCAGAAGCTCGCAGAGAGACTGAAAAAAAAACAACAGGACAAAGAAAAGGTGGAAAGTCAGAAGAAACTGTTGAGTTTCGTCGTGAAACCTTAAATGAAGCTAGAAACGACGACAGGTATGTAAAACCACAATGGGTAACAGGGTAGAAGAGAGACTTTTGGGGGATTTTGGTCCATAAAATCCGGTTCCACTAAACGGCGAACGCCACCGAACGGGACTCCAACCCCTAGAAAACATCCAAATAATTGATGAAAGGCAGTTACTATGGATACGGAACCGTATCCATTGTATGTTTTCTACGGATACGGCTCGAATCCGAATGAACACATCTCATATGGGCATACGTTTCAGTATTTATTTTTGTTTTGTATTCCTATGTAGTTACTTCTGCATGTCCCTTTTCTCTGTTCATTCATTCATTCCTCTAAAAAAAAAAAAATACAATAATGCCTGTCTATCCACCTTATTCCTGAGGGCGCTGCTGCAGAAACGATTATGAGAAAGCGCAAGCTCCATTTGTGACATAGGCAACTTCCGGTTTCGACTGAAGTAGTGTTAAATCAGTCAGCAAGAGTGGAGTCCTGGGGCATTCAAAATAGCGTTTTTAAAGTGTTTTAAATTCGTTTTAATGTGTAGTCCACATGTGTTTTGCAGATAATTTAAGTACTTGTAGTTTTTATATTTTTGAATGTTTTTTGCATAGTTCTGGTACTTGCTGCTGTTCGTGGTGTGACGCTCCTCACAAATAAGCACAGCTAAATCTGTGGCTGCAGGGGCAATGCATAGATCATGCACCGAAAACTAAAAAGGACTGATGGTGTGATTGGTGGTACAGACACAACAGCACCAGGTATGTTTTCACTGCTATGAATGTCACAGATCTGACGTTTATATATGTCACCAGATGAAAGGCTGCATGAAGTAAAATAATAAATAAAAAGAATAGTAACAGTTTGCTTCCTAAGGCTTATATCTGCACTGTGTGTGTGTGTGTGTGTGTGTGTGTGTGTGTGTATATATATATTTTATAGTAATATGTACATATGTATATTAGCTGCTCTTGCTTGCTTGTTTTTTTTTTTCTTGCCTTCTGATTGTTGCTCTGAGTGTTGCTATCCCTGTGCTGTTGCAATCCTGGAATTTCCCCATTGTGGGACTAATAAAGGCTTATCTTATCTTATCTTAAATATTTTTTTTTTGCTGTTTTTTTTTTGGTGTTCGTTGCACTGCATTGAAACGATATGGACTTGATTTTAGCAGCTTCAGCATGCATTCATTTTTAAATTATCACAAAATATAGATCAATAACCTCTTGAACAATTGTCAGAAAAGGTCTGTACCTGTTAAGTTAAATTACAAGCATTCATGGCATGACAGCAGCATGAGCATCTTAATTCTGGGGTAAAATGAACGGCTGCAGCTGTCTGTTTTACCCCGACATTAAAACACCCAAGCACGGTGATGTGGTTCTTTGTGGCTCTGACTAGATTCTGCGTCTGCTCTGAGGTAAATTTGATTATGTCCACCATATTTTAACAAAATTCAACCAACTTTATTGTGGTGGAGGCATTGATATATCTCAGAGCTTTTATTTGTTTACAATATTGGCATCTTAGCAGCAGAGCTAACTAACAGAGTTACAGTCTGCAAGGCCACTTTTTAAGGTCCTCTTCCCATCCCTCGATAGTTGTGGGAAGTGGTCTGACTATATTATTCTTTTTGAGGTGCGAAAGGCCATGCTCCCGCATGTTGGATGCCAAAGTCATTGTTTTTTAACAAGGAAAAGTGTTCCGTTTCCGTGACAACACCATGTTCTAAACTTGTACCAGAAGTAGTGCTCATAATTCACACAAGGCATCATGGAGGCTAGGAATAAGGTGGATAGACTCCAACAGTTAGTCTGCAATTAAAATGTGAATGTGGATGGAATAAAAAAAAAACTCTTTAGTGTATCATCATATAAACTAGAAAAGCACTCGGAGAGCGCAGACCTCCGCCAAGCGCAACAGTTCCCCCCATACAGTGTTTGTGTGTACGTTTTCAGATTCCTTGACCATGAAAACTTATGACTAGCAATTGGATTCACAATGATTATTTGTTTATTTGACAGGGACAGTGCAATAAACATAGAGAATTAATTAATGACGATCAATCTGATAGTGATAGGATTAGTGGTTCAGTAGTAAAAGCATTGCCTCCTTGGCGGAGGTAATAAACTGAAGTGTTGCTGTTGTGTCCATCTCCTCCACTGACAGATGCTGATTGGGTAGACAGGTTGCCGTGGGTTTTATATTATTGGAGTTGCGCTCCGCGGCAAAACAGAATTTAGAAGCTTCCCCGGCACAGAGCTCGTTTTTGCACAGCGCCTATGGCTGGCCGGGGAATTTCTGCCAAATAATCCGGCTGCGGATAGCTGCCCGTGTCAGGTTTTGCAGCTGCGCGCAAACACAGGCACGCTGGCGGGCCCAGGCCACCAGTGTTTTCCGCGTGCTTTTGTGCCTAAAACGTTGAAGAACGCGGAGTTTGTGTTGGTGAGACACAACGACCAGCACCCTCCATTGCGCCTGCGCACATGTTGAAAATGGCCGTATGTCACAGTGTTAAAAAATGCTTTAAAAAATTCCTGTATCCAGACGGTGATGCGGATCATCCCCAAAATGTAATCAGTTCTTCCTTGTACCATTTCGAACAACGCCTGAAAGTTTCATGGAAATCCGTCCAAAAGTTTTTGAGTTATCTTGCTAACCAACAGACAAACAAACCCCGGCAAAAACATAACCTCCTCCTGGCCTTTTCGGCCTGGCGGAGGTAATAAAATAATGGGTGACTGTATTTTGACTGTTGCAACTCTCCAGTAAAATAACATAAAATTCCATTAAATGTCATTTACTTTTTGGCATCACATCAGCGCAGTTTGATTCCTCGCAATGGAAGCTGAACCAATAAATCCTGGAAAATGATTACACATGGAGCAGAAAATTAAGAACAGTAAATTTTGCAATAAGTTTTTTTTTTTTTTTTTCTTTTGGGCTGTCACATTTTTGGGAGATTATATATACATTTTTTTCTTGTTTTTATTCCCCCTTGTCTCGGCTTTTGGCATTCCAGCACCATGGGCACTTCTTCACATTTCTCTTGCATCCGTGCATGTCTGAAGTGTGTTTTGGTCTAAAAACATCTGCTTTCACCAGCATTTCAGTCAGTGTTTGCCAGTGGAGCTTAACTTAGGCCGACGTAGGTGAGCTCTGCGTAACTTAGCCCAGTGGTCAGGTACTTTTACAAACCAAGCACAAATGTCAGCAAATTTTCAATATGCTGAAAATTTTCAAAGAACACAACTTTCGCCAGCGTTTGACAACAAATACCAACTATCATTAACTTTTACCAACTTTTGCCAGCAGAGCCAGACGTTTGCCAAAACGTAAGTAAAAATTGGTCCAAATGTTGTAGTGTGAATCTACCCTTACATATGGAAGACAAAGCCCCCAGCTGAGTGTCTTTAAATATGGAAAACGTTTCCTAGTGGTCTGCGAGTACGGAAAGCCTGCACTGCACTTCAACATGCATTTTCTACAGATATGGTTTTTAAATGATATAATCGTCTATTTTAATATTTTTGCACAAGGTCTGGGGAAGAAGAAGCAGCAGCCAACGTTATTGTCATTCAATCCATACAGCCAATCATGTACAGTAGAACGAAATTATGTTTCTCCTATCTACAGTGTTAATCACATCTAGAATCAGAGGGGCCACTGCCATGCAAGGCACCGCCCCAACTTTTCCTTCCCCCATTCTATTATGCTGAGTACTAAGCTAGAAGGTGGGAAGTACCTTTTTTTTTTTTTTTATGGTCTTTTGGTATGACCCGCCCGGGGCTTGAGCCCACAACCTCCCGGGTGTGGGGCAGATGCACTACCACTAGGCTACCACTCCAGAAGATTGGAAACAAATTCACTTTCAAATATTTGTGTAGTTTCAATAATTTAGCTAATATATTGTGTCAAGAATTGACAAACTCCATAGATTTTATAGTGATCATATCCACTTTAAAAACCACAAGATATTTGTGGGTATTACAGAGGAAAAAATGAACACATAAGTGTGTATCAAACTTGTAGCCCTTCGTAGTACTCGGTACCCTTGAAGTAGCTCTCAGTTTCAAAAAGGTTGGTGACCCTTACCTTACACTCAGTGATTTGTTCATTCCCGTCCAGACATCCTTCATATTGCTTTGCTGAGTTTATCCTCCCAACTTCTTCCTGTAATTGTCTTTACACATCCTCAGCATCTCTCTCAGTTTACACTGCACTCTCCTCAGTTCCTCCCTGTCTCCAGACCTAAAAGCTCTCTTCTTCTTGTTAAGAAGTGCTTTCAGGTCACTGGTGATCCATGGTTTGTTGTTGGGGAAACAGCGCATGGTCTGAGCTGGCATGGCTGTTCTCACAGAATCTGATGTATTCTGTGATGCAGTCAGTCATATTGTCTATGTCCATCCCATGTGGTTCACAGAGTACACCCCAGTCCATTGTTTCAAAGCAGTCCTGTAGTGCATCAGCAGCGTCCTGTGTCCACCTCCTCACAGTCCGTGTATAAGCAGGCTGCCTTTGCACAAGGGGGACATACCTGGGTGTTAACATGACCATGCAGTGATCCGATTTGCCAATGGGGGGTAGAGCTGTGGCACTATATGCATCACTGACATTGGCATACAGTAAATCCAGTGTTTTATTTTGTCTGGTGGGACAGTCAACAAACTGGTGGAAGTTTGGTAGTGTTTTTCCCAGTAAGATGTGGTTAAAATCACCCATGATGACCATAAATGAGTCAGGGTGCTTCTCCAGTAATGTGGCAGTAGTGGAGCTGATGACTTCACAGGCCACCACTGCATCAGCTGAGGGAGGGGCGTAAACGGTAATCACAATGGCACACATGAACTCTCGCGGCATATAATAAGGTCGCATACTCACAGCCAGCAGTTCAATGTCCGGGCTGCAGCGCCGTTCCTTCACATAAATGTGTCCAGGATTACACCACCTTTCATTCACAAGAACTGCCAATCCTCCTCCCCTCTTTTTCCAGCTACCTATAACGTCCCTGTCCCACCGGATAGTCTTAAAACCAGGTATCACTATGTTGATATCCAGGATCTGTGACTGTAACCATGTCTCAGTAAAATACATGATACTACACTCACGATATTCCCTTTGCATCCTGACCAGCGCTGTGAGCTTATCCGCCTTGTTTCCCAGCGACCTCACGTTACCCGTGATGAACATCGGTACGGCAGGCTTATGCTTCCTCCTCCTCATCCTCACCTTGGCTCCAGCCCTTTGCCCACGGCGTTTCCTCTTCAGCTCATCCAGGATAAGGGGCTTCACTCCGGGCAGCAGTGAGCTGGTTGCATGTGTAAACAATGCATTCACCTCCACCTCTATTGTTCTCCATTGCTCCGAGAAAGAAAAACAAAAAAAGACCAGGAGGAAAAATAGAAAAAAACTTGGTCCAGTCGTTAATCCAAGTCTTCCTACTGAGCCCTGATGAAGAGACGCACTACAGTGGTGTGAAAAAATGTTTGCCCCTTTCCTGATTTCTCATTTTTTTGTATATTTGTCACACTTAAATGTTTCAGCTCATCAAACAAATTTAAATATTAGACAAAGATAATATACTGTAAGTAAACACAAAATGCAGTTTTTAAATGAAGGAGTTTAGTATTAAGGGGGAAAAAATCCAAATCTATGTGGCCCTGTGTGAAAAAGTGATTGCCCCCTAAACCTAACAACTGGTTGGACAACGCTTATCAGCAACAACTGCAATCAAGCGTTTGCAATAACTGGCAATGAGTCTTTTACAGCGCTGTGGAGGAATTTTGGCCCACTCATCTTTGCAGAATTGTTGTAATTCAGCCACGCTGGAGGGTTTTCGAGCATGAACCGCCTTTTTAAGGTCATGCCACAGCATCTCAATCGGATTCAGGTCAGGACTTTGACTAGGCCACTCCAAAGTCTTCATTTTGTTTTTCTTAAACCATTCAGAGGTGGACTTGCTGGTGTGTTTTGGATCATTCTCCTGCTACAGAACCCAAGTACGCTTCAGCTTGAGGCCATGAACAGATGGCCAGACATTCTCCTTCAGGATTTTTTGGTAGACAGCAGAATTCATGGTTCCATTTACCACAGCAAGTCTTCCACGTCCTGAAGCAGCAAAACAGCCCCACACCATCACACTACCTGACCACCATATTTTACTGTTGGTATGATGTTCCTTTTCTGAAATGCTGTGTTACTTTTACACCAGATTTAATGGGACACACACCTTCCAAAAAGTTCAACTTTTGTCTCGTCAGTCCACAGAGTATTCTCCCAAAAGTCTTGGAGATCATCAAGATGTTTTCTGGCAAAATGAGCCTTCATGTTCTTTTTGCTCAGCAGTGGTTTTCTCTTGAAAGTCTGCCATGCAGGCTATTTTTGCCCAGTCTCTTTCTTATGGTGGAGTCATGAACACTGACCTTAACGGAGGCAAGTGAGGCCTGTAGTTCTTTGGATGTTGTTGTGGGGTCTTTTTTGACCTCTTGGATGAGATGTCGCTGCACTCTTGGGATAATTTTGGTTGGCCGGTCACTCCTGGTAAGGTTCACCACTGTTCCATGTTTTCGCCATTTGTGGATAATGACTCTGACTGTGGTTCGCTGGAGTCCCAAAGCTTTAGAAATGGCTTTATACTCTTTTCCAGACTGACGGATTGTAATTACTTTGTTTCTCATTTGTTCCTGAATTTCTTTGGATCACGGCATGATGTCTAGCTTTTGAGGATTGTTTGGTCGACTTCAGTTTGTCAGGCAGGTCCTATTTAAGTGATTTCTTGATTGAGAACAGGTGTGGCAATAATCAGGCCTGAGTGTGGCAAGAAAAATTGAACTCGGCTTTCCAAAGGTGATAAACCACAGTTAATTTATGTTTTGACGGCGGGGGGGAGCGGGAATCACTTTAGCACACAGGGCAATGTAGGTTTGGATTTTTTTTTTTTTATTACCCTTAATAATAAATGCCTTCATTTAAAAACTGCATTTTGTGTTTACTTGTGTTATTTTTGTCTATTTAAATTTGTTTGATGATCTGAAACATTGAAGTGTGATAAACATGCAAAAAAAATGAGAAATCAGGAAGGGGGCAAACACTTTTTCACACCACTGTATATACAAGGAAAAGCTAATAAAAACACAAAGACACTGGAGCTGCTGCTGTTACGGCCACCTCTCCTTACGGCGCCTCATTCGTCCCTTTCATATTTGTCAAAGTCTGAGATTTGTGATTGCCTACATACAGACTACACCGCTTTGTATTCCACTTTTAAACAGCCAGTATTTGGACCTGTAAAGCCTAATTGGGCTACCTGTTTTCAGACAAGAATACTCGCTTTCTACATCATGCACTAGTAATGTTAATTTAGGATTCTAACTTCTATCCCTTGTAAAAGTAAAATGGCATTTGTTTATATAACTCTTCTTTTTTTTTTTTTAATCTCTGGATGACCAAAGTGCTTAACAGATTGAGCCATTTACCCATCCATCCATCCATCCATCTTCTATTGCTTTTCCGGAGGTCCGGGTCGCGGAGGCAGCAGTTCAAGCAGAGAAGCCCAGACTTCCCTCTCCCCAGCCACCTGCTCCAGCTCTTCAGAGAGGATACCAAGGCATTCTCAGACCAGCTGGGAGACATAGTCTCTCCAGTGAGTCCTGGGTCTGCCCTGGGGTCTCCTCCCAGAGGGATGTGTCCGAAACACTTCAAGTCGGAGGCGTCTAGGAGGCATGCTGATCAGATGCCCATACCACCTCAACTGGCTTTTTTTCAATGTGGAGGAGCAGTGGTTCTACTCTGAGCCTCTCCCGGATGACTGAGCTCCTCACCCTATCTCTGAGGGTGAGTCTAGCAATCCTACGAAGAATGCTCATTTCAGCCGCTTGTATCCGTGATCTCGTTCTTTTGGTCATTACCCAAAGCTCATGACCATAGGTGAGGGTAGGAACATAGATTGACTGGTAAATCGACAACTTTGCCTTAGAGCTTAGCTCCCTCTTCACCACAACAGACCGGTACAATGTTCGCATCACTGCAGATGCTGCTCCGATCCGTCTGTCAATCTCTCGGTCCATTCTCCCCTCACATGTGAATAAGACCCCAAGATACTTAAACTCCTCCACTTGGGGCAGGAGCTTGTCCCCAATCTGGAGAGGACAAGCCACCTTTTTCCAGCTGAGGACCATGGACTCGGACTTGGAGGTACTGATTCTCATCCCATCCACTTCACACTCAGTGGCAAACCGTCCCAGAAAGACCTGTAGGTCATTACTGGATGAAGCCAGCAGGACAACATCATCTGCAAACAGAGATGAGATCCTGTGGTCACCAAGCATGACACCCTCCATTCCTTGGCTGCGCCTAGAAATCCTGTCCATAAAAATTATGAACAGGATTGGTGACAAAGGGCAGCCCTGGCGGAGTCCAACTCTCACTGGGAATGAGTCCGACCGAGTGTTGTCAATATGAACCAAACTCTCACAACGGTCGTACAGAGACCCAATAGCTCGTAACAGCAAGCCCAATTCCCCATACTCCCGAAGCACCCCCCACAAAAAACCACAAGGGACGCGATTAAATGCCTTCTCCAAGTCCATAAAACACATGTAAACTGGTTGGGTAAACTTCCACAAACCCTCATGGATTCTCGAGAGGGTAAAGAGCTGGTCCGATGTGCCACGGCCAGGACGAAAACCACATTGCTCCTCCTGAATCCGAGTTTCGACCAAAAAAGCATAGACCTTCCCAGGGAGGCTGAGGAGTGTGATCCCTCTAAAGATGTAGAACACCCTCCGGTCCCATTTTTTGAAGAGGGGAATCACCACCCCGGTTTGCCATGCCAAAAACACTGCTCCCAACCTTCACGCAATGTTGCAGAGGCGTGTCAACCATGACAGCCCTACAACATCCAGGGCCTTGAGATACTCAGGGCGAATCTTGTCCACCCCCAGGGCCCAGCCACCAAAGAGATTTTTAACCACCTTGGCGACCTCAGCCCCTGTGAGAGGCAAGTCGTCCCCCTCGTTTACAAGCCCTGCTTCCACTGTGGAAGGCGTGTCAGTGGGATTGAGGAGATCCTCAAAGTATTCATTCCACCACCCGACGATATCCCCATTCGAAGTCAGCAGTGCCCCATCCACACCATACACAGTGTGGACAGGGAGCTGCTTCCCCCTCCTGAGCTGCCGGACAGTTTGCCATAATCTCTTCGAGGCCGACCGAAAGTCTTGTTCCATGGCCTCACTGAACTCCTCCCATACCCGAGTTTCTGCTTCAGCAACCACCCAAGCTGCACTCCGCTTGGCCTGCCGGTACATCTCAGCTGCTTCGGGAGTCCCACAAGCCAACCAAGCTTGATAGGACTCCTTCTTCAGCTTAATGGCCCCCCTCACCACTGGTGTCCACCACTTGGTTCAGGGGTTGCCACCACGAGATGCCCCGACAACCTTGTGGCCGCAGCTCTGGGCAGCCGCTTTAACAATGGAGGTGGAGAACATGGCCCATTCAGACTCCATGTCTCCAGACTCCCTCGGAATGTGGTCAAAGTTCTTCCAGAGGTGGGAGTTGAAGACCTCCTGGACAGGGGCCTCAGCCAGACGTTCCCAGCACACCCTCACTATACGTTTGGGTCTACCAGGTCTGAATGGCATCCTCCCCTGCCATCGGATCCAACTCACCACCAGGTGGTGATCAGTTGACAGCTCTGCACCTCTTTACCCCAGTGTCCCAGACATACGGTCGCAGGTCTTATGACGCAATAACAAAATCGATCATCAACCTGTGACCTAGGGTGTCCTAATTCCAGGTGCACATATGGACACCCTTATGCTTGAACATGGTGTTTGTTATGGACAAACTGTGGTTAGCACAGAAGTCCAATAACTGAACACCACTCGGGTTCAGATCGGGCACGCTGTTCCTCCCAATCACTCCCCCTCCAGATTTCACTGTCATTGCCCACGTGCGCATTGAATTCCCCCAGTAGGACAATGGAGTCTCCAAGAGGAGCACTCTACAGCACCCCAGTCAGAGACTCCAAAAAGAGTGGGTACTGTGAAACATCATTTGGTGCATAGGCACAAATGATGGTCAGGACCCGTTTCCTAACCCGAAGGTGCAGGGAAACAACCCTTTCATCCACTGGGGAAGACTCCAATATAGAGGCAGCAAGGTGGGGGATGATACAAGAATACCCACCCCTGCTTGTCGCCTCTCGCCCGGGGCAACTCCAGAGTAGGCCAGGCTCCAGCCCCTTCAGTCCAGGAGACTGGGTCCGGAACTGGAGCTGTGTGTTGAGGTGAGGCCGACTCTATCTAGCCGGTATCTCTCAACCTCATGCACCAGCTCAGGCTCCTTCCCCACCAGAAAGGTGACATTCCATGTCCCAAAAGCCAGTTTAGGAAGCTTGGGATCAGACCGCCAAGGTCTCCGCCTTTGACCACCACCTGATCCACATAGCAAGAGACCCCCATGGTCCCTCCTGCAGGTGGTGAGCCCACTGGAGGGCGGACCCATATAACTCCTTCGGGCTGAGCCCGGCCGTGTCCCATGGGCAGAAACCCGGCCACCAGACGCTAGCTATCGAGCCCCTCCCCCAGGCCTGGCTCCAGGGTGGGGCCCCGATAACCCCGTACCGGACGGGGTACACTAAGTCCTTGTTCTAGCATTCATCATGAGTCTGTTGGATCATTCTTAGTCTGGCCCTTCACCCAGGACCAATTTGTCTTGGGTGACTCTACCAGAGGCAAATTGCCATGAACAACATAGCTCCTGGGATCACTAGGGCACACAAACCCCCCACCACGATAAGGTGACGATCCATGAGGAGAGCTACTGTGGGGTAAAAAAGTATTTAGTCAGCCACGAATTGTGCAAGTTCTCCCACTTAAAAGATGAGAGAGGTCTCCAGTTTTCATCATAGGTATACCTCAACTATGAGAGACAAAATAAAAAAAAAAAAGATCCAGAAAATCACATTGAAGGATTTTTAATGAATTAATTGGTAAATTCCTCGGTAAAATAAGTATTTGGTCAATAACAAAAGTTCATCTCAATACTTTGTTATATACCCTTTGTTGGCAATGACAGAGGTCAAACGTTTTCTGTAAGTTTTCACAAGGTTTTCACACACTGTTGCTGGTATTTTGGCCCATTCCTCCATGCAGATCTCCTCTAGAGCAGTGATGTTTTGGGGCTGTCGCTGGGCAACACAGACTTTCAACTCCCTCCAAAGATTTTCTATGGGGTTGAGATCTGGAGACTGGCTAGGCCACTCCAGGACCTTGAAATGCTTCTTACGAAGCCACTCCTTCATTGCCCGGGCAGTGTGTTTGGGATCATTGTCATGCTGAAAGACCCAGCCACGTTTCATCTTCAATGCCCTTGCTGGTGGAAGGAGGTTTTCACTCAAAATCTCACGATACATGGCCCCATTCATTCTTTCCTTTACACGGATTAGTCGTCCTGGTCCCTTTGCAGAAAAACAGCCCCAAAGTATGATGTTTTCACCCCCATGCTTCACAGTAGGTATGGTGTTCTTTCTCCTCCAAACACGACAAGTTAAGTTTTTACCAGAAAGTTCTATTTTGGTTTCATCTGACCATATGACATTCTCCCAATCCTCCTCTGGATCATCCAAATGCTCTCTAGTAAACTTCAGACGGGCCTGGACATGTACTGGCTAAAGCAGGGGGACACGTCTGGCACTGCAGGATTTGAGTCCCTGGCGGCGTAGTGTGTTTCTGATGTAGCCTTTGTTACTTTGGTCCCAGCTCTCTGCAGGTCATTCACTAGGTCCCCCCATGTGGTTCTGGGATTTTTGCTCACCGTTCTCGTGATAATTTTGACCCCATGGGGTGAGATCTTGCGTGGAGCCCCAGATTGAGGGAGATTATCAGTGGTCTTGTATGTCTTCCATTTTCTAATAATTGCTCCCACAGTTGATTTCTTCACACCAAGCTGCTTGCCTATTGCAGATTCAGTCTTCCCAGCCTGGTGCAGGTCTACAATTTTGTTTCTGGTGTTCTTTGACAGCTCTTTGGTCTTGGCCATAGTGGGGTTTGGAGTCTGACTGTTTGAGGTTGTGGACAGGTGTCTTTTATACTGATAACGAGTTCAAACAGGTGCCATTAATACAGGTAACGAGTGGAGGACAGAGGAGCCTCTTAAAGAAGAAGTTACAGGTCTGTGAGAGCCAGAAATCTTGCTTGTTTGTAGGTGACCAAATACTTATTTTACTGAGGAATTTACCAATTAATTCATTAAAAATCCTTCAGTGTGATTTTCTGGATTTTTTTTTTCTCATTTTGTCTCTCATAGTTGAGGTATACCTGTGATTAAAATTGGAGACCTCTGTCATCTTTTAAGTGGGAGAACTTGCACAATTGGTGGCTGACTAAATACTTTTTTGCCCCACTGTATCTACCCATTCAGACATATACCACATATTCACACACAACACTGCAAAGACGGTGTGTAGCGACAGCAGGAGATGAGCCACTCACCTTTTCATCAGAGGTACTAGATCACACTTTTCCCCTACACTACAGCGGCAGTGGCTGTAAGCTGATCTGAAAAGGTTTTGTCAGATTGATCAATTTTTCTGTAGCAATAGACAATGTGAAAACAGTTGGTTGAATACCCAAGAGAGGATGCAACATTTACATGATAATCAATCAATCAATCAGACTTTATTCATGAAGCACTTTTTATACAATGTAGCGGCTCAAAGTGTTATGCAAAATAATAAACATACACCAAAAGCCAAAGGATAGTCTCACCCACCCACACACACACTCACAACACACCGACTAATCAATCTACCATATAAAACCATGGTAGAAAGACATTTAAAACATTAAAACTGAACTGAGGAAGCGTTACTATCAATGAGGAAAAAACAGAGGTAACTAGAAAAGCACTCGGAGAGCGCAGACCTCCGCCAAGCGGCACAGTTCCCCCCATACAGTGTTTGTGTGTACGTTTTCAGATTCCCTGAGCATGAAAAGATATGAGTAGCAATTGGATTCACAATGATTATTTGTTTATTTGACATGGACAGTGCAATAAACAGACAATTAATGAATGACAATCAATGTGATAGTGATAGGATTAGTGGTTCAGTAGTTTAAAACGGGGCTATAAGGGACGGCGGGTTAATAAGGGACACTTTTCTGGGAAATGTTTTAAATGTAATTCTGCTTTTTTTATTTTGAGCAGGACGCTGAGTTGTGTTGTTATTAGGGATGGGCATTCGGTGAAATTTTCTTCACCGATCGCCGGGAGAATTAATGATTAATAATCGGTTAATCATTAACATTTTTAGGTAGGTAGACTACATTAGAACATCAGGTATCAGCACGGAGGGCACGGAGAGCCGCACAACTCAAATCTACCTCTCTCTCTCAAATCTCTCTCTCTCTCTGTTCTCGTGTTTGCTCGGCTCGGGAGTCTCGCAAGCTGATTGGCCGAGACGTTTCACCCCGCAAGCTGATTGGCCGAGACGTTTTACCCAGCTCTCTCTCCCTGCCGAGCGGCCACCCAACAAACGAAGACCACATTCATTGCTCTATCGCTCGTATTGCTTAGTCTAGCCGCGTGGAACTTTTTGCTGTTCTCTTGTGCCATTTTGTGCGAAATAGTCTTCCCGTCGAGGCACTACGCCGCCTCCTGCAGCTTCCCTCGACGTGTGTACACCGAATCTTCATGACCTTCTCAATAAAGTTTCTGAAAAAAAAAAAAAAGAATCTTCACGACCGCCATTACTCAGCGCGCAACCACTGTTGGCGGTTTCTTCGCGTAATAAGGGTGTTCCATGGACCCTGTCGATGAGGTATATTTGTATGCTGCATTGCAGTGATTGCAGTACACCTGGTCATTTTTTAAATTGAAATGGTCCCACGCAACACTTCGCCGTAACCGCCTCATGATTTGGCGATCGCCCTACGGAAGCCCGCATGTATCAACGGAGGCACGCCAGGGTACGGCGATGGTGTAATGTTGCCCCCTGGTGCCCAAATTTTGCCATTGCATTGTTTGAGGACGGCCGTGCACTAGGCCTTAATAACCTCGGATTGTTTAAAAAAAAAAAAAAAAAAGGTTTGTCGACGAAAATGAACTTCCTCGGTGAAATTCTTAATGATCAATTATCGGTTAATCGGTAAATTATGCCCATCCCTAGTTGTTATTGTCAAATATCCATGAATCCTTCATCAAATCTAGGCGGAAGCAAAATTAAAAAAGCAGAATTACATTTAGAAAAGTGTCCCATATTACCCCGCCGTCCCTTATAGCCCCGTTTTACGGTAGTAAAAGCATTGCCTCCTTGGCGGAGGTAATAAACTGAAGTGTTGGTGTGTCCATCTCCTCCACTGACGGATGCAGATTGGTTAGACAGGTTGCCGTCGGTTTTATATTATATTGGGGTTGCGCTCCGCAGCAAAACAGAATTTAGAATCTTCCCCGGCAAAGAGGTCGTTTTTACGCAGCGCCTATAGCTGGGCGGGGAATTTGTGGCAAATAATCGGGCGGCGGACAGGTGGCCGTGTGAGGTTTTGCAGCGTGGCGCAAAAACGGGCACGCTGGCGGGCCCAGGCCAGCAGTGTTTTCCGCGTGCTTTTGTGCCTAAAACGTTGAAGAACGCGGAGTTTGTGTTGGTCATACACGACGACCAGCGCAATGTTCGCAGCGCCTATGGCTGGCACAGGCACGCTGGCGGGCCCAGGCCAGCAGTGTTTTCCGCATGCTTTTGTGGCTAAAACGTTGAAGAAGGCGGAGTTTGTGTTGGTCAGACACGACGCCCAGCGCCCTCCATTGCGCCTGCGCACATGTTGAAAATGGCCGTATGTCACAGTGTGGAAAAATGCTTTAAAAAATTCCTGTATGCAGACGGTGATGCGGATCATCCCCAAAATTTAATCAGTTCTTCCTTGTACCATTTCCAACAACGCCTGAAAGTTTCATTGAAATCCGTCCAAAAGTTTTTGAGTTATCTTGCTAACCAACAGACAAACAGACAGACAGACAAACAGACAAACACACAGACAAACCCCGGCAAAAACATTACCTCCTCCTGGCCTTTCGGCCTGGCGGAGGTAATAAGACATAAAACCAAGCAATAACAAGTTAAAAAAGTTAAAACAGGATAAATACAAATAAAAAGATAAAAAGGTGTAAGAAAAGGTAAAGGGGTGTGTGAAAATAAATTTAAATAAAAGCCAGGTCGAAAAGGTGGGTCGTTAGTTTGGTTTTAAAAGTATCAACATTCTCTGTAGTCCTCAGGTCTTCAGGAAGGCTGTTCCACGGATGTGGACCATAATGACAGAAAGCCTTCTCACCGTGAGTTTTAGTTCTGACTTTTGGAATGATTAAAAAACCTTGACCTGAAGACCTAAGGGTTCTTCAAGGCTCATAATGTAAAATCATTTATGATAAATAATCAGGGCTAAGACCATTAAGAGCCTTAAAAACCTATAAAAGATAGAGCCTTGCGTTTAGGGATTGGTGCATTGTCGTTAGTGTCAAGTATTGCAATCCATCACTGAATCGATCTTTTGTCTCATCCCTCGTGTATGTGTAGTGATAGTGGAGCTCACTGGGTGCTCAGCACCAATCTGATACTAGAATTTCCCCTGGTTCAGGTTATGTTGGGGTGTGTGTTTATAGAGTATTTAAACTTAAAAGGAACCACATCCCCAAATGGAATTAACAAAAATCACTTTGAATAAAACACCCCACCACTAATTAGTTTTTAACACATCTTATTTCCTGAACAGACATACTTTTTCCTCTATCCTCCCATGCCAAGATACAGTCGTGAAAAAATTAGGACACCCCATTAAATATTCAGCTCTTTATTAATAAATGTTCACATATCTATGTCTAACCTTGTTTTTGTTTTTATTTGCAATGTTTAATATTTATTTTAGCCATTTTAAGTGGGAATGAATGTGGGGGTGTCCTAAAGAGATTGGGGGGAGGGGCTAAATTATTCCTCACCATTTGTTTAGAATTGTACATTTTACAGAAAATTTGAAAAGTCTTTAATTAATTTTTAATTGTTTAGTTGTATTACATGAATCTCCCAGTATTTTTTAACATTGATAGTAAATATCCATATGTCCAAATATGTTAAAAAAAAACCACCCAGGCTTATACAGGCTGTCCTAATTTTTTTCGCATGACTGTAGGTATTGCATCCCCAAATTTCCAATGTTAACATTTATTTTCATGTTAAGTATACGCTTCAGAAGAGCATAATTTTGTAGATGGGTGGTGATTTTTAAAAAAAATTTTTTTTTGGGGGGGGGGGGGGGGGTGGGATCTGGCCAATTTTTGATCCATCAATGAGCTTCATTGATCTCCACAGTCACCCAGGTCTCCTCAAAGTTTTGACTTAGTTAAAAAAAACAGACAAGGCTCTCCCAAACAATCCCTTACTTACTTACTTAATCCTGGCCTGGCCACTTAAGTGATCGTTGCGGCCAATCGTCTGAAGGCAGGACAGTCTTGGGCTAGGGCAATGAGGTTGGCCAGAGGTCTTATTGCAACCTGGGTCATCCAGGACAGTCTGGACCGACCTTGGGGGTGATGCCAGCCCTGGGGAAGGGTGGACAAGCTCTGGCAGAGAGGGCCTGCTTGGCCGGTGTCCTGTCTTCCAACCTGGCCACATGGCCGAGGAGCCACAGCCTCCCTCTTCTGATGACAGTGGAGATGGGGATAGGGCAGCCAGCCCTCCTGTAGACCTCATCGTTTGTGGTGTGGTGGAACCATTGGATGCCGAGGATGTTACGGAGGCAGGTCCGATGGAATGTATCCAGACCGCGTGTGGTTGTGGTGGAGAGGGTCCAGGTCTCGTACCCATAAAGGAGGGCGGGGATCACACAAGTTTTAAAGAGTCACAGCTTTGTGGTTGTGTGGATTTTCCCGCTCTGCCAGACTCTCTGGAGGTGGCCAAAAGCACTGTGAGACAGCTGCAGGTGGCAAGTAATCTCTGGTTTTGTCAAGCAGGAGCTGGTGATCTTAGATTTGAGGTAGACAAAGTCGTTGACAATCTAAACCGGCTCGTTGTTGATGGTGATGACCTGTGGTGGTGGTGGTGGTAAGAAGTCTGACAGCGACTGGATCTTTGTCTTTGCCCTGGTGATGGTAAGGCCCAGAGGTGATGCTACCTCTGCAAGCAGCTCCATTGCCTCAGAGATTATGTCTATATGCATGGCGAAAAGCACCATATCGTCCGCATAGCACAGGTCTGTGAAGTGGGAGTGGAAGTCAACTCCGAGATTGGGGCAGCGTTCCGTCACGTTCTTGACCCACTTCAACATTAAAGAGGTTTAGCGCGCAATGCATCCCTGCCGGACTCCAGAGGTGGTGACAAAAGGATCTGACATGTCACCCTCGACACGTACCCTGCACGTGGTGTTGGAGTATAGGTCCTGGAGAATGCTGTTGTCCTTGGACAGGACTCCAGTGCCATAGAGGAGTTACCAGAGTGTGTTCCTGTCTAGGGAGTCAACGGCAGCCTTGAGGTTGACGTAGGCCGCATAAAGAGGTTAGCGATACTCCTGCCGTTGCTGCGCCAGGACACACAAGGCAAGGATGCAGTCTATTGTGGAATGGCAAGGGGTAAAGCCAGCCTGCTGGCAGCAGCACTTGGAGAGGAGTGGGAGGAAGTGGTTCAGGATGACAGTGGTGATTACTTTGCCGGGGATGGACAGCAGAGTGATGGTATGATAGCTGGCTGTGCTCCGACAGTCACCCTTGTTCTTGTAGGATAGAATGACCCTGTCTCTGCACTCCCCAGGGACGCGTTCTTCTGCCCAGATGAAGCGACACAGATGTTCCAGCCGAGGGATGACAAGAGATGAGAGCGGCTTTCATCATCTCTGCCATAACTCTATCAGTGCCGGGGGCTCGCCCAGAGGGGAGCTTCTTGACGGTATCTGACAGCTCACTGATTGAGGGCAGAGGTAGGTTGGTTGAGTTGTCTTCAACACCAGCATCGGCATACTGCTGTAGCTTATCCGAAGTGGGAGGAGGGGGCTTGGAGAGGACGCTCATGTAGTGCTTTCGCCATCATTGGAGTTTGATCCTCGGATCTGTGACTAGACTTATGCCATCAGCGGCTAGCAGGGGGAACGACAACTGCTGTTTCTTGCCGGCTTGGCACAGTTCCTTGATAGACTGGTCGGCAGACGGGAGGTTCCCTGCTTGGAAGCTGTTGTTGGCCTTGTCGGCGATATGGTGGAGCCAAGTGGCTTCATTGTGCCGGAGGCTGCAGCATCTCTCTATGTTCAGATTGTGGTAATCATCCTTCCCCTGGTGTCTGGCTTTACGGCATTGATCGACCAGCTGCAGGGAAGCGTCAGAGATCCATAGCTGAATCCTCTGATGGCGATCACCAAGGACGTTTGTGGCAGCCAGAGTGAGAGTGGTGGTAATCTGCTTCCAGGCATCCTCGAGACTCTCTGGGTGGTCAAGGGCAGCAAAGCGGTTTGTGACCTCGATGGAGTAGCAGTGGGCAAACTGAGAGGTGTAAAGCTTCTTGATGCTTGAGGGGCGGCGATGGGCAGGGCCAGGAGGGGCATTGCAGCGGAGATGCAGGCGGACAGTGGCAGCGAGGAGTCAATGGTCGGTCTGCCCCAGCTCAGCACTGTGGTAGACACACCAGTCAGTGGCAATTCTTCAGCACCCACCGGGCGATCCCAGTGATCAAAAACTGGCCCAGTCTCTCAACGATCTCCATGCTGTGTAAAGGGGCCCTCAGGTAACGTTTTCTTTGTTCCTTAGAATGCCTTCTTGCCTGAACTTTTCACTTCTATTTTTTTTTACTAGTGTGTCATTTTTCTGTAGAAAAACCGTGAAACCAGTTTAAGTTTGATCTTGAATTTTCTCCTTTTTCTCTACAGTAACCAAGCTTTAATTTTTCAGCTTTCATTTTTTTAATAAACTCAAGCGTACCTGGATACCTTAGAGCGTGCCTAGTTTAATCTAGCTTTAAGGCTTCCTTTTGGGCTGTTCTCCAATGTCAGAACTCCATCTGAGAGAGGACAGCCCATTTTTTTATCCCCCGCTGGTTGAAGCCCAAAGGGATCGAAGAGCCCTTTAGGTCAGTCCGTCTGTCCGTCTGTCCCACTTTTGTGAAATCAACTTCTCCTACAATTTTGGTCTTACTGTTTTGAAACTTGGTACCATGGTTTAATATACTCTGATGATACACATATTGAAATTTCATTCCCATTGGATAACCTTGAGAACAAAGGTCAAAGGTCAGATTTTTGCCTTAATCTTCTAAACACAATAACTACTGAAAGAAATGATGTAGGCGTTTCAAATCAATACAGTAGTTGTATCTAATACACATCTTGGACAACTTACACACTTGCCTAACTATGGGTTTGGGGTCAAGGGGTTAAATGTCCAAGTTCAAAGTTAACATTGCAGTTGCACTATGGTAAACATATTTACTATTACTATAAAACGAGTAAAGCTAGGACCACCAAACCTGGTATACAGGTTCACCTTGGAATCCTAACCTCCGACTATGGGTTTGGTCAAAGGTCAAGGATGGCATTCCATTTGCACTATTACTAAAAAATGAGTAAAGCTAGGGTAACCAAACCAGGGGCTTCATGTTCAAAGACTTGCGTAGATTTCCTACTGAAAGATGATTTACGTTTAAATCAAGAAAACGCTGTAAGCAAAAAAAAAAAAATCCAGATGTATGAAACAGTGCGTACGCAGGAATCCAAGCACATTTCCTTTGTACATCCCAATCTACTTGAAATTGAACGCACATGAGGAAATACCAGACTCCTCCCTTGACATGCCTCAATTTAAATATGCAATTACATGCAAACAGATATGCAAATAGATATATACAAGCCCTGCACATTTTATTCTCCTGTATCCATGGTCAAAAATAATAGATTTAACGGAATTTGACGGACTGTGAGTTGGAGGCACTCCTGAATGAGGTAGAGACGTGTAAAAATGTCCTCCGGCATTAGCACTGGATACAGGTAATTCAATAGCCTGCTCACAGCCCTATAAGATTAGTTTACTGTTTTCCTTTATTCAGACAGGGATAAGAAGGAGATGTTTATTTAACCTTGGCATGTTTTGACTGACGTCTGCAGTCGTCCTCAGAAGCGTCAGCTGATCACTGTGATTTGTGACCAGGAGGGTGGATCGGCTCATTGAATAAAGGAAACGGCAATGAAAAAGAAGACATATGAACCAGTTTAGTGGGTAGCAATGGTCAACTGTCAGTTGAAAGCAGATCATATTAGACTCAACAAGTACATATTTTATGTCCAAAATACAAATCTCATCCTTTATAGTTCAGGTTCAGGTTACTTTATTTGTACCCGTAGGTAGATTTGTTTTGCAGTCTGGTGGCATCCATATATACAAGCCACAAATTACATTCAACATAGACACAAACACAGGCACATATGAAGCTGACTATAAACATGATAAAAATACTCAAGGCTCCATCAATCAGGGTATGAAAAGACAAAGAGATGGGAGAAAAACCAGAGGTAAGAGAGAAGGGTCATATTAAAAGTTAAAAACTAGTCAAAGAGGTTAAAAACTGAAAGGTCTAAAACCCAATAAAATATTTAGAATCCAAGTGACATCCTACAAAAATAAGTAAATATAAAATGGAGTTAATAAATAGGTACCTAAATTATGTGCAATATATTTTTACAGCTTGTTCAACTCTTTGACAGCAGCAGGGACAAAGCTGTTTTTGTAGCGCTGGGTTCTACTTTTTGGGACAGCAAACCTCCGTCTTGAGGGAAGAAGCTGAAAGTGGCAGTACAAAGGGTGGGAGTCATCATTTAAAATGGAGGTAGCCATCCTCTGTACTTGTCTGGTGTACAGGGATGTCAGGCTCAGCTGTGGCTCACCAAGCAAACGACTGGACCATCTAACTACCTGATCCAAGGATTTCCTCTGTTTCAGTTTTATCTGACCAAACCATGACACTAAAGAAAAGGATAAAACAGATTCAATAAAAGCCCGATAAAACATTGTCATTATGGTTCGGTCAATTTGGAAGCATGCAAGTTTTCTCAAGCAATGCAAATGTTGCTGACCCTTTTTGCACACCCTTTCACAGTTCTCTTCAAACTTTAAATTACTATCAATAATCGTCCCAAAATATTTGTAGGATTGTACACATTTGGTGGTCTGGCCTTTTAGTACGGTGACTTTGTACCTGGGATTTTTCCTCCTAAAGTCAATAATCATGTCTTTAGTTTTTGTCGTATTCAGCTGCAGGTAGGAATCCTCACACCAGTGAACAAAATCATCAACTACTGGGCCGTGGCCACTCTCACCATCCTGGAGGAGACTGACAATAACTGAGTCATCAGCATACTTTATAATGTGTCTGTTGTCATGTCTGCTTTGACACATGTTTGTGTACAGGATGAAGAGTAGTGGTGACAACACACACCCCTGAGGAGAGCCAGTAGAAGAGCACTTTAGGTCCGACAATGTACCATTGACCCTTACTCCCTGCGTCCTGTTGGTTAAAAAATCCAGAATCCAACCCACCAGATTATTGCTCAAATCAAATTGCTGCAGGAGCCTTTCAACTAAGATATGAGGTTGGATTGTATTAAAGGCGGAGGAAAAGTCCACAAATAAAAGTCTGGCGTGTGTCCCATTAAAATCCAGATGTTTAAAAAGCATGTTAAACAGAGTGACAGTGGCATCCTCCACTCCTCTGTGAGGCCTATAGGCAAACTGCAGAGGATCCAATGCATGTTCAGTCTGCTTTAGGACCTCACATCTGACCAGTTTTTCAAAAATTTTCATTAAAATTGAAGTCAAAGCAACTGGTCTAAAGTCGTTTACCGTTTTAGGACAGCTGGATTTTGGAACGGGAACAACCACGGCTTCTTTCCAGATCTTAGGCACGTGTTGTGTCTGTAAGGACTTGTTGAAAATGTAATGAAATATAGGACTCAGTTCATGTGCACAGGACTTTACCAAGCGCCCACATATATTATCAGGGCCCTGACTTTTGTTCACTTTTACAGCGCAGAATTCCCTTTTAATATCCTGCACCTCAATATTAAAGTGCTGATTGTCTTTGAGTTTCTGTTTCAAATCTTGGATTTCTGTGCTAAAATCAAAGGAGTCAAAACGACCATAAAAACAATTAAGAGCATTAGCCAGCTCTGTGTCTGAATTAAAACCATCTAAAAACACACGATTACTGCGCTCTGTGCTCTGAAGGCCTGCAATAGTTTTCATACTGGCCCAGGCTGAACCAAGTTTCTTTGCTGCCATCTTGCTTTCCAACTCTGATTTATAATTCTGTTTTGCTCTTAAAATTTTGGCCTTCAGCTCCTTTGTGACAACCTGTAGCTCAGAAACAGACCCCTGTTTAAAGGCAAGTGCTTTCCTCTGTAAGCAGGATTTAACTGATTTTGTAACCCATGGTTTGTTGTTGGGATATATTTTGACACGTTTACGTGGAACAATCTTATTTTTACAGAAAGCCATGTATGAGCATGTGACGTCCACCAAAGAGTCCAAATCATCCCCGCAGGCCAGTGTGAACATCTCCCAGTCTGTACAGTCAAAGCATTCCTGGAGGCTGTGCACTGAATCTTTTGTCCACACATCAATGTCTCTCGTCTCCACCTTGCCTCTTCTGAGAGCAGTTTTATATGTGGGCAGTAAATGTACACAGTTGTGATTTGAGGATCTTAAGAAGGAAGGGGGAGTGATTTATAGGCCCTCTCAATGGATCCATAGCACAGGTCCAATGTCTTTTTTTCACCTGGTTGGGCAGGAGACATACTGATAAAAGTTTTTAAGTGTCTTCTTTAAAGAAACATGGTTGAAATCCCCAAGAATGAAGTTTGGCACCTCTGGAGAAATTGATTGCAGCTGCTGGATCACATCAAAGATAGTGCTGCAGGCGGAGTCAGCGTCTGCCCTCGGGTGAATGTACACAATTGTGATGAAAAGTTGGGGGAACTCGCGAGGCAAATAAAAGGGGCGTAGTGACACAGACAGCAGCTCCACATCGGGTGTACAGATGCGCTCTCTGACCGTGACAGATGTGCAGTACTGCTTATTAATGTATAAACATATGCCACCCCCCTGACGCTTCCCTGTTACCTCTTCCTGCCGATCCGAGCGCAGTGGGGCTCCAAAGCCGTCAATCCAGAGGTCTGCGTCTCGGTCATACACAATAAGCCAAGATTCCGTGAAAGCCATGACACAGCAGTTCTTAAAGTCCTTCTGGTAGCGTGCATTCCCTTGAATTTCATCCACCTTGTTTCTAAGAGACTGTACGTTCCCAAAAATCATCGAAGGAAGAGGAATGTTACCCAACTGACGTCTCCTCAGGCGCAATTTCACACCTCCACGTCTTCCGCGCTTCCTTCTCCTGTCTCTCTTTTCACTGCTATGTCCGTCTCTCAAAATAAAGTCCGGCAGTTGCGGCTTAGGCTCAATCACAGCCACTGCATCAACCGTGTTTAAATGCAGCAACATGTCCCTGGAATAATGTATTCTGCCCGCCATGTTGCCGAACGCGTTTACTTCAGAGACAAAGAGCCAGAGGACAAGTAGCAGCAGTGCAAGAGAGGGGAGGAAGTCCATGTTGTAGGAACCAGGGAGCACTTCGCCATACAGTCCACAAACACTCCAGGGCAGAAACAACACAGAGGATTTCGTAAAAACATATAAAAGTACATAAAAACAGACACATACCACCATAACTACCATGTAGTTACATACCACTTACATGGATTACACACAATACTATTGTAAATGAATGAAGTGTGCCGGGGAAAGGGTGACACTGTTGCATTTCAAACGTTACGCATGTGTTTATTGACATAACTACTGTACACACAGAGGCAATTGGGGGCTTGGTAAAATGCTGTGAAACTGTAGGTTAATGAGCAATAAAAAGGAAGTCACTTACTCAGAGCACTGACTTGTAATGAAACCTTGAAGACAGGGTGATATTTGGGGGCACACAGGCGCATTGTGCATGAGGTGGCTTATTTAGGACAATTGCATGAATTTATTCACCAAGAAGCCACCCATCCGCACAGTGCCAGATCATGGCAGGTCATGTAGTTTGTTCCTAACAATGCTGTCCATTAGAATGAATGAATCATGCGTTGAACCAGGCCAACTTGCAACAATGTTGGTTAGTTGCATTTGTGCATCACATATAATTTGTATATTGATAGAATGGAAATGTTTCCTGTTAACATACACATATTCATCTTGTGAAGGTGATTTTATAGCAATGTGTGTGCAGTCCATGGCTCCGATTACATTAGGAAAACTGGCTGTCACTGCAAATTGCGCTTTGATGTTGGCGTATTCAACTGCATCGTATGGGAATATGATGTACCTGGGTGACAACAGGATAATGCCATCCCACACAGCTGGCATAGCTTGGCTCAGGGTCGACTGGGAAATTCCTGATCAGAACTGCGAGCTCCCTCTGGAATGCTCCTCTTGCCAGGAACCCCAGTGTTGTCAGCACCTGCTCTGAGACGGGCAGCGCACGGCTTCTCGCCATGTCGCGCTCCAAGAGAGGCCATAGCTCTGAGCACAGTTCCACAAGGACTGCCCATGGAAACCTAAACCGGCTGACAAGCCGGTCATCATCCTGAGCCAAAAAATCTTCTCTGTCTCTAAATACCCTCTCTCTTCTCACTGCGCAATTTGCAATATCCTCTAATAATGCTAACGCCATTGTTGTTAGAGGCATTTTCTGCACTTCTTTGCGCTTGCTTTTATATCCACTCATTTAATTGTGCACACTTGGATGTTTGTTCATCATGTGTCTCTGGTGTGTACAATAATTTTCACGTCATTATCAGTCTCCCAACATCACCTCTAAGTGTTGCCAGTGGACCAGTAACAGTACAAACATATGTATGCCAGCCATGAAGTTGCTGTGGGGCTGCGTATATTTCCACGGTCATTTCATTCTTGATACATCTGAAATTTTACGTGGAAAAGGACGTACGCCATGTTTTTGTGCGCAAGCACCCTTTGTACATGAGGCCTCTGGTCCACAGGTTCACCTTGGGATCCTGACCTGTGACTATGGGTTTGGGGTCAAAGGTCAAGGTTAACATTCCTTATGCCTTATAAATAATAAAATTGGCATAAGGCTAGAGCCACCACACCTGGTACACAGGTTCACCTTGGAACCCTGACCTCTGACTGTGGGTTTGGGGTTAAAAGGTCAAGGTTAGCATTCCATTTGCACTATCTATCTATAAATGCAAGGAATCTCTGTCTGTGTGTGTGTTCTGTTCCTCACATATCTCTCAAACCGTTCATCAGACTGGCCTCAGATTTTATAAGTGCTTTGCTGAGGTTATGAGGGTGTGCATCCCTGAGTATGGAGTTGTTCAGTCAAAATATGTAATTTTTATCAATAAAAGTTTGGTCACCACTCTCTCCTCATGCTCTGGCTTCTAGAGGTGTGGGCAGTGTTTTGGATTGACTCTATACTGATTGGAAAGTATGTGGCATCACGACATCAGTAACCACAGTACTCCGTGAGCAAAACAAGGACACAAAAAGCGACAAATTTGACTAGAAAAGGATAATACTGAAGATTTAATGCTTAAAAAATTGCACTATAAAGTTGCCGTGATTGCGTAGGTCTAGAGGATAATTCGGCATATGTGGAGAACATCAGGTGCGTGGGGGGGGGGCAGCGCTGGCTGGGACCCATGGTGCCACAAAGGACAGCAGTGGCACATGGATGAAGCAGCAGCTGAGACTCCAGTTAACCGGGCAGGCTGGGCTTGGCTTCCTGCGAAGGACTGCGATCCGCCAGTTCAGCTGCTGCTTCTCCAACACCGATGTCCGACTGGGTGGTCTGGACCACGGCCCTTTGCGGGGAGGCACTCCCAGCCTGCCCTGCCAGTGGTAGACAGGAGTCTCGACTGCTGCTTTACCCGTGTGGTACCACTGTCCATTGAGGGACTGCGAGTCCCCCTTCCCATGTAAGTATCTAACAATTAAAAACTTAATAATAATACCACCATGACTGTGGAGTGGAATGGTCAGATCAGTTTCATATTATATGTGGACACATATGCACGCTGTGACTAAATGACGACCGTGACCAAGCAAGACACAAAAATGCCCAAATAACAAATCAGATTTATTTGATTATTTACAGACAAATGGCCAACACTGATGAAACAGCTGCAGCCAAACGGGTCATTCTGCTGTGTATCATAATTTGTCATGTCTTTATTACAAACATTTAAGACAATTAAAATAACATACAGTTGGTTAAATAAAAGAGGGGAAAAAATCTTTAAATTTTATAAACATAAAACATGTTTGAAAAGGAGTAGGAAGAAGCCAAGACTTAACTAGTCCTACCCCCGCCCAGTGGTCACATTTTCAAATAACAAAAACAGTCAACATTTCCTCAACATCACACTGTCACACACCAAAACATATATTTATGTTAACATAATATTCTCTGTTTTATAATTCTTCATACTTTTTGAAAATCAACTTTTTGTATTTCTTTTTAAATAGTGTAATGTTGGGACATTGTTGTTGTTTTGTTTTAATGTTGAGTGTTTTGTACTTACAATATTGCTAATAGCTACATGCAGCTATTAGCAAACAACAAACTGCACACCCAGAGGCAGCATTTATTGTGGCGGGTGATTTTAACCACTCTAACCTCAAGACAGTGCTTCCTAAATTCTACCAGCATGTCTCCTGTCACACAAGAGGGGACAAAACATTGGACCACGTTTACACCAATATTGTGGGAGCCTACATAGCAACTCCCCTCCCCCACCTAGGTCAGTCTGATCACTTATCTTTGTTCCTTACCCCCAAGTATGTACCGCTCATCAACCGGGTGAAGCCATCAGTGAGGACCATCAAAGTGTGGCCAGAGGGGGTTGACTCTGTACTCCAGGAAAAGTTTAGGAACACAGACTGGAGTATGTTCACCTCTCAGGCTACCTGTGGCTCCCACATAAACATCGACTCTTACACCCACTCAGTCCTGGACCATATCAACACCACTATTGACAGTGTCACCACGGAAAGACAGATCACCACATACCCAAATCAAAAGCCATGGATGAACAGAGAAGTGCGGCTTCTGCTAAAGGCACGTAACAATGCCTTTAGATCTGGTGACGCACAGGCCTACAGTTCATCCAGGGCAGATCTGAAGAGGGGCATCAAGAAGGCCAAGCACAGCTACAAACTGAAGGTGGAGGAACATTTTGGGGACTCTGACCCCCAACACGTGTGGCAGGGCATTCAAGCTATCTCTGATTATAAGCCCAGCAACTCCATACCTATAGCCATGACTGTGTCCTTTCTCAATGAGCTAAATGACTTCTATGCTCGTTTTGACAAGGACAATAACGAAAAGAATATCAATTTCCCACCCTCTGACGACCTCCACCACCTCACACTCACCCACACCGACGTCTGTAACGCACTGAGTCATATCAATGTACGTAAGGCTGCTGGCCCTGACGGCATTCCTGGGCGTGTGCTGAAGGCATGCGCTGAGCAGCTGGCAGGGGTCTTCACGGACATCTTCAACCTGTCCCTGTCCCTGGCCCAGGCGGTGGTACCAGTGTACTTCAAGACCACTTCTATAGTACCAGTGCCAAAACATTCAACACCATCGTGCCTAAATGACTATCGCCCTGTGGCACTGACCCCCATAGTCATGAAGTGCTTTGAGCAACTGGTCTTGGCACAGCTCAAAAAATGCCTGCCCCCTACACTGGACCCTCACCAGTTTGCCTACCGGAGCAACAGGAGTACAGAGGATGCGGTTTCTACAGCGCTGCACTGTGTACTCTCACATCTGGATGACAAGAACACCTATGCAAGAATGCTGTTTGTTGACTTCAGCTCAGCATTCAACACAGTTATCCCCTCCAAGTTGATCACTAAACTTGGGGACCTGG
Organism: Pholidichthys leucotaenia; assembly: GCA_020510985.1. Lineage (NCBI taxonomy): Eukaryota > Metazoa > Chordata > Actinopteri > Cichliformes > Pholidichthyidae > Pholidichthys > Pholidichthys leucotaenia. Next base: position 125,725,732 of record CM035841.1, read on the forward strand.
GAATCAGTACCTCCACCTGCAACTGGATCATGGATTTTCTGACCAACAGACCCCAGCATGGTAGGTCAGGCCCCAACTGTTCTTCCATCATCACACTCAACACTGGTGTACCACAGGTTGTGTGCTCAGCCCATTCCTCTACTCCCTCTTCACCCATGACTGCAGGCCTATGTATGGATCCAATTCCATCATAAAGTTCGCAGATGACACCACGGTGATCGGACTCATCTGGGACAACGATGGGACAACGATGAGTCAGATTACAGGGCAGAGGTTGAGCACTTGGCTACTTGGTGCGCTGACAATAACCTGCTCCTTAACACCAGCAAAACCAAGGAGCTCATAGTGGACTACAGGAAGGAGAGGGGAGAGACACATGACCCCATCCATATCAATGGCATAGCTGTTGAACGTGTCCCCAGCTTCAAATTCCTGGGGACCCACATCTCGGAGGACCTGTCCTGGTCAGTTAACACCACCAGCCTGATCAAGAAGGCCCATCAGCGCCTCTTCTTCTTGAGGACACTGAAGAAGAACCATCTGTCAACTGACATCCTGGGCAACTTCTACCACTGCGTGATAGAGAGTACCCTGACCAACTGTGTCACAGTCTGGTATGGGAGCTGCTCTGCTGCTGACCGTAAGGCGCTGCAGTGGGTGGTGAAAACCGCCCAACGCATCACAGGGACTCCACTTCCAGTTATAGAGGACGTCTACAGGAAAAGATGTCTGCGCCGGGCACGCAGCATTCTTAGGGACTCCAACCATCCTGCTCATGGACTGTTCCAGCTTCTCCCCTCCGGAAGGTGTTTCAGAAGCCTTCAGACTAGAACCAGCAGGTTTAGGAACAGTTTCTTTCCAACAGCTGTCACGTTATTGAACTTAATTCCCCGCTGACTCTCTTACCATCATCTCTTACCATCCTCACCTGTACATAACTGCCCACCTAACTTATTGTATATTATTTGCACATAACAGTACTCTTAACTTTCTGCACTGCTGCATATATTTGCTTAAATTGCACATACTGTCAATTACTGTATATACTGCACTGCTGTCCTTTGCACTTCTGATTGGATGCTAAACTGTGTTTCGTTACCTTGTATTCATACATGTGTAATGACAATAAAGTTGAATCTAATCTAAAAAAATCTAAAAATATTTGTAAACATGTCCTGTTATAGTACTGCATGGGTTTATTGATGATAGACTATAAACTACACATAAACTAAAACAGTTATAATGATGACTGAACAACTCCCATTCCCCAAAGTGCAAGATACAACACTTACTTGTGTGATCTTTTATGACTCACATTTGTAAGTCTGATAAATAAATAAACAAGGGTTCTTAAACATTTGCTAATACTGGATGCCCCATTCAGTTTCAATAATTCTGTATTTAATATTCACACAATCAAATAAATCTTAGTGGCATTCAGTCCCTTTCATATTTGTCAAAGTCTAACATGCTAATTGTGCATAGAGGGTTTTTTTCTGTGTGATCAAAATTTGGCTCATTTGAGCTTTATATGAGCTTATACGAGCGTTATTCTGATAACTATGTTTTTTCTCTCTGCCTATTGTGTTTTCCTCTCCCCCCCCCCCCCTTCCCCTCTTTACCCTCACTGTTCGACTGGCGCCTTCGGGCTGCCCCGGCTATGGGATGCGCTTACTGAGCGCGCCCAATGTCAAGTCAAATTTCAATTCTCCTGTATGTATTACGTATGGTAGTATTGACAATAAACCTTATTCATTCAAAATGCCTTGTAAAGTACTGTATATCTCAACAACAAAGAAAGCTAGAGCCACCAAACCTGGTACACAAGTTCACTCTGAGACCATAACCTCTTACTACAGGTTTGGGGTCAAAAGGTCAGAGGTCAAGGTTGGCACTCCCTATGATCTCTTACTATGGAACATGTAAAGTTCTCTTGGGTCATCATACTTGCTATACAGGTTCACCTTGGGATCCTGACCTACAGCTATGGGTTGTATACTTTTTTGTATATTCATGGATGATGGGCTTATCATAATTTGGTTCTTCCACAGTAATTATATTGAAAAGTTGAAAACTGCTCTCCGTCAGTAAGTATTGGGACCTTCAAAGAAACTAGAGGCAGGGGATATTGCACTTGCCTCAGAGTGCTCTTGTTCAATGAAGATGCAAGCAGACCCAAGCTACTGGCCTCAAACTGGGCCCCTGTCTCTGAGAAGGTTCCCAGGTCAAGAACCATGGAGAGTACCCCTGCCATCAAGGCCCTATCTCCAACCCTGGATGGACCAGCTGGGGTTGGAGATAGTGTATCAAACCCAATGGGGCTTGACTATTTTATTCTGGTTTCTGTCGAGTCTCTTCACAGCTTACAAGAAAATAAGGCAGCCAACGTCATCATTTTAAAGGACATTAACCATAACATTTTTTGCAATTGCCGTTTTCTTTTGACCCTAATGTAAAGTTAATCTGTCTTTTCTCTACAGAACAGGCCTGGACAAAAATGATGGTACCCCTAGAAAAGATTGAAAATAATGTGACCATAGGGACATGTTCAACCAAGATGTGTCCTCTAATTAACATCGCAGGTGTCTACAAACTTGTAATCAGTCAGTCGGCCTATTTAAAGGGTGACGAGTAGTCACTATGTTGTCTGGTGACATGGTGTGTACCACACTAAACATGAACCAGAGGAAGCAAAGGAGATTAGAAAGAAAATTATAGACAAGCATGTTAAAGGTAAAGGCTATAAGACCATCTCCAAGCAGCTTGATGTTCCTGTGACTACAGTTGCACATTCATTCATTCATCTTCTTCCGCTTAATCCTTTTTCGGGTCGCGGGGGGCTGGAGCCTATCCCAGTATCTTTGGGCAGAGGCAGGGTACACCCTGGACAGATCACCAGTACATATTATTCAGAAATTTAAGATCCACAGGACTGTAGCCAACCTCCTGGGATGTGGCTGCAGGAGGAAACTTGATGAAAAATGGAAGAGACGGATAATACGACTGGTAACAAAAGAGCCCAGAACAACCTCTAAACACATTCATGGTGAACTCCAAGGTCAAGGTACACTACCGTTCAAAAGTTTGGGGTCACTCAGACAATTATTTTGTGTTTTCCATGAAAAGTCACACTTATTTACCACCATGAGTTGTAAAATGAATAGAAAATATAGTCAAGACATTGACAAGGTTAGAAATAATGATTTGTATTTGAAATAATATTTTTTACCTTCAAACTTTGCTTTCGTCAAAGAATCCTCCATTTGCAGCAATTACAGCATTGCAGACCTAACATGATTGCACAAGGGTTTTCTAATCATCCATTAGCCTTCTGACGCAATGAGCAAACACATTGTACCATTAGAACATTGGAGTGATAGTTGCTGGAAATGGGCCTCTATACACCTATGTAGATATTGCACCAAAAACCAGACATTTGCAGCTATAATGGTCATTTACCACATTAGCAATGTATAGAGTGTATTTCTGATTAGTTTAAAGTTATCTTCATTGAAAAAAAGTGCTTTTCTTTCAAAAATAAGGAAATTTCTAAGTGACCCCAAACTTTTGAACAGTAGTGTACATCAGTGTCAGATTGCACCATCCGTCGTTGTTTCAGCCAAAGTGGACTTCATGGGAGACGACCACGGAGGACACCACTGTTGAAAACGAATCATAAAAAAGCCAGACTGGAATTTGCCAAACTGCATGTTGACAAGCCACAAAGCTTCTGGGAGAATGTCCTATGGACAGACGAGACAAAACTGGAACTTTTTCGCAAGGCACATCAGCTGTATGTTCACAGACGCAAAAATGAAGCATACCAAGAAAAGAACACGGTCCCTACTGTGAAACATGGAGGAGGTTCTGTTATGTTCTGGGGCTGCTTTGCTGCATCTGGCACAGGGTGTCTTGAATCTGTGCAGGGTACAATGAAATCTCAAGACTATCAAGGTATTGTAGAGAGAAATGTGCTGCCCAGTGTCAGACAGCTTGTTCTCAGTCGCAGGTCATGGGTCTTGCAACAGGATAATGACCCAAAACACACAGCTAAAAACACCCAAGAGTGGCTAAGAGCGAAACATTGGACTATTCTAAAGTGGCCTTCTATGAGCCCTGATCTAAATCCTATTGAACATCTGTGGAAGGAGCTGCAACATGCCGTCTGGAGAAGGCACCCTTCAAACCTGAGACAACTGGAGCAGTTTGCTCATGAGGAGTGGGCCAAAATACTGTAGCTGCTGAGAGGTGCAGAAGTCTCATTGACAGTTACAGAAATCGTTTGATTGCAGTGATTGCCTCAAAAGGTTATGGAACAAAATATTAAGTTAAGGGTACCATCATTTTTGTCCAGGCCTGTTTCATGAGTTTGTTTTTTAAAATAATTCTGTTGAACCACAATTCAAAAGCATTGTCTGATTTTCATTGGTTAATTTTCATAGACTTTTTATTTGCGCCATCAGCTATTTACATCAGCTGTATCATATGCTGAAATTATGAGCGGAAGCATATTTCCTGTTACTACGCATGCGTGCTCATGCCGTGCATGTGTAGTAACCCAGGGTATGGCCGTTCTGATAAGTATGGTAAAATGTCAGAACACCGGTGGCTTCACTAATTCTCCGTTCAGATACCCAGTTACATTCCAGCCTTATTTCACACATGCAAAGCCGGTAAAAATGTAAATATCACTGCTTCTTCTTGTATGCAAAATTATCGGTTATTATAACATCTTGTTATCTCTTCATTTTACAAAGCTACACAGATGTCTATTGTCACGCTGGTTCTTTCATTAAATTTGTTAAACTGAGTTAAATGTGTGGTTTATGTGTGTCCAGAATTCAGAAGCACTCTGTGTCAATAACTGATGCACAGGTTAAGAGACTGATTAAGATGCTTGACAATTAAATCAGTTAATTAAATTAATTGTCTAACTTTTCAGTTACCAAATTCTTAAGCCCCATTGTTTTTTCTTAAAGTTCTCACATCTCAATGAACTCTGAGTGGTGCCCCCTAGTGCTAGAACAAGGTTATGCAATAAATATTAATTGCTAATTCCAGTTATTAATTATTAATAATCATTTTCATATAATTAGCGCCTCAGCGCTACAGTATGCAGTGCCTTGAAATGACTTTTTTTGTATTAATACAGTTGAATTGGATTTTAAACTTTTTTCTTGTGAATATTTGCAATGTGAAATTCTGCTTTTGTTTTCTTTTTGTGCCTCCAGACTTCCCACAGAAACCTGAGGGTAAAGAGGAGGAAGTTCTGGCTGACCAGCAGCTCTGGAACCAGGAGAGGAACTCTGTTCTGGAGATGGAGGAACCAGAACCTCTACAGGTTAAAGAGGAACAGGAAGAGCCAGAACCTCCAGTGGTTAAAGAAGAACAGGAGGAACACTGCATCAGTCAGGAGGGAGAACAGCTGCTAGTGAAGCTGGAGGCCGATACCATCATGGTGACTGTTATTTCTGAGGAAAGCCTGCAGAGTGAAGCAGAACCAAACAGTGAGCAGCTCCTCTTTCACAAATCTGCTGGAACTGACATCAAAGATGAGGAAGGAAGCCGGCATATGGACTTGGGATCAAGTAAAGACGAAGAAGAACCCAAACCAAAGAAGAGACGACTGAAAACAAGAAGTCACAGTAACAGTGATGACGACTGTGTGACCTCAGAGGCTCTCTGTGAGAATGAAACAGGTAAGAAGTTAGAAAACGTTCAGGTTGAGTCTTTGAGAAACAATATCCCCCCAAAAAATACAACCTCATTTCCGATGAAGTTGGGACATTTTGTAAAATGTAAATAAAAACAAAATACAGTGATTTAAAAATCCTTTTCAACCTATATTCAATGGAATACACTACAAAGACAAGATATGTAATATTCAAATTGATAAACTTTGGTTTTTTTTGCAAATTTTCAGTCATTTTGAATTTGATCCCTGCAACATGTTCCAAAAAAGCTGGGACAGGTTCATGTTTACCACTATGTTATTTCACCTTTCCTTTTAACAACACTCAGTAAGCATTTAGGAACTGAGGACACTAATTGTTGAAGCTTTGTAAGTAGAATTTTTTCCCACTGTTTGATTTATGACTTCAGTTGCTCACCTGTCCGTGGTCTTCGTTGTCATTTTGTCCTTCATAATGCTCCACACATTTTTAATGGGAGACAGGTCTGGACTGCCGGAAGGCGAGTCTAGTACCCACACTTTCTTACTATGAAGCCACACTGTTGTAACAGAATGTGGTTTGGCATTGTCATGTTGAAATAAGCAGGGATGTCCCTGAAAAAGATGTTGCTTTGTATATGCTGTACAGCATTAGACTGTGTGTCCACCTAATGTGTTTTCTGTCGCCCAACCACTGAGTGTTTTTGTTTTGTTTTTTTGTTTTTTTCCAGCGCTTGTGCGCTGCGCTCTGGAAAAAAAAGTCTGTGCCCTGTATCCCAGCAACAACTTGTCACTCAGCTCAGCACTTCCGCTTTTCCTATGGTCATACTTTCTACTTATTTTTTTAACAGCAGTCTCTAAATAACAATGGACAGGAAATGTATTCTGGCTCATTGGTAGCAGCTCTGCATGCAAACTATGATGACACGGAATACAGAAGTCTGAATAGAGACTGTATCGGCATCGTATGTCCCGCCCTTCCTTAATTCTGATTGGCTACATAGAAAGGTCTGACATTGACTAGCTCAGCTGCAGCTTGAAAAGTTGGAACTTTTTTAATGCTGAGCGCCGCAACAAAAAACGGCCACCGCTCAAAGCATTTCAGCGCCAAGGGGGCTCAGTGCTGTCAGCGCTGGACTACACAGAGAATGAATGGAAAACAGTCGCCCAGAGTGGAAAAAAATGCGTTTGGTGGAAACACAGCCTAAATGTTGCCTTTATAGCAAAGGTTGCACTAGGATTTATTGCTGTCTGTCAAGATGACGGAGAGGGTTGCAAAAATTCCATCATGACCCATTATAATCCATCATAAAAAAATAAATTATGTATGTATGTGTGTATACGTATGTACATTGGTGTGAAAGTGTTTGCCCTCTTCCTGAGTTAAATGTTAACTTAAATGTTTCAAATCATCAAACAAATTTAAATATTTGACAAAGATAACACAAGTAAATACAAAATACAGTTTTTAAATGAAGGTGTTCATTATTAAGGGGAAAAAAAATCCAAACCTACATGGCCCTGTGTGAAAAAGTGATTACCCCCTAAACCTAATAACTGGTTGGGCCACCCTTGGCAGCAACAATAAAGCATTTGTGATAACTGGCAATGAGTCTTTTACAGCGCTGTGGAGGAATTTTGGCCCACTCATCTTTGTAGAATTGTTGTAATTCAGCCACATTGGAGGGTTTTCAAGGATGAACCGCCTTTTTAAGGTCGTGCCACAGCATCTCAGTCGGATTCAGGTCAAGACTTTGACGAGGCCACGCCAAAATTTTCATTTTGTTTTTGTTAAGCCATTCAGAGGTGGACTTGCTGGTAGGTTTTGGATCATTGTCCTGCTGCAGAACCCAAGTGCGCTTCAGCTTGAGGTCACAAACCTGGCTGGACATTCTCCTTCAGGATTTTTCGGTACACAGCAGAATTCATGGTTCCATTTACCACAGCAAGTCTTCCAGGTCCTGAAGCAGCAAAACAGCCCCAGACCATCACACTGCCACCACCATGTTTTAACTTTTGTCTCGTCAGTCCACAGAGTATTTTCCCAAAAGTCTTGAGGATCATCAAGATGTTTTGTGGCAAAACTGAGACGAGCCTTCATGTTCTTTTTGCTCAGCAGTGGTTTTCGTCTTGGAACTCTGCCATGCAGGCCATTTTTGTGCAGTCTCTTTCTTATGGTGGAGTCATGAACACTGACCTTAACTGAGGCAAGTGAGGCCTGCAGTTCTTTGGATGTTGTTGTGGGGTCTTTTGTGACCTCTTGGATGAGTCGTTGCTGTGCTCTTGGAGTAATTTTGGTCAGCCGGTCACTTCTGGGAAGGTTCACCGCTGTCCCATGTGTTCGCCATTTGTGGATAATGGCTCTCACTGTGGTTTGCTGGAGTCCCAAAGCTTTAGAAATGGCTTTTTAACCTTTTCCAGACTGATAGATCGCAATTACTTTGTTTCTCAGTTGTTCCTTAATTTCTTTGGATTGTAGTATGATGTCTAGCTTTTGAGGATCTTTTGGTCTACTTCACTTTGTCAGACAGGTCCTATTTAAGTGATTTCTTGATTGAGAACAGGTGTGGCAGTAATCAGGCCTGGGTGTGGCTACAGAAATTGAACTCGGCTTTCTAAAGATGTGATAAACCACAGTTAATTTATGTTTTAATGGGAGGGCAATCACTTTTTCACACAGGGCCATGTAGGGCCATGTAGGGCCAAACCACATTCTGTGTGTTTTACCCTTAATCATAAACATCTTCATTTAACAACTGCATTTTGTGTTTACTTGTGTTATTTTTGTCTAATATTTAAATTTGTTTGATGATCCAAAACATTCAAGTGTGACAAACATACAAAAAAAAAAAAAAGAAAAAAAGAGAAATCAGGAAGGGGGCAAACACTTTTTTGCACCACTGTATGTATGTACACTACTCACAAAAAGTTAGGGATATTTGGCTTTCGGGTAAAATTTATGGAAAATGTAAAAAGTTCACACTACAGTGATGTAACGTATATCATGAAGGTAGGGAATTTAAGTAGAAGCATGCAGTGGTGATTTCCTCATCTCAAACAATTTATTCAAACAAAAACCAACAACAGTGCTGGGTATACCACAACAAAAAATGCCAGTGTCTCAATAACTTGTCATATGCCCTTGAGCATCAATTACAGCTTGACAATGACATCTCATGCTGTTCACAAGTCGATTTATTGTCTGCTAAGGCATGGCATTCCACTCTTCTTGAAGGGCGGCCCTCAGGTTGTTGAGTTTGTGGAGTTCAGGGTTACAAGCCTCTGCACAGGGCCTCAGCTGATCCCATAGGTTTTCTATGGGATTCAGATCTGGAGGAAGTGCAGACCACTCCATTTGAGGTACCCCAGCAGCCATTCCCTAATGATGTTCCCTTGATGAGCTGGAGCGTTGTCGTCCATAAAGATGAAATTAGGCCTGTGTTGTTCATGCAGGGGCACAATGACTGAATTAATGATGTTATTCAGGTAGTATCGGCTTGTCACTGTACCATTTGCAAGGTGTAGGGCAGTTCTGTATTGTCTAGACACACCTGCCCAGAGTGCAGTGCCACCACAACAGTGGCTGATGTATGGCACTCTCCTTGACGTCTCCAACATCATTAGCGGCAATCATTTCTGCTTAACGTAAATCAACTTTCATCAGAGAACAGCACTGAGGCACAATGGTCCCTTGTCCAGCGTACATGCTCCCTGGCCCATGCAAGACGATGACACCTGTGCCTGATGGTGTGGTCAGGTACCCTTGCAGGTCATCTAGTATGCAGACCACGCTGATGTAAATGTTTTGAATGGGCTGACGTGACACTTGGGTTACTGTCACCTCCCTTAAATGTGCCTGGAGTTGAATGGCATTCATCATCCGGTTCCACAGGGCACTGTTGGCAATGAAGTGGTCATCAGCGTGGGATGTGGCCAAAGGACTTCACTTCTATGCCTTTCTGTGACTCTTCCAGTCTCTCTGTATCTCTGCTGCAACCTGCTGTTGACACTCTGTGACACTCTAAGTTCAGTGGCCATTTCCCTCTGAGAACATCCTGTTTGAAGCCTCGCAATGGCGAGGTACTGTTGATCAATTGTGAGGTGTCATCTTGGTCTCATGATGTCAAAATGTGAACAGCATGATGAAGAGGACTGTTTAAATACCAACTCTAATTGAACCAGAAAATGTATTGGTCGATTCATGGATCAAACACCTGTTGTGAATTTTGCCAGGTCAGGCATTGGCTTGCTTGCTACTGGATAACCATGAAAACTGGTACTACCTGTCTCATGGGTCGGGCCGTCAACGACTCAACCAGCATCCCCGCCCTTCCGAGGGTGTGGAGGGTGAAACGGGGCATCCTGGCAGAACTAAAAACAATATCTGCGACAGGTCTGTGGTGGACCACTCCCAGTTACATGGGGTGAGACTGGACATCCTAGCAGATAAACACATCTGTCACAAGGTCTGTGGTGGACTGTGCCAGTCAGTGCATCATGACATGCACTACACAAAGAGCAGAGATAAACAAACCTATCATCTGGTCAGTCACTGCAACAGATACTGGAGTCAGTTTGTCTTGGCTTGTCCTTGCCACTGATAATGCCTCTATCTGCCAAGAATGTGCTGCTAGTCCAGCAAAAGCTAGCAGTACTCAAATACTTTGCAAGCAGTTTCATGAAATGGTCAGTCAGAAAGCAGCTCACCGGCTCGGACATCACCCGGGTTAACAAGGTCCGCGCTGATCGGTTCACACTCCGACAGGCAGGGAAAATTAAGTTAGGAGCAGGAAGAAAAAAGAAGAGGAAGTTGGATATAGATAGGAGTTCTTGGCAGCAGAAGGCAAAGGACAGAGCTGCGTGGAGGAATCTGATCAGACCTAAATGAAACAGTCATTGTCAACCACGACAGACTGCTATGACAATGATGATGTGAATTTTGCCATTAAGCACCTCCTTAGAGAACAGCATGTTATGCAAAAAGTACTGCAACATTGAACAGTTGGAAATGTGCATTCAAAAGGTTTGAGAAGGTCAACTCAAGTTCACCTGTAAAGGTTATAGTGCATTTTAGGTGCATCCTGAAACTTCACTTGAAAGCCGAATATCTCTAGCTTTTTGTGATGTATGTATGTATGTATGTATCTATGTACAGTGGTGTGAAAAAGTGTTTGCTCCCTTCCTGATTTCTCATTTTTTTTGTATGTTTGTCACACTGAAATGTTTCAGATCGTCAAACAAATTTAAATATTAGACAAAGATAATGCAAGTAAACACAAAATGCAGTTTTTAAATGAAGGTGTTTATTATTAAGGGGAATAAAAATCCAAACCTACATGGCCCTGTGTGAAAAAGTGATTGCCTCCTAAACCTAATAACTGCGCTTCAGCTTGAGGTCGCAAACAGATGGCCAGACATTTTCCCTCAGGATTTTTTGATAGCAGAATTCAAGGTTCCATTTACCACAGCAAGTCTTCCAGGTCCTGAAGCAGCAAAACAGCCCCAGACCATCACACTACCACCACCATGTTTTACTGCTGGTATGATGTTTCTTTTCTGAAATGCTGTGTTACTTTTACGCCGGATGTAATGGGACACACACCGTCCAAACAGTTCAACTTTTGTCTCTTCAGTCCACAGAGTATTTTCCCAAAAGTTTTGGGGATCATCAAGATGTTTTCTGGCAAAACTGAGACGAGCCTTTATGATATTCTTTTTGCTCAGCAGTGTTTTTCATCTTGGAACTCTGCCATGCAGGCCATTTTTGTGTAGTCTCTTTCTTGTGGTGGTGTCATGAATACTGACCTTAACTGAGGCAAGTGAGGCCTGCAGTTCTTTGGATGTTGATGTGGGATCTTTTGTGACCTCTTGGATGAGTTGTTGCTGCGCTCTTAGGGTAATTTTGGTCAGCCAGCTGGCCACTCCTGATAAGGTTCACCACTGTTCCATGTTTTCGCCATTTGTGGATAATGGCTCTCAGTATGGTTTGCTGGAGTCCCAAAGCTTTATAATCTTTTCCAGACTGATAGCTCTCATTTACGTGGGTTCTCATTTGTTCCTCAATTTCTTTGGATCACAGCATGGTGTCTAGCTTTTGAGGATCTTTTGGTCTACTTCACTTTGTCAGGCAGGTCCTATTTAAGTGATTTCTTGATTGAGAACAGGTGTGGCAGTAATCAGGCCTGGGTGTGGCTTGAGAAATTGAACTCAGTTTTCCAAAGATGTGATAAACCACAGTTAATTTATGTTTTAATGGGTGGGGGCAATTACTTTTTCACACAGTGCCATGTAGGTTTGGATTTTTTTTACCCTTGGTAATAAACACCTTCATTTAAAAACTGCATTTTGTGTTTACTTGTGTTATTTTTGTCAAATATTTAAATTTGTTTGACGATCTGAAACACTTAAGTGTGACAAACGTAAAAAAAATGAGAAATCAGCAGTGTTGGGAGTAACGCCACTACTTTTGCAATAATGTGCTGTGTAACAAAATTACTGTATAAAAATTCAGTAATACGTTAGTTACTGAAATTTGATCAGATGTGTTACTCGTTTTATTACTATGGATAGATATTTTAGCGCAAATAGATGATCATACAACTTGCAGTCGCTAGACACCCTCCTCATCAGCTGCCAACTGGGGACGAATACACAGTTTCGGTGGCTATTGGTGGGACAACTGCCATCCCCAGTACCACCACCGGCCTCCAGCTGCTGGAGATTGTCATACCAAAGGCAAGCGAATAAATCTAAACTGACCCTACCGTAACTGACGCAGTGGTCACACAGTCTCTTCCATGGGTCCGTTTACTCCCCAGTTCACATCACAACCCTGTGGGGAGAAATGCCGTCATATCGAGCCCTGATCACCTGTTGTCCGAGCGGTAAGTAGCCCCTAACAGCTCCTACCGCTGTGGTTAAACATGAGTATTTTTTGAGCAAGAAGCTCACATTTAATGTCCGCATTAAATGCATTTAAAGTTTTCTTACGTACAGAGAGAAAGTGACTGTGATTTGTTGCAGTAAGCGGTGAACTTTCATTTATCTGTGCTTTCTGTTTTATTTGATCTTATTAATTTACATGCTGTTGTGATATGCAACTATTCCATGGAAGTAAATCCTCTAAATATGTATTTTTAATGGGCTGGTCCAGGGGTGTCAAACATATGGCTTGTCGGCCAAAAACAGCCCACCAGGGGCTCCAAAATTTTCTCTGTGAATTCAAAGTTTTAGTTCTAGTAAATTTCTGACTTTCTAGTGATTACAATAGTTTATGTAAATCTGAGACATTTTTTCTCTGTAAGATGAGACTTTTTTTCTCATCAGTTTTTTTTCTTCTTTTTTCTGATGAGAACAAGGGGCCCTTGATCTTGCTGTGTGTGCAAGATGATTTAAGTATGCATTTAAAAATAACGTGAAAGCTACTTTTCCAAGTAACTAGTTATTTCAATCATGCAGTAACTCAAAGTAACACAGTTGCTTTTGAAAAGAAGTAACTAGTAACTGTAACTAGTTACTATTTTTAGTAACTTGCCCAACACTGGAAATCAGGAAGGGGCAAACACTTTTTCACACCGTATGTATGTACTGTATGTAGGTAGGTAGGTAGGTTTGTAGGTAGGTAGGTAGGCACTCACTCACAGGTCCAGTTAAAAACAAACGCATAAAGAGAAAAATAAAATACACAAAATTCACAATCAACACAAACAGGTGTGCCAGTGCCTCCACAGCAGGGATTGATAATGCATGGTACTGTCTTAACCCTGTTAAAGATAGAATTATTTCATTTTCAGAGGCATTAAGCCTACAAATAAATTTAAACATAAGGTTCCTTAAAATGGGACTCTGAAAGTTCTGATTCCTGCCACCACAAAGAGCTCATTTGCACTCGACCATCTAGGCCTTTTCAGTATGTACCATATGTCCATATGAAGCAAACCATGAATGGGCATGTGCACCCCACACGGTGGCTGGAGTTTAACATCCACGAGTCTCTCTCCAGAATACAGGCGTTGTGGAGTGACGGACAGATGTAAGTACAGGTTATTGAATGTAAACTTTGTCTCCTCACATACCAGTGCATACATGGCAATGCACCTGATTACTAAAAAGAACTCCTTCAACATCAGAAACACACTAGTAGCCTCCGCTCCACAAGTACTTATTGACTACACATCCCCAGGTCTAAGCTTTGTACAATAGGAGACAGAGCTTTCCATGCAGCAGCTCCATGGTTGTGGAATGCTCTGCCTGATTCCCTGAGAGGGCCACAGACAGTGGAATCTTTTCAGAAACCTTTAAAAACTCTTCTGTTTTATAAAGCATATCAATAGACATCTGTGTGATTTTAGGCCGTTTTTTTTAATTATTTTTATTTTTATTCTTATTTTTTAACAGTTTTTACTTTGTGGCACTTTGAGATTTATTCCTTTTAAATGTAAAGTGCAATATAAATAAAATGCATCATCAGGTTACCATTGGGTGCTGGGACACCAAAACTATATTTACATTTACCTGTATTCATTTTCTTTATTAATCCACTCATAAACCCCCCTAGAGGTGTACGCCGTGTGAGGAATCAAGCACACCCCGGATCCAATCTCCCGCATTCGCTGCTCTCTCCCTTTTCTCTCCACAATGGTATTGGTGTTTGGTTGGACCAGGAAATGGGACAAACTGCGCTGCTCTCTCGCCATAATACACTCACTGTGGAGTAACGTTGGATGGGGAAACCAAGGTGTGTGGTACTGGAGGCGAAGGGGCATGCTTTGCCCACCAGACACCGCATTTATGCCTCTCCGTGGGGTTTGACTGAACGGCACCAAATGAACACAACACCCAAATAACCAATTGCATGATTTCATTTGTAATGCAACCATTTTTAAAATACTGTCCAGTATTGCAAACTGATCATTTTCCACTCAAAAACACAATAATGTGGAAATTTTGCCATGAATGTCCACTGTACTGTGTCTCCCCCTGAAAGTGCAGCTCTGCAACTGCAGCCAAACCAAAGCTGAAAAAGTATGACTGTAGTCAGACTTCCAAATAATTATTTACCATCTTAAATGAGCAATTCCCATTCATCAAAGTGCAAGATACAACACTACTATGAATATGTCCTAAAAGATTATATTTATAATTTACAACCCAGTGAATGACATAACTACAGTTAATGCCCCCTTAGGGACTAAAACAGGAATAGCACACAACACCAAATAATTAAATTAAATTACAAGAAATACATTAAAGTGGGTCTCAAATATTTCTAAAAGTGTCCCATTAGATATCATTTAATGCATTATTTGCCCATTGTGTGTAATAATATTACACACAATGTTACTTACACATTAAGTAATATTATTACTTAATAAAACAATGGCCATTTGTTGTTAACAATAAAAATAGAAATGATTCATGATGGCCTTTTGGTGTCCATTAAAAATGATTTCATTTATTATTTTGACATTTTCTGGGGGTTTGGTGTCCCCTTTGGTGCCGTTTGGTCCCATTCAATGTTTAGTGAAACCACTCTCAGTGGAGCTTATGCTCCGTGGAGTCTGTGGCGGGGGATACAGACCATCATGGACTACAAGCCCACACCACAGACCTGCGATAGCTCCACCTCTCTGCTGAAGAAGCTGAACGACTTCTTTGCTCGATTCGAGGCACTCAACAGTACCCCTGCACAGAAGTCACCGCCTCCTGGTGACCAAGTGATTACACTGTCCCCGGACAGTAGATGATATCCATCCATCCATCTTCTTCCGCTTAATCCTTTTCGGGTCACGGGGGGCTGGAGCCTATCCCAGCATCTTTGGGCGAGAGGCAGGGTACACCCTGGACAGATCGCCAGTCCATCATAGGGCCAACACAGACAGACAGACAACCATTTACTGTCACATTCATACCTAAGGACAATTTAGAATCCCCAGTTTGATGCCAATTAACCTAACTTGCATGTTTTTGGCATGTGGGAGGAAACCGGAGTAAACCCACGCAGACACGGGGAGAACATGTAAACTCCACACAGATCACTGTTGGTCGGGGGCTGGGATTGAACCCAGGATCCCCCGGCCAAGGGTGGGTTGCTGTGCTGCCGCAGTGCTAACCACTCCGCCACCACGCTGCCCAGATTGATAAGCAATCATGGCCCACATTCAGAGGGCCTCCACCGGGCTCAGGCTTTTGGGTGGCGGGCTCCTCTGGTCCAAAGTGGGCTCGGCTCCACGACCCGTGGTTTGGGCGAGAGAGCACGCTCTCCCCCGCGTCCGCCGGTGATGCCTTTTAGGCGGGTTGGCAGAGATGACCCGTCTGACCCAGGGGAAGTTTGACAAGGGGGATCCCGCCCGGACCGTTACCGCTCCAGCGACCCAGTTCTGGCACTTGGCGGTCCACTCCCTACGAGGCTGTGGAGGCCGTGTCTCCAGCCCCCCTCCGGATCGAGCGGACACCCCCGCCTGGGGGCCCGCTGGCCCCCGAGTGTGAGTGGGGCTACCTGGTTGATCCTGCCAGTAGCATATGTTTGTCTCAAAGATAAAGCCATGCAGGTCTAAGTACACATGGCCGGTACAGCGAAACTGCGAATGGCTCATTAAATCAGTTATGGTCCCTTTGATCACTCATGCATTACTTAGATAACTGTGGCAATTCTAGAGTTTATGCATGCAAATGAGCGCTGACCTCCAGATATGCATGCATTCATCAGATCCAAAACCCATGCGGGGCGGTCTCCCCTCACGGGCAGCCCTCCAGACGTTTTGATGACTCTAGATAACCTCGAGCCGATCGCTGGCCCTCTGTGGCGGCGACATCTCTTTCGAATGTCTGCCCTATCAACTTTCGATGGTACTTTGTGCCTGCTATGGTGACCATGGGTAACGGGGAATCAGGGTTCAATTCCGGACAGGGAGCCTGAGAAATGGCTACCACATCCAAGGAAGGAAGCAGGCGTGCAAATTACCCACTCCCGACTCGGGGAGGTAATGACGAAAAATAACAATACAGGACTCTTTCGAAGCCCTGTAATTGGAATGAGTACACTTTAAATCCTTCAACGAGGATCCATTGGAGGGCAAGTCTGGTGCCAGCAGCCACGGTAATTCGAGCTCCAATAGCGTATCTTAAAGTTGCTGCAGTTAAAAAGCTCGTAGTTGGATCTCGTGATTGAGCTGACGGACCACCACGAGGCGAGCCACCATCTGTCCCAGCCCCTGCCTCTCGGCGCCCCCTCGATGCTCTTAGCTGAGTGTCCCATGGGGCCCGAAGCGTTTACTTTGAAAAAATTAGAGTGTTCAAAGCAGGCCCGGACTGTAGATGATAAAATCCCTAAATTCCATACAGTTGCACATTGAGAAATGCTTTTAAACTGTTGGGACTATTTGCCCACGCAGTTGTTCACAAAGTGGTGAACCTTGCCACATTCTTACTTGTCATTTATGTTTTACACAATGTCCCAACTTCATTGCATTTGGGGTTTGTAATTTAATCTCTTTGACTACACAATCATAGTTTGCACGTCAAATTAGTTTTTCTTCTCGTTCAGTGTACCACATGGAGGAATGGTCTGCTCTAGCCACTTAGCCATTAGCCCCTGCTAGCAACTCCAACAGGAAACGATGCAGTATGTAGTTATTTGTGTATAAAAACACCATAGTGACATGTTCAGAAAGAGACGTTGGACAGTGCTGTGTGTAGGGCTGCAACGATTACTTGAATAATTTGAATAATTTGGTTACAAAAAATTCTCGATCCAAAATTTATGCATCGACACGTCGTTTAATGTAGCACTTCCGGTCTATATGACCTTCTTCCGGTGCAACCTTCTTCCAGTCATGCTACCTAAACAAAACGCAGATTTGTTTAACAGCGCCATGGCAGAGTGGCATAGTGACAGGCCGGCAAAGATGAAGAAAATTTTTAAAAATGACAAAAGTATCTCAAGTCTGGAATCATTTCAAGCGCAAATTGAAGGAAAACATTGTGCACAGTGTATCCACCTTATTCTTAGCCCCCATGATGCCTTGCCTGAATTATGGCCGCAACTTCCGATACTAGTTTATAACGTGTGGTTGTCACTGAAACGGGACACTTTTCCTTGTTAAAAAACAATGACTTCGGCATCACAAATGCGAGAACATGGCCTTTTGCACCTCAAAAACAGTAATATAATCATACCACTTCCCACAACTATGGAGGGATGGGAAGATGACCTTAAAAAGTGGCCTGGCAGACAGTAGCTCCGTTTGTTAGCGCCACTGCTAAGATGCTATTGCTGTAAACAAATAAAAGCTCTGAGATATATCGATGTTTCCACCACAATAAAGTCAGATGCATTTTGTTAAAAGATGTTGGACATAATCAAATTTACCTCGGAGCAGATGTAGAATCTAGTCAGAGCTACAAAGAACCACAACACCGTGCTGGGGTGTTTTAATGTCGGGGTAAAGCAGACAGCTGCACCTGTTCGTTTTACCCCAAAATTAAAATGCTCATGCTGCTGTCATGCTATGAGATCTGTGACATTCATACAAGTGAAAACATACCTGGTGCTCTTGCGTCTGTACCACCGATCACACCAACAGTCCTTGTTGGTTTTCAGTGCATGATCTATGCATTGCTGGTGAGAAGCCTCCATTTATACAGCCTATGGCACAACCACAGACACCAGCAACAAGTACCAGAACTACGCCAAAACATTCAAAAAATACAAAAAATGCAAGTGCTGAAATTAGCTGCCACTTGAGTGCAAAACACGCATGGGGACTGTACATTAAAATTAATTTGAAAAACTTTTTTAAAAATGGTATTTTAAATGCCCCACTACTCCACTCTTGCTGACTGATTTAATGCTACTTCAGCCGAAACCAGAAGTTGCCCCATAATCGTTTCTACAGCAGCACCCTCAGGAATAAGGCGGATATGGTATAGCTGAGCAGCGAGCTAGCATGCTACAATGTTGGATGTTACAGTGTCTTGGCAGAAAGCATCCCACATCATGCACAGCCAGTGCACCCGAGACAAGGTACATGATTGAGATTTAAAATTAAGATGAATAGAATGTAGTCAGCTACGCTAATTATGCTTATATGACCAAAGAACATATAGCCGCCACCATTAGCATCCAGATGCTAACGTGTCTGCTAGCCGATGCTAACAGATGCTAAAGGCTAGCAAAAGGAACTTAATAGTGTAACGTACCGTTTAAAGTTATGTTCTATGCAGTAAACCTTGCAATAAGCTTTGCAATAAATGTGTACCTGTTTTATTGAATGTTTGGTACAATTACTACTGCTCTTTGTGAAGGAAAGTTCCTCAAATGTTGGTCAATGCAAGTTTCTTTTAAAAAAAAAAAAAAAAAAAGTATCAGATTAGCCGTAAAATAGTCGTTAGCTGCAACCCTAGCTGTGTGTACAACCAACTAGAAGAGACATATAAAATAGAATTACTAATAAATAGTACATTTTATAGTACTGTTGAAGTGCTGGACACGAGTCCAGTCATATTGACTCCAAAGAAAGAGTTCAACTCTATTACCACAGCTCACCTGCCTTCACAAGTAAAAACCCGGCAACATGACCTGGAAGTATTTGTTAGGCACACCTTAAATTTCAGTTGTTCCAAGTAAAAGTTGGCACCACCATGTCACAACTGGTGGCAAAATAGAAAGGTTCACTGAAGGAGACCAAGTGAGATCATGGTGGACCCTAACAAAGCAACAGTTTTTTTGAGTTTTGTTGATAGACATTCCAGATAAATTCATGTGTAAAAGTACTGAAAAAGTAAAATTTTCATCCTGTGACTTTTTTAAGCTTCAAGGAACCACGTTAGCATGTGGAAAAATCAATTTGTCCCCCTTAAGTAACTTGTTGAATCTGAAACAGATTCATCATTAATGCAATTGTCACATGCGAGGATAAGAACCATTTGTTTATTAGGTGGTGACTTTTTTGGCCAGTCAGTGTATTTGTTTTTCTATTACTAGCATTTTTTGCACCTCTTTATCCCTCCAGATGCTCCACAGCTATGTGACTGTAAGGAGGAGGAGGTTCTCACTGTCCAGCAGTTCTGTAACCAGGAAAGGAACCCCAATCTAGACCAGGAGGAACTAGATGCTGCGCAGTTTAAAGAGGAGGAAGAAGAACTCTGTACCAGTCACGAGGAAGAACACTTTGGACTGAAAGAAGAGACTGATACCTTCATGGTGACTCCTACTGATGAAGACAATGACAACAGTGAAAATGAACCAAACAGTGAGCAGCTCCTCTCTCACAACTCTTATGATACTGAGAGCCAAGACCAGGGAGCAGGTAAGAATGTAAACCCAGGATCAAGTCAACATGAAGAGCCAAAGCAAAAGAAGAGACTTAACAGAAACAATGTAGACAACTCCATGTCAGAGAACCAGTGTGATACTGACACAGGTGAAAAGTCTGTCAAATGTTCTATTCATGATAAAGACTTGAAAAATGAGTCCCAGAAGAACAAACACCACACAGTTGATAAGTCATATGTTTGCAACACATGTGGGAAAAGATTCAAGATGAAGAGTCATTTGTCGGTTCATGAGAGAATTCACACAGGTGAGAAGCCATTTTCTTGTGAAACATGTGGGCAGAGTTTTAGTAACTCTTGTAATTTAAAAACTCACATAAGAATTCACACAGGTGAGAAGCCATTTTCTTGTGGATCTTGTGGGCACCGTTTTACTCAGTGTGCTCATTTGCAAAGTCACATGAGAATTCACACAGGTGAGAAGCCATTTTCTTGTGAAACATGTGGACAAAGATTTAATAAACGTGTTTCTTTGAAAGCTCACATGATAATTCACACAGGTGAGAAGCCATTTCCTTGTGAAACATGTGGGCAAAGATTTAATAAACGGGGATCTTTGAAAGCTCATATGAGAATTCATACTGGTGAGAAGCCATTTTTTTGTGAAACATGTGGGCAGAGTTTTACACGACGTAGTCATTTGAAAACTCACATGAGAATTCACACAGGTGAGAAGCCATTTTCTTGTGGATCATGTGGGCAGAGATTTACTCAATGTGCAAATTTGAAAAGTCACATGAGAATTCACACAGGTGAGAAGCCATTTTCTTGTGAAACATGTGGGCAAAGATTTAATAAACGTGGTTCTGTGAAAAGTCACATGAGAATTCACACTGGTGAGAAGCCATTTTCTTGTGAAACATGTGGGCAAAGGTTTAATAAAAGTGGTTCTTTGAAAACTCACATGAGAATTCACACAGGTGAGAAGCCATTTTCTTGTGAAACATGTGGGCAAAGGTTTAATCGCCATTGTACTTTGAAAAATCACATGAGAATTCACACAGGTGGGAAGCCATTTTGTTATGAAATATGTGGGCAGGGTTTTACTCAATGTGATAATCTGAAAAGCAACAAGACAGTTCACACAGGTGAGAACCCGTTTTCTTGTGGATCATGTGGACAAAGTTTTAGGTATTTTTTTCAGTTCAAAACTCACATGAGAATTCACACTGGTGAGAAGCAGTAGTCCTGTAAAATATGTGGGAAGTACTTCACTCAGTGTTGTGGCTTTATTTACCACATGAAAACTCACAGATAAGCTACTGTCGTCGGCAACATCAGTAGATTTTTATTTCAAGTTTAAGTCTCTGTGTGAATGAAATGTTCTTTAAATTATTGAAACTGTAATGTAAAGATCAATCGGTAAACTTATATAATCCTACCCCTTGTACTGCTAATTAAGTTGTCAAGTCAATATTTGTGTATATAATGGGGGGGGGGGGCTGAAAAGTTCATAGTGGTCAAATTTGACCAAATGTGGTTTTTCAGCCATAGGGATCCAAGCGCTGCAACACTGATTGAAGAAGTGTGTGGACCAAAGGGGAGACTATATTGAAAAATAAACCACTTTTGGTCAAATTTGACCACTGTGAACTTTTCAGCCCCCTTTTGTACAGTACATACTGTACATACTGTATATGCATATATAACATATACAAAACCATACACAAACACATTTACAGTATCTCAGATAAGTGAGTACACCCCTCACATTTTTGTAAATATTTTATTAGATCTTTTCATGAGACAACACTGAAGATATGAAACTTTGATACAATGTAAAGTAGTCAGTGTACAGCTTGTATAATAGTGTAAATTTGCTGTACCCTCAAAATAACACATCCATTAATTTCTAAACCCCTGGCAACAAAAGTGAGTATACCCCTAAGTGAAAATGTCCAAATTGTGCCCAGTTAGCCATTTTCCCTCCCCGGTGTCATGTGAGTCGTTAGTGTTACAAGGTCTCAGGTGTGAATGGGGAGCAGGTGTGTTAAATTTGGTGGTATTGCTCTCACACTCTCTCATACTGGTCACTGGAAGTTCATCATGACACCTCATGGCAAAGAACTCTTTGAAGATCTGAAAAAAAGAATTGTTGCTCTACATAACTAGAAAAGCACTCGGAGAGCGCAGACCTCCGCCAAGCGCCACAGTTCCCCCCATACAGTGTTTAATATCATAAATATTAATCCTACATTTATTTTGTGTAACTTTATAGATTCCTTGACCATGAAAAAAAATGCCATTCGCAAGTGGCATATATTATAGCTATACTGTGATGCTTGGGGTTTTTTTTTCCCCAGATGGTGATCCAGATCACCACCAAAATCTAATCATCTGTAGGATACCCCATTTCTGACAATCTGAAAATTTCATGAAAATCCGTCCATAATTTTTTGAGTTATCTTGCTAACAGACAGACAGACAGACAGACAGACAAACCAACGCTGATGAAAACATAACCTCCTTGGCGGAGGTAAAGATGGCCTAGGCTATAAGAAGATTGCCAACACCCTGAAACTGAGCTGCAGTACGGTGGCCAAGACCATACAGCGGTTTAACAGGACAGGTTCCACTCAGAGCAGGCCTCGCCATGGTCGACCAAAGAAGTTGAGTGCACATGCTCAGCGTCATATCCAGAGGTTGTCTTTTGAAAATAGACGTGTGAGTGCTGCCAGCATTGCTGCAAAGGTTGAAGGGGTTAGCCTGTTAGTGCTTAGAACATACGCCACACGCACGCGTCAAATTGGTCTGCATGGCTGTTGTCCCAGAAGGAAGCCCCTTTTAAAGATGATGCACAAGAAAGCCTGCAAACAATTTGCTGAAGACAAACAGACTAAGGACATGGATTACTGGAACCATGCCCTGTGGTCTGATGAGACGAAGATAAACTTATTTGGTTCAGATGGTGTCAAGTGTGTGTGGCGGCAACCAGGTGAGGAGTACAAAGACAAATGTGTCTTGCCTACAGTCAAGCATGGTGGTGGAAGTGTCATGGTTTGGGGCTACATGAGTGCTGCCAGCACTGGGGAGCTACAGTTCATTGAGGAAACCATGAATGCCAACTTGTACTGTGACATACTGAAGCAGAGCATGATCCCCTTCCTTTGGAAACTGGGCCGCAGGGCAGTATTCCAACATGATAACGACCCCAAACACACCTCCAAGACAACCACTGCCTTGCTAAAGAAACTGAGGGTAAAGGTGATCGACTGGCAAAGCATGTCTCCAGACCTAAACCCTATTGAGCATCTGTGGGGAATCCTCAAACAGAAGGTGGAGGAGCACAAGGTCGCTTAACATCCACCAGCTCTATGATGTCATCATGGAGTGAAAGAGGATTCCAGTGGCAACCTGTGAAGTAAACTGTGAAGTAAACTCCATGCACTAGCAAGTTAAGGCAGTGCTGGAAAATAATGGTGGCCACACAAAATATTGACACTATGGGCACAATTTGGACATTTTCACTTTGGGGTGTACTCACTTTTGTTGCCAGTGCTTTAGATATTAATGGCTGTGTGTTGAGTTATTTTGAGGGGACAGCAAATTTACACTGTTATACAAGCTGTACACTGACTACATTGTATCAAAGTGTCATATCTTCAGTGTTGTTCCATGAAAATATATAATAAAATATTTACAAAAATGTGAGGGGTGTACTCACTTTTGTGAGATGCTGTACAGTGGGGCAAAAAAGTATTTAGTCAGCCACCAATTGTGCAAGTTCTCCCACTTAAAAGATGAGAGAGGTCTCCAATTTTCAATTTCATCATAGGTATACCTCAACTATGAGAGGCAAAATGAGGAAAAAAAAATCCAGAAAATCACATTGAAGGATTTTTAATGAATTAATTGGTAAATTCCTCGGTAAAATAAGTATTTGGTCACCTACAAACAAGCAAGATTACTGGCTCTCACAGACCTGTAACTTCTTCTTTAAGAGGCTCCTCTGTCCTCCACTCGTTACCTGTATTAATGGCACCTGTTTGAACTTGTTATCAGTATAAAAGACACCTGTCCACAACCTCAAACAGTCAGACTCCAAACTCCACTATGGCCAAGACCAAAGAGCTGTCAAAGGACACCAGAAACAAAATTGTAGACCTGCATCAGGCTGGGAAGACTGAATCTGCAATAGGTAAGCAGCTTGGTGTGAAGAAATCAACTGTGGGAGCAATTATTAGAAAATGGAAGACATACAAGACCACTGATAATCTCCCTCAATCTGGGGCTCCACGCAAGATCTCACCACGTGGGGTCAAAATGATCACGAGAACGGTTAGCAAAAATCCCAGAACCACATGGGGGGACCTAGTGAATGACCTGCAGAGAGCTGGGACCAAAGTAGCAAAGGCTACCATCAGTAACACACTACGCCGCCAGGGACTCAAATCCTGCAGTGCCAGATGTGTCCCCCTGCTTAAGCCAGTACATGTCCAGGCCCATCTGAAGTTTGCTAGAGAGCATTTGGATGATCCAGAAGAGGATTGGGAGAATGTCATATGGTCAGATGAAACCAAAATAGAACTTTTTGGTAAAAACTCAACTTGTCGTGTTTGGAGGAGAAAGAATGCTGAGTTGCATCCAAAGAACACCATACCTACTGTGAAGCATGGGGGTGGAAACATCATGCTTTGGGGCTGTTTTTCTGCAAAGGGACCAGGACGACTGATCTGTGTAAAGGAAAGAATGAATGGGGCCATGTATCGTGAGATTTTGAGTGAAAACCTCCTTCCATCAGCAAGGGCATTGAAGATGAAACGTGGCTGGGTCTTTCAGCATGACAATGATCCCAAACACACCGCTCGGGCAACGAAGGAGTGGCTTCGTAAGAAGCATTTCAAGGTCCTGGAGTGGCCTAGCCAGTCTCCAGATCTCAACCCCATAGAAAATCTTTGGAGGGAGTTGAAAGTCCGTGTTGCCCAGCGACAGCCCCAAAACATCACTGCTCTAGAGGAGATCTGCATGGAGGAATGGGCCAAAATAGCAGCAACAGTGTGTGAAAACCTTGTGAAGACTTACAGAAAACGTTTGACCTCTGTCATTGCCAACAAAGGGTATATAACAAAGTATTGAGATGAACTTTTGTTATTGACCAAATACTTATTTTACTGAGGAATTTACCAATTAATTCATTAAAAATCCTTCAATGTGATTTTCTGGATTTTTTTTTTCTCATTTTGTCTCTCATAGTTGAGGTATACCTATGATGAAAATTGGAGACCTCTCTCATGTTTTAAGTGGGAGAACTTGCACAATTGGTGGCTGACTAAATAGTTTTTTGCCCCACTGTATGTGTGTGTGTGTGTGTAGATATATACAGTATATATATGTACATATTCACGATATAATACAAAATTCACAACCCAACACCGCAATCTACATTATACACCAGACTTCACACCTTTGTGAGTATCTCTACCTTGCAAAGAGAGAGTCAAAGATTTTGTCAATGCTACTATACGTACAGGACATACAGGAGAATTGAAATGGCATTTCTCTCTCTTAAGTGATGTGCGCAATACAAAAAAGCAATAAGGCTGGAAAAACAACAGCAGTCTATGTACAGTAATGCTACCCGTAGTGCAAATGGCGCCAAAAGATAAAACCCAGACATCCCATAGTGCAAATAAAGATAAACGATAAAACCCAGCAATCCTATATACAAAAAAAGTAGAGCAGTAACACTCGTATTTGCAAGTTTGATGCGGTAGTGTAGGTGCAGACAGTAATAAAAATTAATGTATGTATTTTTAAAATGTTTTATGTTGAGACATTTTTTTCAAGTCATGCTTAATCTATTCCACAGTTTTCTTCAATAAAACAAAAAACTTCTCCTGGTCATCTGAAACTGAGCATTTTTACATTAAATGTGCCATATTGCAGAAAACTCCTGAATACCCATGAGCCACAAATTCCTCCTCACTTTATATATTGTTGGTGCTGCTTAAAATATTCAAGGTCAAATAATTTTTATTTTTAGATCAAGAAATACTCCAAATGTAAATGTCTTTTTATCTATGGAATTAGCGATTTATTCTATGAGTTCTGTTAATGCTAATGATGTAGACCAGTTTGCTCTAAATCCATATTGAGTTTCAGAGACTGTGTTGGTCTAGAAAGTTTTCTGATCCATCACTGAAGAGTTTTTCTGGAATTTTTTGACAACTGTGTTAGAAGAGAAATCTGTGAAGTGTTACTTGTCACCAGATTTATATAATGGAATGACTTTTGCAGTTTTAATTTTATTAGGAAATTGTCCAGTTTGGAATGATGAGTTAAAGATGTGAGTTGGTTTGGAAATTCTCTCAATTACCTATTTCACTGTTTTCATATCTGTGTCACCACAATCGGTTGTTTTAACATTTTAACAATATCTCTGTTTTATTGTTCTTCAACTGTTTTAATAAAGTTCTAAGATTTCTTTTTATAAAATCATTGCCATTATCTGTGGATTTTTTTGCCAACTTTCCCAGCACTTCCAAAATATCTGTTAAACTTACTATTATGTGCACTTGTGAAAAGGTTCTCATTTTCAATATATTGATGCTAATTAACCTGATTAGGGCGATTTCTGATTGGGTTTTTTTAATATACTATATGGACCCTTAATATCATTTTTACTTGTTTCTAATATTTTACTGTAAAAAAATTTCCTACAAATATCCATGATATCAGTTAATGTATCACAGTATTTATGATTTCTATTGTATTATTTAATTGGACAGTTTGTCATACAATATTGTAAATATTAAGAATAAGCATTATTAATGTAATTTTTCATTATATATTGACTCCATAATTGGTTGCACATTTGTCAAGCCAGGATGAGAAGGTGTGCACTGCTACAGGGGCTAGTCATGCCCGATCCTAGTGTTTATATATCTATCGTTGATAAAGATGTCACCGCTGGTCACAACCAATCACATAACTGAGTTGACATCATATGTTTCTACCAAGCAGTTGGTGAAAGAGTAAATGCGACACCTACTGGTCAGGAGGTCAGAATGTTGTTTTATCACCTTTAAAAAAATGTAAATTGCAAGAAAAAAGTTAAATATTTATATAAAAAAGCTTCAGACATATAGGAAACAATGTTCAAATTTGTAAGAAACATATCACAAATTAATGAGGAAAAAGTTTTAATTTTGTAAAAAAAAAAAAGTTCAAAATTATCAAGAAAAAAGTTACAAGTTTATTTTTCCACATATATTTACAAATTTATGGGGAATGTTGCAAATTTACAAGAAAAAGGGATTAAAATCTGACCAGCAAGTGGGGATCTCAGTCATTGATTGTCCAGGAATGTTTCACATTTACTGGATCAGAACAGTGCACATGCGGTGGCTGTGGCATAGGTGTAGTGTGACCGACTACTGATCGGAGGGTCATGGGTTTGATTCCTGCTCTGTCTGCAGTCTGCATGTCAAAGTGTCCTTGAGCAAGACACTAAACCCCTAGTTACTCCTGGTGTCCAGGCTAGCACCTGTGTGTGTATGGCAGCTATACTGCCATCAGTGTGTGAATGGATAGATAGCAGGATCTGTAAAGTGCTTTTGTAACCCAGCTGAGAAAATGACCCTTTTTTTTTCTCAGATGTTAATTGTATTAATACAATTGTGTGATTTTATTTTGAAAAACGATTATTTTGGGAAGAGGAAGTGTGATCCTCGTTATCCAACTTTTAAATTCCCGTTTCATGGTCACGTTGGGCGATTGTGGTCTTTTCATTCATTAAGAGCGATATTAGCCCCGCCTTCCGAGCAGAGGCAGCAGGCGTGCACTCGGTTTTCGGTCTTTTATGATCTGAGAGCGGACGAGAGAGGCTGTGGACGGTCTGGTTCACACTGATACCTCTTCTTGGTGAGTTTAATTTAGAAAGATGCTGTAAATAAATCTAAACACTGTCCAAACACTAATTTGAAACCTTTATTATCCTAAGTTGACGGGAGCACGAGCTTGAGAGGCCGTGAGGCTGTGACTTTTGCTGTGTTCATGCTGATATCTCATCTTGGTGAGTGATAACCGAGTGTGTACTAAGTGAAGCATGCTAACACATGCTAATGTTAGCGTTACGCTAATGCTAATCGCAAGTGGATTTTTTTCTGTCTAAAAGCAATGGAAAAGGCTATTTTTGTGCCTGTATGGTTTTCCTAAATGTGATTTCAGTTCCCAACAGTATGCTGAAGTACTCTTAGTTCTTTTGCACTGTTTCTGTCGAATGTAATGTGTAGTTTGACGCTAAAAGCACATTTTGTTGGTTTCCTATGTAAATTCATAGGTTATGCTAAACCCAGTAGCTCAGACAGGGTTTTACTGATTTTAAAAGGGAATATTGGATGTAATGAGACAGTATAGCCCTGGTTATGTGATAAATTAATTGTATTTCATTTCATGATTTACAAAGACAAGGTTAAAAAGGATTAATCATAATTTCATGGTTAAATGATGTAGAGCTAAAAAGAGAAATTCATTTAATTGGTTACATGAGAAAAAAAAAAAGTATTTCATGTGCTACCAGAGAGATTGTGAGAAAAGAACACATGCATGTAAGATGTGAAATGTGAATTGTAAGACATTACTATATTACTGGATTGTAACAATAGTAATATGAGGGAAGAATTTAAACACTAAGCTATAGTGTTATATAAGAAGAGATTGGAAAATGAATTACTCTAGCTGTAAACAATAATACCATTATTGTTGTGCAGGCTAGGTTTTTTTTTGGTTGCTGATTAAGAACCTTCTAGATCCTGGATTCTCTCCGAATGGAGATGGCGAGCCTGACCCGAGACCTGAACCGAGACTGAACCGAGATCTGACCAAGATCTCGATTGAAGAACATCCTTCCTCTCTCCAGTGCCCAGAATTCAAAGTGGTAACAACTCAAGCCGCCGCTTTAAAAGAGGAAAAGAAACCTGAGTCTGGAGATACAAGATATCTTGACTGGTCAAACGACTAAACCAAAACGACAAACACTGAGCTCAGTAGGACATTTTTGGGGTTTTATTTCATGCCGGCCGTTGTTATATTTGTATAGTAGTATTGTTTGTATATATTGTTCTCTTTATCTCTACAAATGACAACCATTATTGCTCATTTCTTGCCTCCAGCTATTTCATTCCACACTCATTTTAATTCTCTATTGTAACCCTTACGAACCTAGCAACTGGTCTACACTTAATAATTTCCCTTACCAAATTAACATAAGGCAAGGGTTACACTTTGGTCATCCAGAGATGAGAAAAAGCACTATATAACTAACTAACTAACTAACCTGCACTTATATAGCGCTTTTCTAGTCACAAAGACCACTCAAAGCGCTTTCATTAATACTAACCCTCTATTCTAAGGGCCTATAGGAAACAAATATCTAGGGACAATTTAGAACAGCCAATTAACCTAACATGCATGTTTTTGGCATGTGGGAGGAAACCGGAGAAATCCCGGAGTAAACCCACGCAACACGGGGAGAACATGCAAACTCCACACAGATCACTGTTGGTCGGGGGCTGGGATCGAACCCACGATCCCACGATCCCCACAATCCCCCGGCCAAGGGTAAACTGTGCTGCCGCAGTGCTAACCACTGCGCCACCGTGCAGCCCAATAAGTGAATAATAAGCCTATATAAGTGAACACCATTTATGAGAAAATAGTTATGAATTTATTTATGGAGAAAAACTGGAATTTTCAAAGAAAAAAGTACTAATATGTGAAGAAACGTTCATTTAAATTGTTTAAAACAGACTTCAAATCTTTCATCTCCACCGTTATTGACAGGAACAACAGAAAACTTATAAAAACAATTCAAAGTCTGCAACAGTTTAGACTATTTCGATTTCTATTTTTAGATTTACTTATTTTCAACTTTTGGCAAACAAAATTGCAATGCAATATAGTTCAAATATTCTCTTTCCTAATTTTATGTAGATGTGTTGTTAGAATAGAATAGAAAATAGGCTTTATTGTCATTGTACAGTTGTACAGTACAACAAAATTGTGGGTGCTCCACCAGGCTACTGTGCAATAAGATAAGAGAGAAGAATTTGAATTTAACAGTTACAGAACATATGATTAAACATACGACTGAAATAAAAATAAAAATAAGAATAAAAATAGCCCATAGGTATATACACAGGGATGGTAGTGGCTTCATGGATGGAACTATGTACATAAGAGTGCGGAGTGCAGAACACACAATTGAGTAAAACGGCCCAAGGATTACGGAAAATATGCACAGTAGTGATTTCATGGAAAAGTCAGTATACCAAATACAAAGACAGGTGAGTTATTGTGATAATTAAAAGGTCCTCAATTCTGTCCATGTAAGCGTTCAGGGAGTGGGAACTCTGACTGCAGTTCGGATGTCCCAGGGGAAGAAACTGTTTGTCAGTCTGGAGGTGTGGGACCTGATCAATCTGAACTGTTGTCGAGAGGGAAGCAGGTCAAATATGTGGTGGGTGGGATGCAGGGATGGCAATTTTCCACCGATCCGCGGATTTCCGCCGATTTATTTTCAAATTGATCATTTCTGTGAATCGTCTAAATCCGTTGAGAAAATTTTAGGGGGGTAAGGTACCTTATTGTTACTGATTTTAGCGAAAATCAACACGATTACATAAGCGCTCGGCGCTTCCCCGGGTCAAGTCTCCCACGATAACCCGGATGTGTTGTGTTCAAGCTACTGCTGTATTGTAAACAGCCCTGCGATTGGATAGTTGCAAACGATTGGACCAATCAAATGGCTCGTTATATGCTTTGTCAAAAATTCATGGCGACGTGTTCTCAGGGGTGTGATTTTCTGCTAATTCGCCGAATTCCGCTTTATTTTATCTTCCAGGAAGATAAAGTACGTTAAGTACTGTACATTAGCGGCTTGTGGTCCACGAACGCAGTGAAGGTGCACCCTTTCAGGCAGAACTGGAAGTGGCGTATGGCCAGGTGGAGAGCCATTAACTCTGTCGAACACACTGTATTTACGCTCACTGTCGTGCAAAGACCTGCTAAAAAAGGGGCGCCCCCCTTGCCCCCCCCGCCGGGGCTCTGCCCCAGACCCCGCTGGGGGACTATAGGCGCTTTTCCACTAGCCCCACTCAGCCCCGGTTTGAAAACCCGGCTCTACTCACTTCGGTTCGGTTCAGCCTCAGTTGCTTTTCAACTACTGCTGGCGCACCTGCTGGCACACCTGCTGTGGGTGGGATTTGTTGAACAGCAGGCGGCGCCACACCCTCGTGACGTGAAACACACGCGACTGAATCCTCCACAACAAACATGGCTGATGACGAGGAGAGAAGGAAGGAGGAATGACTGTGACATGAAACTGGTTAAATCTATGGTGCTGACTTGTTGTGCTCTGCACAATCTGTGTGAGAGTCATGGAGAGACGTTTGACACTACATTGGATGATGCAGTAGATGAACCAGTGGTGGCAGCGGCACAGAGAGCAGAGGAGCACGGTGGTGATATTGTAGCGAACTCAATATAAGCACCCTACTTGGCTTGTCAAGTGGGTTGACCCTATTGGCGACACAGGTAGAGTGTGGGACTCCGGAGCGGGAGGCGTGAGTTCAAACCTCCTGGTGGGACGTCACCATGTCAAGCTGCATGTTACAATATAATACGTGATGCAATACTTGTCTATTTTGTCCACATTTATGTGCATACATATTTCAAAAATGTTTTTTGTAAATAAAATGTTGTGCATGGTCCATCTACCTGTCCTCTTGTTCATAACGCTTATCTGTTAAGAAGGTGCAAAGCCATCAGCCTAATGGTGAGTCCACACTTCTCACTGTTGTGATAATTGCTCACGCTGAGCGCTCTGCCCGCCCGTTGTGGGGGTCACACACGACGTGTTCCTCCCCACACTCTCAATTTTTTTTCCTGTATATTTTTCTCTTTGGCGTACAGAAATGGCAATACGCCCGTATTTGCTAAAATTGGATTTTCCCCGTATTAAAATACGGCGAAACCGTATCACTTGACAGGTATGTAATTACATGCAGAAACACCGCACAGGCCATCTTCACAAAAATCCAGCTCGACAAGCCACTTTTGCTTAGGTGGAAATGCAAATTGAACTATAAATCATGTGCTGATACATGTCATATTTTCCCATATAAAGGTCTCCCACTTTTACTTACAAATTGATTTTTAATTTTTGGGAAAAGGGAATATAAATTTTGCACTTGTTGGTAACAACAGTTGTGTGCAACAAAAACACAGTTGTGTATCCTTGTCCGATCTGTCTACTGTTATTAGTGCCAAATTTTTGCTAGATTCCTTCTTAATTTATTAAATTTGGACTGGTGATGCAACATTCAACTTACACGTACTTACCTTTATCAGTGTCTACAAGTTCAAGCACACCTGTACAACTGCTTATAACCTAAAAAATGTACCCGTTCAAGAGAAATGGATTCCGCATTGCAAATGTTTAAAATAAAAAAAAACAACCTACCAAGACATTACGTTTCGTTGTGTTGTTAAAAATTAAATTACCATTAGAAGGCTATACACCTGACCTGATGAACAGCAGCATGTGGAGTGAACAGAGAATGGAATGTGTATGTAATTATTGGCTTTTCTCATACGGTGTCATAACAGATAAACCAGACTTTTGATGCAAACAATACAATTTTATTCCCGAAGCAAAATTTACAAACAAAAAAACAGACTGGGCGATGACATCTCTGCGAGCTCTTCCCTTCACAACGCAGCGTCCTGTTCCAGGGCTTCACGCGCATCTGCCCGCACATCTGCGGCCACCTGTCGCAAATGCTGCATGTACTCCTGATTCTTGCCGCTGGTCATGTTGCCGTTCCAAGAGCCGCATCTCTTCGTCATGCATGTTGACCATCGCTAATGTAAGGTCAGCGATGGGAGTTGTCTGTTTTCGTCTTGCCTAGACGGAAAGACAGAAAGGCATGGTCGTTAAAGCTGGATCACTACATATAATATGGAATTACACAGGTGAAAGTCTGTGGTGGAATGTCACTATTATATTATGCTTCATTGCTGTATATAAGCTGAACTGTCATGTTGCTGCCCCTCAGTAGAGCAGATTTTGCAACACGCAGGGTGCTGTCTTCGGCTGCAGCCCCCCTGCAAAACTAAAAAGGATTAAGATTAAGAATATGGATGGATGGATGGGTAATGTTTAAACTAGTTGCTTGTAGTGTGGCCGCAGAAATCTGAATGGGTTAATACAGTCAGCTGACGCGAAGCATTTCAATGAAGCATGTTGATTTCAACGGCAGTTCATCAGCTTTACTTGTTTGTCTAAAACAGGAGTTACAACAGCACCAATCACCACACCTAAAAATGGTTGTGGAACACCGATAAGTGAAGACCAAAGAATAACCTTTTTGTACATTTAAAAAGACATTTTCAATTAATTAATATGCAGCTACAGGAAATTGCATTAATCAATTTGGTACATAACTTGTTAGGCTCCAGCCCCACCGCAACCTGTAAAGGATTAAGCGGTAGAAGATGGATGGATGGATGGATTTTCGACCCTGGTTTCCGCTGCTGGACCTGTTTCAACCAAAAAAAAAAATCGTGGTTATTGTGCCTTACCGGCACTTGCACGTGATCCAGATGGAGCTGGTGATGTGGAGCTGATCCAGCTGGCGCTCAGCCAGACGCACACGCAGACGCAGCGCCAGGAGAGTCCGCTGTGTCCGTCATGTCCACTGAGGTGGACCCCTGTGATATGAAATGCGATTCTAGAAAGAAAATGCACGCAATTTAAAACTTGACACCAAAGTGCAACATGTACACAACACTCTCAAGTTTTTAACCGGAATACAATAAGCGTAATTCAGCGTTTTGTTCGCGCTAATACTTAACACAAAGCAAGCGTGAATCTGCAGTTGGCTGCAAAACAATACGCAAGCCTCAGTAACAACCATTACTCACAATCTAACAACCTTCCTATTTCTTAAAAACAGTGAGCTTGGCATAGAACGGATCAAGTGGCGAACAGATGCGCAATATCAAATAAACACTCACCATCCATTGTTTCCAAGGGCCGTGACTGTGACGGTGGCCGTGACAGTGACGTGTCGAGCCCAATGTCTCTCAGCGAACCACTTCCACTCCTTCCATCCGCTGAACTTAGAGCAATGTGGTCCTTCACTGCTCGGTAATCGCTTTTCAGCTTTTTCAGCTTCTCCCGACACTGTTTGGCAGTACGGATGTGCCCTTGAGAAGCCATCTGCTCGGACACCTGCATTTCGAGTAGATCCGTCCAACTCGCGCTGGATGCGATCGTTGCCTAATATAGAAAGAAAATTGCGCACCTCCTAATATATAATATTAGGAGTATATTATTATATAAGTATATTATACAGTATATTAATATAATATACCGTATTAAAGGGGCGCACTGTGCTCACTGCTGAACAATTACAAATGGCGGTCGTGGAGTAAATTCAGCAGAAAAAGTCGCTTTCATGACATTACAACCTGACCAATCAGCGGCGACCAGTCTCTTAAAGTCATATCACAGCCATACTCAGCCCTACTCGGCCCGGTTAGACCCTGCCCTGGATCAGGTACGAAAAAAGTACCTGCTTAACCGGTGCTGGGGCTAGTAGAAAAGCGCCTAAAGCGGGCTGAGTGGTGCGGTGTAGGGCCAAGTGAGGCTAGTGGAAAAGGGCCTTATGTCCCCCAGACCCCCTGCTAAATTTTCAGATAATTTCCCCAACCCCAAATCACATCCCTGGTTCGTGTTGGAATTCTGAGCTTTCGGTATTGTTTTCAGCAGAATTATGAGATTTTTATCGAAGGATCAGGAGTCATCAGTGCTAGAAATAGACAAAAGTGTCAAAAATAAGTTCCGATGGAATTGGCTTGAGAGAAAAGTGATGGTAAAGGTGAAAATTGGCTCAAAGTTCGACGAGGTAACAGAAACACTCGGACAGTTTCTGAAGAAACCAGAAAAGGAGATGAAGTTCAAAGTTCAAATTTTTGGGCGGTGTTGATGACCCTCTACACAGCCTTCCTGTTCTTGACCGTGGAGCCGGCGTACCACACACCAAGACAATAGGTGAGCACGCTCTCCACTGAGCAGCGATAGAAGGCCAGAAGCAGCTTCTGGTCCAGATTGTTCTTCCTAGGGATACAGAGGAAGTACAGCCACTGCTGGGCTTTCTTCACCTGGGTCTTAGTGTTGACAGTCCAGGAGAGGTCAGAGGAGATGTGGGTGCCCAGGAACCTGAAGGAAGGGACATTTTCCACACAGTCACCATTTATGAGGAGGGTGGGTGGTCCTGTCTGTTCTTCCTGAAGTCCAGTATAAGTTCTTTGGGTTTTTGGACATTCAGTTTCAGGTTGTTTGCTTGGCACCACAGCAGCAGATTCTCTACCTCCACCCTGTATGCCTTCTCATCGTTGTTGGTGATGAGCCCAACCAAGGTGGTGTTGTCCGCGTATTTCACGATGACTGTGGTTGGGTGGGTTGGAATACAGTCAAAGGTGTACTTTGACTGTACACCTTTACACCCTGCATGTACACCCTGCATGTACTTAGCATGCAGCCTTGGGGGGAGCTAGTGCTGAAAGACAGTGTGGAGGAGTGGTGGGGGCCAAGTCTGACTGTTTGTGGGCAGTTGGTGAGAAAGTTTTTTATCCAGAAGTAGGTGGTGGTGGTGGTGGTGGGGATCTGGAGGAGGTGCAGTTTGTTGATCAGGATGTCCGGGATGATGGTGTTGAAAGCTGAGCTGTAGTCCCCAGAGAGCATCCTCGCATAGTTCCTTGGGTTCTCCAGGTGGCTCAGCAATCTGTGGAGAGTGGTGGCGATGGCGTCTTCCGCAGACTGGTTCTCCCTGTAGGCGAACTGGTGGGGCTTGAAGGAGGAGGGATGACAGTCCCTGATGTGCTGGGACACCAGTTGCTCAAAACACTTCATGACTACAGACATGAGTCCGATGAGTCTGTAGTCATTCAGGCTGTCAGTTGTGGACTTTTGGGGGATGGGGATGATGGTGGAGGCCTTGAGGCAGGAGGGGACAGTGGCATGCGTCAGGGAGAGGTTGAACAGCTTGATGAGGATCCCTGCCAGCTGGTCTGCACATGCTTTGACCACCGCTCCTGGGATGCCATCTGGACCAACAGTTCTGCGGGGGTTCACTGCCCTCAGTTGCCTCCTTACCTCATGCACCTGTAGAGAGAGGGGGGAAGAAGGGGAATTAGTTTGGGGGGAGGTGTGCTCAAACTAGGCAAAGAAGCTGTTAAGCTCCTCTGCCAGAGTGAGGCTGCTGTCTGATGTTGGTGAGGGCCTGGATGCCTCTCCACATCTGTTGAGGGTTGTTGTCTGTGAGGAAGCCCTCCACCTTCCTCCTATAGGCATTCTTCGTGAGTTTTATGCCTTTCCTCAGGTTGGCTCTAGCAGTTCTGTACAGAGGGCTATCCCTCTGTCCGAAGGCTGAGTTGCGGGCTCTAATCAGAGCCTGGACTTCACTGATCATCCAGGGTTTGTGGTTTGGAAAGACCCAGATGTGTTTGGTGACTGCCACATTTTCCACACAGCATTTGATGTAGAAAAGAACAGACTCGGTGTAGGAGTCCAGGTCCTGCTGTTCTAAGATGCTCCAACCAGAGCAGGCAAAGCAGTCTTGTAGCTAGAGGAGGGCATTTTCAGGCCAGGTTTTAATTGTCTGCTTGGTTGGGGGGAACTCTTCCTAAGGGGGTATAGGCAGGTATTAGAAGCAGAGAGAGATGGTTGGATTGTCCAAGATGGGGAAGAGGGGTGGCTCTGTAGGCATGCTTAATGTTGCTGTAAACATGATCCAGTGTTCTTTCCCCTCTTGTGGGACACTTAATAATAATAATAAGTTTATTTATAGAGCACTTTTCACAGACAAAGTCACAAAGTGCTTAACATGATAAGAAACAAAAAAGATAGTAAAATACAATAACAAAGCAAATAAAAATACAGGCACATAAAACAGTAAAAGAACAAAGTAAACAGCAAAAACCACAAAAAATGCAATCAACACATAGTTAATAAAAAGCCAGGTTAAAAAGGTGGGTCTTTAGTTGCTTCTTAAGAACATCAATGGAAGGTGCAGATCTAAGTTCAAATGGTAAAGAGTACCAAAGTCTGGGAGCAACAGCAGCAAAGGCTCTATCGCCTTT
Organism: Pholidichthys leucotaenia; assembly: GCA_020510985.1. NCBI lineage: Eukaryota > Metazoa > Chordata > Actinopteri > Cichliformes > Pholidichthyidae > Pholidichthys > Pholidichthys leucotaenia. The sequence goes on from CM035841.1 coordinate 125,762,885, forward strand.
GGTTCTGAGCCTCGTGCTAGGGACTACCAGTAGGTTCTGATTAAAAGACCTGAGAGACCTGCTGGGTTGGTATAGATGGAGCAGGTCACTGATATAAGAAGGTGCCTCATCATGAATGGCTTCGTAAGTAAGGACAAGAACTTTAAACTCAACTCTATAATTTACAGGAAGCCAATGTAAGGAGGCCAAAACGGGAGTGATATGACAGAATCTACTGGACCTAGTCAATAATCTAGCAGCAGAGTTCTGGACTAACTGTAGGCGGTGTACTGAGGATTTACTGAGACATGTGAAGACAGCATTACAGTAGTCCAAACATGAAGAAACAAAGGTATGAATAATAGTTTCTAACTGACTGTAGGAAACCAGTGACCTAATTTTGGAGGTATTCCTGAGGTGGAAAAAGTAACTCCAGGTCAGAGATTTGACATGCTGATCAAAACTCATCGATTGGTCAAAAATGACACCAAGATTTTTTAGATTAGACCGTACATTAGTGCTTAATGAACCAATGCTATTAACCATCACCGTAGCAACCAGTAATGTAATATCTGCCAATAACGTAATACTGACCAATAACAATAATTTTGGCCATTTTAAATGTAATAAAGCCAATAATGTAATAAGTTGCCAATAATGTAATAAAATGTTTGAGCCAATAATGTAATAACATTTTGCCAATAATGTAATACGTTATTACATTACTGGCTGGTTATTACGTTATTGGCCTAGCATTAGAAGAATCTTCTGAAAATGTAATAACTGCAGCTGATAATGTAATAATATACTGTATGTATCATTTTTAAAATTTCTATTCTCTGGATAGAAAGTGACACACACACAGACACACACCCTCACAAGGTTCAAGGTGACTTTATTAATACCCGTAGGTAGATTCTTTTTACAGTCTGGAGAGGGCATCTCAAACACACAACTTTGAACATCAAAACATTAAAAACACAGGACACATACTTCAGACAATTTAAGAACAGCACAGACTAAAGACATGGACAGGTACTCCAGAAACTTACTGAACATGGTTAAAAAGACTAAAATAAATAGATTAAAAAAAAAAACAACTAAAATAAATAAAATCATTAAATATCACTAAGATATTATTAAAGATACCCATAAAACCCGTAGTAAACCAGATAAAAGCATTATACCACACCAGGGACCAATAAAATAGTAGATAAGACCACGTAAAAAGGCCAGACCCAAGAGTTTAAATAAAATGCATTAAGGCCTGTTTAAAAGAACGATAGCAGCAGGAACAAAGCTGTTCCTGTACCGTGTGGTTCTGCATCTGGGGACTTTGAACCTCCGTCCAGAGGGTAAAAGCTGGAACTCACTGGCCAAGGGATGGGAGTCATCAGCTGTGATAGAGGTGGCCAGCCGCTGTACTTGCCTGGTGTACAGGGCCTCCAGACCCAGCTGTGACTCCCCCCCCCCCCCCCCCCCAATAAGACGACTGGACCATTTAATGATCTGGGCCAGTGAGTTTCTGTCTTTGAGGGGCAGGTTTCCAAACCATGACACTAACAAGAAAGATAAAACTGATTCAATAAAAGCACGATAAAAAAGTGTCATGATTGTAGGGAGTTAGAAATGAAGAAGCGATATGGCTTTATAAATCAAAGTTTAATATCAGCTTCACCTCCCTAACATCTCATCTCGGTGCAGAAGCAGAATAAGAGGTCGAACGCAGTCAGACCTTCATACTTATGCCCACACTCAACAAAAGACATTGCATATCAAAGCTGACATCCCGCATTAACATAATCCCCCCTCCATTGTCCTCCGTCTCCTCCACCTGACCCTGGGTGGTCAGGGAGATCGATCCGGTCTCCACCGCTGCGACTCTGTCTGCTCTTTGATCCTCGCTGGCGGTTGAGACCTCTTGTCCTGTTCATAGGCGTTAGGTCATTCCACATATGTAATCACTAAACACTCTAATACGTCTATACATATGTAGGTATGGAATATATGATTAATATAAGCCACAATGATGGTCCTATCTACATGGAAATGGGACAACCTCCTCAAACAAAACAGGCGCTGGTGTCCCTTCCTGTTTATGGCCTCACAATTCAATTTAAAATTCAAAGTATTATCAATAATTGTACCCAGATATTTATAAAATGTGACTTGTTCCACTATTTGTCCCTTAATCTTAGTCGATTCAGGTGTGTTGGCATTTCGCCTAAAATCAATGACCATGTCTTTAGTCTTGCCTATATTCAGTTGTAGGTGCGAGTCCTCACACCATTGGACAAAGTCCTCTGTGACCGGGCCATGACTGTTTTCAGTCCCTTGGAGCAGGCTCACGATCACAGAGTCATCTGCACATTTTAAAATAAGTCTGTTTTTAAAAGCACTCTTGACACATATTAGTGTACAGAATAAATAACAAGGGTGAAAGCACACACCCTTGTGGTGACCCAGTGGAGGAACACACCTTGTCTGATGAAAAGCCATTAACTTTAACCCTCTGTGTCCTGTCTGTTAAAAAGTTTAAAATCCAGCCCACAAGATTGTTACTTAAATTAAAATGCTCTAAAAGTCTCCAAGTTAAAATGTGTGGCTGAATTGTATTAAAAGCAGACGAAAAGTCAATGAATAAAAGCCGTGCATGAGCCCCACTCCCCTCCAGATGTTTAAAAAGCAGGTTAAGGAGAGTAAGAGTCGCGTCCTCTACTCCCCTCTTAGGCCTATAGGCAAACTGCAAAGGATCAAATACATTCTCTGTGTTTTTAAGAATTTCTGAACGAACCAGTTTTTCCAGGATTTTCATAATTATTAAGGTCAGAGCCACTGGTCTAAAATCATTTAATGTTGTGGGGCGACTAGATTTAGGAACCGGGACCACGACAGCATCCTTCCAAATCCTGGGGACATGCTGCGTTTCCAAGGATCTGATGAATATCTTATGAAAGACTGGACTCAGTTCTTTTGCACAGGTTTTGATTAACCGACCACAAATGTTGTCAGGTCCTGGACTTTTGTGGAATGAAAGGAACTTTCAACGTCCTCCTGTGTCACAGAGAAATGCCTGCTGTCACACAATTCAAGGCTTAGCGCCTGTATTTCTCTGCTAAAATCAAACATGTTAAAACGATTATAAAAGCCGTTAAGAGCATTAGCAAATTCAATATCTGAGCTAAAACCATTTAAAGTGACGCTAGTGCTACTGGTTCTAGTGTTCTGGAGACCAGTGATCATTTTCATACTGGACCAGGCTGAGCCCAAGTTATTGGAAGCCATTTTGTTCTCCAGTAAGGTTTTATAGCTCTGTTTTGCCTTTAAAATCTCTATTTTCAGCTCTTTAGTGGCTATATGTAAGTCCAGTGCCTCCCCTTGTTGAAAAGCTTGTTTCTTTTTCTTTATGGAGGACTTAACAGACTTGTTAACCCAAGGTTTATTATTAGGGTATATTCTGACCCTCTTACTGGGTATAAGCATATCCCTGCAGAATGCTGAATATGAGCAGACGACCTCCGTCAGTTCGTCCAAGTCTTTACATGATTCCTCAAACACTCCCCAGTCCGTGCAGTGAAAACACTCCTGCAGAGAACACACAGCATTATCTGTCCACACTTTCACCTCCTTGGTTTGGACTTTCTCCCTCTTTAAAACAGTCTTATAAGTGGGTAGAAGATGCACGCAGTTGTGATCTGCAGAGCCCGGGGGCGGGCGGGGGGGGGGGGGAAGAGGGAGTGATTTAAAAGCATCTTTAATAGACCCATAACACCGGTCAAGTGTCTTGCCACGTCTAGTTGGACAGGAGACATATTGATAAAAGTTGGTTAGGGTCTTCTTCCAGTGACACATGGTTAAAATCACCCAGTACAAAGTTAGGAGCCTCTGGTGAGATGGTCTGTAGTTTCTGTATAACCTCATATATAGTAGGGGAGGCAGAGGCGGCATCTGCCTTGGGGTGAATATATACAACTGTTATAAAAATCTGAGGAAACTCACGGGGCAAATAAAATGGGCGCAGAGACACAGACAGGAGTTCAACGTCTGGCACACATATCTGTTCTCTGACAGTGACAGAGCTGCAGTATCGTCTGTTCACATAGACACCCCCCCTCCTTGTGTTTTCCCTGTCACCTCAGCGTTGTCACCTCCTTGTGTTTTCCCTGTCACCAGTCCTGAGGGACTGGACGTTGGCCATGATGACGGAGGGCAGAGGAGTCCTGCTGAGCCGCTTTCTCCTTAGGCGCAGTTTAACACCTCCTCATCTCCCCCTTTTCCTTCTCCTCCTCACGCCACTGGTGGAGAAGCCATGATCCCTCTGAATACATGCTGGCACTCATAGTGTAGTGTTCATCATTCGGGTGTTCATTTGCAACAACATGTCACGGGCGTAAACATGACATGTCCTCTGTGGGATGACAGCTCCGCTGATTCCCGTATACAGGATGGGCTTAGAGGACCAGTGATGAGCTGACTGGGTTTTATTTTCTGTGGAGATGTAGAAATGTTGCATGCACACAGGGAAATATTTTCTTTTGCAGCACCTGCATGTGACCAGTAGAATAGAATAGGATTTATTGTCATTGTACAGTTGTACAGTACAATGAAATTGTGGGTGCTCCACCAGGCTACTGCGCAATAACGTAAGAGAGAAGAATTTGAATAAAACACAGTTACAGAATACACGATTAAACATACGACTGAAATAAAAATAAAAATAGCCCATAGGTACAGTATATACACAGGTACGGTAGTGGCTTCACAGATGGAACTATGTATATAAGAGTGTGGAGTGCAGAACACACGATCGAATAAAATGGTGTTCTTAGTGAGTTTTATGCCTCTTCTCAGGTTGGCTCTGGCAGTGCTGTATAGAGAGTTGTCCCTTAGTTGCGGGCTCTGATCAGAGCCTGGACCTCACTGGTCATCCAGGGTTTCCAGTTTGGTAAGACCCGGATGAAGGACCCACTTGATGGGAATGGAGCAGCTAATACATGCCAAGCAAAGGCATGTCTGATTGACTGATCAGACTTTGGTTGTCTGCAGACTTCCATACTTCAAAGATGTTGAAAGGTAAATAATTATCTGACTTACTGCTGCTAACACCCTTAATTCTGTGGTATCCTTGTTCATACATTTTTTATGTAATTGAGAAACGTAAACATGCCAGGAGAAGCCCCCCACCCCACCCCATGTTCTCCATGCCGAATTATCCATCACAGCAACTTTATGGTATATATTTTGACTGAGCAGCGGGAGTCTTGGCTGCTGCTTTACCCACGTGCCAGTGATGTCCTTTGCGGCACCATGGGTCCCCACCAGCGCAAATGCAGGACGTATCAACCATACGTTGGATAAATTTTCAGCATAGGGCACATATTTTTTTCAGTTTATAAAATTTTTCACTGGATCTGAGGTGTGTGGAAAAAAAAGGTGTTTTGGTTAATGTTTACAAGGTCAAAAATGCGATCGTTTAGACGGAATAATAATAATAAATAATAATAATAATCTCGCACCAATAAAAAACAGACGTTTACAATAGAGCGGTGGCTCAGTCTTTTCCAGTCACACCCTCAAGGTTCAGATCATTATTTGGCCTCAGTACTGCTCCAGCGCGACGATATAACCATGCCTCAATCTTAGCATTAAAGTTTTGAAAAACTTTTTAATAACAAAATATTGCTAAAATATAAACTGATGCACTACAATGGGTCTCAAATATTTGTAAACGTGTCCTGTTATTGTACTGTATGACTGTATTGACGAATCGATACACTGAAGAAATTCAACATTACAACTCCATCACTGAACAGTGATATAAGCTAAAATAATTATAATGATGGCTGAACAACTCCCATTCCCCAAAGTGCAAGATACACTATTAACTTGAATATAAGTGATATAAGATCAGACAAATAAGTGATCTGACAAACAAATAAACAAGGGATCTGAAACAGTCTCTAAGAATTACATTTACTATGAGCATGGTCCACGAGAAGTCATACAGCATGACCAAGGGAAGGAGTTCAAAGGTGTTGTAAAAAAAAACTGACGGAATCCTGACAAGTGAAAATAATTCAGAGCTCTCCATACCATCCCTAGAGCCAAGGTAAAGTGGACAGAAGCAAGGGCGTCCTCAGGAAAACAATAATGTATGACTTAGTCCGATATAAAGCTGGTCGATATCGAGCTACTATTTGTAAATGAGTGTTCATGTTCCATGTGGTACTGTATATTGGAGTGCCATTATAATGCCAGTCCAGTTATTTAAATATGTTTTAAGTGAGGACTGAATTGTTTTAACAGTTTCCTTGAGAAATGTTTGAAAAAAAAAAATCAATTAAATGTTTTCCAAGAAAACAATGTGGTAAATTCATTTGACAATGCAACATCCAACAAAGACAGATGAAAATATTAATTTACATATCTAAGCAAATAAACAATATGATAAAGATTTTGTATGACAATTCTCAAATTAGCTCTTTCAACCAAAATTAATAAGAGAGAGTGCTGCATAGTATGTTGATGAATGAAGATGATGATTATGCCATCCGCTATACTGATTTTTGAGGAGTAAACTGCACAAAACCAGCAACAAAATATTTTAACTCCACAAAATCTAGTCCTATTTATGTAGTATTACATTATTGGCTGCAGTTATTACATTTTCAAAGGATTTTATTAATGCTAGGCCAATAACGGACTGTAATAACTTAATGCATTATTGTCAAAATGTTATTACGTTATTGGCTCAAAAATTTTATTATATTATTGGCAACTTATTACATTATTGGCTTTATTACATTTAAAATGGCCAAAATTATTACATTATTGGCAGATATTACATTATTGGTTGCTACACCTGTACATATTTGAACAGAAGTATTGTGAGTTGCCTTGAGCCTTTCCTCAACTGTGTCTGCCCAGTTCCCTTTACCTTTATCCTTCTGTATTCTTCTGGTTTTCTCCGTGGTCTTGAAGACCAACCCAATATTTTAACATTAGCTGTTTAAAACACAAGCTGAGTGGTGTTTCAGCCACCTCTACCTGAACTGCTGAAGCGGAGGAGGTCTTAGTGGCCCCACATCATCTTAGGGCTTGATTATGTATCACGTCCAGTTTCTTTAAAGTCATTTTTTGCAGCTGATCGATACACTACACACCCATCGATCACTGATCTTATCAAGGCTACATAAATATTCTTCAGAGCTTTCCTGCTTGCTTAATTTTTTAGAGATTTTTTTTTTACTTTCTTCAGAGTTACAAGTTTACATACACTAACATTACTGTGCTTTTAAACAATGTGGAAAAACCCGGGGGCCTCATGCATAAAGGATTGCGCAACTTTCACACTGAAAGATGTCTTACTCACAAAATCTGAAAAAGACGTGCACACAGAAATTTTCACATGTATAAAGCTGTGCATGCCGGATTCTCCGCTCCTTTTCTTTTTACATCCCACCTCACCTTGAAAGCCAGCGCACGTGCACGATCTCTTTACTCCCCCCTTAACACAGAGGTGAAGATCATTGAGAGATCGCCACTTTTTGATCTATCAATTATCTTAAGTGATCTCCACAGTTGCCACGGTCTCCCCAAAGTTTTAACTCAGTCCAAAACACACACGGCTCTCCCAAACAATCCCGAAGACTAAAAAACAACAGCAAAAAAAAAAACTGTTCCAATCTCTCAACAACTTCCGTGCTGTGTAAAAGGTAGCCGAGCTCAGACTCCCACTGTGACTGAAATAAAATAAAGTAAAAAATAAAATGATCTTGCATTAAAGTTCCAGTCAAGATGGATCACTGCTCCCTGACAGAGCGTTGCAGGGGACGACTGCTGGAGCCGGTGCTGACACACACGGGGATAAAATGCTGTGAGAGAAAGTCCTTGGCAGTCCACCACGAGGGACAGACAAACATGATGTTAGTAAGAAAAATAGACTATGTAAATAAAATAAATAAACACCACTGAATACCACTCTAACCTTACAGCTGAACTGACACTAGTTCCAAACCAAATCTGTCAGTGTCACTGCCACAATCCAAATTACACACGATAACCAGGTGGAACACACAGAGCCACACAGTGTAAAAGCCTTTTATTTCCAGATTGTAATCTCCAAACAGATATTTTTGACCATGAAAACATCTCTTCACTCCAATATAGCTGTGTACAAAGGTCTCCACTGCAGTTGCAGGCGTTCACCCATCGCAGTTCATTAGGTATGTTTGGATCGGGTTGCCCATGGCCTGTTCTCTGCACATATTGCGCTAGACCCGGGGCTCAAAAGTGCATTTTACTGACCCCTCCCAGGAGAGATGGATCTGTGCTTGTTGCCTTGTGAGTATAGCTTAGTTTCTGGCAAATTTTATTATCTTTGTGTCACATTTAGCCTACAGAAACTGAATCCAGCTAACAGCAGCTCTTGCTGTGGTTATCTGAGGGAACTTAGTTGTTATTCATCATAGTTTCACTGTGCTCAATAAGCAGAGTTATGGAGATAAATCACATAATAATAATAATCATGTTTTTCAATCACTAATTCACAGACAAATCATTTTAACAGAAGTAGAAACATTATTTTAACACATTTTGGGAGTTTCAGCTGTTTTGTAGTTTAACAGACCCACCTGATAGAGTCAAACAGAATTTTGCAGAGAGCATGCAACTTCTCACGGCAGGTGGAAACTTTGTGGCTCAGCCCGCAGATTCGCACATCACGTTTGTTTCTATACATCCCATTGTGAGCGTGAAAATCAGCATATACTGTGTTTTTGTGCATGCGTACCGTTTATACATGAAGCCCCAGATGCTGATGTAATGGCTTTGGAAGCTTTAGATAGGTTAATTAACATTTGTGTTTATTGGAGACACACCTGTGGATGTATTTTAAGGCACAACTCAAACACACTGCTTCCTTGTATGACATCATGGGAAAATCAAAAGAACTCTACCAAGATATCAGGAAGAGAATTGTGGACCTCCACAAGTTTGGTTCATCCTTGGGTACAATTTCCAGATGCCTGAAGGTGCCACGTTCATCTCTTCAAACAATTATACACAAGTATAAACACCATGGGAATGTCCAACTGTCATAACGCTCAGGCAGATGGGTTCTGTGTCAAAGAGATATGCATTATGCATTAGTACAAAATGTGCTTATCAACCCCAGAACAAAAGAAAAAGACCTTGTGAACATGCTGGCTGAAGCTCAGGTTCAGGTTACTTTATTTGTACCCGTAGGTAGATTTGTTTTGCAGTCAGGTGACATCCTTTTAGACACATATTTACAAACCATAATTACATTCAACACGAACACAAACACAGGCACACATGAAGCTGATTATAAACACGATAAAAGTACTCAAGGCTCCACCAATCAGGACATAAGACAAAGAGATAAGAGAAAAAACAAAGAGATAAGAGAGAAGGGTCATATTAAAAAAGTTAAAAACTAAGTCAAAGAGGTAAAAAACTCAATAAAAGTCTAAAACCCAATAAAAGATTTAAAACCCAAATAAAAAACCTACAAAAATAAATAAATATAAAATAAAAATTAATAAACAGATAACTAAATTATGCACAACATATTGCTACATCTTGTTCAACTCTTTGACAGCAGCAGGAACAAAGCTGTTTTTGTAGCGCTGGGTTTTACATTTTGGGACAACAAACCTCCATCTGGAGGGAAGAAGCTGAAAGTGGCAGTGCAAAGGGTGGGAGTCATCATTTAAAATGGAGGTAGCCATCCTCTGTACCTGTCTGGTGTACAGGGATGTCAGGCTCAGCTGTGACTCACCAAGCAAACGACTGGACCATCTAACTACCTGGTATAAGAGTTTCCTCTGTTTCAGTTTTAGCTGACCAAACCATGGCACTAAAGAAAAGGATAAAACAGATTCAATAAAAGCCCGATAAAACATTGTCATTATGATTCAGTCAATTTGGAAGTGTGCGAGTTTCCTTAAACAATGCAAATGCTGCTGACCTTTTTTGCACACCCTTTCACAGTTCTCTTCAAAGTTTAACCCCGTGACGCCTGTCGTCGCGAATTCGCATCAAACCGCTTCCGCTCCAAATGCAACCAAAATACCCTCTGTATTCCTCCACTTCTGGTTGGAGCACTTCCAACACATACCTAGGAACCTTTTGCAAGCATTAGTTTCTAGTAGGAACGGTCAGGGACGGAGCACCATCCATTTCCTGATTGCTAGGGTTAGGGTTAGGGTTAGGGTTACAGTTTGGCAGTCATGAGAGTTGAAAATACTGAAAATAACTTTGTTGCATAAATAAAAGACTCTTCATACTTGAGATGGGAACAGGTGCTTTTTTACCTTTTTTTACCATAGATGCCTGTTGTTGCTAATTTGCATCATACCTAAAATTATATCTATTTTATGTGCTATAGTCAAATTAACTTTCTCAACTTAATTTAGCATCTACTTGAAAGCAAAAACACAAGTGAATTTTTTTTTTCATAATTGGAAATAAATTCAGGCGTTAAGGGGTTGAATTACTATCAATAATCGTCCCAAGATATTTGTAAGATTGCACACATTCAGTGGTCTGGCCTTTTAGTACAGTGACTTCGTGCCTGGGAGTTTTCCTCCAAAAGTCAATAATCATATCTTTAGTTTTTGTCATATTCAGCTGCAGGTAGGAATCCTCACACCAGTGAACAAAATCATCAACTACTGGGCTGTGACCACTCTCACCATCCTGAAGGAGACTGACAATAACTGAATCATCCGCATACTTTATAATGTGTCTGTTGTCATGTTTGTTCTGACACGTTTGTGTACAGGATGAAGAGTAGTGGTGACAACACACACCCCTGAGGAGAGCCAGTAGAAGAACACTTTTGGTCAGACAATGTACTCTCTGTGTCCTGTTGGTTAAAAAATCCAGAATCCAACCCACCAGATTATTACTCAAATCAAATTGTTGCAGGAACCTTTTAACTAAAATATGAGGTTGGATTGTATTAAAAGCAGAAAAAAAGCCCACAAATAAAAGCCTGGCGTGTGTCCCATTAAAATCCAGATGTTTAAAAAGCATGTTAAGCAGAGTGACAGTGGCATCCTCCACTCCTCTGTGAGGCCTATATGCAAGCTGCAAGGGATCCAATGCATGATCAGTCTGCTTTAGGACCTCACATCTGACCAGTTTTTCAAAAATTTTCAATAAAATTGAAGTCAAGGCAACTGATCTAAAATCATTTACCATTTTAGGACAGCTGGATTTTGGAATAGGGACAACCACAGCATCTTTCCAGATCTTAGGCACATGTTGTGTCTGTAAGGACTTATTAAAAATGTAATGAAACACAGGAATCAGTTCATGTGCACAGGACTTTACCAAGTGCCCACATATATTATCAGGGCCCTGACTTTTGTTCATTTTTACAGCACAGGATGCCCTTTTAACATCCTGCAACTCAATATCAAAGTTCTGATTGTCTTTGAGTTTCCGTTTCAAATCTTGGATTTCTGTGCTAAAATCAAAAGAATCAAAACGACCATAAAAACAATTAAGATTTAGATTTACATTATTTGTTTATTTGACAGGGACAGTGCAATAAACATAGACAATTAATTAATGACAATCAATCTGATGTGTTGCACAAAGAGTGTATAGCTCTTAGCTAATTTGCAACTCTTGTCCCTGGATGGGCTTTAGAAAGGAAGAAACAAGTAAAAAGTAAAAAAAGGAAAGGAAAAGATTAAAAAAAAAATGAAAACAGAATAAACAATAACCACATACATCAATGCAAAAAAGATTGTAAGTACATTATAAATACACAATTATAAATATTATAAATATTATAAATACACAGAAAAACAACCTGACTCACATTTGCCTATTTCAGGCCTCCCTCCCTTCGTCACTCACTATAAACAAACACATTCATTCCTTCCCTTCATTCACTCTAACCCTGCAGACAATCATTTCATACATGGGTACATTCTTGTTTATTTTTCAGCCAGTTTTTAACCTTTTTAGTGAATGTTTTAAAGTCCGTTATTATTTTAATTTCATTTGGCATTGTGTTCCAGATGTGACTGCCCTTTATAGAGAAAGCTGTTTGTCCAAATGTGGTTCTGCGGTGGAATATTTTACAGTTATTGTTAACAGAACTCCTGGTGGCTCTGCTGCTGTCCTGCCTTTGGATGAAACCAGCAAGTGGCTCGGGTGCTGATTTATGGAAACATTTGAAAGTTAATTTCAGAAAACAGAGGTCAATGAAACTCTCAAAGCTCAATAGGTTGTATTTTTTTAAAATATTACAGTGATGCCACCTAATGGGCTTTTTGTCCAGGATTTTTAGAGTTTGATTATATAATGAACCTATATGTCTTATTGTGGAAGGGGCAGCTTGAGCCCAGACTGTCAAACAGTATATGAGAAAAAATCATAGAATGCATATACAGTACAGCTGCTTCATATGGTATGTAACATCTAATTAATTTAAAGAAGTTCAGATTTTTTTTTACTGTTTTTGAAATTTTCTTTATATGAAGATTAAATTTGAGTTGAGGATCTAGTACAGGGGTGTCCAACCATGTGCCATGGAGAGCCAAGACCCTGCAGGTTTTACCTCCAACCAGTGTCTTCAACAGCAGATTTCAGTGAACTTCTTCCCACTGATTGCTGATAAGTGAAAACACCTGCTGAAGAGACTGGGTAGAAGAGAAAACCTGCAGGGTCTTGGCTCTCCATGGCACATGGTTGGACACCCCTGATCTAGTACAATGCCAAGGTATTTGAATTCTGTAACTAAACTGATGTCTTGATCACGTATATTAACTTTAAAACGTTGCAGGTTACATTTTTTGATTGAAAAGCACATTGAAACTGTTTTCTGAAGGTTCAGCAATAGATGGTTCTGGAGGAGCCACTCTTGGACATCAACCACACTTGTAGACAGTACATCTGCAGCCTGTGCTGGAGTCTTGGCAGCTGTGTAAATAACTGCATCATCTGCATAAAGTTGGCAAGTTGCAGCTGAGCAGTGTAGCGGCAAGTCATTAATAAAAATGCTGAAAAGTAAAGGACCAAGAATGGACCCTTGTGGGATACCCATACGGTTGTTTAAAAATGAGGATTTATCCTGGTGAACTTTTACACACTGTTCTCTATTCTGGAGATAAGATGCAAACCATTCTAATGTATCTGGAGAGAAGTTAAAAGATACCATTTTGGATAAAAGCAAACTGTGGTTTACAGTATCGGAAGCCTTTTTGAGATCTAGAAAAACAGCTCCTACCACATTACCCCTGTCCAAGGACTGTTTGACATTTTCAATAAGGCAACAATTTGCTGTTTCTGTTGAGTATCCTGGTCTAAAACCAAATTGATGTGGATGAAGAAGTTGACTGTCTTGTAAATAGTCTATCAGCTGTGTAGCTACAACTTTTTCAAGAACCTTAGACAGGACTGGTAAAATAGAGATTGGGCGGTAATTGCACATATCGTCTTTACTGCCTGATTTATGAACTGGTATGATGACAGCTTTTTTCCAACCAGATGGAAATGTACTAGACCTAATGGAGAGATTAATGAGATGAGTCAGTGGTTTGATTAATATTTTGCTGTGCGTTTTGAGAAAGAAAGTGCTCATATTGTAGATATCATTAGTTTTTGAGTTTGACAGTGTTTTAACAATACCAGCAATTAACTCCTCATTTACCTCATCGATGTGAAAAGAATCTGTTGAAAGTATTGATTTTGTGTTGTTGAACACATTTGGCAGCACAAAGTTTTTTGTTAAGTCTTCCACAGAGTCCACAAAATATGAATTAAATTCATTTGCCAATGTGGCCTTGTCACTGATGGTCTTGCCATTGATTCTAAGTTCCTTTACCCCCTTCTGAACATTTTTTTTATTAGTTATTTAAATGCCTCCATAGGGAACTGTTGTTACCCTTTGCATGATCTATCAGTTTATTGTAATAAGATACTTTTGATTTTCGCAGCTCTTGTACCACTTTATTTCTTAAACTTTTGTACACAAGGTAATCATTTTGTAGTTTAGAGGTTAATGATGTTTTCAATGCAGAGTCTCACCTCTTCACAAGTTTTCTTATTTCATTATTTAACCATGGTAGGTTAATCTTCTGTTGTCTACTTTTAATTTGCTTTGTAAATTTTTCTATGGACTTTGTAATTGTTGCAGTTATAAAATTACAACAATCATCTACTTCATATATTGATATGAGCTGCTCCCAATTTTGATTCTCTAAGTAATGTTCAAACTCCTCATTTTTTGATTTGGGAATAATAAAATTTGATTTGTCAATATCGACTCCCCCAAAATACTGTAGTCGCTTTTTAGTAAGTTTTCTGACAGCAAGAACCATGTCTGAGAGACCAGTTACAAGATTATAGGTTCTGGTTATTCGTTCTGGTTTATTAGCAAATACCATGTCAATAAGTGTTCTAGATTGTTTGGTTATCCTGGTGGGTCCTTTGATCATTTGTTGGTAATTAAATTTAGTCATGAGGCTTTTCAGTTTCTGTTTGTCCTTTTTATCAGACCAGTTAATATTAAAGTCACCATAAAATATTGTTTCTCTGCTCCTCTCAAGTTGTTTAACCAAATCACTTAATTCATTGTAAAAAGAAGAATTGTGTGAGGGTGGGTTGTACAATACTGCAATGTTGAAATTCATTACCAGTGAGAGACATACATTAACAGCTAAACATTCAAGTGAAGTATTCAAATCAACCAACTGACATTTAAATTTCTCTTTGATGTAAATTAAAACACCTCCTCCCCTCCCTGCCTGCCTGTCTTTTCTAAAACACTGATAACCCACAATATCGATCATATTAGTGTCCATGTTCCTGTGTAGCCAGCTTTCTGAGAGACAAAGATAGTCCAGATTTGAGTCAGACAGCAACACCGAGAGCATTAGCCAGCTCTGTGTCTGAATTAGAACCATCTAAAAACACATGATTACTGCGCTCTGTGCTCTGAAGGCCTGCAATAGTTTTCATACTAGCCCAGGCTGAACCAAGCTTCTTTGCTGCCATCTTGCTTTCCAATTCTGATTTATAATTCTGTTTTGCTCTTAAAATTTCGGACTTCAGCTCTTTTGTGGCAACCTGCAGCTCAGAAACAACTCCCTGTTTAAAGGCAAGTGCTTTCCTCTGTAAGCAGAATTTAACTGATTTAGTAACCCCTTGCTTATTGTTGGGATATATTTTGACACGTTAACGTGGAACGATCATATCCCTGCAAAAAGCCATGTAAGAGCATGTCACATCCACCAAAGATTCCAAATCATCCCCACAGGACAGTGTGAACACCTCCCAGTCCGTACAGTTAAAACATTCCTGGAGGCAGAGCACTGAATCATCTGTCCAGACCTTTATGTCCCTGGTCTTTGTCTTCTCTCTTTTGAGAGCAGTGTGGAGAATGTGTGGAAGGATGAGACTGAGTTTATTCCTCAGGTTCAGCTTTATTCACAATCACATCTCCAACATTCAAAAGCAGAAAAAGGATGAATCTTCTCACATCTGTCCTTTTATACCAGGACATCAAACATACAATCACACGGTGCTTAATCAAACATACAGTCACATGGTACTTAATCCCAGTCACAATGTAACTCCCCCGATCTTAACACCATCCACCTCCTCGTCTCTGGTGGTCAGGAAATCTCTCAAGGCCATCTCCTTGAAACAAAAGGCCAGATCTCACACCTTCCCGTTACTTCTGGAAGGCTCAGTGCCTTTGTTCCCCTGAGACGTGAACTAACTAACTAACTAACCTGCACTTATATAGCGCTTTTCTAGTCACAAAGACCACTCAAAGCGCTTTCACTAATGCTAACCCTCTATTCTAAGGGCCTATACGTGAAGTATACAATAAGCATACAGCGATGCATCTGTGGAGCATCTGAAACCAACATATGTGCATATATGTGTGCCACATGACCCCCCCCAAACGTCTAAGATGGAACAAACGTAATACAGTTTGCAAGTCATGGTCACATTATTACACATCAGTCCAAATATTGCTTGGGCCTCAGTCGCCTTCCATATCTGCTGTAAGCGGGTTTTACCACCCCCGCGGCGCCTTCCCGCTGTGGAGCTGCTGTTTGAGGATTAGAACTGTTAGTCAATCTCTGTGGGTGTTCTGGGGAATGCTCTCTAGGGGGTCTGCCGTGGCGAGGAGCCCTCGCCAACTGCAGCACTTCGTCAGCCAGCACAAAAGCGGGTTTGAGCCTGTTTATACCAATAATTTCTTTCCTGCCCCCTAAATCTAGCAAAAAATGCTTGTCCCCAGTTTCCAGCACTCTGTATGGTCCATCATAAGGTGGGCGTAAGGGCGGGCGGTGTGCATCATGTCTGACAAAAACAAACTCTGCATTTTTTTAAGCTTTAGGCACAAAAACGCGCGGGAAGCTGTGATGAACCAGGCCAGGAAGCGTGCTCGCTCCCGTGTCGCTCTGCAACTGCTGAGTGGGGGGGCACTCTGGCACAGGATTATCAGGGAGAAACTCCCCGGGCAGCCGGAGTGGCTGCGCAAAAACTAACTCAGCTGGGGAGGATTTTAAATCCTCTTTAGGTGCAGAACGCAACCCCAATAAAACCCATGGTAGCCTGTCCACCCAATTTGCTTCCGTAAGCGACGCTCTGAAGGCTGCTTTCAATGACCTATGGAAACGTTCGCATAAACCATTAGCCTGCGGGTTATACGCGGTATTGCGGTGGATCGTTACCCCCAGGCTGCGGGCCATCGCTGACCAGAGCTCGGAAACAAATTGAGGACCTCTGTCGGACGTAATGTCCGACGGGACTCCAAAACGCGCGACCCATGCTGTTAAAAACGCGCGCGCCACCTCCTCGGCTGTGGTTGATGC
The DNA here is from genome assembly GCA_020510985.1 of Pholidichthys leucotaenia. Taxonomy (NCBI): domain Eukaryota; kingdom Metazoa; phylum Chordata; class Actinopteri; order Cichliformes; family Pholidichthyidae; genus Pholidichthys; species Pholidichthys leucotaenia. The sequence goes on from CM035841.1 coordinate 125,779,738, forward strand.
CAGTGGGACCACTTCCGGCCAACGTGTGGTGCGGTCCACCATTGTCAAAAGGTGTGTGCACCCCTGTGACGGCGGGAGGGGGCCTACGAGGTCGACATGCACATGATCGAACCGCTTAGCCGGGATGTGAAAAGGCTCCAAGGGAGCTCTAGTGTGTTTGTGTATTTTGGCTCTCTGACAAGCCACGCAGGCTGTCGCCCACTCCTTGACTTGCTTGCGCAGGCACGGCCACACAAATTTCTCTCCTACCATTTTGACCGACGCGCGCACCCCCAGGTGCGCCAGAGAATGAATCAAGTCAAAAACGCGGTGGCGCCACGCGGCTGGTACAACCGGACGCGGCCGTCCAGTGGAGACATCGCAGATTAGGGGGGGCATACCATCTTGCAGCACCCTGTCCTCCAGCCTTAACCCTGTTGGTCCAGACTGGAGCGCGCACACGTCCGCATCGGCAACATGATCTGCGGCCATGGCTGCATAATCTATCCCTATGCGGACTGGGGCCACGCGCACTTCCGCGTCGCTAACCTGGTCCGCGGCCATGGCTGCAAAATCTACCCCTGCGCGGGCTGGAGCCGCCACGGCGCACGAGAGGCAGTCCGCCACTACATTAAGTTTACCCGCTACATGCTGGATATCGGTAGTAAACTCTGAGATGGCGGCCAGCTGTCTCTGCTGCCGGCCCAACCACGGTTCTGTAATCTTGGCCATAGCGAAAGTCAGCGGCTTGTGATCCACGAACGCGGTGAAACTGCGTCCCTCCAGCCAAAACTGGAAATGGCGAATGGCCAAGTGGAGAGCCAACAACTCCCTGTCGAACGCGCTGTATTTTCATTCACTATCATGCAAGGTCCTGCTGAAAAAGGCGAGCGGTTGCCAAGCTCCTGCTACATACTGTTCCACGACCGCTCCTATGGCCACGTCTGACGCGTCAGTAGTGAGCGCTATGCGGGCCATTGGGTCTGGATGTGCTAACAACGCAGCGTTTGCCAGGACTATTTTGACTTCAGCGAATGCGCGCTCCCGCTCCGGAGACCATTCGATTTTGTTTGTGGGTTTTTGTTTTTTTAGTGCAGCGTACAATGGTTGCATGAGCTGCGCTGCGTGAGGGAGGAAACAGTTATAAAAATTCACCATTCCCAAAAACTCCTGTAACGCTTTGACCGTTTGTGGTTGGGGAAAATTTGTTATTGCGCGCACTTTGTCGGGCAGAGGAACCGCTCCTTCTGGAGAGACGCGATGCCCCAAAAAATCAATCTGCGCCACCCCGAACTGACACTTCGCTGGGTTGATTATTAACCCGTGCTCTGCCAACCTCCGGAAAACTGCTGTGAGGTGGTTTTCGTGTTCATCTTCAGACGCGCTGGCTACCAATATGTCGTCCAAGTAGACGAACACGAAGGGGAGGTCGCGCAGAACCGCATCCATCATGCGTTGGAATGTCTGCGCTGCGCCTTTAAGCCCAAACGGCATGCGCAAAAACTCAAAAAGCCCGAAAGGAGTTATTACCGCTGTTTTGGGTATGTCCTCAGCGCGCACTGGAACCTGATGGTAACCGCATACCAAATCTATTTTAGAAAAAATGCGCGCCCCCGCCAAATGCACCGAAAAATCTTGGATGTGCGGGATCGGATAGCGGTCGTGTGCTGTAGCGTTATTCAACCTGCGGAAATCACCGCAAGGTCGCCACGAGCCGTCAGCCTTTGGGACCATATGGAGTGGCGAAGCCCATGGGCTCTTCGACCTCCTGATGATGCCCAGTCTTTCCAGGTTGGCGAACTCCTCGCGCGCTATGGTCAGTTTAGCTGAGTCCAAGCGCCGAGCTTTTGCAAAAACAGGTGGGCCGGTGGTAGTAATAAAATGTTCCACCCCATGTTTAGCCACTGTCGCCGAAAACGTTGGGACCATGAGTGCTGGGAACTGAGTGAGGAGTGTGTGGAACTTACCACCCGCAGCTGTGACGTTGGCTTGTGCAGTAGGCGGGGCCACTCGAGCTGTGCAGGGAATAGAATAAAAGGAGAGTGCATTAACCAGGCGTCTGTTAGCATGATCAACCAATAAACCATGTGAGCACAAAAAATCAGCCCCTAACATGTTGAAATTGACTGCCGCTACAACAAAAGTCCACTCGAATGTACGGCCCTGCAAAGACAGAAGCAGAGTCCTCTCACCGAAGGTCTTAATCGCTGAGCCGTTTGCTGCTGTCACCTGGGGACCACTGGAAGGTGCCAGCCGGTTTGCATAGGAAGGCGTGATGAAGCTCAGCTGGGAGCCTGTGTCCACGAGGAATTGCCTCCCTGAGCGTGCGTCTTTCAGGTAGAGCAGCTTGTTCTCCTCTCCGAGGGCCGCGGCTGCTACCGACCTTCGGTCTTGGCATTTCCCGAGCGCTTGAAATGGCACGGTGGGATGCACTTGCGTACCCTCTCTGCGAAACGGCGATGGTAGAAGCAAAGGACGTCGTCTGCTCCGTGTCGCCTGGCCCTTGCTGCTGCCGTCGTCGGTGAGTCTGGTGCTGCAGCCTCTGGCCCCCTGTTGTCTCTGGGCGTCGCGCCTAGCTCTGCTGCTGTGGCCGAAGCTGCACTCCGTTTGTGGGCATCGACGAGTCGCTGCGCCTCCTGGCTCAGCTCGTGGTAGTCTTGTCGTGCCAACAGCGGTGAACCTGCCAGGGTCACTCTCACCGCTGACGGTAGGGTCCTGAGGAAAAGGTGGGTGAAGATAAAGCTGTCATCATCGGAGTCTCTCAACCTCAGCATCTTCCCCATCAGGTCTGCGGGTCTGTCGTTCTCAAACTCCGTCAACGCCAGGAGCCCCTCTGCTCACTGTTGCACCAAGGGGGTGAAGTGGCTGATAAGCGCAGCCTTCAATGCGCTGTATTTGTCACTGTCCGGTGGGTGGTTGACCAGGTTCTCCACCCTCTGGACTGTGTGGCTGTCCAGCACATGGTAGAATTTTGTGTCGTCTCTCGAGATTCTCTGGAGGTTGAACTGCGCTTCGACCGCGTTAAACCAGGAGCGCAGACTGTTTTGCCAGAAGTCCGGCAGCTGGAACGTGGCGGCATTCGCCAGGCTGGCTTCTGACGAGCCCGGCTCGGGAGAATTACTTCTGCTCATTCTTCGTCGTAAGGTCATCAATGTGGAGAATGTGTGGAGGGATGAGACTGAGTTTATTCCTCAGGTTCAGCTTTATTCACAATCACATCTCCAACATTCAAAAGCAGAAAAAGAGGATGAATCTTCTCACATCTGTCCTTTTATACCAGGATATCAAACATAGAATCACACGGTGCTTAATCAAACATACAGTCACATGGTACTTAATCCCAGTCACAATGTAACTCCCCCGATCTTAACACCATCCACCTCCTCATCTCCGGTGGTCAGGAAATCTCTCAAGGCCATCTCCTTGAAACAAAAGGCCAGATCTCACACCCTCCTGTTACCTCTGGAAGGCTCAGTGCCTTTGTTCCCCTGAGACGTGAAGTATACAATAAGCATACACTGATATATCTGTGGAGCATCTGAAACCAACATATGTGCACATATGTGTGCCACAGCAGTTTTATATGTGGCCAGGAAATGTACACAGTTGTGATCTGAGGATCCTACAAGAGGAAGGGGAAGAGATTTATAGGCCCCGTCTATACACACGTGGACAAAATTGTTGGTACCCCTCTGTTAATGAAAGAAAAACCCACAATCGTCACAGAAATAACTTGAATCTGACAAAAGTGGTAATAAATAAAAGTCTATGAAAATTAACCAATGAAAATCAGACAATGCTTTTGAATTGTGGTTCAACAGAATTATTTAAAAAACAAACTCATGAAACAGGCCTGGACAAAAATGACGGTACCCTTAACTTAATATACTGCTCAAAAAAATAAAGGGAACACTTTGAAAACACATCAGATTTTAAATGGGAAAAAATAAACTGGATATCAAAATTATGGCAGGCTAGTCCAGCTTACTCAGATTAAAAAGTATTCCTTTAATCTGAGTAAGATGGACTAGCCTGCCACAATTTCGATATCCAGCTTATTTTTTCCCATTAAAATCTGATGTGTTTTCAAAGTGTTCCCTTTATTTTTTTGAGCAGTATATTTTGTTGCATAACCTTTTGAGGCAATCACTGCAATCAAATGATTTCTGTAACTGTCAATGAGACTTCTGCACCTCTCAGCAGCTATTTTGGCCCACTCCTCATGAGCAAACTGCTCCAGTTGTCTCAGCTTTGAAGGGTGCCTTCTCCAGACGGCATGTTGCAGCTCCTTCCACAGATGTTTAATAGGATTTAGATCAAGGCTCATAGAAGGCCACTTTAGAATAGTCCAATGTTTCACTCTTAGCCATTCTTGGGTGTTTTTAGCTGTGTGTTTTGGGTCATTATCCTGTTGCAAGACCCATGACCTGCGACTGAGACCAAGCTGTCTGACACTGGGCAGCACATTTCTCTCTAGAATATCTTGATAGTCTTGAGATTTCATTGTACCCTGCACAGATTCAAGACACCCTGTGCCAGATGCAGCAAAACAGCCCCAGAACATAACAGAACCTCCTCCATGTTTCACAGTAGGGACAGTGTTCTTTTCTTGGTATGCTTCATTTTTGCGTCTGTGAACAACTGATGTGCCTTGCCAAAAAGTTCCAGTTTTGTCTCGTTTGTCCATAGGACATTCTCCCAGAAGCTTTGTGGCTTGTCAACATGCAGTTTGGCAAATTCCAGTCTGGCTTTTTTATGATTTGTTTTCAACAGTGGTGTCCTCCTTGGTTGTCTCCCATGAAGTCAACTTTGGCTCAAACAACGATGGATGGTGCGATCTGACACTGATGTACCTTGACCTTGGAGTTCACCATGAATGTGTTTAGAGGTTGTTCTGGGCTCTTTTGTTACCATTCGTATTATTCGTCTCCTCCTGCGGCCACGTCCAGGGAGGTTGGCCACAGTCCCGTGGATCTTAAATTTCTGAATATGTGCAACTGTAGTCACAGGAACATCAAGCTGCTTGGAGATGGTCTTATAGCCTTTACCTTTAACATGCTTGTCTATAATTTTCTTTTTAATCTCCTGAGACAACTCTCTCCTTTGCTTCCTCTGGTCCATGTTTAGTGTGGTAAACACCATGTCACCAAACAGCACAGTAACTACTTGTCACCCTTTAAATAGGTCGACTGACTGATTACAAGCTTGTAGACACCTGTGATGTTAAGTAGAGGACACATCTTGGTTGAACATGTCCCTATGATCACATTATTTTCAATCTTTTCTAAGGGTTCCATCATTTTTGTCCAGGCCTGTTTCATGAGTTTGTTTTTTAAAGGTAATTCTGTTGAACCACAATTCAAAAGCATTGTCTGATTTTCATTGGTTAATTTTCATAGAATTTTTATTTATTACCACTTTTGTCAGATTCAAGTTATTTCTGTGACCATTGTGGGTTTTTCTTTCATTAACAGAGGGGGTACCAACAATTTTGTCCACGGCTGTAGATCCGTAGCACAGGTCCAATGTCTTTTCTCGCCTGGTTGGGCAGGAGACGTACTGATAAAAGTTTTTAAGTGTCTTCTTTAGAGACACATGGTTAAAATCCCCAAGAATAAAATTTGGAGCCTCTGGGGAAATTGACTGCCACCACTGTACCACATCAAAGACGGTGCTGGAGGCGGAAGCAGCGTCCGCCCTCGGGTGAATGTACACAGTCGTTATGAAAAGTTGGGGGAACTCGCGGGGCAGATAAAAGGGGCGTAGCGATACAGACAGAAGCTCCACATCTGGTGTACAGATGCACTCTCTGACCATGACAGATGTACAGTACTGTTTATTAATATACAAACATACGCCGCCTCCCTGACATTTCCCCGTTACCTCTTCCTGCTGGTAAAAGAAGCTGGTAAAAGAGTGTCATTAACCACAGTGAAACGAATCCTGTACCGACATGGGCTGAAAGGCCACTCAGCGAGGAAGAACCCATTACTCCAAAAGCAACATAAAAAAGTCAGATTACAGTTTACAAATGCACAAAGGGACTTCATTTTTGGAGACATGTCCTGTGGTCTGATGAAACTAAAATTGAACTGTTTGACTTCCGGTTATGGCAGTCACGTAGGAAGACGTGTTTCACACTGCTCTGCTCCTAAAAATAAAAAGTAGGCTAAAACTCTCTCAATTGGAACAAAAACCTATCCCAGCGTTTAGGCGCGGATATGGTAAAGACCAAGGCTGGGAAATTAGGCGGAGGAAAAAGTGATTCGTCAAAACAATCCAAGCTAACAGACTTCCACGCTCGTGACGAAGCAGGAAAATCTCCAAAGACAATGGCAGAGGAGGGAGCTAGCGACGGAGCGGTGACCTCTGAGGAGGGCACGAGTGCGGTACTTGCTGCCATCAGCTCCATGAGAGCAGACTTTTCATCTAAATTTGATGGGATTATAGCAGCGATAGAAGGAATGAGAAAAGAAATAAGCGACTGTATGGAGTGAGTATCGCAGGCGGAGCTCCGAATCTCAAGCGCTGAAGATGACGTCACCAGCCTACAATTAAAGGTGCAAACATTGGAATTAAAAAATAAACGTCTGGAAGATAATGTCCTGGACTTAGAATCCCGGTCGCGAAGGAATAATTTGAGGCTGGTGGGCCTCCCGGAGGGAGCGGAGAGACGGGATACATGTTGTAACGGCAGCAGCTGTGTTTGTTTGATCCATGTGAGAAACATGGCAATTCTTGTGACTGTTGTAATTTCCCCGCTATATATGTCAACAGTGACATCCTTTCTAGTATTTGACCTTTGGTTGTACAGCAATGCCTCCCAAAGATTTGTTTTGGCAGGTATATACTGTATATACTCACAGCCTGGCTCTGTGTGCTAGTCAAAAGTTGTTTACTTTGTGTCTGGGGGAGCCCCCAACATGGAAATGACCTTTGACCTCTGGGGAATCCCTTGTGAATTCCCTACCTTTTTTTTTATTTTATTCCCTCCATATTTTCTTTTAAAAACCTAGGTTTGGAAATTTGTCCTTTGAGATTTAAAAATTATTGAAATAATTTGTCATCAAAAATACATGAGGTATAAGACTATTCACAGCAGGAAGTAGACGATTTTGAGACTTCCTGCCCAGCACAACATGACAACGGACAGATTGAGCATGGCTGGCTAAAACAAAATCCAAGCCATCCAGCGGTTTACCTCAGCCCAGGTAGGGTGAAACTGTCATAATGATGAAATAATCCCTCATAGCCAATTATCTACCCGATATTTTGTGGATTGTTTGAGAGATGATGATATTTTTGAAGTTTGTTGAAGTGTGACTAGACCATGTGACTGTCAGTAATAATCCATGCCTATGTAATTTTTCACCTAGTCTCCATGCATGTGCAAAAAACTGTAATAGTTGTGAAAAAGTAATTTTTGAAGCTTCATTTTGTGAATAGGGATGTATTTTTGACTTGAAGTAAATGCAGTATTATTCTGGTCAATCACTGCTACAACTTCCGGCCTGCATGGCTTGGTAGTTCATAGAAGTGCAAATCTGGCAATCCTTATTTACTGGATGCCTAGTTCTAGTCAATTTTATTGTTATGTTTTTGAATTGACATCTTGACTTTAAATTAGCTGAAATACCAATTTACAAGGTATTTATTCCGGGCTATTAATTGCAGACAAAATGTGAGAGGCTGCAAGGAATTTCTGCCCTCGGAAGGCTGCAACCCGGCAAAGTGGTTAGTGAAATGTTTAACTCTGTTGAAGTTTAATGATGGTTGTTTGAATATGCACATGTTCAAAGAATAGAAAATTTTTGTGTGTGTTTCTAATATGAAAATCTGATGTGCACAAGCCATACAATTTTAAATGTGGATTTGATAATCTGTTGTATTTGTTTACAGTAAATGCTGCATAATTTTTGCTGGTAGCTTTCTTGCAACAACTCAGTAAACCTAAAAAATCTATCAGTTTGAGATCATAAATGTTTACATTTGTGTGTATGCAGTATGATTTAATTTCTGTAATACTAGAATTTTGTGTCCACAGCTAAAATAATGTTTCTTGTGTTTGATATGTTTCAGTCTTTACGGTGTTTGATGCATTAAAGTCAAAAGCAAGGACATTAAAGATGTGTCAAACATCAGTTATTGCACACCAAAATGCAGCTCATAATCCGGGGCCGGAACACATGTTCCTTTTTGGAAAAGTGGATTCCAGAAGCGCTGAACAACGCGGATCTGCAGTCATCGGTCATCTTAGAGAGCGCTCACCGAATCGGCCCACCGAGAGATAATAAGACACCACCGAGGACGCTGATTATAAAGTTCCTCAGCTACAGAGACAAGATGACGGTCGCCAACGCGGCGCGAGCTAAAGGAGAGATTAAATACCAGGATCAACAGGTGCGGTTCTACCCAGATTTGGCCACAGGAATTCAACAATTAAGGAAACAGTTTGACCCCGCCCGTAAAGAGCTGCGCAACCTCGGGATTCGTCACGGAGTGATTCATCCGGCAAGACTGCTGGTCACATATAAAGGGACAACCCATATCTTCAAGACCCCTCAGGAGGCGCAGGAGCTTATCAAGTAGATCCAAGAAGAGACTGGTGGGAGCTAAGCATGAAGCATGAACAAGATATAAAGGTAGAATATTTAAGCATTTGCACAGGCATCTGATTGATCTGAAACATATAGCATGTCTACCAAAATATAGATTGTATTATATAAAAAAAAAAAAAAGCTATGATGTACAAAGTTGCTATAAAATTTTGGAGTTATGTTGGAAAAACTACAGAAGAGAGTTAATGTCATGTCATTAAAAAGTAGTAGAGTCGGGGTGATTGAGAGGAGAAAGAGAGAGTGGTTTGACTGATCCTTGCAGGTGTGGAACAGTCACTAGCTATAACGGGAGACGGAATTTTTTTTTGATTTTGGGGGGATTACCACGAATGTGGGGAAAGGGAATTTGTTTTTGTGTAGTTTGTAAGATGAATGTTCAACCATCCATGTTTTTGCTTCTCTGTATGAGCATGTTTATATTGCAAGGTAATCTCAAACTCCTTATTGATCATAGACTAAAGCGTTAATCTTAATTTAACTTCATGGAATTGCAGAGGTCTACAAAATCTAAAAAAATTTAAACAAGTTATGAATAAAATAAAAGACATAGGTTCAAAAATTGTGTTTTTACAAGAAACTCATCTAATAGAGGAGGATGTAAAAAGAATTAGGAGAAGATGGCAGGGAAATGTGTTCACCTCATCATTTTCATCCCGAGCCAGGAGAGTTATGACTCTCATACATAAAACAGTCCCATTTCAAGTGAAAAATGTAATTGGAGACAAATTAGGAAGATATCTAATCATCCAAGGATCTTTGTTATTAGAAAATATAAATCTGGTGAACTTATACGGTCCCAATATAGATGATCAAAACTTCTTCACTAATTTATTTCTTACTTTATCATCACTTACAGGGCAACATATAATAGCAGGGGATTTTAATTGTACATTGAATCCCAGTATAGATAGATCAACAGGACTGGACTGTACGCACAATGGATGCAGGATGACCATTAATCATTTTATGAAAGAATTGAGATTGCTAGATATATGGAGAGAAATGAAACCACAAGTCAAAGCCTATTTTTGTTATTCTAATACCTACAAGACATTCTCACGTATTGACTATTTTTTGATCTCCACAGAATTAAGGTCCAAGATTCAAAACTGTTTCTATGATAACACAATGGTCCCCTCCGGCATACAACTAGGAAAATACCGGTCGCTATGGAGAGTGAGAATATGTATGGGCACATAATCATAGCATGTAGGATAACTAAGTAGACGGTTGTGCTGTTTCATCCCATCTAGCAACAATGCTCTGCACTGTGTGTGTTTATATATTTACATATTTATTCCATCTAGCCACAATGCTCCGCACTGGGTGTGTTTATATTTATATATCTATATATTTATTCCATCTAGCTACAATGCTCCGCACTGTGTATTTATATATCTTACATATTATTCCATCTAGCTACATTGCGCCGCACTGTGTGTGTTTATATATTTACATATTTATTCCACCTAGCTGCAATGCTCCGTACTGTGGGTGTTTATATATTTACATATTTATTCCATCTAGCTACAATGCTCCGCACTGTGTGTTTATATATTCATATATTTATTCCATCCAGCTACAATGCTCTGCACTGTGTCTGTGTGTGTGTATATATATATATTTTATAGTAATATGTACATATGTATATTAGCTGCTCTTGCTTGCTTGTTTTTTTTCTTGCCTTCTGATTGTTGCTCTGAGTGTTGCTATCCCTGTGCTGTTGCAATCCTGGAATTTCCCCGTTGTGGGACTAATAAAGGCTTATCTTATCTTAACATCATGATATCTGATCATGCACCCTGCTGTCTAATATATGTAGATAAGAAATTGACAAAGGATCCAGGTAGGTGGCAATTTCAGCATAAATGGCTTCAGGATGAGGAATTTGTTAAGTACATAGAAAAACAGATAGATGAGTTCTTTGATATCAATACTACACAAACATCAGCATGCATAAAGTGGGAGGCTTTCAAAGCTTTTATTAGGGGGCATATTATTAGTTATACAGGTTCAAAATCTAAGAAGACTCGAGAGGAGAGAGTCCAATTGGAACGTAAAATAAAAATTCTTCAAGAAAAAGTGTATGCAGGAAGTAACCCAAAGTTAGAGAACGAATTACTGATTCTGAGAGCTGAATATGACAAAAAAATCAGCGAATAGAGCTGCCTCGAGTCTTCTAAGATTGAAGCAAACTTTTTATGAACAAGGTGAAAAATCAGGGAAATTATTGGCATGGGAGATTAAACAATTAGAATTTAAAACACCAATTACCAGTATTATAAGTAACGGACAGGCAGTTGTAGATCCTTTAGAAATTAATAGTGTAGAATGTGTAAATGATGAGGCAAGTTGGTCTCAAGCAGTTTATTACACATTCTCTCTCATGAGCATAGTAGAAAAGAGAACATCTCAGAAAAAACTCGTCCCTTATATACCCAGGTCTCCCCACAGCTCACAAGTCACATTGCATTAACATCAAAGGTAACATTGCATTTCCTCATAAATCCCTTAGCATCCCCCTCACAGTCTTTGTCCCACAAAGGATCCTCCAAGCAGTCTCTTGGCACACAAAGACTCCTCCAAGCCATCTCTCGCATACAAAAGATTACACTTTCACAGCTTCCTGTTATCCCCAAGGAAACTCTGCACTTTGTTCTTATCTAAGATGTGAGGCATTATGTAAGGCATTAAGTAAGTCACATGTGTGGCTACACCCCCCCCCCCAAACATTTTAGATCGAACAAAAGAATAACATTCTGCATGCTGTGATAGAATCATTACACATCAATCCACATGCTGCTTGGGCTTCAGTCTTCTCCCATATCTGTTGTAACCAGGATTCTCCGCCTCCGCGGCGCTGTCATGCTGGGGAGCTGCTGTCTGGGGGTGAAAACCTTTTGTCTGTCCCTGTGGGTGTTCTGGGGAAATTCTACTCTGGGAAGCACCCCGTGGGGGTCTTCCGCGCCGAGAGGCCCGTGCCAACAGCACTTGCTTGTCCGCCACCACAAAAGTGGGTTTGAGTCTGTTTATGCCAACCTTTTCCCTCCTACCCCCCAAATCTAGCAAAAAATGCTTGTCCCCTGTTTCCAACACTCTGAACGGCCCATCATAAGGTGGTCGCAGTGGGGGGTGATGCGCGTCATGTCTGACAAAAACAAACTCCGCGTTTTTCAAAGTTTTAGGCATTTTGGGGGAGTCGATATTGACAAATCAAATTTTATTATTCCCAAATCAAAAAATGAGGAGTTTGAACATTACTTAGAGAATCAAAATTGGGAGCAGCTCATGTCAATATATGAAGTAGATGATTGTTGTAATTTTATAACTGCAACAATTACAAAGTCTGTAGAAAAATTTACAAAGCAAATTAAAAGTAGACAACAGAAGATTAACCTACCATGGTTAAATAATGAAATAAGAAAACTCACGAAGAGGCGAGACTCTGCATTGAAAACATCATTAACCTCTAAACTACAAAATGATCACCTTGTGTACAAAAGTTTAAGAAATAAAGTGGTACAAGAGCTGCGAAAATCAAAAGTATCTTATTACAATAAACTGATAGATCATGCAAAGGGTAACAACAGTTCCCTATGGAGGCATTTAAATAACTTAACTAATAAAAAAAATGTTCAGAAGGGGGTAAAGGAACTTAGAATCAATGGCAAGACCATCAGTGACAAGGCCACATTGGCAAATGAATTTAATTCATATTTTGTGGACTCTGTGGAAGACTTAACAAAAAACTTTGTGCTGCCAAATGTGCTCAACAACACAAAATCAATACTTTCAACAGATTCTTTTCACATCGATGAGGTAAATGAGGAGTTAATTGCTGGTATTGTTAAAACACTGTCAAACTCAAAAACTAATGATATCTACAATATAAGCACTTCCTTTCTCAAAACGCACAGCAAAATATTAATCAAACCACTGACTCATCTCATTAACCTCTCCATTAGGTCTAGTACATTTCCATCTGGTTGGAAAAAAGCCGTCGTCATACCAGTTCATAAATCAGGCAGTAAAGACGATATATGCAATTACCGCCCAATCTCTATTTTACCAGTCCTGTCTAAGGTTCTTGAAAAAGTTGTAGCTACACAGCTGATAGACTATTTACAAGACAGTCAACTTCTTCATCCACATCAATTTGGTTTTAGACCAGGATACTCAACAGAAACAGCAAATTGTTGCCTTATTGAAAATGTCAAACAGTCCTTGGACAGGGGTAATATGGTAGGGGCTGTTTTTCTAGATCTCAAAAAGGCTTTCGATACTGTAAACCACAGTTTGCTTTTATCCAAAATGGTATCTTTTAACTTCTCTCCAGATACATTAGAATGGTTTGCATCTTATCTCCAGAATAGAGAACAGTGTGTAAAAGTTCACCAGGATAAATCTGTCATGCGCTGGCCCTCACGAGCCAGCATAAGACGCACAGAGTCACCAGTGAGTTTACAGTGAGTTTTTATTACGGTGAGAAGTGAACAGCACAAGATGCAGGGGCAATGACACATAAGTCCATACACATCCGGAGGCGTAAGGCTAGACAGCTCTCTTATGGGTCCTTAAGAGGAGACGGTCATACACAGGCAAAGGTTGTTTAAGTAATTGGCTACACAGGCCGCTGAAGCAAAGACACACAAAGGTCTACTTTCACCGGGAGGGGTAAGGCTAATAGCTCACTTACTGGTGCCGGAGAAGTGACGGTCAACCACAAGCAGACAAGGTAGATGATAGTCCAAGGCATCCGTAGCTCAGACGTATAACGACTGACACTGCTGCGTCCTATCGTCGCCAGTGCTGGGCTTAAATGGCGAAACACTAACGACGGTAATGACACTCAGCTGACCGACCGTTGACAGGCGGAAACCCCACTGAGCACTTTCACAATAAGAGCCCGGTGAGGCCAGAATACAGCCCGCAGCTGTCAAGGCCGGCAGCGAGACATAACTTAGCCCGAGCGCGATCAGAAACGGCGCTCGGGTCATAACAAAATCCTCATTTTTAAACAACCGTATGGGTATCCCACAAGGGTCCATTCTTGGTCCTTTACTTTTCAGCATTTTTATTAATGACTTGCTGCTACACTGCTCAGCTGCAACATGTCAACTTTATGCAGATGATGCAGTTATTTACACAGCTGCCAAGACTCCAGCACAGGCTGCAGATGTACTGTCCACAAGTATGGTTGATGTCCAAGAGTGGCTCTTCCAGAACCATCTATTGCTAAACCTTCAGAAAACAGTTTCTGTGCTTTTCAATCAAAAAATGTAACCTGCAACGTTTTAAAGTTAATATACATGATCAAGACATCAGTTTCGTGACAGAATTCAAATACCTTGGCATTGTACTAGATCCTCAATTCAAATTTAATCTTCATATAAAGAAAATTTCAAAAACAGTAAAAAAAAATTTGAACTGCTTTAAATTAATTAGATATTACATACCATACGAAGCAGCTGCACTGTATATGCATTCTATGGTTTTTTCTCATATATCATACTGTTTGACAGTCTGGGCTCAAGCAGCCCCTTCTACAATAAGACATATAGGTTCATTATATAATCAAACTCTAAAAATCTTGGACAAAAAGCCTATTAGGTGGCATCACTGTTATATTTTAAAAAAAATACAACCTATTGAGTTTTGAGAGTTTCATTGACCTCTGCTTTCTGAAATTAATTTTCAAATTTTTCCATAAATCAGCGCCTGAGCCACTTGCTGGTTTCATCCAAAGACAGGACAGCAGCAGAGCCACCAGGAGTTCTGTAAACAATAACTGTAAAATATTCCACCGCAGAACCACATTTGGACAAACAGCCAAGGGCTATAAAGGGCAGTCACATCTGAAACACAATGCCAAATGAAATTAAAATAATAACGGACTTTAAAACATTCACTAAAAAGGTTAAAAACTGGCTGAAAAATAAACAAGAATGTACCCATGTATGAAATGATTGTCTGCAGGGTGAGTGTGAATGAAGGGAAGGAATGAATGTGTTTGTTTATAGTGAGTGACGAAGGGAGGGAGGCCTGAAATAGGCAAATGTGAGTCAGGTTGTTTTTCTGTGTATTTATAATATTTATAATTGTGTATTTATAATCTTTTTTGCATTGATGTATGTGGTTAATATTTATTCTGTTTTCATTTTTTCTTTTCCTTATCCTTTTTTCTTTTTACTTGTTTCTCCTTTATAAAGCCCATCCAGGGACAAGGGTTGCAAATTAGCTAATAGCTATACACTCTTTGTGCAACACATCAGATTGATTGTCATTTGATTAATTGTCTATGTTTATTGCACTGTCCCTGTCAAATAAACAAATAATCTAATCTAATCAAAAACGCGCGGAAAACTGTGATGAACGGGGCCCGGCAGCGTGCCTGTGTCAATGCTACGCTGCAACAGCTGAGACGGGGAGCTGCCTGGCGCAGGATTATCCGGGAGAAACTCCCCGGGCAGCCGAAGTGGCTGCGTGAAAACGAGTTCAGCTGGGGAAGCTTCTAAGTCTTCTTTAGGCGCAGAACGCAACCCTAATAAAACCCACGGTAGCTTGTCTACCCAATTTGCATCCGTCAGTGACGCCCTGAGAGCCGCTTTCAATGACCTATGAAAACGTTCGCATAACCCATTAGCCTGAGGATTGTACGCGGCTGTGCGGTGAATTGTGACACCCAGGCTGCGGGCCATTGCTGACCAAAGTTCGGAAACAAATTGAGGGCCTCTGTCGGACGTAATGTCCAACGGGACTCCAAAACGCGCCACCCACGCTGTTACAAATGCGCGCACTACCTCCTCGGCTGTGGTTGACGCCAGTGGAACCACCTCCGGCCATCGCGTGGTGCGGTCCACCATTGTCAGAAGGTGTGTGCACCCCTGTGATGGCGGGAGGGGGCCCACGAGGTCCACGTGAACATGGTCGAACCTCTTAGCCGGGATGTGAAACGGCTCCAAGGGAGCCCTCGTGTGTCTGTGTACTTTGGCTCATTGGCACGCCATGCAGGCTGCTGCCCACTCTTTCACCTGTTTGCGAAGACTCGGCCACACAAATTTCTCTCCTACCATCTTGATTGACGCGCGCACTCCCAGGTGCGCTAAAGAATGAACCGAGTCAAAAACACGGCGGCGCCACGCAGCCGGTACCACGGGACGCGGTCGCCCCGTGGAGACATCGCAGAATAGGGGGGGCATACCGTTTTGCAGCACCCTGCTCTCCTGCCTTAACCCAATTGGTCCAGACTGGAGCGCGCGCACATCTGCGTCACTAACCTGCTCCGCGGCCATGGCTGCGTAATCTATCCCCACGCGGACCGAGGCCGCCACGGCACGTGAGAGGCAGTCTGCCACTACATTCAGTTTACCCGAGACATGCTGAATATCGGTAGTAAACTCTGAGATTGCGGGCAGCTGTCTCTGCTGCCGGCCCGACCAAGGTTCTGAAACCTTGGCCATCGCGAATGTTAGTGGCTTGTGGTCAACGAACGCGGTGAAACAGCGCCCTTCCAGCCAGAACTGGAAGTGGCGAATAGTCAAGTGGAGAGCCAGCAACTCCCTGACAAACGCGCTGTATTTACGTTCACTATCGCGCAAAGTCCTGCTGAAAAAGGCGAGCGGTTGCCAAGTGCCGGCTACACACTGCTCCACGACCGCCCCTATGGCCACATCTGACGCGTCAGTAGTGAGCGCTATGCGGGCCGTTGGGTCTGGATGTGCCAGCAATGCAGCGTTTGCCAGGGCTGCCTTGACTTCCGAGAACGCCCGCTCTCGCTCCGGGGACCATTCGATCTTATTCGCGGGTTTCTGCTTTTTGAGCGCGGCGTACAGTGGTTGCATGAGCTGCATTGCGCGGGGGAGGAAACGGTTATAAAAATTCACCATTCCCAAAAACTCCTGTAACGCCCTGACCGTTTGTGGTCGAGGAAAATCTGCTACCGCGCGCACTTTGTCAGGCAGCGGAACCGCTCCTTCGGGAGGAACGCGGTGCCCCAAAAAATCAATCTGCGTCACCCCGAACTGACACTTCGCTGGGTTGATTATTAAACCGTGCTCTCCCAACCTCCGGAAAACTGCCGTGAGGTGGGTTTCGTGTTCGTCTTCGGACGCGCTGGCTACCAAAATATCGTCCACGTAGACGAATACGAAAGGGAGATCACACAGCACCGCATCCATCATGCGTTAGAACGTCTCCGCAGCCCCTTTAAGCCCGAATGGCATGCGCAAAAACTCGAATAGACCAAACGGAGTTATCACCGCTGTTTTGGATATGTCCTCAGCGTGCACTGGGACTTGGTGGTAACTGCGGACCAAGTCTATTTTAGAAAAAACGCGTGCTCCTGCCAAATGAACGGAAAAATCTTGGATGTGAGGGATTGGGTAGTGGTCGTGCGCTGTGGCGTTGTTCAACCTGCGGAAATCCCCGCAAGGTCGCCACGAACCGTCAGCTTTAGGGACCATGTGTAGCGGGGAAGCCCATGGGCTGAACGCCTGATGATGCCCAACCTCTCCAGGTTGGCAAACTCCTCGCGCGCTATGGCCAGTTTAGCTGCGTCCAAGCGCCGAGGTTTTGCAAAAACAGGCGGCCCAGTGGTGGTAATAAAATGTTCCACCCCATGTTTAGCTTGCAGCTGTGACGTTGGCTTGTGCTGTTGGCCGGGACGCTCGAGCTGTACAGGGGATAGAATCAAAAGAAAGTGCATTAACCAGGCGCCTGTTAGCGACATCAACCAACAACCCATGTGAGCACAAAAAAAATCAGCCCCCAATATATTGAAATTCAATGCTGCTATGACAAAAGTCCACTCAAATGTACGGCTGTGCAGAGACAGAAGCAGAGTCCTCTCACCAAAGGTCTTAATCTCCGAGCTGTTTGCTGCTGCCATCTCGGGGCCGCTGGATCCTGCCAGCCGGTCGGCGTAGGACGGCATGATGAAACTCAACTGGGCGCCGGTGTCCACAAGGAAATGCCTCCCCGAGCGTGCGTCCGTCAAGTAGAGCAGCTTGTTCTCCTCCCCGAGGGCCGCAGCTGCTACCGACCCCCGGTCTTGGCGTTTTCCCGAGCGCTTGAACTGGCACGGTGGTATACATTTGCGTGCCCTCTCTGCAAAGCGGCGGTGGTAGAAACAAAGGGTATCTCCTCCGTGTTCCTTGGCCCCTGCCGCCGCTGTCATTGGTGGTTCCGATACCGCCATCGATGGCTCCTCACCGTCTCCGGTCGTCGCGCCGAGCTCAGTCGCCGCTGCCGTGGTCGCGAGCTCTCTGCTGGCCATGATGATCCGGTGTGCCTCCCGGGCCAGTGCACGGTAGTCCCGCTTGGCCAACAACGGCGAACTGGCCAGGGCCGCTCTCGTCGCTGACGGAAGGCTCCTGAGGAAGAGGTGGGTAAAGATGAAGTGGTCGTCGCCCGAGCCTTTCAACCTCAGCATCCTCTCCATGAGGTCAATGGGCGTGCAATCTCCCAACCCAGTCCACACCAGGAGCCTCTCTGCCCTCTCCTCAACCGAGAGTGTGTAGTGCTGGATGAGTGCGGCCTTCAACGCGCCGTATTTGTCGCTGGCTGGTGGCTGTTCCAGAAGGCTCTCCACATGCTGAGCCGTGTGGTTGTCGAGCTTTGCGATCACATGGTAGAATTTTGTGTCATCTACCGATATCCCCCGGAGGGCGAACTGCGCCTCAACCAGGTGGAACCAGGAGCGCGGGTTGTGCGGGACTTATATTTGTCACGTTCAGATAACATAATGTCTTTTGAAGAACTGAGGATCAAATTTAATCTTAATAGAACACATTTTTTTAAATATCTTCAGCTTAGGAATTTTATTTGATCAAATCAAAATAATGCTCTCACCCGACCTACTTATTCATCCTTGGAAAAAATTTTGACAAAAGATAGTAAGAGAAAGGGTATTATTTCAGAGTTTTATAACTCATTGACACTATCCTCAAGTGAAAACTCACAGAAAAGACTGAATTATTGGAAAGAAGACCTGCAAACTGAAATTTCAGAGGAACAATGGGAATTGGCTTGTACAGAAGCTCAAACCAAATCAATAAATGTACGTCTTAAATTGATACATTTTAAATGGTTAATGCGGATGTATGTTACTCCGGTGGAGTTAAATAGATATAACAAAAACATACCAGATACATGCACAAAATGTATGGAAAGTAAAGGAACCCTATTTCATTGTTTATGGGAATGTAGAAAAATTAGAATGTTTTGGGAAGAGGTGGGGGTAACAAATGAAAAAATAATTTCAAAACAATTCACATTGAACCCTAAACTGTTTTTGTTGGGTCTGTATCCAGAAAAGCATAACTTTAATAAGAGTGAAAGAGCATTCATAGACCTCAGTTTGCTTAATGCCAAAAAATGTATTGCACTACTGTGGAAAAAGACTCATAGACCAGATGTGACTCAGTGGTTAAGACAGATGTTAACAAACCTTCCACTAGAAAGAATAACATACATACTGAAATCAAAGGAAAATGTGTTTGAGAATATATGGAGATCTTTCATTGATTATGTAAAGAAATTAAACATAACTTCTGAAGAAGAAGGTGAATGATGTGTGTGGACCTTGTAAATTCCAAATTGGTGAATGTATAATATGTATACTTATGTAATGGATTGCCTAAACAGAGGAGCATTGTTGATGACTTGCCTTTGTTAGTGCTTGTTGGTGTTTTTAGTACATTTTTTTTTTCTTTCTTGTAGTTAGTGTTTTTTTTTTAAAATTACTTTAGTGTTAGTGTTTGATTGGTTGTGTCATGTTTGTAAAAAAAAAAAGGTTCAATAAAAAATATTGTGGAAAAAAAAAATTGAACTGTTTGGCCATAATGACCATTGTTATATTTAGAAGAAAAAGAGTGAAGCTTGCAAGCCTGACAACACCATCCCAAATGTGAAATACAGGGGTGGTAGCAGCATCATGTTGTGGGGGTGTTTTGCTGCAGAAGGGACTGGTGCAGCTCACAAAGCAGATGGCATCATGAAGAAAGAAAATTATGCAGAAATACTGTATTGAATTAACATCTCAAGACATCAGCCAGGGAGTTAACGCTTTGGTGTAAAAGGGTCTTCCAAATGGACAATGACCCTAAGCACATGCCAAATTAGTTGCAAAGTGGCTTAAGGACAACACAGTCATTGTTTTGGAGTGGCCATCACAAAGCCCTGGTCTTAATCCCATAGAAAATTTGAGGGCGCAGAGTTGAAAAAACATGTGTGAGCAAGGCAGCCTACAAACCTGACTCAGTTACACTAGTTCTGTCAGGACTTTAGACCCATAGCTCAACATGGCGCATAGGCCATAGGCCCCTCGCCATCACACTCGGTTCTGGGTTGCTCTCTCTATCTCTCTACATCACTCCAGTTGGTTCCCTGCTGTTTCAGCTCCGCCTCAGTGTCTCGTCTCCAGCTGTCTTGAGGCCGGCCTCACTTCCTCTTCCCCTGCGGGTTCCAGGTCAGGACTTGGCGTGTGATGCTGGATGCTGATTTCCTGAGGGTGTGTCCAATCCACTCCCAGTTTCTCTGCAGAATCTGTTCTGCCACTGATTTCTGTACTGCTCGCTCCCACAGGTCTTCATTCCTGATCTTCTCCGGCCACCTGACGTTAAAGATGTGGCTCAGGCATGTGTTTAAGAAAATCTGGATCTTCTGCTGCATCATCTTTGTCGTCCTCCAGGTCTCACATCTGTGAAGTAGAACAGACTTGACGTTAGAGTTGAAGATATGAAGTTTTGTTCTCGTGCACATCTCTTTTGATGCCCAGATATTCTTCAGTATGAAAAAAGCTGCTCTTGCCTTGCCGATCTTGGCTGTGACGTCTCGGTCTGTGTCCCCCTGTCAATCCACCACACTTCCCAGGTAGACAAAGGACTCTACCTCTCTGATGGGCTCTCCACCAACTGAGACTGGTGTGTTGGCAGTGGTGCTGAGCTTCATCAGCTTGGTTTGCTTACTGATCCGGAGTCCTGTCCTGGATGTAGTCTCCAGGTGAGTAGTCTTGTCCTGCATCTGGCTGTGGTTATGTGACAGGAGCGCCAGGTTGTTAGCAAAGTCGAGGTCATCCAGTTGCATCCAGAGTGTCCACTATATCCCATTTTTCCTGCCTGTTGTCGTGATGTTCATGATGTAATCAATGACCAAGAGGAAGAGGAACGGTGACAGCAAGCACCCCTGGCAGACTCTGGTCTTTATCTCCAAGCTCTCTGGCAGCTGGCTAGCGTGTACGATCCTGCACCTCATGTCCTGGTAGGTGCATTGGATTAGGAAGATTATCTTCTTGGGAACTCCATAATGACTCAGCAACTTCCACAGCGTCTCACAGTCCACACTGTTGAAGGCCTTCTCGTAGTCTAAGAAGTAGATATAGAGTTGATATATGGAGTTGAAGTTATATAGAGGGGTGAGTTCCACTCCAGCGATTGCTCCACAATGATGCCTAGGCTGGCGATCTGGTTGGCACAGGATCTGTTCTTGCGGAAGCCTGCCTGCTGATCCCGGAGCTTGGGGTCGACTGCCTCCTTCAACCTCTCCAGTAGAACTCAGTAAAAACCTTGCTTGGCACTGACAGGAGCATGATCCCTCGGTAGTTAAGGCAGTCTCTGAGGTTCCCTTTCTTCAGCAGCTTGATGACAATTCCTTCCTTCCACTGGGCTGGTACCTCTTCCTTCTCCCAGATCTTGCTGAAGAGGCTGTGTAGCACTTTGACAACTGCTTCAATGTCTGCTTTGATGGCTTCTGCCAGTATGTCGTCCAGCCCTGCAGCTTTCCCGTTCTTCAAGGTCATGATGGCCTTCTTGATCTCTGCTTTTGAGAGCTTGTCGCAGTTGATTGGTAGTGTTGTCTTTGCTGGTGGGATGTCTAGTGGTGTTTTAAGGGCTGGGCAGTTCAGCAGGTCTCTGAAGTGCTCTGCCCATCACTTCAGCTGTTCCCCAATTGTTGTCAGTGGATTTCCATTTTTGTCTTTCACTGGCTTGTCTGTCTGCTGGAACTTGCCCAACAGCTTCTTGGTCACCAAGTACAGGTCCTTCAGGTTCCCCTGCCCTGCTGCTTCTTCTGCTTGACTGACCAGGTTGTTGATGTAATTTCTCTTGTCCTTCTTGATGCTTTTCTTCACTTCCTTGTCCACTACTGTATACTCCTCTTGTGCTCTTGCTTTAACTGCTCTTGTCTGGCACATATTCAAGATGGGTTTTTTTCCCGTTCCTTTCTTCCATTTTCTGGATGGTGTCTGCAGAGATCCACTCTTTGTGTTGAGTCTTCTTCCTGCCCAGAACTTCTTTGCAGGTGTCATGCCAGATTTTCCTAGTGTGCTGCCTCCCTGTCTCTATGTCTGTCTCACTGTCTTCTGTCAGCTCTTGTAATGGCTGGAAACTGTTGGCAAGACTGATCTGGAAGGCTGCTTGTTTGTCTTTATTCCTCAGCAGTCCACCGTTGTACCTTGTCCGTGTGTTGCCAGAGTTGTTGAGTCTCTTGAGCCAGAGTCTCACTGATGTCAACAGAAGGTGGTGGTCTGAGGACATGTCCGCACCTCTAATCATGCGCACATCCTGCCTCGATCTGAACTTCCGGCTGATGCAGAAATGGTCTATCTGGTTTTCTATGACGTGGTCCGGGGATCTCCAGGTGGTCTTGTGGATGCGTCTGTGAGGGAAGATGCTCAGGGTGCACAGGTCTGAAAAGCGGACACCATTTTCACTCATCTGTCCTAGTCCGTGTGTCCCCACGATGTCCTCATAGTCTGTGTTGTCTGATCCTATCTTAGTGTTGAAATCTCCCATCAGAATGGTCATGTCCTTGGCTCCTCCTCTGTCTATCACTGCTTGCAGCTGTTGGTAAAAATCCTCCTTCTTCTCATCGTCTGCATCATTGATGGGAGCGTAGCAGTGGATGACGTTCAACTTGATGTTCTTCTTTCTGGTGGTGAACTTGGCTGTAATGATGCGTGAATTAACCAATTCCCAGCTGTTGAGTGCTCGCTGTGCCTTCGGTGCCAGGATCAGTGCCACACCCTCAGTGTGGGGGGCTCCAGCCTCTATGTGTCCTGAGTGTCTTTCCATATGCAGAAGGAATGGGCTAAAATTCCAGCAAACTATTGTGAGAAGCTTGTGGAATACCTAAAATGATTTGACCCAAGTTATACAGTATAAAGACAATGCTACCAAATACTAATGAAATGTATATAAACCTTTGACTTTGAAGAAAGTAAGAAAAATTTAACAAAAAAATATTTAGCAAACAGAAATAATTTTGGTAATCTTTACTGACATGACTTTATGTCAGACTGTGAGGGGAAAAAAAGGTTAAGTGTCTTTTTATAGTGTATGTAAACTTGTTTCAACTGTATGCATGAACACAAATATTGGGTGAATAAAAATAAAAGGTAGGATTAAATAAATTTATCCTTCATCCTACTCCATTTCAAGCATGTAAATTGAAGAGCAGACTGTTATTAGAAGCATTTCAATATCTTTATTCCTTTCTTCATCAGTTCACAATGCAATTTTGCTGTTTATTTACAATTCTAATTTTCTGTTAAAATTTACATGTTCAAAATAAAATATTCAAAAAATACTGTGCTTAAACATGCAAATATAAGAAATGGCATCTATTTGTTGGCTTCCGTCGGTCTATGATGACCATGGAAGAGAATCCTAAACGTTTGCTCTGCTGGAACAGCACCGCCTGTGGCTGAACAGGCCGATGTGCGAATGGCAGTCCCTGTCACACAGGTCGCACTTGTGGGTGGTCTCCGTGCTGCTGGGTCTGTGGCAGTTCTTCCTGCGGGTCCTTTTTTCATCTGCTGCAGCAGTCAGTCTCTCTTCATTACATACTACATTCAAACTTTTTGGAACCCTTCAGACCCCTCACTATAAAGCACCCCGATATTAGAAACGCTTACAATGTCCATGCATCCAGTCCTTTCAGGGGGCCACGAACACGTTTTTACACCAAGCTGGAAAAGTTCAGCTGTCCATGCATATGATGCTGGGTTTTTGGAGGTGTCAAACTGCAGAGATTTGAAACCAGTCTCCAGAGTGGAGAGGCTATTGGCACAGTTTTTCCACATTGGTGTGCACAGATATAAACAGTAATGGTATATTACAGCCCCAATTTACAATAGATTTTAGCCAATCCACACACCAAGGAGCTTGTATTTATCACAGAAATACAATTTTTTACACAACAGATGCAGCCTTATAGATAAAAAGAATCATCAAATTTATAACCAGGGAGTTATTTACAGACTAAGATGCATCCTTAAAATAATGTCTACTTTTGGTGAATGACGAAGAAATCACTGTAGAGCAGCTGATAGTTTTAAATCTAGCTTTGCGTAGCTCCTCACCCCACCGACATCACATCATATCACTATTTTTTCTTACTTGTAGTGCTTTTCTGAATGACTCCTTACCAAATACTCAAACCAGCTGTCAGTAATTCAGATTTTTTTTATTGCCCACAATTACATGGGACAGGTTATTTATTTATGACTCCCCAATTCTTTCAACTTAAAAAATTAATGTATGCATTTCTTGCAAGAGGAATCTGGCATTTATAGTGCTAGTCTTATAATCCAAAGTCCCTCTTGTCGTCCATTAGTTACAACAGCAGTTTTAACACCTTAGGTGGATCTACGTGCATGCGTGATTGCTTCCACAACATGTCATGTGCACGCAGATCTTTCTCTCCAGTTCTAAATGAAAAACACTGTTGTATGCACCAGGCCAAAGATTAGAGGTCTTTGGGCCCAAAGCAGAATGAATATGCAGATGATCTGATGATAGATGTTCTTACCAAATGGATTTACATTAACATTACAATTTCAACAATTTAAAGGACATTTCATTCACACAAAAGAAACTTAAACCTGAAAATAAAAAAATCTACATTGTTAGACAGTAGCTCAACTGAGTTCTCATGTGGCAACTCAAATTAGATCAGTGAGTGAGCATTTCCCACATATTTTACAAGACTACAACTTATCTATGTGAATTCTCATGTGAGTTTTCAAATTACCACATTGATTAAATCTTTGCCCACATGTTTCACAAGAAAATGGCTTCTCACCTGTGTGAATTCTCATGTGAGTTTTCAAAGTACTACGTTGATTATATTTTTGCCCACATACTTCACAAGAAAATGGCTTCTCACCTGTGTGAATTCTCATGTGAATTTTCAAATTACCATGTTGATTAAATTTTTGCCCACATGTTTCACAAGAAAATGGCTTCTCACCTGTGTGAATTCTCATGTGAAATTTCAAAGAACAACGGTCAATAAATCTTTGCCAACATGTGCCACAAGAAAATGGCTTCTCACCTGTGTGGATGCTCATGTGCTTTTTTAAAATCTCACGGCGATTAAATCTTTGCCCACATGTTTCACAAGAAAATGGCTTCTCACCTGTGTGAATTCTTATGTGATTTTTTAACGTAGGACCATGTCTAAATCTTTGCCCACATATTTCACAAGAAAATGGCTTCTCACCTGTGTGAATTCTCTCATGAACAGATAAACTACTCTTCTTCCTGAATCTTTTCCCACATGTTTTGCAACGTTTTGACTTACCTGTATGATGTTTCTTCTTTTGGGACCCATTTTTACAGTGTTTGTCATTATCAGAACATGTTATAGACTTTTCACCTGTGTCAGTATCACAAGGATTCTCTGACATGAAGGAGTTGTCTATATTGTTATGGTCACTTCTGTTTCTGTGAAGTCTCTTCTTTGGCTTTGGCTCTTCATCTTGACTTGATCCTGGGTTTTCATGCTTACCTGCTCCCTGGTCTTGGCTCTCAGTGTCAGGAGAGTTGTGAGAGAGGAGCTGCTCACTGTTTGGTTCAGTTTTACTCTTGGCATTGTCCTCATCAGTATGAGTCACCATGAAAATACCAGTCTCTTGTTTCAGTCCAAAGTGTTCTTCCTCCGGACTGGTACAGAGTTCTTCTTCCTCTTTAACTTGTGGAGCATCTAGTTCCTCCTGCTGCTGGACAGTGAGAACCTCCTCCTCCTTACATTCACGTAGCTGTGGAGCATCTGAAGGGACACAGACACACAGAAAATGCTAGTAATAGAAAACCCAAGAAGAATAAATATATTGACTGGCCAAAAAAGTCACCATCTGGTAATAAATAGTTCTTATCTAATTTAACTTAGCTAACATCATTACCGGGCAGTGCGGTGGCGGAGTGGTTAGCACTGCGGCAGCACAGCAACTCACCCTTGGCCGGGAGATCCTGGGCTCGATCCCAGCCCCCGACCAACAGTGATCTGTGTGGAGTTTGCATGTTCTCCCCGTGTCTGCGTGGGTTTACTCAGGGATTTCTCCGGTTCCCTCCCACATGCCAAAAACATGCAATTTAGGTTAACTGGCATCAAACTGGGGATTCTAAATTGTCCTTAGGTATGAATGTGAGAGTGAATGGTTTTCTGTCTCTCTGTGTTGGCCCTGCCATGGACTGGCGATCTGTCCAGGGTGTACCCTGCCTCTCGCCCAAAGATGCTGGGATAGGCTCCAGCCCCCCCGCGACCCGAAAAGGATTAAGCGGAAGAAGATGGATGGAACATCATTACCTGCGGTCAACGTACAGTGCACATTAATAAACAATTTTGTAAATATGCCAGAGTTTGCCAAAAAGCTATTTTTCATCTGTAATCCCTGGACAGATGTTACAAGTCACACTAAAAAGTAGAAACAAATTTAAAAAATTACAAGAAATATACAGAAGAACTCGTAAAACAAAAAATATTAGCATCAATAAAAAAAACAATGTAAAAACATCCTCATATCATCAAAAACCCATCTCGATACATGACACCCCTGTGACTGAAACTTTGCCCACGTTTCACAAGAAAATTGCTTCTCACCTGTGTGAATTCTCATATGGGATTTCAAACTACCACAGCGATTAAAACTTTCCTCACACATTCCACAAGAAAACGGCCTCTCACTGTTTTATTTATTTGCATCACATTTCATTATAAGTGCAATGGGCCCCAACCAGGGGTCTATGGTTACACTTTAAGTCAAAAAGCTTTGTATCCGAGGGCTCTCTTCAAGATGGAGACTGTTCCTCTGATTGCTGAGATTTGTATTTCACAGATGCGAGGGCAGACGGAGATCGCCTGTAGATATTTTTTCAGGTTCTTCTTCACCATCCCAGTTGCTCCCACCACCACAGGTATAATATCTGCTTCCTGCAGTTTCCAGGTGCTCCTTAAGTTGTTTTTGAGATCTTGATATTTTGGTATTTTTTCTCTTTCTGCTCTGTTGAGGCCTAAAGTTGTTTGGTATGGTTACATCTATTAATTTGGCAGTTTTGTCCTTTTTGTTCAAGATAACAATGTCCGGTTTTATTGCTCCTCCTTCTATGTATCTTCCAGTTGGGATTTCCTTGTCATAAAAGATGGTAATATCTCCGTTGGAGCTAACTGGCTCTGGAGCATGCTCCCATACTGGCCCTTTTACTTCTATTTTAAATTCTTTGCATATTTTCCAGTGTATATAACAGCAGATCTTGTTGTGATGAGCAGTGTAGTGTCTATCGGCCTCTCACCTGTGTGATTTCTCATGTGAGTTTTCAAAGCACCGGGTTGATAAAATCACTGTCCACATGTTTCACAAGAAAATGGCTTCTCACCTACACACGTGGACAAAATTGTTGGTACCCCTCTGTTGATGAAAGAAAAACCCACAATGGTCACAGAAATAACTTGAATCTGACAAAAGTGGTAATAAATAAAAAGTCTATGAAAATTAACTAATGAAAATCAGACAATGCTTTTGAATTGTGGTTCAACAGAATTATTTTTAAAAACAAATGAAAATCATGAAACAGGCCTGGACAAAAAAGTGATGGTATCCTTAACTTAAAGCGTACCTATGGTGGTCGTGAAAAAAAAGATATTATATTGAGCCCCTGTCTCACGTTCTAGTTCAAGTTTAAGTTGAAATTCACGTTCAAAGCAATTTGATATAAATCCATTGCTGATGTGCTTGTTCAGCTATGTCAGCAAAACATGGGTACAGCCATACTAGCGGCTACATGGACTTCCAGGACGCTTCCTGTGACGTAATTTCGTGGCTACAGCGATCTGGATCAGTATTGGCTGAGTCTCGAGTACCCGGATGTGCAGCGGCTTTGGGGATATTCAAATTCAAATTCAAACGTTTATTTCAAACTCAGGGTTCATATTAAATGCAGAACTAAAAGGAGTAGAAAATAAATAAATAAATGCTTAAATTCAGCCGGCCGTCTTTTCTGATCTGAGCTCGTAAAGGCCGATGATTCTAAAACTATGCGCTCTGAGTACCCGGATGTGCAGCGGCTTCGGGGATATTCAAATTCAAATTCAAACGTTTATTTCAAACTCAGGGTTCATATTAAATGCAGAACTGAAACGAGTAGAAAATAAATAAATAAATGCTTAAATTCAGCAGGCCGTCTTTTCTGATCTGAGCTCGTAAAGGCCGATGATTCTAAAACTATGCGCTCTGAGTACCCGGATGTGCAGCGGCTTCGGGGATATTCAAATTCAAATGTTTATTTCAAACTCAGGGTTCATATTAAATGCAGAACTAAAACGAGTAGAAAATAAATAAATAAATGCTTAAATTCAGCGGCTTGTCTCATCTGATCTGAGCTCCTAACTGCCGCAACACGGAAGATGATTCTAAAACTATATACAGAGCAGCAGACACTCGGTGCTCTTGTAAAAACAAAAACATACAATGCGATATGGATATCGCAACATGGCGGAATGTAAAGCCTTTGGATGTCTGAATAATAAGCGAAAAAAACAAAGAAACACTTTTTTTGTGTACCCAAACCCAGCTCACCTTGTCAGAAGATCGGAGCGGAAACAGGGCACAGACGAATAATTTCAGACGAAATTGCGTTGTGTGCGAGGACCACTTTGTCACTTTAACCCTCAGAAGACCTTTCTGGCTCAAACATGTAGCCATGTCGCCCGAATTCTTCCGCACAGTCAGAAAATTCGGCCATAATAGAACAAAAACAATGGACAACAGCACCGTAATCGCGGGGAAACGCTGATTATTGTCTTTTCGTATCCACGAAGTGACGTCACATCCGCAAGTGTCATGGCTGCGCCCACAGTTTTCATTGGCTGCCCATGGCCAAGGTCCTATTTGAATATATGTCTGGTGGTATATGGCTGGCAAGAATTATTTACCAAAGAAATACTTTTTCATAACGTTTTCAAGTTAAATGCATCTTCACGACCACCAGAGGTACGCTTTAATATTTTGTTGCATAACCTTTTGAGGCAATCACTGCAATCAAACGATTTCTGTAACTGTCAATGAGACTTCTGCACCTCTCAGCAGGTATTTTGGCCCACTCCTCATGAGCAAACTGCTCCAGTTGTCTCAGGTTTGAAGGGTGCCTTCTCCAGACGGCATGTTGCAGCTCCTTCCACAGATGTTCAATAGGATTTAGATCAGGGCTCATAGAAGGCCACTTTAGAATAGTCCAATGTTTCGCTCTTAGCCATTCTTGGGGGTTTTTAGCTGTGTGTTTTGGGTCATTATCCTGTTGCAAGACCCATGACCTGCGACTGAGACCAAGCTGTCTGACACTGGGCAGCACATTTCTCTCTAGAATACCTTGATAGTCTTGAGATTTCATTGTACCCTGCACAGATTCAAGACACCCTGTGCCAGATGCAGCAAAGCAGCCCCACAACATAACAGAACCTCCTCCATGTTTCACAGTAGGGACAGTGTTCTTTACTTGGTATGCTTCATTTTTGCGTCTGTGAACATAGAGCTGATGTGCCTTGCCAAAAAGTTCCAGTTTTGTCTCATCTGTCCATAGGACATACTCCCAGAAGCTTTGTGACTTGTCAACATGCAGTTTGGCAAATTCCAGTCTGGATTTTATTATGATTTGTTTTCAACAGTGGTGTCCTCCTTGGTCATCTCTCATGAAGTCCACTTTGGCTCAAACAACGACGGATGGTGCGATCTGACACTGATGTACCTTGACCTTGGAGTTCACCATGAATGTGTTTAGAGGTTGTTCTGGGCTCTTTTGTTACCATTCGTATTATCTGTCTCTTCCATTTTTCATCAAGTTTCCTCCTGCGGCCATGTCCAGGGAGGTTGGCTACAGTTCCGTGGATCTTAAATTTCTGAATATGTGCAACTGTAGTCACAGGAACATCAAGCTGCTTGGAGATGGTCTTATAGCCTTTACCTTTAACATGCTTGTCTATAATTTTCTTTCTAATCTCCTGAGACAACTCTCTCCTTTGCTTCGTCTGGTCCATGTTTAGTGTGGTACACACCATGTCACCAAACAGCACAGTGACTACTTGTCACCCTTTAAATAGGTCGACTGACTGATTACAAGCTTGTAGACACCTGTGATGTTAATTAGAGGACACATCTTGGTTGAACATGTCCCTATGGTCACATTATTTTCAATCTTTTCTAGGGGTTCCATCATTTTTGTCCAGGCCTGTTTCATGAGTTTGTTTTTAAAGTAATTCTGTTGAACCACAATTCAAAAGCATAGTCTGATTCTCACTGGTTAATTTTCATAGAATTTTTATTTATTACCACTTTTGTCAGATTCAAGCTATTTCTGTGACCATTGTGGGTTTTTCTTTCATTAACAGAGGGGTACCAACAATTTTGTCCACTTGTGTATGTGAATTCTCATGCAAGTTTTCAAAGTACTATGGTGTTTAAAACTTTGCCCACATGTTTCACAAGAAAATGGCTTCTCACCTGTGTAAATTCTCATGTGAGTTTTCAAAGCACCACGTACAGTGAATATTTGCCCATGTTTCACAAGAAAACTTCTCACTAGTGTGAATTCTCTCATGAACTGTTAAACTGCTCCTCAATCTGAATCTTTTTCCACGTGTTGCAAACATCTTGCAACTCTCTTTAAGTCTTTGTCATTATCAGAACATTCTACAGATTTTTCACCTGTGCCAGTATCACAATGATTCTCTATCATAATGGAGTTGTCTGCATTGTCTCTGTCACTAATGCTTCTGTGAAGCCTCTTCTTTGGCTTTGGTTCTTCATGTTTACCTGATCCTGGGTTTACATTCTTACCTGCTCCCTGGTCTTGACTCTCAGTGTCAGGAGAGTTGTGAGAGAAGAACTGCACACTGTTTGGTTCAGTTTCACTGTTGCCATTGTCCTCATCAGTAGGAGTCACCATGAAGGCATCAGTCTCTTCTTTCAGTCCAAAGTGTTCTTCCTCCTGACTGGTACAAAGTTCTTCCACTTCCTCTTTAACCTGCACAGCATCTTGTTCCTCCTGATCCAGACTGGAGTTCTTCTCCTTGTTACAGAGCTGAGGGACAGTGAGAACCTCCTTGTCCTTACAATCATGTAGCTGTGGAGCATCTGGAGGGACAAAGAGGCACAAGAACAATGATAAAGAAAAGCACATGTTGACTATATTCTAGTTTTACAGACCCCGATTTCAATGAAGTTGGAACATTGTGTAAAATGTGAATAAAGACAGAAAACAGTGATTTGCAAATCCTTTTCAACCAGCATTCAACCCAATACACTACAAAGACAAGATATTTAATGTTCAAACTGATAAAAACCTGGGACAGGGGCATGTTTACCACTGTGTTACATCACCTTTCCTTGTAAAAACACTCAGTAAGCATTTAGGAACTGAAGACACTAACTGTGGAAGCTTTGTAAGCAGGGGTGAACTGGTCTGCCATAAGCAGTAAAGTGGCCTGAACAAGCGGCACAAAACATCAGTAATGATCCTCTGACTGAGGTCTGTTTTTTACTCTCACCAACTACTGAGGCATGTGGTTATCAAGGTTCGGGGGTCCGTTTTTTTTTCCAAGGAAGAAAGAGAGAGAGAGAGAGAGAGAGAGACGGGAGGTCTGATGCCTTTACTAAAAAGTTACCTGCAGAAGTGGTTGTGTGAGTGAACTGGCAGCATAGGAGGGGGGCTGAAAAGTTCATAGTGGTCAAATTTGGCCAAATGTGGTTTATTTTTCCAACATGTCTCCCCTTCGGTCCACACACTTCTTCCATTGGTGTTGCAGCGCTTGAATCCCTACAGTTGAAAAATAAACCACATTTGGTCAAATTTGACCAATATGAACTTTTCAGCCCCACCTCGTACATCAGGTGAGACAAAATAATTACAGAGCCTTCACAGAAGATTTTATATGACCCAACTCCCTTCCCATTTTTACTTAGATATGTTCTGATCCAGTGAAACAGCACGACTAGAAAAAATAAAGTAGTATGTCTAAAAGGCCAAAACTCTCTCCCACCCCAAGGCATAAAAAAGGAGAGACTGGGGGAGAAAAAAATCAAGAAAGACAGAAGTAATGTGGTGAATGAGTATTTGTCATTATACTGTTGTGGCAGCTTACTGTTATTTTGAAAAATTGTATTCTTTATCATCTGTTATTATTTTTAAATTGATTTTAATATATACTGTTACCGGAGTAGTGGCCTAGTTGGTAGAGCGTCCGCCCCACACCCAGGAGGTTCAAATCCCGACCGGGTCATGCCAAAGACCATATAAAAGTGGAACTTCCTGCCGTCCAGCTTGGTGCTCAGCAATAATGGAACGGAGGAGGGAAATGTTGGTTACCCAGCCACAGTGGGTGTACAAGTTAAGTGTGCTCCCTGTGCCGGTCCCAAGCCCAGATTGAATGGGCAGGTTGCGTCACGAAGGACATCTGGCGTAAAAACATTGCCTCAATAACTATAAGACTATGGCGGATACATCGATGTCTGCCATAGCGCTGTCCAACCCACTTGTAGTGGAAAAACGGATGCTAAAAAGAATTTTAAAAAAAACTGTATATATACTGTATTCTAACTTATGAGTCTTCTGTGAAGCACTTTCTTATTATTATTTGTAGGAAAGTTGATCTACGTTTGACTTATTGATATGATATGGTAATATAGTAATAACTGTACATGTAAGCAAATTATATTAAATGTAACAAATCTCTGATTAGGATCCTACATGAGCCATACTAATGTGTTTGTTCAATCAGACATAGTTTTATATACCTATTCTGTGCAACTTTCTCAAAGGTTTCCTGGTGACATCAAGCAGTCTGTGCTGATGATGCATCGTTGTTTGAAACTCTGTAGAAACAGGGCAGACATTATTAATCCTTCTAAACCAAATAAATTCATGTTTACCATCTTGGTTAGAATGTGAGTAATTAGTCACTGATAGTAAAAATATAATACTAATAATAATAATGACGTTCGGCTGTAACTGGTAGTAGATGACTTGAGATTTAATTTTATTGTGTGCAGGCTGGATTTTAATTTGTACTAGAAGACAGTAAAGTTGGGATTCTGGAGTTTACTCCTGTATACCAAGAATAAAAATTCCCAGCATGCATCCCTGTACAAATGATTAAACAAATCCCAAATCATCTTTATTCATTGTGACCATCTAGACTGTGGTATAAGCAGATTTTGTTTTCTTTATTTGTGTCTTTTTTTCTTTAAGACAAACATTTCTGTACCATTTTATCTATGTCATGCTCGCAATGAGTCTTTGCTCTCAGCGTTTACCTTCATGGTGACTTCTTGTTTTCAGTCGTCTCTTCTTTGGTTTGGGTTCTTCTTCTTCCTTAATTGATCCTGAATCTACATGCTGACTTCCTTCCTCATCTTGGATCTCAGTTCCAGCAGAGTTGTGAGAGAGGAGCTGCTCACTGTTTAGTTCTGCTTCACTCTGCTGTTTTTTCTCAGAAATAAGAGTCACCATTAAGGTATCAGCCTCCAGTTTCACTTCCAGCTGGTCTCCCTCCTGACTGATGCAGAGTTCCTCCTGTTCCTCTTTAACCTGTGGAGGTTCTGGTTCCGCTTGTTCCAAACCTGAGTTCTCCTCTTGTTTCCAGAGATGCTGGTCAGGAGAAGACTCGTTCTCACAGACATGTTGCTCTGGGAAGTCAAGAGGGCAAACAGATAAAAGAAATCATTCAGTAATGGGATTAAGGCATACATAACTCAGTTCTAAGTAAATATGCCCACCTCTGTTGGTCTTTTTGAGCTGCTGTGAACAGTCAACTTGAGCAGCAATAATACAGTCAAAAGGAATGACCTGATGGAGCCCTCACTAAATTTCTAACTGTTTCTCTACAGAGAACAGAGGGAGGAGGGATGAAGAAACACATGAAAGACTTGGACAGCCCTGACGAAAGATTTTCCTGGCCAACCAGTAGTCACAATTTAACTATAGCCCTTTTATGACAGATATACAGAGAATATAAAAAGTCTACACACCCCTGTTCAAATGCCAGGTTTTTGTGATGTAAAAAAAAAAATGAGACCAAGATAAATCATTTCAAAACTTTTTCCATTATTAATGCAACCCAATTGAAAAACAAACTGAAATCTTTTAAGGGGAAAAATTAAAAAAAAAAAACTTACAATAACCATCCATCCATCCATCCATCCATCCATCCATCTTCTACCGCTTTTCCGGAGGTCCGGGTCGCGGAGGCAGCAGTTCAAGCAGAGAAGCCCAGACTTCCCTCTCCCCAGCCACCTGCTCCAGCTCTTCAGAGGGGATACCAAGGCGTTCCCAGACTAGCTGGGAGACATAGTCTCTCCACCAAGTCCTGGGTCTGCCCCGGGGTCTCCTCCCAGTGGGACGTGCCTGAAACACCTCAAGTGGGAGACGTCCAGGAGGCATCCTAATCAGATGCCCATACCACCTCAACTGACTCCTTTCAATGTGGAGGAGCAGCGGTTCTACTCTGAGCCTCTCCCGGATGACTGAGCTCCTCACCCTATCTCTGAGGGTGAGTCCAGCAATCCTACGGAGAAAGCTCATTTCAGCCGCTTGTATCCGCGATCTCGTTCTTTCGGTCATTACCCAAAGCTCGTGACCATAGGTGAGAGTAGGAACGTAGATTGACTGGTAAATCGACAGCTTTGCCTTAGAACTAAGCTCCCTCTTCACCACAACAGACCGGTACAACGTCCGCATCACTGCAGATGCTGCTCCAATCCGTCTGTCGATCTCTCGCTCCATTTTCCCCTCACTCGTGAACAAGACCCCAAGATACTTAAACTCCTCCACTTGGGGCAGGAGCCTGTCCCCAACCCGGAGAGGACAATCCACCTTTTTCCGGCTGAGGACCATGGACTCGGACTTGGAGGTGCTGATTCTCATCCCAGCCGCTTCACACTCAGCGGCAAACCGTCCCAGCAAGAGCTGTAGGTCATTGCTGGATGAAGCCAACAGGACAACATCATCTGCAAACAACAGAGATGAGATCCTGTGGTCACCAAGCATGACACCCTCCATTCCCTGGCTGCGCCTAGAAATCCTGTCCATAAAAATTATGAACAGGACCGGTGACAAAGGGCAGCCCTGGCGGAGTCCAACTCTCACTGGGAATGACTCCGACCGAGTGTTGGCAATACGAACTAAACTCTCACAACGGTCGTACAGAGACCGAATAGCTCGTAACAACAAGCCCGATACCCCATACTCCCGAAGCACCCCCCACAAAAATCCACGAGGGACGCGGTCAAATGCCTTCTCCAAGTCTACAAAACACATGTAAACTGGTTGGGCAAACTCCCACGAACCCTCAAGAATTCTCGAGAGGGTAAAGAGCTGGTCCGATGTGTCACGGCCAGGACGAAAACCACATTGCTCCTCCTGAATCCGAGGTTCGACCAACGGCCGGACTCTCCTCTCCAGTACCTTGGCATAGACCTACAATAACCTGTTTGCATAAATATACACACCCTTAAACTAATACTTTTGTTGCAGCACCTTTGGCTTTTATTACAGTATTCAGTCTTTTTGGGTAGGAGTCTATCAGTGTGGCACATCTTGATGTGGCAATATTTGACCACTCTTCTTTGCAAAAATGCTCCAAATCTGCCAGATTGCGAGGGCATCTCCTGTGCACAGCCCTCGTCAGATCACCTCACAGATGTTTGATCGGATTCAGGTCTGGACTCTGGCTGGACCATTCCAAAACCTTAATCTTCTTCTGGTGAAGCCATTCTTTTGTTGATTTGGATGTGTGCTTTCGGTCATTGTCATGCTGAAAGATGAAGTTCCTCTTCATCTTCAGCTCTCTAGCAGAAGTCTGAAGGTTTTGTGCCAACACTTACTGGTATTTGGAACTGTTCATAATTCTCTCCACCTTGACTAAGGCCCCAGTTCAAGCTGAAGAAAAACAGCCTCAAAGCATGATGCTGCCACCACCGTGCTTCACTGTAGTTATGATGTTCTTTTGGTGATAAGCAGTGTTGTGTTTGTGCCAAATATTCCTTTTGGAATTATGGCCAAAAATTTCAACCTTGCTTTCATTGCACCATGACACATTTTCCCACATGTGTTTGGGAGACTTCAAATGTGTTTTTGCAAAATGTAGCCAGGCTTGAATGTTTTTCTTCGTAAGATAAGGCTTCCATCTTGCCACCCTAGATGGGAGACTTTTGTCACATGTACTAAACAGTCAACACTTGCCAGAAATTCCTGCAGTTCCTTCAGTGTTGCTGTCGGCCTCCTGGCAGCCTCCCTGACCAGTTTTCTTCTCATCTTTTCATCAGTTTTGGAGAGACATCCAGTTGGTCATGTCAATGTTGTGCCATATTTTTTCCACTTGATGATGACTGTTTTCACTGTGTTCCATGGTATATTTAATGCCTTGGAAATTTTTTTGTACCCTCCTCCTGACTGATACCTTTGAACAATGAGATCCCTCTGATGCTTTGGAAGCTCTCTGCGGACCATGGCTTGTGCTGTAAGATGTGACTACAAAATGTCAGGAAAAGCCTACTAGAACAGCTGAACTTTATATGGGGTTAATTAGAGGCACTTTAAATTGTGGCAGGTGTGTGCTGACTCCCATTTAACATGAGTTTGAATGTGATTGGTTAATTCTGAACACAGCCACATCCCCAGTTATAACAGGGTGTGCATATTTATGCAACCAGGTTATTGTAAGTTTTTTATTTTTCACCTTAACCTCTTGCACTCCGCGGAGTCTCTGCGTCCCAGAGCGCATGAGGGCGCTCTCGTGCACCCTCGTGCGCTCTAGGACGCATGATGGAGATGCTGATGATGGAGATGGTGATGGTGTCCAAGCGCGCACTGAAAATAAAAGCTGCAGACACAGCCGCGAACAGATTAGTTCATCTGATTGACCTCTCATTCGACTAATAAGAGCCTTGAATTGGGTTTCTGAAACCTTGAAGAACCAATGACTGAAAACCTAGCAAGAAGGACCCGCCTACCAAGGCTGTGAATGCAGTGAGCCAATTGAAGCAGAGAAGTTCGCGAGCTGTTTTTTTTAAGGCTGGGTGAAGAGAGACTGCTGCAGCAGATCAAAAAAGGACCCACAGGAAGAACCCCACAGACGCAGCAGCACAGAGACCACCCACAAATGCAACCTGTGTGACAGCGACTGCCATTCGCGCATCGGCATGTTCAGCCACAGGCGGTGCTTATTTTGTTTTTGTTCCAGCAGAGTAGACGTTATGATTTCTTCCATGGTCATCATAGACCGATGGAGGCTGACGACGAAGGCTGAGTGACACACACGCGTTTGCCAGTCTTTTTTTAATTACTACTGTTATTTGTTTTGAAAAATCGTTTGCCAAAAACTGCAATCATGGAAGCACAAAACCGCAATAATGGAATTATGTTTTGATCGGGTCACGAGACCAGAACCACGAGCGGACCAGCATCACGTTCGTCTGACAGTGAGGAAGAGAAGTTCGCCAGGACACTGCTGTGAAGAGGTAAGGTGTTATAAGCTAAATTATTCTTTATCCCTGAAAATTGTAATCCAAAATGACTTTTGACCGATCGGTAAATTACAACTGTGCGGCGCACGAAGTCTGAAGTTCGTGCGCCGCGTCCAGACCGTGAACGCCGCCCCCCCCCGCTATTCTTCTGTAGCGGGGGGGGGGGAGCCGCGGTGACTGCGCTGCTGTCCCACATCGCCACGAGGCTAATCCGTCATGAAGCGATGGCCGATGTCCATCCTCTGTAGCAAGGGGGGGGGGGACAACTCCCCCCATACACACACACAGACACAGCCCTGAGTGTGACCTTTCATTAGAGCCCAAAATGAAGCTTCTACATTGAAGCATTCAAAAGTTACAGACGTTTTTCCAAACTGTGCCATTTGGCACAATTTGGCACAGTTCCTAAACGCCTGGGAACTACCTGAGGAAAAAGTTGTGTAATATATTCATTTTTTGTGGTATTGTTACAAAATTTGGACCTCAGCTGGATAACACTTGGTTCTACATTTCTGTTGCATTTTCCAGCCCGGATCTGAAGCTGTGTGTTATTTGCAAGCATTTGTATCCAAAAAAACACCCAGGCAAAATTTATTTTCTTCAAGTTCACTATGTTTAGATGACTGTAACTCAGTGGCCGGAGCACTTAGAGAGATTACGACTGTTTTGCCAAAAAATTCAAAGTGTTTTCTTTTAAAATGGACCAACCCCATGAAGATGCTGCAAAGGGTTGAAGAACAGCTTTTGATTTAATTTGGGCACGTTATTTTTTGGCGTTTTTAGGGAAATTGACCGGAGTGCAACGGGTTAAAAGATTTCAGTTTGTTTTTCAATTAGGTTGTAGAGGTTATAGGTCTCATTAATGGTGGAAAAAGTTTTGAAATGACTTATGTTGGTCTCATTTTTTACATCACAAAAACCTTGCATTTGAACAGGGGTGTGTAGGCTTTTTTTTACCCATTGTATTAATCAGTGAAATATAAATAGTAGTTTTGGAACATCAGTAAATGGTTTATGTTCAGGGTTGAGAAAGACTGTCTTTAAGCAACAATGACTCCTTAAAATATAATTTAACCTGCACACTTAAGGAGGCAGTGAGTCGCCTGTCGGTGAGGAAACTTCAGCTAAACAAGGGTCTCGCCACCACTGTTGTCCTCCTTTTTCAGTAGAGCCCTGCATTTCCCCGGTTGGTGCACTTCAGTATCCAACTTCATGAATGTGCACCAACAGTCATTCTGAGTGTGCCTCATCAGTTTACACCCTTACTTAGCCTGTCATGGGTTACTGATTTTTGAGTTAACTATAATAACATCAATAATATATGCAAGTGAAATGTAAACAAAGTAATCCGATAAAGACCATGTAATCGGGGTCATTAACTCAAGTGGTTTACCCTTAACCCCTTGCACTCTGGTCAATTTCCCTAAAAACGCCAAAAAATAACATACCCAAAGTAAATCAAAAGCTGTTCTTCAACCCTTTGCAGCATCTTCATGGGGTTGGTCTCATTTAAAAGAAAACACTTTGAATTTTTTTTGGCAAAACAGTCATAATCTCTCTAAGTGCTCCTGCCACTGAGTAACAGTCATCTAAACATATTGAACTTGAAGAAAATAAATTTTGCCTGGGTGTTTTTTTGGATACAAATGCTTGCAAATAACACACAGCTGTCAGATACTGGCTGGAAAATGCAACAGAAATGTAGAACCAAGTGTTATCCAGCTGAGGTCAAAATTTTGTAGCAATACCCCAAAAAATGAATATATTACACAGCTTTTTTTCTTAGGTTGTTCCCAGGCCAAATGGCACAGTTTGGAAAAAGGTCTGTAACTTTTGAATGATTCAATATAGAAGCTTCATCTTGGGCTCTAATGAAAGGTGAAGGGCTGTGTGTGTGTGTGTGTGTGTGTGTGGGGGGGGGGGTATTTATTCATTCATGAATGAATGAATGAACAAACAAGCCCCCACACACAAAGAAGCATGCCACGTAAAAAATGTGTGGCTTTCTTTTACAAGAAAAAATAACCTACAGTGCAATAAAAATTATACTAAAATATCTGTAATGTAGAAGATAACAACTCCCCCCCCCCCCCGCTACAGAGGACGGACATCGTCCATCGACACATGACGGGCGTCACGGTCTACTACGCACAGTTGTACTAAAATATCTGCAATAATATCTGCAATCCGCTACAGAAGAGTAGCGGGGGGGGGGGGCGTTCGCCGGGGGGGGGGGGGGGTGGACGCGGCGCACGGACTGGACACGGTCTATGCGCCGTCCGGACCGGACCGTCATGTTGCGACAATGCACAGCTGTAATTTACCGATCGGTCAAAAGTCATTTGGATTACAATTTTCAGAGATAAAGAATAATTTAGCTTATAACACTTACCTGTCCACAACAGCAGTGTAGCTGGCGAACTTCTCTTCCTCATTGTCAGACGAACATGACGCTGGTCCGCTTGTTACAGACTCGTGGTTCTGGTCACACGACCCGGTCAAACCATAATTCCATTATTGCGGTTTTGCGCTTCCATGATTGCGGTTTTGGCGAACGATTTTTCAAAACAAATAAGAACAGTAGTAATAAAAAAACACTGGCGAACGCCTGTGTGTCACCCAGCCTTACACAAAACAGCTTTCGAACTTCTGTGCTTCAATTGGTTGGCTGTATTCGCAGCCGTTGGTAGGCGGGTCCTTCTTGCTAGGTTTTCAGTCATTGGTTCTTCAAGGTTTCAGAAACCCAATTCAAGGCTCTTATTAGTCGAATGAGAGGTCAATCACATCTAAACCAATCAAAGCACTCCTTTGGCTTTCTGTTCGCGGCTGTGTCTGTAGTGGAAGAACGGAAATGCAGCTTTTTTTTTCAGTGCGCTCTAGGACGCAGCGCCCTCGTGCGCTCTAGGACGCAGAGACGTGTCCGCCCACGGTACACCAGAGTGCAAGAGGTTAAATAACACAGGGTTACAAAAATAATTTTTTTGTAAGTTGTCTGTGTTTTTTCAACTGATTTAAAACAATTTTTTACCGCTGAATCCGAAAATGACATCCGTTTCTCTCGATCAGGTGCTAAGTAAAAACCTGTACTTAGTACTGTGCATGTACTTAACTTTATATAAAGGTAAGTACATGTAAATTGAATGTGACATCATCATTGTTCAAAATTCAGAGAATTTCAAGACATAAAAAAGAATTTTGCATCATATAAAGCGAAAATACCCATACATGTAAACAAAAATGTATTAAACAACATGTGTCCATAATTCAAAAAGTTGATCTGATTGAGCAAAACCAATGTGATTTTTGGATTCAGCACATCAAAATTGTCCTAAATCAGCTAAAAAATGTAGACAATAAATTTGGTGTTGACCAGTGTAATCAGTCTATTCAGTGCATGTAAACATGACAAAACTGATTATTGACATTATCGGTTTATTCCCAGTAGGAATAATTGGTTTATTGTGACCATGTAACCGTGGTCAGTGTGTTAATAATTTGCTTTTGGGGGAAGGGGGACTCTTTCAATTCCATATACTGTATTTATGTTCTGAAACTCTGATACTAACTCATCTACGGATATTTACCAGAGAATGACAAACACATGATGACAAAAGCATGAAGGGATGGATGGAATAATTTGCTTAGTGATGTCACCAAAGCAGAACCTGTGAATGTCTTCAAGACACAATATGATAAGCACAGAGGGACTGTACATGAGCCTA
The DNA here is from genome assembly GCA_020510985.1 of Pholidichthys leucotaenia. NCBI lineage: Eukaryota > Metazoa > Chordata > Actinopteri > Cichliformes > Pholidichthyidae > Pholidichthys > Pholidichthys leucotaenia. Next base: position 125,820,846 of record CM035841.1, read on the forward strand.
ATGCTCTCTTGCCCCTTATGCCCAGACGACGATAGACGTCCGGCGTACAGGTGAATACAGGTGACTACAAGAAGGCCGAATCTCAATTTCCTCCCTAAACCCTCAAGCCCTGAGCCCTTGTAGACTTAGGCGGCCACCATCAGTAGTGCTCGAGTGTGCGAGTCTGCAAGGGGATGAAGTAGCTCAAAATGGCAGAAATGAGACACACTTCACTTTACCTTGGCAACACTAGAAGTTTTTTTTTTTTTAAATTAACTTTGTTGAAAGAATTAGGAAACAAAAACAGTGTATATAACAGTGTATATATAAATCATCACAAAAATAGGACAGAATAAAAAACTGATTAAAGGCAAAACTAAAACAGAAACAAACAGCAGTGTATTAACAAAGGATAAAAAAATTATCCTGAAAGTTCGGGTGTGTGTCCAGTGTCTCGATAACTTTTTGTTTTTCAGTCTGTGTAACTTTTTACAATAAAATCCCAATTTTGTTTTAAATGGTTGCATTCTTGTTCATTTTTACATCTACATTTAGGAATATTTTCTTGTTGAAATAAAGAGGTTGAAACAGTTTTTTTTTTTTATTTTCAGTGTTACAGTTTTAATAAAAATATATATTTTCAACCCATTTATTTTAACCATACTTTTCATTTCTTTGAAATTAAAACATGTGACCAGCTATTGTGGGTCTCAGACTTTTTGTTTTAAACATATTACTTTCTTCAGGAATGATCTGAATTAAATGTGCTGCAGCCTCTTGTAATTAATTAAATCATCTTTTTTTTTAAATTGCACAAAAATCAGGAGCTTTACGTTAAGAAACCCCGGCATGGTGCTCTGAACTGTGGGTAATTCCCTTACCTTAAGTCAGCATAGCATGCTGCCTTCAGAGAAAGGGCTCAAAAAGTCAATGAGTGAGCAGTTAGCCACTTCCTAATTTCAGATTGGAACAGTCTGAAACTCGTGGCCACTTAACGTGAACGCGCCTAAAGTCAACAAGTCTGCAAGGGTAGAGATTGCGGCTTCGTCTCAATTCAGGTTCTGCATCCTCCAAGTGCACATTTCTAGGCAAGATATGTCACTGTGCTGCGTCCAAGGCTGTCCCATTCCGTGGGTTCCTTCACATGCGGCCGACAAATGCAGCCTTCAAAACCCCGAAAACTAAGGATACACGAAGAGTATCCTTGTGGCCCTAACATATCCCAGCATTCAGCGCAGCTCAGCCTGGCTTTTTTCTCTCGCCTCAGGCAGCAGCAGAACAAAGTCAGAAACAGTTCAAAGTTTTTTGCTCGGATTCTGCAGCGGTTTGAATGTGAAAACACCAATAATCCAAAAACAGCAACATCTGATTATTTAAGCTCACATTATGTGACATTATTTTTTTCTGATGTGCTGTATGTTTCACTTAATGTATTAATTAAACATGTTGAACTGTTATTTTTTTCGGAAGTCAAATCTTTTTCCCCATTAATGTCAGTTTATTAACTAATGTCAGTAATATAAAAATACAGGATGACGTGGTTGAAATAACTTGCTTGAAGATAACTTTTAAAGTCCCGTAGAGACATCGGGAAGTTGATGTTATTTACTTGCTTAAGGTGGAGTCACTACAACGTTTGGACCGACTTTTAGTGACGTTTTGGCAAAAGTCTGGCTCTGCTGGCAAAAGTTAATTATTCCTGGTGTTTGTTGGCAAATGCTGGCGAAAGTTGTGTTCTTTGAAAATTTTCAGCCTGCTGAAAATTTACTGACGTTTGGAATTACATGTTGGTGAACATTGTGCTCATCTTGTTAAAGTTCTTGAGCACTGAGCTGTTATGCAAAGTTTACCTATGTCAGCCTAAGTTAAAGCTGGGTTCACTCTATAGCGTTTGGACTGACTTTTACAGATGTTTTGAAAAATCAGAGAAATACTCAGCGTCAGCTGATACTCATATATACTCATACTACTGAGTATGAGTATATATATATTTTTTTTTTTTTTTTTTCTCTCGGCGCCACACCAGTCGGCTGCCTTTTGCAACAGCGGCTCGATTCCGAGTCTTTTTCCCTTCCTCTCTCTTTTGATCCGTCTTTTTTTTTCACCCCACTTATATCACGGACACACAGATCGTCCTAAATGTCTCCTGAGCCGGTGGACGGAGCCACTGTTTATAGCAGGATACGATACAGCAGAGAACAGCTGCTAGCATTCAACCGCCACCCGGTCCCATTGGAAAAACTCGACATACCGAGAGAACTGAGGCGAAAACGCCGCGGCTGCCGGGCTGGAGTAAGGCGGAGGACAAAAAATATAAGGTACAGACCCTCCCTTCCATCTGTTGTCATGGGAAATGTACGGTCGATACTGGGAAAGTTAGATGAGCTAGCGGCTATCTCCCGTTATGATAGCACATACCGGGAGTGCTCTCTCCTTTTGTTTACTGAGACGTGGCTAACTGAACTAGCAGCAGATGCTAACATTGAGCTGGAGGGTTTTCACATGATACGAGCTGACCGAACACCAGACAGTGGCAAGGCTAGGGGCGGTGGAGTGATAATGTATGTTAACAACAACTGGTGCAGACCGGGACATATCACTGTTAAACAACGACACTGCAGCAAAGACATTGAGTTGCTAGCTGTTAGCATGAGGCCTACATATCTCCCGAGAGAACACTCACACGTGATCTGCATTGTTGTTTATGCAAATCCGACGGCGAACGCTGGGACAGCACGTGACGTCATCCATTCAGTAACCAGCAGGCTGCAGACAGAACACCCAGATGCTCTTCTCCTCATCTCAGGCGATTTCAACCATGTTTCACTGTCTCCCATTCTACCCACGTTCACCCAGTATGTCACATGCCACACTAGAGACAATAAAACACTGGATTTATTCTACGCAAACACTAAGGAGGCGTACACCTCATCACAACTCCCCCCACTCGGGAGATCGGATCACAACTTGGTTCATCTCCGGCCGGTGTACAAACCCCTAGTGCACAGACAACCTCCGGCCATGCACACTGTGGAGTTATGGTCTGAGGAGACAATGGACACCCTAAAGGGCTGTTTTGAAGCCACCGCCTGGAAGCAGCTCTGCGATCCACATGGTGAGGACATCGATGGCCTCATTCACACCTTCACGGGCTACCTCAGCTTCTGTGTGGACAAATCCGTTCCCACCAAGACCATACGGCGTCACTCAAACAACAAACCCTGGATCAACCCTGAGATAAAAACACTTCTGAGAGAGAAGAAGAGGATCTTCAGGTCAGGGAACAGGGAGATGCTGAAGTCCGTACAGAGGGAGCTGAGGAGAAAGATCAGAGAAGGCAAGGACAGCTTCAGGAAGAAGATGGAGGACAAGCTGCAACAGAGCGACATCAGCGGGGTCTGGAGAAACCTCAAAACCATCTCGGGGCTCCAGAATACCTCCCCCCAGGCCACAGGGGGCAGGGAGTGGGCGAACAACCTGAATCTGTTTTTCAATAGATTTGACCAACCGCCCTCCCCCCTGACTGCACAACAACCACTGCTGCCTCTAAAGAAATCAAGTCCTGCTGCCCACTCCCCACTCCACCAACACCCCCCCACTCCCAACACACAGCCCCCCATCCTGACCCTGACCAGGACCCAGGTGAGGACGGAGCTGAGGAAGATCAAGGCGAGGAAGGCGCCGGGACCGGACGGCATCAGCGCAAAGCTCCTCAAGTCCTGTGCAGACCAGCTGTGTGGGATTGTGACGTATATCTTCAACATGAGCCTGAAACTGGGGAGGGTACCACAGCTGTGGAAAACATCTTGTGTGGTACCTGTACCAAAAACTTCCCACCCCAAAGACCTGAACAGCTACAGACCGGTGGCCTTGACGTCCCACTTGATGAAGACCCTGGAGAGACTGCTCCTTGCTCACCTCCGCCCCCTGGTGGAACCAGCGATGGATCCACTCCAGTTCGCCTACCAGCATGGCATTGGGGTGGAGGATGCGGTGATCTTCCTCCTTCACCGTTCTCTGTCCCACCTGGAGAAGCCCGGGAATATGGTGAGGATCATGTTCTTTGACTTCTCCAGTGCTTTCAACACCATCCAACCGATGATCCTGAAGGACAAGCTGCTGCGCGCAGGGGTGGACCAGCACCTGTCATCATGGATCCTGGACTACCTCACGAACCGGCCTCAGTTTGTGAGAACCCGGGACTGTGTGTCCGACACGATCATCAGTAGCACGGGGGCCCCCCAGGGAACAGTGCTGGCTCCCTTCCTGTTCACTCTTTATACTGCGGACTTCTCACACAACACAACACACTGCCATCTACAGAAGTTCTCTGATGACTCTGCGATCGTTGGCCTCATCTCCAATGGAGATGAAGCTGAGTACAGAGGGCTTATCCAGGACTTCGTGGACTGGTGCCATCGGAACTGCCTCCAGATCAACGCGAGGAAAACTAAGGAGCTGGTGGTGGACTGCCGCAGGCATGGGCAGCCCCTCACAGTACCAGTAAATATACAGGGAACAGACATCGAGATGGTGACATCCTATAAGTACCTGGGTATTCATCTGAACAATAAACTAGACTGGTCACACAATACTGATGCACTCTACAAGAAGGGACAGCGCAGGCTGTTCCTGCTGAGGAGACTCAGGTCTTTTGGTGTACAAGGGGCGCTGCTGAAGTCATTCTATGACACGGTGGTGGCATCAGCCATCACTTTTGGAGTGGTCTGCTGGGGCAGTGGCATTACTGCAGCCGATAGGAAGAGACTGAACAAACTGATTAAGAAAGCTAGCTCTGTCCTGGGGCAGCGCCTTGATCCGATGGAGGAGATAGGAGAGAGAAGGACGGTGGCTAAACTGTCATCTCTGCTGGAGTCCGAGTTCCACCCTATGCAGGACATACTGAATGCACTGAGGAGCTCATTTAGCAGCAGACTACATCATCCCAGGTGCACAACCGAGAGGTTTCGTAGGTCCTTCCTACCAACGGCTGTCAGACTGTACAACCTAAGCAGGGCTGCTCGCAGAGATAGCAAAAAGACGTAACAAACTAATAGTTTTTTGAATGCAAAAGATGCAATAGACTTACACAATGGTCCCCTCCGGCATACAACTAGGAACTTACCGGTCGCTATGGAGGGTGAGAATATGTATGGGCACATAATCATACCATGTAGGATAACTAAGTAGACGGTTATGCTGTTTCATTCCATCTAGCAACAATGCTCTGCACTGTGTGTGTTTATATATTTACATATTTATTCCATCTAGCTACAATGCTCAGCACTGGGTGTGTTTATATATTTATATATCTACATATTATTCCATCTAGCTACATTGCTCCGCACTGTGTGTGTTTATATACTTGCATATTTATTCCACCTAGCTGCAATGCTCCGTACTGTGGGTGTTTATATATTTACATATTTATTCCATCTAGCTACAATGCTCTGCACTGTGTGTTCATATATTCATATATTTATTCCATCCAGCTACAATGCTCTGCACTGTGTGTCTGTGTGTGTGTGTATATATATATATTTTATAGTAATACGTACATATGTATATTAGCTGCTCTTGCTTGCTTGTTTTTTTTTTTTTTGTTTTTTTTTTGTTTTCTTGCCTTCTGATTGTTGCTCTGAGTGTTGCTATCCCTGTGCTGTTGCAATCCTGGAATTTCCCCGTTGTGGGACTAATAAAGGCTTATCTTATCTTATCTTATCTTATATGAGTATGAGTCAGCTGATACTCATTTAATTATACTCATATATAATTAAATGTGGTTTATTAAATATTAGGTCTCTAACTCCCAAGTCTCTGCTAGTCCATGATCTGTTAGTTGATCATCAGATTGATTTAATATCTCTTACAGAGACTTGGTTAGGGCAAGAGGATTATGTTGGTTTAAATGAATCAACTCCCTCTGGTTATTTAAACTGTCAAAATCCCAGAAGTTCTGGTCGTGGAGGAGGAGTAGCATCAATTTACCATTCCAAATTATTAGTTAATGTAAAGCAAAAAAACATGTTATAATTCCTTTGAGGGCATGGTCCTCAGTATTGGGCACTTAAGCAATTTTAGGCTTAACCCAATTTTATTTGCCATAGTTTATCGTCCTCCATCAAACTACTCAGAATTTTTATCCGAATTTCCCGAATTCTTAGCTGATTTAGTGCTGAAATCAGATAGAATAATTATAGTAGGGGACTTTAATATACATGTAGATGTAGATAGTGATTGCCTTAATGTGGCATTTAATTCAATATTAGACTCGATGGGGTTTTCTCAGAAAGTAGGAAATTCTACTCATTATCTCCACCATACGTTGGACCTTGTTCTGACATATGGCATAGAAATAGAACATCTGGTAGTGTCTCCTCATAACCCTGTACTGTCAGACCATTGTCTGTTAACCTTTGATTTTACTATTTCTGACTATTTGGCTCCTAAAGAAAAATATTACTACAGTAGATGCCTCTCAGATGATGTTGTTACCAAAATTATGCAGATTGTTTCCTCTATGCCATGTGTCAACACAACGGAAATAAGCTATAGAGAGCTTGCTCCTTCTGTAATTGATAGAATGGTAGATAGTGTTACAGCTTCTCTGCATCAGACTCTAGACTTGGTGGCCCCCTTAAAAAAGAAAAAGTCTAATCAGAGATTTCAAACTCCTTGGTTCAACACAGAAACTCGTAACTTAAAACAGAAGACTCGTCAATTAGAAAGAAAATGGCGCTCCACTAATTTAGATGAAATCTGTTTAGCTTGGAGAAATCATCTTTTAATTTATAAAAAATCTCTTAGAAAAGCTAGAACGAGTTATTATTCTGCATTAATAGAAGAGAACAAGAATAATCCCAGGTTTCTTTTCAGTACTGTAGCCAAGTTGACAAAGAATCAGGACTCTGTCAATCCTAGCATTCCCTTAGAGCTTACTAGTCAGGACTGTATGAACTTTTTCGATGATAAATTTTCATCCATCAGAGATAAAATCAATCAGATTCTTCCCACCGTTAACTTAAATATAGTAACTACCACAACTCCTTCAACTGATAACTGTCTTGATGAGTTTACTCCAATTGACCTTTTAGAGTTAGACAAAATAGTTTCCTCATCCAAGCCTTCAACTTGTCTTTTTGACCCTATTCCTACCAGGTTATTTAAAGAAGTCTTCCCACTTATTGGTAGCTTTATTCTTCATATAATCAATTCTTCTTTAACTTTAGGCCATGTACCGCAGGCTTTTAAAACGGCTGTAATTAAACCCCTACTCAAAAAGCCAACGCTGGATCCAGGAGCTTTAGCTAACTATAGACCAATCTCTAATCTCCCTTTCATCTCAAAAATCTTACAAAGAGTAGTTGCTACCCAATTATTTGACCACCTGCAGGGAAATGGTTTACTTGAAGAGTTTCAATCTGGGTTTAGAATCCATCATAGTACTGAAACAGCCTTAGCGAAGGTCACTAACGACCTCCTCATCGCATCTGATAATGGACTCGTTTCTGTACTTGTCCTTTTAGACCTTAGTGCAGCCTTTGATACTATTGATCATAATATTCTACTTGATAGATTAGAACATTATGTTGGACTTAATGGAACTTCATTGCAGTGGTTTAGATCTTATTTATCTGATAGGCTCCAGTTTGTTCATGTCAATAATGAATTTTCTTTCAACTCAAAGCTCAGTTATGGAGTTCCACAGGGATCTGTGCTAGGCCCTACTCTTTTTAGTTTATATATGCTTCCGCTAGGCAACATTATTAGAAAGCACTGTATACATTTTCATTGTTATGCAGATGACACACAATTATACCTGTCAATGAAGCCAGATGATAGTACTCAATTAGTCAAGTTAGAAGCCTGTCTTAAGGAAATCAAAGCTTGGATGACTTGTAATTTCCTGCTGTTAAATTCAGAGAAGACTGAAGTCATTCTTGTTGGTCCAAAAAAACCTTAGAAATACCTTTCCAAATCAAACTTTCAGTTTGAATGCGGTTACTCCTTCTCTTAATAGCTCTGTGAGGAACCTTGGAATTATTTTTGATCAAGATCTGTCCTTCAATTCACATATTAAATTCGTTTCTAAGACTGCCTTCTATCATTTGCATAATATTGCCAAGATTAGGAGCATCTTGTCTCAGAGTGATGCTGAGAAACTGATCCACGCTTTTGTTAGCTCTAGGTTAGATTATTGTAATTCTTTATTATCAGGTTGTCCTAGAACATCTTTAAAAAGTCTTCAGCTGATCCAAAATGCTGCAGCAAGAGTTTTAACAGGTACTAGAAAGAGAGATCATATCTCTCCGGTTCTGGCCTCCCTTCATTGGCTTCCCATAGAGTTTAGAATTAAGTTTAAAATCCTTCTTCTTACTTACAAAGCTCTAAACAATCAGGCTCCTTTTTATTTAAAAGATCTGATACTACCGTATTATCCTAACAGAGCACTACGCTCCCAAAATGCAGGACTACTTGTAATACCCAGAATCTCTGAAAGTACAATGGGAGGCAGAGCCTTCAGTTATCAAGCTCCTCTCCTGTGGAATCAGTTGCCAATCTAGATTCGGGAGTCAGACTCTATCTCTGTTTTTAAGAATAGGGTTAAAACCTTCCTTTTTGATATAGCCTACAATTAGGGAGGGATCTTGTGTTTCTGAACCCTCCCTTAGTTATGCTGCTAATAGGTTTAGACAGCCAGGGGACCTCCAATAATGCACTGGGCTTCACTCCTTTCTTCACTCTCAATGAAATATTTTTTTTGCTGGTCATTAACATCTGTTAATGACCCGCTGGGCATACGTTTCAGTATTTATTTTCGTTTTATATTCCTATGTAGTTACTTCTGCATACCCTTTTCCCCTGTTCATTCATTCATTCATCTAAAAAAATAATAAAATAATGCTATAGACTCCAACACTAAGTCTGCAATTAAAATGGGACTATGGATGGAATTAAAAAAAAAACTATTAATGAATCATCATATAAATAAAATGACAGGTGATTATATTTTGACTGTTACACCTCTCTCCATTAAAATAACATAAAATCCCGTTAAATGTCACTTAATTTTTGACACCACATCAGCGCTGTTTGATTCCCACAATAGTAAGAGAACCAATAAATCTTGGAGAATGATTAAGCACGGAGCAGAAAATCAAGAACAGTAAATTTCTCAATGAAGAGATTTTTTTTTTCTTTTGGGCTGTCACATTTTTGGGAGATTATATATACAGTATATACTGTATATGTAGCAGGCAGAGAGTAGACAGACTCCGACTGAAAATTTCACAAAAAAACCTTTATTCCACGGACCAAGAAAATGTTTTTTATACAGAAAAAAAAACACATTTGTGCAACAGCACAGCCTGGTGGTAGAAAAATAACACTGCAAAGACACAAAACCACCCACCAAACCACACCCATCACCTGCAAACAAACCCACAAATGTCCATTTTATATATATATATAATTTTTTTTTTAAATATATATATATACTAAAATATATACTTTAATAGGACTTCAGGTTATGGCTGCCACGTAGGACGGACGTGTCTCGCTCTGCTCTGCTCCTGGAGAAAAAAAATCGGCAAATAACTCTCTCATTTGGGACAGAACGTATCCCAGCATTTGGGCGAGGATATGTCGGCGAAGCCTAAGGCTGGAAAACCAGGAAAAGGAAAAAGCGAGCCGCCGAAACAGTCCAAATTAACGGACTTTCAGGTCTGTGACGCAGCAAACAAAACTCCATATATGGCGGAGGAGGCTGGCAACGCTGCGATTTCTGCGGGGAATGGCGCAGATGCGCTGATGGCAGCCATGAGTTCAATGAGAGCGGACTTTTCCTCTAGATTTGATGGGATTATGACAGCGTTGGAAGGAATAAGAAAAGAATTGGGTGACTGTGTAGAACGAACGGCGCAGATGGAGCTCCGTCTCGCTAGTGCTGAAGATGACGTCACCCGTCTTCAATTAAAGGTGCGCACTTTGGAAAAAAAAAATAAATCTCTGGAAGATAATATTTTGGATTTGGAATCTCGGTCGAGACAGAATAATTTGAGGCTGGTGGGTCTTCCAGAGGAATCAGAAGGTCGGGACGTATGTTCCTTTCTGGAAAAGTGGATTCCGGAGGTGCTGGGCAGCGAGGAGTTGCAATCAGCAGTGGTTCTGGAAAAAGCACATCGTATTGGCCCACGGAGAGATAAGGGACCGCCGAGGACCTTAATTATGAAGTTTCTTAGCAACAGAGACAGGATGAAGATCTTCAACGCTGCACGTGCTAAAGGAGAGATTAAACACCAGGACCAGCAGGTGCGGTTCTACCCAGATTTGGCCACAGGAATCCAGCAATTGAGGAAGCAGTTTGATCCTGTACGTAAGGAGCTGCGCAACCTTGGGATTCGTCATGGTGTAATCTATCCTGCGAGACTGCTGACCACGTATGAGGGCAGAACCCACATCTTCAAGACCCCAGAGGAGGCGCAGGAGTTCATCAAGAAGATCAAAGAAGAAGAAGAGACTGGTGGGAGCTAAGCATGAACAAAATATAAGGTAGAATAATTAAGCATTTGCACAGGCATCTGACTGACTTGAAGTAAATAGTAAGTTTACAAAATATAGATTGTATTATATATTAAAAAAAACAAAACAAACAAAAAAAAAAAACTATGATGTACAAAGTTGTTAAAAATTTTGGAGTTAAGTTGGAAAACTACAGAGGAGAGTTAATGTTACGTCATTAAAAGCAGTAGAGTTAGGGTGATTGGGAGGATGAAGAAGGAGTGGCTTAGGCTGTTCCCCGTGGGTGTGGAACGGTCGATGGCTATATCGGGAGACAGAATTTTTCTTTTGATTTTGGGGGGTTTGCCACAAGTGTGGGAAGGGGAAATTTGTTTGTGTGTAGTTTGTAGGATGAATGTTCAACCACTCATGTTTTTGCTTCTCTGTATGAGCATGTTTACACTGCAAGGTAATCCCAAACTCTCTATTGATCATGGACCAAAGTGTTAATCTTAATTTAACTTCATGGAATTGCAGAGGTCTACAAAATTTAAAAAAACTTAAACAAGTTATGAATAAAATAAAGGACATGGGTTCAAGAATTGTGTTTTTACAAGAAACTCATCTGATAGAGGAGGATGTTAAAAGAATTAGGAGTAGATGGCAGGGAAGTGTATTCACCTCTTCATTTTCATCCCGAGCCAGGGGAGTTATGACTCTCATACATAAATCAGTTCCTTTTCAAGTGAAAAATGTAATTGGAGACAAATTTGGAAGATATGTAATCATTCAAGGTTCTTTGCTATTAGAAAATATAAATCTTGTGAACTTATATGGTCCCAATATAGATGATCAGAAGTTCTTTGCTAATTTATTTCTCATCTTATCATCACTTACAGGGCAACATATAATAGCAGGGGATTTTAATTGTACATTGAATCCAGGTGTGGATAGATCAACAGGACTGGATTGTACGCACATTGGATGTAGGATGACTATTAATCATTTTATGAAAGAATTGAGATTGTTAGATATATGGAGAGAAATGAAACCACAAGTTAAAGCCTATTCTTGTTATTCCAGTACCTACAAGACATTCTCACGTATTGATTATTTTTTGATTTCCACAGAATTAAGGTCCAAGATTCAAAACTGCTTTTATGATAACATCGTGATCTCTGATCATGCACCCTGTTGTCTAATATATGTAGATAAAAAATTGACAAAGGAATCAGGTAGATGGCAATTTCAGCATAAATGGCTTCAGGATGAGGAATTTGTCAAGTATATAGAAAAACAGATAGACGAGTTCTTTGACATCAATACTACACAAACATCAGCATGTGTAAAGTGGGAGGCTTTCAAAGCTTTTATTAGGGGACATATTATTAGTTATACAGGATCAAAATCTAAGAAGACTCGAGAGGAGAGAGCTAAATTGGAACATAAAATAAAAAATCTTCAGGAAAAAGCGTATGCAGGAAGTGACCCAAGGTTGGAGAATGAATTACTGATTTTGAGAGCTGAATACGACAAAAAATCAGCGAATAGAGCTGCCTCGAGTCTTCTAAGATTGAAACAATCTTTTTATGAACAAGGTGAAAAATCAGGAAAATTATTAGCATGGCAGATTAAACAATTGGAAATTAAAACACCAATTACCAGTATTATAAGTAATGGACAGGTAGTTATAGATCCTTTAGAAATTAATAGAGCCTTTAGAGATTACTATGAAAAATTATATGATACCAAAAATGAACCTGATTTAACAAAACTAAATGGGTTTTTGAACGAACTATCTATACCGTGTATTCCAAATGAAAACAGGGAGATATTGGAGTCTAAAATTAGTCAAGAAGAAGTTGGGCTAGCCATTGATAATATGAAATCAGGAAAAAGTGCAGGACCAGATGGTCTTCCAGTTGACCTTTATAAAAAATTTAAGAATAAATTAATAAAACCTTTTTTGGAAATGGTTTTAGAAGCATTTCAAAATAATAATTTACCATCATACATAAATAATGCCTTAATTATACTGCTGCCAAAACCAGGTAAGCCCTCTAATAAATGTGAAAATATGAGACCAATAAGCCTATTAAACGCCGACCTTAAGATAATCTGTAAAATTTTAGCAAGACGAATACAAGAAATTTTACCAAATATTATTAATCGAGATCAGAATGGCTTTATAAAGGGTAGACAAGGCTTCCATAATGTAAGAAGACTATTTAATATTATTTATTTTAATAAAGAAGCACCGGATACAGCTCTCCTATCATTGGACGCCAAAAAGGCCTTTGATAGAGTTGAATGGCCCTTTCTTTTTGAAGTCCTACAAAGGTTTGGACTTGGAAATAATTTCATAAAATGGGTTCAAATAATATACAATAATGCTACAGCAGAAATCCTAACAAATAACAATATTTCAAAACCAATAAAAATCAATAGAGGATGTCGACAAGGCTGTCCACTTTCACCTTTACTGTTTACTATGGCAATTGAACCTTTAGCGATAGCGATACGTTTACATTCACAAATATATGGAATTAAAGTTGGACCAACAGAACATAAAATCTCCCTGTACGCCGATGATATAATTTTGTTTATGTCGAATCTAAAAAAATCAATTCCAACCTTGTTGAATTTAATAAAGAATTTTGGGGAAATATCAGGATATAAAATAAATAAAACTAAATCTTCAATATTAATGCTAAATGAGACCCAGAGAAATCACCCAGCCCCTGAGGTAAATCAATTCAATGTTGTAAATCAGTTTAAATATTTAGGAATCCAAATTATGCCTAAGCTAGAATCAGTCGCCAGTGTCAACTATGAAGCCTTAATGTCAGATATCAGTGAGTTAACTCAGAGATGGATGTCACTACCAATGTCGATGATCGGGAGAATCAATATACTTAAAAGTAATATTTTACCTAAAATACTTTATTTATTTCAATACATTCCCTTATCACCACCTTTAGATCTATTCTCAAGAATAAAAAAAAAGTTAGTGGAATTTATATGGAACAACAGGAGGGCTAGATTACGTTTGTCTTTATTATATTTACCATTTGATCGTGGAGGTCTGAAATGTCCAAATTTTATGTTGTATTATTGGTCGGCACAACTGAGGTCTATGACATATTATTTTTCATCAAATGATCTCCCTCACTGGACTGAAATGGAATCATACAATTTACCTTTACCTCTTCCCATATTCATATACTCAGATTCGGCAAAAAAATTACAAAAACAAGTTAAAAATCCATTTGTAAAGCATATGATCAAAATATGGTGTGAAGCTAAAAACTATTTAAAAGAACCACAGTTATTGTCACAATTTAGTCCAATATGGGGTAATCAATATTTTAAACCGGGGAGAGCGGACGCTGTATTTAAAGTATGGAATTTAAAAGGGATACAAAAGATTCAGGATTTATATTTGCCATGTGCAGACAACATAATGTCTTTTGAAGAGCTGAGGATCAAATTTAATCTCAATAGAACACATTTTTTAAAATATCTTCAACTTAGAAACTTTATTCGATCAAATCAAAATAAAGCTCTCACTCGACCTATTTATTCATCCTTGGAAAAAATGATGATGAAAGATAGTAAAAGAAAGGGTATTATTTCAGAGTTTTATAACTCATTGACACTATCTTCAAGTGAAAATTCACTGAAAAGATTAAACTACTGGAAAGAAGATCTGCAAATTGAAATTTCAGAGGAACAATGGGAATTGGCTTGTACAGAAGCTCAAACCAAATCAATAAATGCACGCCTTAAATTGATACATTTCAAATGGTTAATGCGGATGTATGTTACACCGGAGGAGTTAAATAGATATAACAAAAATATACCAGATACATGCACAAAATGCATGGAAAGTAAAGGAACCCTATTTCATTGTTTATGGGAATGTAGATTAATAAGAATGTTTTGGGAAGAGGTGAGGGTAACAATTGAAAAAATAATCTCAAAACAAATCATATTGAATCCTAAACTGTTTTTGTTGGGTCTGTACCCAGAAAAGCATAATTTTAATAAAAGTGAAAGAACATTCATAGACCTCAGTTTGCTTAATGCCAAAAAATGTATTGCACTATTATGGAAAAAGACTCATAGACCAGATGTGACTCAGTGGTTAAGACAGATGTTAACAAACCTTCCATTAGAAAGAATAACATATATACTAAAATCAAAGGAAATTGTGTTTGAGAATATATGGAGACCTTTTATTGATTATGTAAAAAATTTAAACATAACTCTTGAAGAAGAAGGTGAATGATGTGTGTGGACCTAGTAAATTCCAAACTGGTGAACATAATATGTATACTTATGTATTGGATTGTCTAGACTAAACAGAGGAGCATTGTTGAAGATTTGATTTTGTTGGTGGTTGTTGGTGTTTTTAGTGCATTTTTTTTTTTTGTAGTACTTTAGTGTTAGTGTTTGATTGTTTGTATCATGTTTGTTAAAAAAAAAAAAAGGTTCAATAAAGATATTGTGGAAAAAAAAAATATATACTTTAATATATATTAAAATATACTCAGATTAAAAAGTGTTCCTTTAATCTTAGTAAGCTGGACTAGCCTGCCACAATTTCGATATCCAGCTTATTTTTTTCCCATTAAAATCTGCTGTGTTTTCAAAGTGTTCCCTTTATTTTTTGGAGCAGTATATATATATATATATACAGTATATATACTGTATATATATATACAGTTGTGGCGGTTCGTTTTAACCCCACAACAGACTAAGGACACTCAGCCCTCTTTTCTCTGTTTTTCTGCTGCATTACTGAGAAGCAATGTGCCATTCATGTATTTGTGATGCAAACATGCATGTGTTGTGATGTAATGCGCCATTCTGTATAGTGTGCATATGGCTTGTCCTTACTGTGCTTTTTCTGAGCATCTTAGATGTGCTTTGGTGTATTAATGTCTACAGGTAGACGAGTTTCTTCTGTCTCACCTATGTGATGTTAATCGATGCCTTTCATCCTTTGTACTCATGCGTCCTGTCCTTACTGTGACCTAGAGACTCAGATCAATATGTAGATGTGCTTGTTAGCCTCTTTGTCTTGCACTTAGAGCGAGGTCTAGCTAATCTGCCCATTGTGATGTATGGCTTACAAATGCAAATACCTCCTGCCTGTTCTGTTGTCCCTTTGATCATTCTAGACTGTGGGGTATGTCTTTTTGATGTATTGTTATGATCAAGTATTTAAGGTGCAACTCTGTAACGCAATCTCTCTCTTACTCTCTCACTCTGATCCTGCAACAGGTGGACACACGTGTCCGCCTCTCCTTCTCTGAGAGCCTAGGGATCCCGCTCCGGGCTGCTCCACTATGCACCGGAGAGGGGATCCCGTGAAGGTGGTATGATTTAATAAAACCTGCTTAAAACCACAGCATCGCTGCTTATTTTAGCATGCCGCCTCACAGTATATATATACCATACATTAAAAAAAATTAAAAAAACATGTCATAATGCTCTCATCCGACCTATTCATCCTTGGAAAAAATTTTGACGAAAGATAGTAAGAGAAAGGGTATTATTTCAGAGTTTTATAACTCATTGACACAATCCTCAAGTGAAAACTCACAGAAAAGATTGAATTATTGGAAAGAAGACCTGCAAACTGAAATCTCAGAGGAACAATGGGAATTGGCTTGTACAGAAGCTCAAACCAAATCAATAAATGTACGTCTTAAATTGATACATTTTAAATGGTTAATGCGGATGTATGTTACACCGGTGGAGTTAAATAGATATAACAAAAACATACCAGATACGTGCACAAAATGTATGGAAAGTAAAGGAACCCTATTTCATTGTTTATGGGAATGTAGAAAAATTAGAATGTTTTGGGAAGAGGTTCAATTCAATTCAATTCAATTCAACTTTATTTAAATAGCGCCATTTCACAACAACAGTCATCTCATAGCACTATCAACTGTAGGGGGAACCCCCACAGTTGCAGAAAGACCCCAGCAATCAGGCGATCCCCTGTGAGCAAGCACTTGGCGACGGTGGAGAGGAAAAACTCCCTTTTAACAGAAAGAAACCTCCAGCAGGACCAGGCTCAGGGAGGGGCAGTCATCTGCTGCAACTGGCTGGGGGGTGAGGGGATAGAGAAGAAGAAAAGAACAGACATGTAGAGAGCAAACAGCACGATGGGGACTCAATCTATGGGAGAGAACAAACAAATGTTAATGACCAGCAAAAAAAATATTTTATTGAGAGTGAGAAAAGGAGTGAGGCCCAGTGCATTACTGGAGGTCCCCCGGCTGACTAAACCTATTAGCAGCATAACTAAGGGAGGGTTCAGAAACACATGATCCCTCCCTAATTGTAGGCTATATCAAAAAGGTAGGTTTTAGCCCTATTCTTAAAAACAGAGATCAAGTCTGACTCCCGAATCCAGATTGGCAGCTGATTCCACAGGAGAGGAGCTTGATAACTGAAGGCTCTGCCTCCCATTGTACTTTTGGAGATTCTAGGTATTACAAAAGTAATCCTGCATTTTGGCAGCGTAGTGCTCTGTTAGGATAATACGGTAGTATCAGATCTTTTAAATAAAAGGAGCCTGATTGTTTAGAGCTTTGTAAGTAAGAAGAAGGATTTTAAACTTAATTCTAAACTCTATGGGAAGCCAATGAAGGGAGGCCAGAACCGGAGAGATATGATCTCTCTTTCTAGTACCTGTTAAAATTCTTGCTGCAGCATTTTGGATCAGCTGAAGACTTTTTAAAGATGTTTTAAGACAGCCTGATAATAAAGAATTACAATAATCTAATCTTGAGCTAACAAAAGCGTGGATCAGTTTCTCAGCATCACTCTGAGACAAGATGCTCCTAATCTTGGCAATATTACGCAAATGATAGAAGGCAGTCTTAGAAACAAATTTAATATGTGAACTGAAGGACAAATCCTGATCAAAAATAACTCCAAGGTTCCTCACAGAGCTATTAAGAGAAAGAGTAACCGCATCCAAACTGAAAGTTTGATTTGGAAAGGAATTTCTAAGGTTTTTTTGGACCAACAAGAATGACTTCAGTCTTATCTGAATTTAATAGCAGGAAATTACAAGTCATTCAAGCTTTGATTTCCTTAAGACAGGCTTCTAACTTGGCTAATTGATTACTATCATCTGGCTTCATTGACAGGTATAATTGTGTGTCATCTGCATAACAATGAAAATGTATACAGTGCTTTCTAATAATGTTGCCTAGCGGAAGCATATATAAACTAAAAAGAGTAGGGCCTAGCACAGATCCCTGTGGAACTCCATAACTGAGCTTTGAGTTGAAAGAAAATTCATTATTGACATGAAAGGAAGCATATATAAACTAAAAGAGTTTCACTCACTCACTACAAGAGGTGAGGGTAACAATTGAAAAAATAATTTCAAAACAAATCCTATTGAATCCTAAATTGTTTTTGTTGGGTCTGTATCCAGAAAAGCATAACTTTAATAAGAGTGAAAGAGCATTCATAGACCTCAGTTTGCTTAACGACAAAAAATGTATTGCACTACTGTGAAAAAAGACTCATAGACCAGATGTGACTCAGTGGTTAAGACAGATGTTAACCACTTGCACTCCGGGCAATTTTCCTAAAAATGCCAAAAAATAACGTGCCCAAAGTAAATCGAAAGCGGTTATTCAACCCTTTGCAGCATCTTCATGGGGTTGGTCTCATTTAAAAGAAAACACTTTGAATTTTTTGGCAAAAAAAACATAATCTCTCTACGTGCTCCGGCCACTGAGTTACAGTCATCTAAACATACTGAACTTGAAGAAAAAAAAATTGGACACAGTGTTTTTTTGGATACAAATGCTTGTAAATAACACACAGCTGTCCGATCCGGCTGGAAAATGCAACAGAAATGTAGAACCAAGTGTTATCCAGCTGAGATCCAAATTTGGTAACAATACCACAAAAAAATGAATATTTTACACAGCTTTGTTCTCAGGCTGTTCCCAGGCGTTATGGAACTGTGCCAAATTGTGCCAAATGGCACAGTTTGGAAAGACGTCTGTAACTTTTGAATAATTCAATGTAGAATCTTCATTTTAGGCTCTAATGAAAGGTCACACTCAGGGCTGTGTCTGTGTGTGGGCGGGGGGTCGTTCCCCCCCCCCCGCTACCAAGGACCAAATTCGGCCCTCTACATGACGGATTACACTCTTTTTTTTTTTTTTTTTTCCTTGCATGTTTTCACAGCGGCTCCCCCCCCCCCTCGCTACTGTGTGTGTGTGTGTGTGGGGGGGGGACCGTGAACGGACCGTGAACGCCCCCCCCCCCCTCGCTACAGAAGAGGGCCATCGCTACATGATGGAATAGACTGATATGCTTCCTCCCCGCGGACCGGGGAGCGTTCGGACCGTGCCCGCCCCCCCGTGCCCCCCCCGCTCCTCTTCTGCAGACCGTGAGGGGCGTTCACGGTCCGTTCACGGTCCCCCCCCCACACACACACACACAGTAGCGAGGGGGGGGGGCCGCTGTGAAAACATGCAAGGGAAAAAAAAAAAAAAAAAAAGTGTAATCCGTCATGTAGAGGGCCGAATTTGGTCCTTGGTAGCGGGGGGGGGGACGACGACCCCCCGCCCACACACACACACACACACACACAGCCGTGAGTGTGACCTTTCATTAGAGCCTAAAATGAAGATTCTACATTGAATTATTCAAAAGTTACAGACGTTTTTCCAAACTGTGCCATTTGGCCGTTTATCGCGGCGCACGCACTTCGTGCGCAGTACAGTTATAATTTACCGATCGGTCAAAAGTCATTTTTGGATTACAGTTTTCAGGGATAAATAATAATTTAGCTTATAACACCTTACCTCTTCAAAGCAGCAGAGTCGTGGCGAACAGCTCTTCCCACGCGTCAGACGAACGCGACGCTGCTCCGCTCGTGGATCCCGATCAACATAATTCCATTACATATTGCCGTTTTGGCGAATGATTTACGACTTTTGTCGTCGGCCTCCGTCTATTCTGCTGGAATGAGTGCGGGTCCCACTTGTGGGTGTTCTCCATGCTGCTGGGTGAGCCTGGGTCTGTAGGAGATTCTACAGAGTCCTTCTGCAGCAGTAAATATCGCTTCACCCAGCCTGAATTTCTGTGCTTCAATTGGCTCCTGCGTTCACAGTAGGCGGGTCCTCCTTCCTAGATTTTCATTCATTGGCTCCTCAAGGTTTCAGAAACCCAATTCAAGGCTCTTATTAGTCGAATGAGAGGTCAATCAGATGAACTAATCTGTTCGCGGCTGTGTTTGCAGATTTTTTTTTCAGTGGCACTCGGAGGGCACACCACCTACACCATCACCATCAATATCCTTATCATGCGTTATGCGCACGAGGGCGCACGAGCGCGCTCTCGCGCGCCCTCGTGCGTCATAGGACGCAGAGACTTGCCCGCCCGCGGAACAACGGAGCGCAAGTGGTTAACAAACCTTCCACTAGAAAGAATAACATACATACTGAAATCAAAGGAAATTGTGTTTGAGAATATATGGAGACCTTTCATTGATTATGTAAAGAATTTAAACATAATTTTTGAGGAAGAAGGTGAATGACGTGTGTGGACCTTGTAAATTCCAAATTGGTGAATGTATAATATGTATACCTATGTAATGGATTGCCTAGACTAAACAGAGGAGCATTGTTGAAGACCTGCCTTTGTTAGTGGTTGTTGGTGTTTTTAGTACAATTTTTATTTTTAATTTTTAAAAAAAATTTTTTTTACATTACTTTAGTGTTAGTGTTTGATTGTTTGTGTTATGTTTGTAAAAAAGGTTCAATAAAAAATATTGTGGGAAAAAAAAAACATGTCATACACACCATGTTATCACCCAACAAATACGCTACATTGTCCTCTTACATATATATTGTAAGAGGACAATGAGGAACTATTACAAATTGAGGACAACTTTCACCAATGTTTATTTCCAAACGTCAGCAAATTTTCAGCATGTTGAAAATTCTCAACAAATACAGCTTTCACCAACGTTTGCCAACAAACACCAACTTTTATCAACTTTTGCCAGCAGAGCCAGACATTTGCCAGAACGTTAGTAAAAGATGGTCCAAACGTTGTAGTGTGAATCCACCCAAAAAAGCAGGTCCAGGATGGCAGGAAGCCTCCACAAACGCTCATCTTTTTATGAGCATCACCTGACACTGATGTCAGCTGAACTGTGTTGGCAACTGCTACACATATGCTAGCCTAAGTTGGCAAGTTTGACAGTGCTGAATGCAACACTGGCAAATGCTAGCAAAAGTTCGTAAAAATTTGTAAAAGTTGGTGTGTGCTCATGAACATAATTTCACCAACGTTTGGACTGATTTCTTTGATTTTTCAAAATATCAGTAAAAGTCGGTCCAAACGTTATAGTGTGAACCCAGCTTTATGTGGTGCTGTAAAAAAAAAAAAAACACCTAAGGTTATTTTTAGAGAAAATGGAGCAGTTTATGAAGGTGAGGAGAGACAGGACATCTGTAATAACTTTATCATCATCATCATTCATTCATTCATCTTCTTCCGCTTAATCCTGTTCGGGTTGCGGGGGGGGGCTGGAGCCTATCCCAGCATCTTTGGGCGAGAGGCAGGGTACACCCTGGACAGATCGCCAGTCCATCACAGGGCTAACACAGAGAGACAGACAACCATTATACTGATCTTAAATGTCCATCACATCTGAAGTGATAATCAGATTTTTCTGATCCCCCCCCCCCCCTTTTTTCTGGTTTATTTCTGAGGTCCACGGTGGAGAACCTGCAGGAACTGAGGGTCAGCCGTGGAGAGAACGGGCTGGACTCAAGATTTATAAAACTGATATTTGACTGAAATAACCACAATAAAAGAGATGTGATGAATTGTTTTATTGATTGTGATTTTTTTAGCAGTTTACTTTGCAAACTGAAACAAGCTAAATTAAAATATTGCATGTTTACTGTTAATAGAAAAACTGCCTTTCATTGAAGTAGTTTGTTGAAAAAGATGATTTTTTGCAAGATAATTCTAAAAGACTTTCAAATATTTATTACACACAGAGTGAAACATTTTAAACCTGATTTAATATTGATGATAATGATTATAGTTTTTAAGATTAAATGACAAATCATGATTTTCTAATTTAATGAGATGCACCATTACAACTGAGATGAAGCTGAAAATGGAATCTGTTCTACTGCTGCTGAACATCACTGAGGGTCATCATCCTACAGTACAGGACTGTGGTCTGCTTTAGAACATTAAAAACCAAATATCAGAGCTGATACAAGGCACAACATCTAATTATTTAGCTACATAATGTTAATAAATGATAACCGTAATCTTTCATATTTTCTACTGCTCATGTAATTAAGAAAATATTTTAGAGTTCAATCTAATTGATATACGTATTTAAAATAATAATTAATTGATCTATTTTGTTGTTTTAATTTATCTTAATTTTACCTGCTGACTTTAACATGAGTTAAAGTCTTATTTTATCTGGTCATGGTCCGCTTTCTGTCTGATGAAGATTTTCAAGTAAAAGGTAAAGAAAATACAATAACAAAAAAGATTTAAAAAAATAAAGTTCTATCGCTGTCAAAAATGTCAGCAAAAAAACTCAACTGATGCTGTCATGGTTGCTAGGCAATAGGGTAGTGCATTGTTATGCAAACACACGTCCTCCAAAGACTAGACCGTCTCATTTAACAGTCATAAATCGGCCTTTAGATGCAGCCTACCCGACCACTGAGTGCTCTGGCCTCCAGGGCCACGGTCTACAAGGCTGCAACACCTGAATTGAGACACAGCCCAAGATTTGGCCGAAGACTCAGGAGAAGGCTAATGCTAGCTTAGCATCATGGTTGGTGTTTCCATGGTAACAGGTGTTACTAGAACTGCCTCTTGCATTGTGGGTAACGTAATGCATGTATGGTGTTGTGGGGCAAGAGTGGGCAGAAGTAAAGAGATGCGCCAGAATATAGCCAGTTGTTCCATTAAGGTGACAATTTAGCTCCATAAACGCATGAAGGCAGACCTGAGTGTGAAAATATCTACAAAGGAATAGCTCTGTACATGAATGTCATCTGCTCAGAAGAATAAAGGTACTGTTCTGCAACTGCCAGTCCTCCATCTCCTTCGGCTTTGTGGACTGCCCAGACGAGAAGGATAGTTACCGACCTCAAGCCAAATAAACCAGAGTCTCTCTACCACTGTTAAGGGACATTTTAAAGTCTGGAAAAAAAGGTGACAATGGGGGATCATCCTGGGATTTTTCTGCAAAGCAAGGAAATGATAAAAAGGACTAAGGAGCATGAGAAAAATCGCAGCAACCAGAGCTAATGCTAACATAACTAGCCACAATGCTAGTACCAACCCATTCTTGGTAGATACAACCGGGACTGTTCAAATGTCTTTCCATTCCCACACCAGTGTGCGAGTGGCAAGAGAGGGAAGGTAGTCAACCAGCTTGGCCTGAAGTGGCCACTTACAGCCCCGCCACAAAGACCTACTGGGCGCAATATAAAAGACTGTACCTGAAAGATGGAATCCTGTTAAGGACATTTCACTGTACCGAGGGAGATGAATTCTATTCTCAGATTTTGCTCCCACACAAGTATCGCCAGGCTGTGATGGAGCAGCTGCACAGTGGGCCAGTTGGGGGTCATTCTGGGGTAGAAAGGACTCTAGCCCGTCTCAAAAACAAATATTATTGGTATAATATGAGGGATGATGTCACTTTGTGGAGCTGCACCTGCACCAGCTGTGCTGCAAAGGTTAGACCTAGGAAAACTCCCTGTGCTGCCATGGATACAGTATGCGTGGGTGCTCCCATGGAAAGAGTTGCAGTTGATTTGATGGGACCTTTGAATGAAACTGATAGACACAATCGGTACATACTAGTAGTGCAGAACTATTTCAGCAAATGGGTGGAAGCTTACCCTGTCCCCAGTGAGCGAGCAGAGACCGTGGCAGAGAAAACTGTGACTGAATGGGTGTGCAGGTATGGGGCTCCCCAATCTCTGCATAGTGATCAGGGCACCAACTTTGAATCAGCTGTGTTTCAAGGCATGTGTGAACTGTTGGGAATTGAAAAGACACACATCATCCCCTTTCATCCACAGTCAGACGGGCAAGTTGAATGTTTTAATGCCACCTTACAGAAAACCCTTGCCATTACCACAGAACAATGTCATTGGGACTGGGATATCATGATTCCATATGCAGTTATGGCTTATCGCACTACAATGCACAGCTCCACAGGACTGACACCAAACATGATGCTTTTTGGATGGGAAACAACTGAGCCCATTGATTTGGTCTCTGGTCATCCCCCCAACACTGACTGCCTAAAGACACCGGTCGCCTGGAGCTCACACACCAATTGGCTCAGGAGGCTCTGGGGAAGTCTGTTGAGCGAGCTAAGCAGCAGTACAACAAGAACGTTTGTCAAGTTCAGTACAAAGTTGGGAGATGCAGTATGGTATCTGATTAAAGGTACCAGAAGAGTGAGAAATAAAATAAGGAAATTCCTGCCAGCCTACGAGGGACCCTATTTTGTTGTGGGACTGTTAGATGACTTAGTCTACCGCATTAAGAGGGGGCCCAGAGCCAAGGCTAAGATTATCCTGTTGTGTCCATAATTATAGAAATAACGAGGTATCAATAACTCGATTAACAGGGCTTTATTACAGGATACAACTATGTACAATAAGGCTTACGGCACTTGCCTGCATGCCAGGTGGCTCCCACGACGAAAGAGGCAGAGCCTCTTCCGCCCACCTCCTTTACACCATGAGTGGTGTCACTACTGGAAACCAGCAGTTAGCCACCCCAGTCTATCCCACGTCCAACCCGGCCGCCATTTTACTACTACCAGCCTTTTCCATAACTAATATCCCCCCCCCTTAAAAAAATGTCAGGCACACAAACAACCCACCCTAATTTGTCTCCCGACTCGTGCTCTAAAAGGGGAAGAAAATATGTACAAAATTAAACAAATTCCTATCCATTCACACAACTGAGGCTGGGGGGCCAGGTAGACTGCCAGCGCCCCCTACACGGCTGAGCGGGGTAGTCTGCCGCCAGAGAAAGAAGAGTCCAATAAAATAAAACAAAGCCTTGTTTCTATCTCAAAATAATCCCATGAACAGTACTGCACAAACATTACATACAAAATCACAATATACACATACTATTGGCGGCCCCCCACCCCAACACCCACCCTGTGACAGGCACACACAGAGAAACAAACGTGTTGGGCATTCCAAATCTACATAAATAACCAATTAAACATTAGCAAACTAAATCATCGGTACTCAATTAGGCACACCACGACTCTGGCTATTAAAATTCATCATGTAAACACTCAAATCAGGTTCACAAGAAAACATTTCAATGTACCTCCCGTACGCGCTTCTTTTTTTTTTTTTGAAGCAAATTTACCAGGGCACCAAACAGCAAAGACTACACACACAGGATTAGGGCAAAACACAATAGACACACACAAAAACCCTCAGTCCCTGGATGGATCCCTCTCCAGGTGTCTCCATCTCTTAACCTCAGGGCTCCTGCTGCGCCGTCTCCTCTCCATCACTGGCAGCAGCAGATCCCTCGGGTGTCTCCAGGTATAGATGGACCTACGCCGGTGTGCCTCCATCCAGTCGGGCTCCACCTGGAACCGACTCTGGTCGTCCCACTGCTCATGTGGACTGTGATCCCGTCGTACTCAAGCATCAACCTTGGTCATTGAGGGAGCCCTCTTCCTCTTATCTGGATCACCAACCCTGCAACAGGCCTCCGTCACCGATCTCTCCGGCTCGTGGGCTCATTTCGATCTCCTCTTGGCAGGCCGTTGCTGGGAGCACTTTACAATCACCACGCTCCGTGGTCTCGCCCCTTTCTCTCCCAGCGTGGGCACCTCGTCCCTATGACCCTCATCGGGGGTCCCGGCGTGCCATCCGGAACCCTCATCCAGGGCAGCCTGCATGACGGCATCGGGTCCATCCCGAGACGGCTCCGCGTGGCGCCGAATGTGCTCTCCCTCTAAAACTCTGTCCAGCCAGTCTAAATCCCACACCTCAGCACCCCCCACCACTGGAACAGGCCAGCCCCAAAGTCCACATCCGGACCATTCTTCACCCGACACGTTAGATATGGAGAACCCAAGGCCGTAAAACAGGTTACACCCCACAACATTGACTCCAGACGCTGAAACGTTGATGCGGACTCTGGGCACCACACTCTCCTTATACCGAGCCTCCATCTCCACATAGCCCAAAATGGCCAACCTGTTCCATCCATATCCAAAATACTCTCCATATTGCCTCCTAATCTGTCGGTGGGGAAACAGTCTCTCCATGGTCGCCAGGTTCAAGACGGAAATAGCCGCTCCAGTATCCACCAAAAGTGGAACCCTGACGCCATCTAGCGTGACAGTGCAACCGATCCTCCCCATCGTCTCCAGGGAGACGGTATGCACAATTGTCGAAGTCTTCTGCGCAGCACCTGGTTCACCCCTACGGCTCCTGCATATGAAGTTAGTGCACATCCTGGCAAAATGGTTCAACACACCGCACTTGCCACAATGCTTTCCTTTCGCCAGGCACACCCTGGACTTATAGCGGTGCTCAGTGGACCCACAGCCATAATATTTTGGCGTACCTGGGGAGGACCTTATCTTGACCACGGAGGCAAAACCATCCTCTCCACATTCACCATCACAAGGGTCCAGGATCAGTGCCTCAGCACGAGACTCATCTCCGTCCAGAGAAGCCCCTTCAGTAAGGCCTCTCGTGATCGTCTCTGCTGCCTCAAACTGTTGGGCAAACTCGATAGCTGCAGCTAACATCAACTCCCCTGGGTGTGTCAACAACCTGAACCGGCTGTCGGGCAGCGGATGTGCTCTGCCAGCTGGTCCTGAATCATCTCGTCCTCCAGGGGTCCAAACCTGCATTCCCTCACCAGCTCATGGAGGTCTGCCAAGAATCTTCTAACTGGCTCTCCCGACCACTGGCGGTGCTGTCGAAACTGAATGCGCTTAACCATGACGTTTTCCAGAGCTCTAAAGTCATTAGCTTCACTACCTTTAGCTTCGCCATTAGCTTCACTACCTCATCGAAGCTATCAGCACCTCCAAGGTTCTCTAGGATCCTCTGCCCTTCCATTCCCAAATTATGGACCAACACAGCTCTCGCTCGGAGCTTCTCCATCTCTCCCAGGTTTAAGACAACGAGATAGTTGGTAAAAGCAGCAAACCGAGGCCACGGCACGGGTGGCTCACCCGGGGCCTCCAAAAACGGCCGAAAGCTGGCAATGGAACTCTCCATTACCGCTTTTACCTCGTCGCCAAATGTTGTGTCCATAATTATAGAAATAACGAGGTATCAATAACTCGGTTAACAGGGCTTTATTACAGGATACAACTATGTACAATAAGGCTTACGGCACTCGCCTGTATGCCAGGTGGCTCCCACGACGAAAGAGGCAGAGCCTCTTCCGCCTTCCTCCTTTACACCATGAGTGGCGTCACTACCGGAAACCGGCAGTTAGCCACCCCGGTCTATCCCACGTCCAACCCGGCCGCCATCTTACTATTACCAGCCTTTTCCATATCTAACATATCCATTATGACAAACTTAAGCCCTACCACTCCCGAACACCGCTAGATACCACCGGAGTGGTGGCTCATTTGGTAGAGCATCCGCCCCACACCCGGGAGGCAGGGGTTCAAATCCCGGCCGGGTCATGCCGAAGACCATATAAAAGTGGAACTTCCTGCCGTCCAGCTTGGTGCTCAGCAATAAATGGAATGGAGGACGGAACTCTGTGGCGGCGCCTTGCATGGCAGCGGCCCTCTGATTCTGCACTTGGGGTGTGTGTGATTTACACTGTAGATAGGTAAAACACAATCTTGTTCTGCTGTACATGATTGGTTGTACGGCTGAATGACAATAAGGGTGACTTAATTTATAACAGTTGGGTCTTCCAAGCCTCAAATACACCTGCATCATCAAAGGTGCCGACGCTTGTTCTGAATGAAAATGAATCAGATGCCGACATTGGTCCACTCAACCTGTGGGATGTCTCATGGGACACAGAGGATTCTGCTGACGGGCCTTCATCAGATACCTGCTCGTCACCAACTCAACCCTCCAGCCCTCAGGTTCCAGACAGTCCCCGTCAGCCTCAACCAGGAGGGGCTGGCAGCCAACGTCCTGTGGGAAGGTCATCAGACCACTCCCAGTCCCTCCTGAACTCTGCAACTCACCGCAGGCCTAGGAGGGAGCACCGAGCTCCCAACATGTTTGGTGACTGGGTGAGTCACTGAACAGCACTAACTGCCAAGAAAGGTGATAACCTGAGTCAGGGTGCAGGCGGATCGCTGCCCTGTTCTCTCTCTCAAAAAAAAATGTATTCTTGTACTGTTGGAATGTTAAGTCCAAGTTGCTATCTTACTGTGTTATGAAGCTGCATACTAATTTTGTCACCTTAAAGTTAATGACTGCAGTCGTTATGCTGATGGACTCCTTTTGCCACCTAGTATGCATTTTTAGATGCGCCTGAGTAAGAGAAGAATTAACTCATAGCCTTTATTCACACTTGCCTTAATGTTGCACATGTTATACGCCTTCATATTCAGCAAGACTCCAGTGTAGTTCAAATGGGTGGTTTTCACTATGGAGTTTGAACACTCGCATTTGTTGTGGGCATTTCTTTTTGCTGCATTATATGAAGTAAGATCGAGCATGTCATACTCGTTATAGACTCTCCAGGGACACTGCCGATGCCCTAACTTGTCCCCCCTCAAGGACGCTCCATTCAGAGACCAGGGGAAGCGGGACAGTGTGCTATGGGCAATGCTGATGTGCTGTATAATGTCCTGTGTGGTTTTATTGATGCCTTTGTGTACTGTTGGGATGTTAAGGGGATAATCATCATCCAGAGTGGGGACAGTGTTACCGGAACTACCTCTTGCATTGTGGGCTCGTACTTCACTCTATATCGTCAGATAGAGTGACGATATAGAGTGAAGTATGAGGAGATGAAGAAGAGTGATGTCTGAAGCTAGAGTTGAGGTTCGATTGGACACAGCAATGATGATAG
This sequence comes from Pholidichthys leucotaenia, assembly GCA_020510985.1. Taxonomy (NCBI): domain Eukaryota; kingdom Metazoa; phylum Chordata; class Actinopteri; order Cichliformes; family Pholidichthyidae; genus Pholidichthys; species Pholidichthys leucotaenia. The sequence continues at coordinate 125,849,442 of CM035841.1, forward strand.
TATGGAAGTTAGGTTATTTCGCACCTCAGACAGAGACAATGAATACACATGGGAGAACAATGCCCAAGAGGGTGAGAGGGGGTTGAATGAAGTGTAGTGTAAATATCATGCTGTGTATGAGGGAAGGTGACTTGATATATAGAGAGGAGTGCTTGCTGTAACCAGTCAGTCTGTTCTGTGCTTGTGAGATGTGAGTGTGTAATAAATCGTCTGACATGAAGCTGCCTCTTCATTTACACACTCCACACTGGTGGCCCAAGACGTATTATGGAACACGAGGCGAGAACCCCGGAGCCGGCCCGGTCGGGAAGCCCCAGAGATGCAGCAGCCATTCCACAGACAGCCAGGACTGGAACCCCCAGCAATGCGTGTGCAGTTTCAGTCAAGCTACTGGATTTCTGGCAGCACAACCCGCGCTCTTGGTTCCACCACACCGAGGCCCAGTTCGCCCTCCGAGGAGTAACGGCAGACGACACCAAGTTCTACCATGTGGTAGCAGTGCTGGACTCCTGCACAGCCCAGCAGGTAGCGAGCCTGCTCGATCAGCCACCAGCCAGCAACAAATATGAGGCGCTCAAGGCTGCGATCACCCGGCACTACACGCTCTCGGAATGTGAGAGAGCGGAGAGGCTCCTGGCGCAGACCGAGTTAGGAGATGGGTCGGCCGTAGACCTGATGGAGAAGATGCTGGCGTTAATGGGCACGGACGACGGGCACTTTCTGTTTGCCCACCTTTTCCTCCGGAACCTTCCAACAGTGGCGAGAGCGGTTCTGGCCAATTCGCCGTTGCTGGCCGCGCGGGACTACCGTGCGCCAGCCCAGGAGGCAGACCGGATCATCCTCACCACCAGGGCGATCACAGTCAACGCGGCAGCGGCGGAGCCCAGCGAGACGACCAGAGGAGGCGAGGAGCCACCGACGGTAGCAGCAGTGAGGGCCAAGGAGCGCCAGAGAGACACGCTCTGTTTCTACCACCGCCGCTTCGGAGAGAACGCACGCAGATGTGTGCCACCGTGCCAATTCAAGCGCTCGGGAAAACGCCGAGGCCGGCGGTCGGTAGCAGCTGCAACCCTCGGTGAAGAGAACAAGCTGCTCTACTTGACGGACGCGTGCTCGGGGAGGCGTTTCCTCGTGGACACCGGAGCCCAGAAGAGCTTCATCCTGCCGACCTATGCCGACCGGCTGGCAGGACCTAGCGGTCCCGTGATGTTGGCAGCAAACGGCTCGGAAATTAAGACCTTTGGTGAGAGGACACTGATCTTATCTCTACACGGCCGTACATACGAGTGGACTTTTGTCGTAGCAGCACTGAATTACCATATCCTGGGCGCTGATTTTCTGTGTGCACATGGTTTACTGGTTGATGTTGCTAACAGGCGCCTGGTTAATGCACTGTCCTTTGACTCTCTCCCCTGTATAGCTCGAGTGACCCAGCCAACAGCACAGGCCAACGTCACAGCTCCAGGCAGTAAGTTCCATGCACTGCTCACACAGTTCCCAGCACTCACGGTCCCGACGTTTTCGGCGGCCATTGCTAAACACGGGGTGGAGCACTTTATCACCACCACTGGGCCGCCCGTTTTTGCAAGACCTCGGCGCTTGGACGCAGCTAAACTGGCCATAGCGTGCGAGGAGTTTGCCAACCTGGAAAGGTTGGGCATCATCAGGCGTTCGAACAGCCCATGGGCATCGCCGCTACACATCGTCCCTAAGGCTGAGGGATCGTGGCAACCGTGCGGTGATTTCCGCAGGTTGAACAACGTCACAGCACACAACCGCTACCCAATTCCCCACATACAGGATTTTTCTGTCCACCTCGCCGGAGCACGTATTTTTTCCAAAATAGACCTGGTCCGCGGTTACCATCAAGTCCCAGTGCGCTCTGAGGACGTACCCAAAACAGCGGTAATAACTCCGTTCAGTTTACTCGAGTTCCTGCGCATGCCATTCGGGTTAAAAGGCGCAGCACAGACGTTCCAGCGCATGATGGATGCAGTGCTGCGTGATCTCCCGTTCGTGTTCGTCTACCTGGACGATATCCTGGTAGCCAGTGCGTCCGAAGACGAACACGAAACCCACCTCACGACGGTTTTCCGGAGGTTGGAGGAGCACGGGTTAATAATCAACCCGGCGAAATGCCAGTTTGGCGTGACGCAGATTGATTTTTTGGGGCACCGCGTCTCTCCGGAAGGAGCGATCCCGCTGCCTGACAAAGTGCGCGCTGTGGCGGATTTTCCCCGGCCTCAGACGGTCAGGGCGCTGCAGGAATTTTGGGGGATGGTGAATTTTTATAACCATTTCCTTCCCCGCGCGGCGCAGCTCATGCAACCATTGTACGCCGCGCTCAAGAGACAGAAACCCGCGGATAGGGTCGAATGGACCCTGGAGCGAGAGCGGGCGTTCTCGGAGGTTAAAGCAGCCCTGGCAAACGCCGCACTGCTGGTGCATTCGGACCCGGCGGCCCGGATAGCGCTCACCACCGACGCTTCAGACGTGGCCATAAGGGCTGTCGTAGAGCAGCGCGTCGCCGGGGCTTGGCAGCCGCTCGCTTTTTTCAGCAGAACTTTGCGCGACAGCGAACGTAAATACAGCGCGTTCGACAGGGAGTTGCTGGCTCTCCACCTGGCCATATGCCACTTCCAGTTCTGGCTGGAAGGGCACAGCTTCACCGCATTCGTGGATCACAAGCCACTAACGTTCGCGATGGCCAAGGTTTCAGAACTGTGGTCGGGCCGGCAGCAGAGACAGCTGGCTGCGATCTCAGAGTTTACTACCGATATTCAGCATGTGTCGGGTAAACTGAATGTGGTGGTGGACTGCCTCTCGCACGCCGTGGTGGCCCCGGTCTACGTGGGGTTAGATTATGCAGCCATGGCCGCGGAGCAGATTAGCGATGCAGACGTGCGCGCGCTCCAGTCTGGACCAACAGGGTTAAGGCTGGAGAGCAGGGTGCTGCAAGATGGCAAGCCCCCCCCTAATCTGTGATGTCTCCATGGGGCGCCCGCGTCCGGTGGTCCCAGTCGCGTGGCGCCACCGCGTGTTTGAGTCGGTTCACACTCTGGCGCACCCAGGAGTGCGCGCGTCGGTCAAAATGGTGGGAGAGAAGTTTGTGTGGCCGAGCCTACGCAAACAAGTAAAAGAGTAGGCTGCAGCCTGCGTGGCGTGCCAACGAGCCAAGGTACACAGACACACGAAGGCTCCCTTGGAGACGTTTCGGGTATCGGCTAAGAGGTTCGACCACGTTCACGTGGACCTCGTGGGCCCCCTCCCGCCATCACAGGGGTGCACGCACCTCCTGACAGTGGTGGACCGCACCATGCGCTGGCCAGAAGCAGTCCTGCTGGCGGCAACCACGTCCACGGACATAGCACGCGCTTTTTTAACAGCATGGGTGGCGCGTTTTGGAGTCCTGTCGGACATTATGTCCGACAGGGGCCCTCAATTTGTTTCCGAACTCTGGTCCGCGATGGCCCGCAGCCTGGGTGTTACAATTCATCGCACCACCACGTACAACCCACAGGCCAACAGGTTATGCAAGCGTTTTCATAGATCACTGAAAGCAGCACTCAGGGCTTCACTGACGGATGCAACTTGGGTGGACAGGTTGCTGTGGGTTTTACTGGGGTTGCACTCCACGCCAAAAGAGGTTCTGGAAGCTTCCCCGGCAGAGCTGGTTTTTGTGCAGCCCCTACGGCTGCCCGGGGAATTTCTACCAGATAATCCCGCGCCGGACAGCTGCCCGTCTCAGCTTTTGCAGCATAGTGCGAACACAGGCACGCTGCCGGGCCCTGCCCACCACTGTTTTCCGCACCTAAAACTTTGAAGAACGCGGAGTTCGTGTTTTTCAGACACGACGCCCACCGCCCTCCATTGCGCCCACCCTATGATGGACCGTTCAGAGTGTTGGAAACAGGGGATAAGCATTTTGTGCTAGACTTGGGGGGTAGACGGGAGAAAATTGGCATAGACGGACTTAAACCCGCCTTTGTAGCAGCAGACGAGCAGGTGCTGTTGGCTAAGGCCCCTCGGCGTTGAAGACCCCCACGGAGAGCTCCCCAGGGAAGCGATGCAACAGAGCAGCCACACGGACAGGGCGAAGTCCCCCCCCCCTTGCCACGGCCCACCCGCAGTCAGACACACTCCCAGCAGCCCCCCACCGGCACAGCAGAGCCACGGAGGCAGTAAACCCCAGTTACAGCAGATATGGGAGGAGACTGAAGCCGAAACAGCATGTGGACTGATATTCTATTGTTCTATCTAAGATGCTGGGGGGGCGGTATGGAAGTTAGGTTATTTCGCACCTCAGACAGAGACAATGAATACACATGGGAGAACAATGCCCAAGAGGGTGAGAGGGGGTTGAATGAAGTGTAGTGTAAATATCATGCTGTGTATGAGGAAGTGCCTTGAAGCTTGTGAAGGTGACTTGATATATAGAGAGGAGTGCTTGCTGTAACCAGTCAGTCTGTTCTGTGCTTGTGAGATGTGAGTGTGTAATAAATCGTCCGACATGAAGCTGCCTCTTCATTTACACACTCCACAATAGAACTACAGCTCCTGACCAGATAGAATGATGATACAGAGTAAAGTACGAAGCGGTAATGCACCTGTAAGCTGGTTGCCAACCGCCAATCAAATCTAAAAGAAGAAGTAGAAGAAGATAGTGCATGTATGCTGTTGTGGGGTGAGAGCGGGCAGACGTAAAGCAGTGCGCCAGAATAAAGCCAGTTGTTCCGTTAAGGTGACAGTTTAGCTCTATAAACGCACGAAGGCAGACCTGAGTGTGAAGATATCAACAAAGGGATAGCTCTGCACATGTTTGCCATCTGCTCAGAAGAGTAAAGGTACTGTTCTACAACTGCCAGTTCTCCGTCTCCTTCGGCTTTGTGGACTGCCCAGATGAGGATTTTTACCGACCTCGAGCCAAATAAACCAGAGTCTCTCTACCACGGTTAAGGGACATTTTTAAAGTCTGGAATAAAAAGTAACACATGGAATAAACTAACCTTCCCTCCTAGGTTCCATTTGAACTTTATATCAACATCAGCCAATTCTCGGTGTCGGTCCACCTCTGTTCTGTCCACAGAACCGGACTCTGACGGAAATTCTGGATCCTGCGACCGTTCAACGAGCTAACCGAATAATGCTAGCTAACAGCCATATCCGGGAAGAGTTTCAAAGTACAACTCAAAACCATACCCAAGGTTCATTTTATTTATTTATTTTTATTTTTCATTCCGTTTGATCTGTCTGCTATGGCCCCTTTGTGTGTCTGGAATAAAATTTAAACTAAAAATAAAGACTCTGTAAGCAGAAATTAATTACACATTTAAGCTGAAAAAAAAAATGTTTTCCAAGTACACAAGCTATAAAGAATAAAAACATGTTCACGCAGCAGAATCACAACTATTAATCAAATAATACCAAGAAAATTTTTCAACTCCAGAGAAACAGAAATTTGTAATTATATATATATATAAACAATAAAACAATTAAAAACAAGACATACTGTTTGAATGTATCCAGGTGTGGAGAAACTGCCTTAGGCAGCCATCAACACCGTGGAGTGCCATGTCTGTGGAGTTGGGGTTAGTTCGCCCATTCACTTGGCCTCACCATTCCAGAAGGTATTTTATCAGACATAACAATGTCCTTACCTAGCATATGCTTGTTTCAGACCATGGCTTGCTTTGCCTGTACATAGCGTAGATTCTTTTTATGATGAGTGCATTCACTGTGTAAACATTTTGTCTGTGTAGTAACCCATCCATCCATCTTCTTCCGCTTAATCCTTTTTTGGTCGCCGGGGGGGGGGGGTGGGTGGGGCTGGAGCCTATCCCAGCATAAAAAAAAGAAACCCACAGCACCCCCCTTTAGAAACATCTTACCACGGCTATGATTTCTGCAAATCAGAGCAAAAAGTAGACATGGGGACAATTTACAAAAACATGTTTTATACTTTCACCCTCACAATCGCAAAAGAAAATCACATTTTCTATGCTGATGATCTTTGTTTGTTAAGTTTGTCTACTGCAGCTATGCAACATCTCCTCTCGGTATGTGAGAAATTTGGTGAAAAAAATGACATCTTGTTCAACTGTGCTAAATCTATGTGTATGGCATTCAAACTGAAGGGTGTCAAAACTTCAGATCCTGTTATGCCACTTTGTGGTACTAGTTTGAACTTTGTTGAAAAAGCCAAATACCTAGGTGTGTGGATTGAATGTGATAAGACCAATGTTCACTGTAATAGGAAACTCTATGCTCAAACAAATTTACTGTTGCGAAATTTCCATAGGTGTTCTCCTGATGTTAAATGTATGTTTGTGGGACACATAAGGGGTTTCATAGACTTCAGAATGAACAATAGGACGAAGTCTCCTGAGGATGACAGGAGGATGCGAAATGTAACCTTTGTTATGCAAAGAAAGGGCCTTGAAGGATTTCCTGACCACCAGTGACTTTAGGTGGGGGGGAGAAGACCTGGAAGAAGAAGTATTGTGTCTTGGGATTAATAGACAATGTGACTCTGTGCTTTGATGTCCTAGGTATAAGAGGGACAGACATGGGGGGATGCTTCCTCTTTTTTCTGTTTGAAAGATGTTGGAGATACGTGAATAAACCTGATTTGAGAAATAAACCCAGCCTCATCTTTTCACGCTCTCCACATGTTGTTCAAGACTTTCTGTACCTCAATGTATTGCTCGCCTCTGTGGCGGTTTGGGATAACCCCCACAACAGACTGGGACAGGCACGGCAATGTGTGTATTAATGTCTACAGACAGCCCGCTCCTTCTGGCTTTTTCCGTTTCACTACTGTGATGTAATGTGCCATTCATGCATTGTGTTCATGCTTCCTGTCCTTACTGTGTCTAGACACTGATGACAATATGTAGATGTGCCTTGTAACCTCTTGCAGTCTCCTTATTGTTATGTGTCTCTCAAATGCAAATGCCCATACCTACTGCTGTGAATGCCTTTCATGTATTGTCTGTAGTTGGGTATATATGCTGCACTATTCTGTAAATCTCTCTCTCATTCCTTCAACTGCTGCTGACACACACACCCTGTGTCTCTTTGCTGGAGAGCCTCCGAGCCGCCCATAGGGCGAGCTCCGTGACGGCGGTATGATAATAAACCTATTTAAAACCTCACTTCGCTGCCTTTATTTTATCTGCCGCCGCAGCCTCTATGGTTTAATAGCAATGTTGCTGTTAGGAACAAAATCCGCATTGCATATAATAATTCCCTAAGAAGGTTGTTAGCTATACCTCGTAGGTTGAGTGCAAGCGAGATGTTTGTGTCCTTGAATATTCCGTCTTTTGGCGAGTTGTTACGAAAGAATGTCTATGTAGGGGTCAAGAATTGAGGAGACCGGATGATTTTTCCAGTAACTGCTTTAATTCCCCATTCATCCTACGTCCTCTCTCGATCGGAGTGAAAAGAGACAGGACGCAGTCACACACATACATTTATACATTCATCTTCTAACAATACATCACACACAAAAGTCACAATACTCAGCTACATCCTTTCATCTCTAATAGAACACCCAGAGTCCTTCTGTTCTCCTTTCCGACCCCCAAAGGTCAGGCCGGGTAATCTTCTCCTCTCTCCTGAGTCCTCAGGGGGTGCAGACATGTCTTCCTCTCAAGGTGTGAAGTCAATACACATGGCTAGCTCAAAGTCTCTCTTGGCTGAATTCAGCCAGCCACATGTGAGTTACATAGGTTATAACTATGGGCTCCACATCTATAGTTTTATGAGAAGGTTGCTGGCATGTAACAACCATTTTATATCCGCAATTGTTAATTCGTCACTCACACTTCACTCCAGCGTTTGGAAGTGGTGGCGTTCTATTTTATACTGAGTTCATTATTGTATTTTATTGTTGTTATATGAGTGCCGTGTGATTGCTGAATTTTATACACTTTTATTTTTACACATGTTTTATACACTTTTATTTTTTACACGTTTTATACACTTTTATTTTTTGCACATGTTTTGTATATACTATGAACCTTGAGTTCGAAATAAACATTTGAATTTGAAAGGAACGGGGGCACGCATGCGCAGTCCAATCTGGCGTGGGTCCAAACCATAGATATTAAATGCTAGATTGGCAGCGCTGGCCAGTCCGTGCTTGCGGTGGCGTGACGCGCGTCCGCCATCTTGGTACAGGATATCTGTAGCACATCCCTGTGGTCCAGTGCAGACACCTGCTTGGGTCATTCTCCTTTGTTAAACGTTTGACAGGCTTCAGTGAACATGTTTACAACACAGTACAACACAGCACATAGTGGTTTACTTTCAGCATAATCTGCATAAATATTAGGTGTTTAAGAGCTTCATAATTATTAAATTATGGCATTTTGCAGTGTCTCAATCAAGAACTGTCAAATGAGCTGAAAAAGGAGTTACCATACCCCCGATTAATAATTAAGCCTACCTCTTTCATTGTGGCCATTTATGCATAAATATATGGCCGAAATTGATTAATTCATACTTTGTCCTGGGCTGTATTTGTTATATTTGCCACCCCTGGCAACCAGCTTATTGCCCCCCCCCCCAATTGTCAAAAAGGTTTATCAAAGAAATATTTCAGCCTGTGCTATACAAATTGGCCCAGATATGTCAACTTTGAAATAAAGAGAATAAAAAATTACAAATCAATTATTCAAGTTTCTTCATTTAACTAGACAGACATTATACACTCCCCCCCCCATCTACCTGGATCTGTATAGTTGTTTAAAATCAATTTGAAATTCTTATTGATTTTAGGCCCACATAAATTTATACAATACACCAATGTTCATTACAAATTTATTAAATTTATTGCATAGAATAATGCACTCAACATGAAAGCAGCAAGCTCATATTAATCAATTGCAAAGTGAGGTGAAGTGTTAACTGAATCAAAACACAGTTTAAAGCAGTAGATGTAGGCTTTATTAATTTAACCCAGAGCCCAGCCCATCGTCATCACCATCATCATCATCATCACACGTAATATCCACCCTGTCCCCTCCTATCCATCATAGCAAATATTTATAGTAATGTCAGGCAAAATGTAATATAAGACAGAAATAGTAATGTCTATGAGATATGACTGCATTAATCATCACCAGATCTTCTTGTACCCCCTCCCTGTAATAGACAAATGTGAAATAGGTAATAACAATAATAATAATAATAATAATAATAATAATTATTATTATTATTATTATTATATTATATATTATTATATTATATATTATTATATTATTATTATTATATTATTGTAATTATTATTACAATAATAATAAATAGGTAACAACTTCCGGTTCCGGTTCCGCCGGACCGGTGGCGCCACACGAGTAGGCTGCCTGTTGCAACAGCCTTTTTTTTTATCTTCCTTCTTCTTTCTACACCTTTCACTCTGTTTATATATCACGGACGCACGGATCGCCCCGGGGGTCTCCCGGGTCGGCGGACGGAGCCACGGTTTGCAGCGGGAGACGCTACAGCGGGGAGGAGCTAGTGCTAGCTAGCACTTGGCCGCCGCCCGGTGCTAATGGGAAACTCGACATACCGGGAGCTGTAGCGAAAACGACGCGGGTGCCGGGCTGGAGTTTAGGCGGCGTGCAAGAAATATAAGACAGAATAATAAAGAGCGATGGCAAGAACCAAGCAGACCGCCCGTAAAATCTACTGGAGGAAGAAGCCCCCCAGGATGCAGCTAGCCACCAGGGCTGCTCGGAGAGGCGCTCCGGCCACCGGCAGAGTGAAGAGGCCTCGCCGTCACAGGCCCGTGGCTCTGAGAGAGATCCGTCGCTGCCAGAAATCCACGGAGCTGCTCATCCGTAAGTTGCCCATCCAGCGCCTGGTGAGGGAGACCGCTCAGGACTTCAAGACCGTCCCGCGTTTCCTGAGCTTCGCCGTCATGGCTCTGCAGGAGACCAGCGAGGCCCACCTGGTGGTCTCTTCTTTGCTAAGGGGGTCACCATCATGCCCAAAGACTTCCAGCTGGCCCGCTGCATCCGTGGAGAGAGAGCTTAGACTTTCTGCTGCACATTCACCAACCAACCATAATGCTCTGCACTGTGTGTCTATATATGCAGTGGAAACAATTTGGAACAACTTCTGGATACACTCGGAAAGGAATTAGGAAAGCTGAAACTGTGGTTTGATTCAAACAAATTAACGCTCAATTTAAGCAAGACAAAATTTATAGTCTTTAACAACCATCACAACTACCCAGTACCCAAACTCAGTGTAAATGGTGTAGAGATTGAAAGGGTATCCGAAACTAAATTCCTTGGAGTAATAATTGATAACAAACTGTGTTGGAAGCCACATATTAATTATATAAAAGGTAAAGTATCCAAATCAATTGCAATATTACACAGAGTGAAAAATTTGCTGAATCAACCCACACTATACACCTTGTACCATTCATTAATACTCCCATACATGACATATTGTAATGAAGTATGGGGAAATACATATAAAACAAACATATATCCACTCTTTATGCTTCAAAAGAGAGCTATTAGAATAATCAACAAAGCAGCTTACAGGGAACCAACAAACCCACTTTTTCTTAAACAAAAAACTCTCAAGTTGAAAGATCTGATTGACTTTAAAACCGCAATAATAATGTTCAAAGTGAAGAATCTATCACTGCCCGCAAATATCCAAAAGTTGTTCCAAACAAGGGAGAAACGATATCACTTCAGAGGAACATGTATATTTCAAAAGCCTACAGTGAGAACAACCACCAAGCAACACTGTATTTCAGTGCAAGGAGTCAGATTATGGAACGATTTTGGACCTGAATTAAAATCATGTACAACGCTTGGACAATTTAAACAAAAACTAAAGGAAGAAATACTCCAAACATATTTACAAGACGACATGTAAACTCACATAAGGATTGACATTTCCAGCCTGTGTTGTGTTGTAGCTTAGTTTTTTCTTTTTTCTTTTTTTCTCTGTGACATTATGTCTTAGATTTGTTTTTGAATAGTAACCGCTTAACTTAGACTAGCTCAGTTTTCTTTTTCTCTCAGTCACATTTTGTCTTAGCCTTGTTTTAAATTGTAATCGCTCTTGTCTTGTTTTCTCTTTTTTCTCCTTTGAATTCTTGGATGGAATATGGGTGGGCAATATAAGCTGCGGCTTCAGCCATCACCCATTTCGGATAACTCACGTGGAATTGTATAGAAGAAGGAGTCTTTGTCTAATTTGACCTTGTTGTTATATTATACAGTTTCTTTTAACCTGTAATGTACTACCCGAAATAAATAAAATTCATTCATTCATTCATTCATTCATTCATATATATATTTATAGTAATATGGACATATGTTTAGTAGATGTTGTTTTTTCTTGCCTTCTGATTATTGCTCTGAGTGTTGCTATCCCTGTGCTGTTGCAATCCTGGAATTTCCCCATTGTGGGACTAATAAAGGCTTATCTTATCTTATAATGTAAAATTCTATCTGTAAAGTTTCAATTTTCAAATAACATATTGTAGCGAACTCAATATGAGCACCCTGCTTGGCTTGCCAAGTGGGTTGACCCTATTGGCGACACAGGTAGGGTGCGGGACTCCGGAGCGGGGAGGCGTGAGTTCAAATCTCCCGGTGGGACGTCGCCATGTCGAGCAGCACGTTACACTGGTGTCAGAAGTGGGATCTCCTGTCCAAAGCAGTAATGGGGCGCTGACATCGGGACGATGTCGAGAACCAGAGGGGAGTAGTGTAGCGAACTCAATATGAGCACCCTACTTGGCTTGCCAAGTGGGTTGACCCTATTGGCGACACAGGTAGGGTGCGGGACTCCGGAGCGGGAGGCGTGAGTTCGAATCTCCCGGTGGGACGTCGCCATGTCGAGCAGCACGTTACACTGGTGTCAGAAGTGGGATATGGAGCGAGATGAGGATCCAGGCGGAGGTACAGCGGCCGGAGCGATTCATCGCTCAGCCGGGAACGGAGTGTAGAGCTGAGACGCCGGCCCCTGGAGAGCTTCGCCGCGATGGACGGAGCAGAGCAAACCAGCCCCGCTTCCCGCCCTTTTCAGGGCAGGACGGGCTGGCGATTCCAGAGCGACTAGGAGCGGCAATCGACCGGGAGATGACAGTCTCATCCATTCAGCAGCGGGCCAAGATTCCCCGCTACAACGGCGAGAACCTGTTGGATGACCACCTGGCCCAGGTCGAGCTGGCTGCCGCGCTGATCATCAGAGGAAACCACCGTGCTGAGAGCGAGTGGAGGAGGAGCTACGGCAGATCACAGCAGCGCGTGCACGAAGGAGACAGCCGTGGCGACGCGAGGAAGGACGGCTTCCGCTGCACAGAGCCAGGGTACATGGCATGGTACTGCCCCGCACACAGCGCACGACAAACTGGCCCCTCGCCGACGCTAAATTAGAGCGAGGTGGCATGGACGGGAAAAAAAAAGCCGCTTCCTGCAGATGCTTCCCCCGGCAGATGACGTCACAGAGGCGCAGGAGCGACGCAGCGGAGCGAGCAGGACGAAGATGCGGCCACTTTCCAGGCGCAGCAAAGGCTGGACGCATGGGAGAACTGGCAGCGGTGGGAGTCGGCCGGAGCGGGCCTGGGACTCCCGCTGCCAGGGAAGGGACTGTGCGTGGTCCTACAGAGGCTGTCAGATGTGTCCATCCGCCCGCTGATGGCCAAACCGGAACCCTACCCCAACCAGATGCTCTGACCGAGACTCAGATGGCCCGTGCATGCCGCCCTGGCACCGGGCTGACTCGCGTTGGATTTCTGAAAGTGGACTTTGAATTTTCTGGGGACAGAAACCAGTCCAGGGGGGGGCAGTGTAACGTCGGGGCCATTTTAAGGGAGCCAGGGATTTCCCAGCATGCTTTGCCAGTTTGAAACGTTACTGTGTGTGTTAAATGTGTTACTTCTGGGTTATACTGCTGTGTCATTATAACTGCATTATAATGACCCAGCAGTGTTTAGCAGGATTAGGGCAAGATGTACCATGTGTGTGTAACCATGATTGAAACGGAGGTCTGGGAGAATGACCTCCACTCCACTCTGTAGCACAGAAGCAAGTTGGGGTCGGGGGTGTGTAAATAAAGCCTATTCATCACAGCCATCTGCTCCATTGTCTTTGTGTGAACCCTTGAAAACGTCACAATATTGTGGAAGTTGTGTTCAATGATGAGACTGAGTTCATTCCTCAGGTTCGGCTTTATTGCAGAACACAATCATCCAACATTCTCAAATAGAAAGAAGAGGCAGAATTATGTCACATCACATTCTTATACCTCCGGGGGATTAAGAACTCAAGTCACATGGTGCTTCTGCAAACATTTAATCACAATGCAAGTCTCTGAAGATTCACCATTGTCTCTTATTCTCCGATGTTCCGGGGATGCCCCCAGGGCCTCCTCTCTGAGACAAGGGTCTGACTTCACACCTCCTCGACATCTCCTGTCGGCCCCGTCGATCCAGACTCTTTGTTCCTCCAGATGTGAAGCCCTAATCCACATAAGCCATACATTTGTGGGAGATATGAACCAGACATATGTGCCACACTCTTGTGGGAAATATGAACCAAACATATGTGCCACAATATCTGTAAATTACTATCTGCAAACCTTCATGATGTTGGTCTGATACAGGAGGTAGATGTTTGTACACATATATGTGTAATTATTGTGTAAAGACGGTTTGATAAACCTAAATCTTTCATTAGGCCAAGTGTATACAGGAAGAAGAAAAACTATCCTCACGCTATTTGAGTAACTACCAAACTAGTTACAAGAACCCAAAGTTCATTGTTGATAATATTGGCTACCAATACTGACCCAGTAACAAAGAACACAATGTAACACTGTATACTAATATCACATGAGAAATATTGCCATAACTATCGATACTGAATTACAATATATATTACACTCATGGCAGTCATGCATGTACAGAAATCAGTGACCTCCCAAATGAAAATCAGAGTTTTTACCTTTATTTTTGACAACACGCCATTAAATTATTTAAAAACAAATACTCGACACTTACCGTAAGGGTTCCAGCATAACAGTGCTTAAGTCGCAGCCCCAAGTGATTGAAGCTGCTCCTTTTTATCCTCATTAGCAGCGCCTCAGCTGATGAGGATTAATTGGGCCCCAGCCGTCCTGTAACACTGCCCAATGAGAGACAGGGATGAGAAGGGACTGGTCTGAGCGCCGGAAAACCCTGCGTCTCATCCCATGGTGACAGAATTTTTTTTTTTTTTTTTTTTTTTTTTTTTGTTACTTATTTGTACCCGTAGGTAGATTTGGTTTGCAGTCTGGTGACAAGCCACTGGCTGCTGGTCGCTGCGTGCGCGAGCGCCCTAAACCTACATGTTTTTGGTATGCGGGAGGAAACCGGAGAAATCCCGGAGTAAACCCACGCAACATGGGGAGAACATGCAAACTCCACACAGCTCACTGTTGGTCGGGGGCTGGAATCGAACCCACGATCTCATGATCCCCGCGATCCCCCGGCCAAGGGTAAAACAGTGGCGGTGATCGGTGGATCTTGGCTGCGCCGGCGGTGTGCGGCATAACTGGCCAGGTAGACGGAGGCATGCGGCGGCGATAGAAGGTGATGATCTGCGGAGCTGTGCAGTGTCACTTGGCGGAGAAGTTGCGCAGGAGCTCCATTGCGGCAGATCCAGTAGCGGCCGAGCTAGTTGAGGCCTAGCCGGATTCCCTGTTTATTTCTATTCACAGGTCAGTAAAATGCCACCCAAAAAAGAGGAAATGGAAGAAATTAAAAAATCTCTGAACTTTGTGTTAGAAGAATTGGCCAAAATGACTAACCAATAGGCCAAAATAATAAACCTAATAGAAGAGGTACAAGCTCTACATTCAATAATAAAAGAAAAAGACAAAAAAATTATGGACCTGGAGCAACACGGGCGTCTTTTGGAGCAACGCGTCGAGGATCTTGAACAAGGTTCTCGCATTGATGACCTAGTTATAAGTGGACTAGACATCAGATATCAGTCGTACGCCCATGCCACAACAGGACTGAATGGTGAACATGCTTCCATAAGTGAATCAATGTCCTTAGAAAACCAAGTGCTTCAGTTCCTTAATGATAAAGACATAAAGGTAGAAGCCAATGCGATCTCAGCCTGTTATGCTTTACCGAAGAAAGATAACAAAACAAAGAAATCAATTGTGATGCGCTTTGTGAACAGGAGGGTGAAAAATGACATACTGAGGTAGGCCAGAAAGCTAAAGGAAACTCAAGTTTACCTAAATGAACACCTGACAAAAAAAACGCTGAATTAGCACGGCAGGCACGGATGCTAAAAAAACAAAATAAGATACAGACAACATGGACAAGAAATTGTAGAATTTGGATTAAACTAAATGGTACACCTGAGCAAGCAAAGAGTATAATGATCAGAGATGCTACTGACTTAGATAAATACAGATGAACACTGACTATGAAACACAGAGTGAGGAAACTCAAACTCTAAAAATATGCCACTATGCTGAACATAAACCACAAGAGATGGAGAATGATATTGATCCTGATAACCACTTTTTCAATAATATTCACAACCACTGTGAATATTACACTGAAAAGCAATTCAAAAGTCAAGTGCAAATAGATGGTAAACTGTCAATAATACACTTCAATAGCAGAAGTCTTAACAAAAACTTCTCACAGATTCAGGACTATTTAAAACAGCTAGACAGAAAATTCACAGCTATTGCAGTCTCTGAAACTTGGCTTAATGAAGAGCAGGCTCCCCTGATGGCAATAGAGGGATATCAGATGTTTTACATTAATAGATCTCAAAAAAAGGGTGGTGGTGTTGCACTGTATATTGATGACCTATATAGATGTAAGCTTGTAAATGAAATGTCCTCAGCACTACCAGGGATTTTGAAATGTGTTACTGTTGAGACTGACCTAGACAAAACAAAAAATCTAATCATAAACTGCATATATAGAACGCCGGGAACTTGCATTGAGACATTCAGAGATAAATTAGTCGAGCTGTACAATAATATTACTAGTAAGAAAATGGTAGCAATTTGTGGAGATTTCAATATTGATCTACTGAATCCACATCAACAAAATGTAGTTACAGAGTTCATGAACTCTATGTACAGCATGAGTCTATATCCCACAATAACACATCCCAGTAGAATCACAGTTCACTCTGCTACACTTATTGACAACCTGTTTGTCAATGTTCTCGATAAGAAAATAGAAAGTGGATTATTGATAAATGATATAAGTGACCACTTGCCAACCTTTGCACTTATCCATGGCCACACGGGGCCCAACCCAGAAAAAATTTCAAAATCGTTCAGACACAAATCACCAAACGCAATCAGTTCTTTTAAAGAGGACTTGCTGAAGCAAGACTGGACAGAAGTCTATGTATCAGATGTAAATGAAGCCTATGACACATTTATAAACATTGTAACCACTCTTAAGAGTGGTAAAAAGAAAAATTTATTATATAAAGCTTTCCTAAAGAAAAGGACAAAAGAAACAGAGCAACGGTATAAAACATACAAAAATAAGTTAACATATATAATAAGATGTAGTAAAAGAGACTATTACAGTAAAGAACTGGAAAAAAACAAAGACAATATTAAAAATACATGGACAATAATCAACAGTATCCTTGGAAATAAAAGCAGAAATACTAGCTACCCAACTAATATTCCAAAAAATAATAAAACGACTCCGAGTGTGAATATAGCTTCACCTGCAGATGAATTTAATAATTTTTTTGTTAACATTGGACCTAAACTGGCCCGAGAAATACCCACTACGGTGCCTACAGGTGATACAATATGCAATAACACTGCTGTAAAAGACACCATCTTCATAAAGAACACAGACGAAAGAGAGGTCATTGAAATTGTTAAATCGTTCAAAAGTAAAACATCTACTGACTGCGATGGTATTGACATGCTACTAGTCAAAACTGTTATCGAATGCATAGTGAAACCACTGACGTATATCTGTAACCTGTCCCTCCAATCAGGCATATTTCCCAATGCAATGAAAATAGCTAAAGTAATTCCGATTTACAAGACAGACGACAGAGGGGAACTCTCAAACTATAGACCAATTTCACTATTACCGCAATTTTCCAAGATACTTGAAAAAATATTCTATGAGAGAATTGACAACTTCATACTGAAGAATGATTTATTGTGTGAGCAGCAATATGGGTTCAGACACAAAAGGACAACAGCATATGCCTTCATGGAATTTACAGAAAAAATATCAACAGCCATTGAAAATAAAGAGTATTCAGTTGGAGTATTCCTGGATCTTAAAAAAGCATTTGATACAGTAGATCACAATCTATTATTAAAGAAATTACAAAACTGTGGTATAAGAGGGGTAGCACTGTCCTGGTTGAGTAGTTACTTAAAGAATAGATATCAGTATGTATGTGTTAGCAACAAAAACTCAGAGTTACTGAAGGTCACCTGTGGAGTCCCACAGGGTTCAGTTTTGGGACCATTATTATTCAATATGTATATAAACGATATATGTAAAGTTTCAGAAAAAATGGACTTTTTCCCTTCCTCTCTCTTTTGATCACTTTTTTTTTTTCACCCCACTTATATCACGGACACACAGATCGTCCCAAATGTCTCCTGAGCCGGTGGACGGAGCCACTGTTTATAGCAGGATACGATATAACAGGGAAGAGCTGCTAGCATTTAACCGCCACCCGGTCCCACTGGAAAAACTCGACATACCGAGAGAACTGAGGCGAAAACGCCGCGGCTGCCGGGCTGGAGTAAGGCGGAGGACAAAAAATATAAGGTACAGACCCTCCCTTCCATCTGTTGTCATGGGAAATGTACGGTCGATACTGGGAAAGTTAGATGAGCTAGCGGCTATCTCCCGTTATGATAGCACTTACCGGGAGTGCTCTCTCCTTTTGTTTACTGAGACGTGGCTAACTGAACTAGCAGCAGATGCTAACATTGAGCTAGAGGGTTTTCACATGATACGAGCTGACCGAACACCAGAGAGTGGCAAAACTAGGGGCGGTGGAGTGATAATGTATGTTAACAACAACTGGTGCAGACCGGGACATATCACTGTTAAACAACGACACTGCAGCAAAGACATTGAGTTGCTAGCTGTTAGCATGAGGCCTACATATCTCCCGAGAGAACACTCACACGTGATCTGCATTGTTGTTTATGCAAATCCGACGGCGAACGCTGGGACAGCGCGTGACGTCATCCATTCAGTAACCAGCAGGCTGCAGACAGAACACCCAGATGCTCTTCTCCTCATCTCAGGCGATTTCAACCACGTTTCACTGTCTCCCATTCTGCCCACTTTCACCCAGTATTTCACATGCCACACTAGAGACAATAAAACACTGGATTTGTTCTACGCAAACACTAAGGAGGCGTACACCTCATCACAACTCCCCCCACTTGGGAGATCGGATCACAACTTGGTTCATCTCCGACCGGTGTACAAACCCCTAGTGCACAGACAACCTCCGGCCATGCACACTGTGGAGTTATGGTCTGAGGAGACAATGGACACTCTAAAGGACTGTTTTGAAGCCACTGCCTGGAAGCAGCTCTGCGATCCACATGGTGAGGACATCGATGGCCTCATTCACACCTTCACGGGCTACCTCAGCTTCTGTGTGGACAAATCCGTTCCCACCAAGACCATACGGCGTCACTCAAACAACAAACCCTGGATCAACCCTGAGATAAAAACACTTCTGAGAGAGAAGAAGAGGATCTTCAGGTCGGGGAACAGGGAGATGCTGAAGTCCGTACAGAGGGAGCTGAGGAGAAAGATCAGAGAAGGCAAGGACAGCTTCAGGAAGAAGATGGAGGACAAGCTGCAACAGAGCGACATCAGCGGGGTCTGGAGAAACCTCAAAACCATCTCGGGGCTCCAAAATACCTCCCCCCAGGCCACGGGGGGCAGGGAGTGGGCGAACAACCTGAATCTGTTTTTCAATAGATTTGACCAACCGCCCTCCCCCGTCTGCACAACAACCACTGCTGCCTCTAAGAAATCAAGTCCTGCTACCCACTCCCCACTCCACCGACACCCCCCCCACTCCCAACACACAGCCCCCCATCCTGACCCTGACCAAGACCCAGGTGAGGACGGAGCTGAGGAAGATCAAGGCGAGGAAGGCGTCGGGACCGGACGGCATCAGCGCAAAGCTCCTCAAGTCCTGTGCAGACCAGCTGTGTGGGATTGTGACGTATATCTTCAACATGAGCCTGAAACTGGGGAGGGTACCACAGCTGTGGAAAACATCTTGTGTGGTACCTGTACCAAAAACTTCCCACCCCAAAGACCTGAACAGCTTCAGACCGGTGGCCTTGACGTCCCACTTGATGAAGACCCTGGAGAGACTGCTCCTTGCTCATCTCCGCCCCCTGGTGGAACCAGCGATGGATCCACTCCAGTTCGCCTACCAGCATGGCATTGGGGTGGAGGATGCGGTGATCTTCCTCCTTCACCGTTCTCTGTCCCACCTGGAGAAGCCCGGGAATATGGTGAGGATCATGTTCTTTGACTTCTCCAGTGCTTTCAACACCATCCAACCGATGATCCTGAAGGACAAGCTGCTGCGCGCAGGGGTGGACCAGCACCTGTCATCATGGATCCTGGACTACCTCACGAACCGGCCTCAGTTTGTGAGAACCTGGGACTGTGTTTCCGACACGATCATCAGTAGCACGGGGGCCCCCCAGGGAACGGTGCTGGCTCCCTTCCTGTTCACTCTTTATACTGCGGACTTCTCACACAACACAACACATTGCCATCTACAGAAGTTCTCTGATGACTCTGCGATCGTTGGTCTCATTTCCAGCGGAGATGAAGCTGAGTACAGAGGGCTTATCCAGGACTTTGTGGACTGGTGCCATCGGAACTGCCTCCAGATCAACGCGAGGAAAACTAAGGAGCTGGTGGTGGACTGCCGCAGGCATGGGCAGCCCCTCACAGCACCAGTAAATATACAGGGAACAGACATCGAGATGGTGACATCCTACAAGTACCTGGGTATTCATCTGAACAATAAACTAGACTGGTCACACAATACTGACGCACTCTACAAGAAGGGACAGCGCAGGCTGTTCCTGCTGAGGAGACTCAGGTCTTTTGGTGTACAAGGGGTGCTGCTGAAGTCATTCTATGACACGGTGGTGGCATCAGCCATCACTTTTGGAGTGGTCTGCTGGGGCAGTGGCATTACTGCAGCCGATAGGAAGAGACTGAACAAACTGATTAAGAAAGCTAGCTCTGTCCTGGGGCAACGCCTTGATCCGATGGAGGAGATAGGAGAGAGAAGGACGGTGGCTAAACTGTCATCTCTGCTGGAGTCCGAGTTCCACCCTATGCAGGACATACTGGATGCACTGAGGAGCTCATTTAGCAGCAGACTACATCATCCCATGTGCACAACCGAGAGGTTTCGTAGGTCCTTCCTACCAACGGCTGTCAGACTGTACAACCTAAGCAGGGCTGCTCGCAGAGATAGCAAAAAGACGTAACAAACTAATAGTTTTTTTTGAATGCAAAAGATGCAATAGACTTACACAATGGTCCTCTCCGGCATACAACTAGGAACATACCGGTCGCTATGGAGGGTGAGAATATGTATGGGCACATAATCATACCATGTAGGATAACTAAATAGACGGTTATGCTGTTTCATCCCACCTAGCAACAATGCTCTGCACTGTGTGTGTTTATATTTATATATCTATATATTTATTCCATCTAGCTACAATGCTCAGCACTGGGTGTGTTTATATTTATATATCTATATATTTATTCCATCTAGCTACAATGCTCCGCACTGTGTTTTTATATATCTACATATTATTCCATCTAGCTACATTGCTCCGCACTGTGTGTGTTTATATACTTGCATATTTATTCCACCTAGCTGCAATGCTCCGTACTGTGGGTGTTTATATATCTACATATTTATTCCATCTAGCTACAATGCTCTGCGCTGTGTGTTCATATATTCATATATTTATTCCATCCAGCTACAATGCTCTGCACTGTGTGTCTGTGTGTGTGTGTGTGTGTGTATATATATATTTTATAGTAATATGTACATATGTATATTAGCTGCTCTTGCTTGCTTGTTTTTTTTTTCTTGCCTTCTGATTGTTGCTCTGAGTGTTGCTATCCCTGTGCTGTTGCAATCCTGGAATTTCCCCGTTGTGGGACTAATAAAGGCTTATCTTATCTTATCTTATCTTATCTTATCTTATCTTATATATGTAAAGTTTCAGAAAAAATGGACTTAATATTGTTTGCTGATGACACTAATCTGCTATGCAGTGGAAACAATTTGGAACAACTTCTGGATACACTCGGAAAGGAATTAGGAAAGTTTAAACTGTGGTTTGATTCAAACAAATTAACGCTCAATTTAAGCAAGACAAAATTTATAGTCTTTAACAACCATCACAACAACCCAGTACCCAAACTCAGTGTAAATGGTGTAGAGATTGAAAGGGTATCCGAAACTAAATTCCTTGGAGTAATAATTGATAACAAACTGTGTTGGAAGCCACATATTAATTATATTAAAGGTAAAGTATCCAAATCAATTGCAATATTACACAGAGTGAAAAATTTGCTGAATCAACCCACACTATACACCTTGTATCATTCATTAATACTCCCATACATGACATATTGTAATGAAGTATGGGGAAATACATATAAAACAAACATATATCCACTCTTTATGCTTCAAAAGAGAGCTATTTGAATAATCAACAAAGCAGCTTACAGGGAACCAACAAACCCACTTTTTCTTAAACAAAAAACTCTCAAGTTGAAAGATCTGATTGACTTTAAAACTGCAATAATAATGTTCAAAGTGAAGAATCTATCAATGCCCGCAAATATCCAAAAGTTGTTCCAAACAAGGGAGAAACGATATCACTTCAGAGGAACATGTATATTTCAAAAGCCTACAGTGAGAACAACCACCAAGCAACACTGTATTTCAGTGCAAGGAGTCAGATTATGGAACGATTTTGGACCTGAATTAAAATCATGTACAACGCTTGGACAATTTAAACAAAAACTAAAGGAAGAAATACTCCAAACATATTTACAAGACGACATGTAAACTCACATAAGGATTGACATTTCCAGCCTGTGTTGTGTTGTAGCTTAGTTTTTCTTTTTTTCTCTGTGACACTATGTCTTAGATTTGTTTTTGAATAGTAACCGCTTAACTTAGACTAGCTCAGTTTTCTTTTTTCTCTCAGTCACATTTTGTCTTAGCCTTGTTTTAAATTGTAATCGCTCTTGTCTTGTTTTTCTCTTTTTTCTCCTTTGAATTCTTGGATGGAATATGGGTGGGCAATATAAGCTGCGGCTTCAGCCATCACCCATTTCGGATAACTCACGTGGAATTGTATAGTAGAAGGAGTCTTTGTCTAATTTGACCTTGTTGTTATATTATACAGTTTCTTTTAACCTGTAATGTACTATCCGAAATAAATAAATTCAATTCAAAAAAAAAAAACAAAAAAAAAACTGTGCTGCCACAGTGCTAAACCACTGTGCCACCGTGCAGCCAAAATGAAGAAGATGAAATCCAAAATGAAATGAAGACATAATCAGAGTGTTGTGCGTTAAGCTGAGCTGTGGATTTGTTGTGATTCCTGTACCAATATGGCGGCCGTAAATCTCGCGCTCCAGTGACCTACTGCCGATCTAGCATTTTATATCTATGGTCCAAACTCACGAATACGCGTAGATCCAAATATTGTCCCTCTTTTGTTGCCGTCGTCCGCTTTCCAAGATGGGGGAGTGTCTTGCGCATGCAAACGGGTTGTAGGTTGGGTCGTCTTCCAAATTTGGGAGCGACAGCAGTCAACAGCAGAAGAATTGCTTAAAAAAAGGTAAACGGTTCTCATATCAGTTCTCTGTATGTAGCGTCATACTTCTATTATAACACCAGGTAGAGCAACTATGAAGTCTTTTATTCAATCTATGGTTTTCTCTCGTCTAGTTAGCTATTTCTTTATTTATTTTTAAGCCGAGAAAGCGTGATAATGTGTAAATCCACGGTCACCGATAGTTTTGGAGCTATGAATATGCATTACACACACGGGTCACTGTATTATGATGACAGCAGATTATGATAGAATGACATGTTACAAAAGCAACACACACGCCTACATTTATAGACAGTTTGACTTTACTGCAGGGGTCACGAGCCTCTACCGCGGACACAGATAGCTGGAGTCTTATTCCCCAAAAAATATCTGTAGAGGCCGTTTTACACCTTGATCTGTTCATTATTGGGTTGACCACGTGGGAGAGTGCAGCCATTTTGAAGTGCTGAACTGCCAGGGGTCATACACAAGATGTTTTTAGCCCAAACTGACAAAGCTGTTACAGTTCTGCTGTCTGTGTCTGTGATGCTGGTTTTTGGAGGTGAGAAAGTGGAACGTTTACAATCGGGCCCCTGAGCAGCTGTGCACACGTCAAGTTTTTTTTTTCCTCCCCTTTTTGGTAACACTACACACCTGACTCCCCCTTGGGAACATATATATTTACTTTCATTAAACTGAACAACAAGAATGAGTGATTCACAAAAACCTATTAATTAATGAATCCATCCATCCTTGGGTCTTTGGGTAAAATAGAGTTTATCCAGTCCACACATAACCCATGTCAGTAAAGAGCTTAAAAGTCCTGTCCTTCTAATTCTTCATCGCGGGCCATTTTTTATGAAGAATTTACAACATACAAACTGGCAAAGAGGATAGTGATTACAGAAAATAGACCCAAATCAGAATTTTTTACAAGATATATAGGAACAATAAAACAATCTATACAGCCAGATTTACAAAAAGAATGAACAAGAGCATGAGTTTAATATCCCTCGCCTCCAGTTTCTATGAAGGTTCTACTACTTACTGACAGAGAGTAGTTTTCAACTTTCCAATATAATTACTGTGGCAGAACCAAATTATAAGGTGGTGTATGGATATGCAGCGGCCTCCCCTCTCTCTTCGTGTTTGTGCCGTTTAGTGTTGTTTTTAACTACACCTAAGTGTATATTCATGTGTTCAATGTCTACATATGATGTTGCGCTCAAGCTACAGTCACCACAGCCTTCTGGAGATAAGAAATATGACCAAACATTACTTCTTGAACCGGAGCGTTACAGAGGAACTCCGTGGCCTAGGACTTCTCTGCCAGACTGCCACACCCCTGGACTTGACCACTGCTTCTCACCCAAAATCGAGATGCCGTGAAAGAAGACTGAAATGAGGTAAACGTGGAGGTATCCGAACAAAGCTAGCCCATACAGACTCCTGATTCCTTCCATCATTCTAGCCAATGTACACTCACTAGACAACAAAATAGACCACATGCAGCTCCCGAGATCTACAAAACGTGATGCACGAAACTGCTGTTTTTATCTTTACAGAAATGTGGCTAAATGACAATATCCCTTCTGCTATTCAGCTGGAAGGGCTGATATGCCTCTCCACTGATTGCATGTTCACAGAAGGAGGGAAAACCTGAGGAGGAGGCATGTGTGTTTACATCAATGACGCTTGGTGTTGAGATGCGACTGTTGTGCACAAACACTGTTCTCTGTTGGTGGAGTTTATGATCATCAAGTGCTGACCATTCTACATACCGAGGGAAATTACATCCATCCTGCTAGTTTCCGTGTATGTCCCACCCACTGCCATCGGCAAGAGAAGAAAGGCACTAAATGAACTCCATCAGGCCATCAATGAGGCATAAACAGCGCATCCAGATGGATTCCTCCTCACAGCAGGAGACTTCAACCAAGCAGATTTAAAGGCCCTCCTACCAAAACTACACCAACATGTGGACTTTCCAACAAGAGGAAACAACTTGCTGGACTTGGTGTACACAACTCACAAGAGAGCATACAGATTATTCCCCCTTCCCCACCTTAGACTCTCTGGTCACATTACCATCTTGCTAAGGCCTGCATACAAACCCAGAGTGAGAGTCATCAGACCAAATAAAAAGCAGGTACATGTGTGGCCAGAGGGGGCCTCTGATGCTCTGAAAGACTGCTTTAGCACTACGGACTGGGACAATTTCAAGCATGCAGCCACCCCCAATGAACACACAAACCTAGAGGAGTACACTGAGGTTGTTGTAGCATACATAGCTAAATGCATTGATGATGTCACTCACTGTAAAACCATCACTGTTCGTGCTAACCAGAAGCCATGGATGACAGCAGAGGTTCACAGGCTCCTGAGGGCTCGGGACTCAGCCTTCAGGGCCAGTGACACCACAGGACTAACAACAGCTAGGGCCAACCTGTCCCATGGTATCATGGAGGCAAAACAACAGGACATCAAGAAAATATCCAGCCACTTCAGCAACACCAGAGACACACCTTCTCTCTGGCGTGGCATACAGACCCCTTACCAACTACAAACCTCCACCTCAGACCTGTGCAAGCAACATCACACTGCTTAACAATTTAAATGACTTCTTTGGCTGCTTTGAAGCACAAAACAGCACATCAGCACAGAAGATCACTCCTCCCCCAGATGAGCAGGCTATAAGTCTGGATCCGGCTAGCATGAAGAGGACCATCTCCAGGATCAACCCACACACTGGACCAAACAACATACCAAGTCGCGTTCTGAAGGACTGTGCGGAGGAGCTCATGGATGTCCTGGCCGAGATCTTCAAAATCTCCCTGAGTCAAACTGTTGTCCCCACATGTTTCAAAACTGCTACCATAATACCAGCCCCAAAGAAGCCTGTCTCATCCAGCTACAACGATTACTGGCCAGTAGCACTGACCTCTATCATAATGAAGTGCTTTGAGTGGCTGGTCATGCAGAACATCAAGTCCACCCTGCCTCCCTCCCACGACCCATCTCAGTTTGCATAAAGGTCAAACAGATACACAGAAGATGCCATCTCTGCTACTCTGCATCCTGCCCTCACCCACTTGGACTCAAAGAACTCCTATGTGCGAATGCTGTTCTTGGACTTCAGTTCAGCATTCAACACAATCATCCCCCAGCACCTGATACAAAAACTCAGACACTTGGGACTCAAAACCGCTCTCTGTAACTGGGTGCTGGACTTTCTCACAGAGGGGCCACAGAACGTGTGGGTCGACAGCAACACCTCCAAGACCATCACACTGAACACAGGGGTCCCACAAGGGTGCGTGCTCAGCCTGCTGCTCTTCACCCTGCTGACCCATGACTGCGACCAGCCTACAGCACCTACCACATCATCAAATCTGTAGACAACATGACGGTGGTGGGCCTCATCACCAACAATGAAGAGGCCAGCTACAGAAATGAGTTGAACCAACTGGTCCAGTGGTGTAAAGACAATAATCTCTTCCTGAAAGTGGGAAAAACCAAGGAGATTGTGGTTGACAGGAGAGGACTCGCAGCATCCCCCTCTGATCATTGATGGGGCGGTTGTGGAGAGGGTGAGCAGCACCATGTTCCTGGGGTGCACATCTCTGAGGACCTCTTCTGGTCCAACAACACCACATCACTGGCCAAAAAGACTCAAACCCTCCTCTATTTCCTCCGCATACCGAGGAGAGCACAAGTCCTACCCCCCCATCATGTGCTCATTCTACCGGGGCACCATTGAGAGCGTCCTCACCAGCTGCATCGTGGTGTGGTATGGAAGCTGCACTGCCTCCTGCCGGAAGACTCTACAACGCACAGTAAAAGCAGCTATCAAGATCATTGGGGTCCCTCTGCCCTTCCTTTTGGACATCTAACACATCCACCTCACCCGCAGTGCCATCAGCATTGCAGGTGACACCTCCCACCCCTCACACTCCCTCTTCAGCCCCCTGCCCTCAAGGGAAAATATACCGGATCCAACAGGCCCGCTCCACAAGACTGCTAAACAGCTTTGTTTACCAGGCCATCAGGACCTATGAACTCTGCCCCCTGCCCCCGGACTGTAACACACTTTCCCATAAACAATGAAATAGGGTTCCTTTACTTTCCATGCACTTTGTGCATGTATCTGGTATATTTTTGTTATATCTATTTAACTCCTCCGGTGTAACATACATCCGCATTAACCATTTGAAATGTATCAATTTAAGGCGTGCATTTATTGATTTGGTTTGAGCTTCTGTACAAGCCAATTCCCATTGTTCCTCTGAAATTTCAGTTTGCAGATCTTCTTTCCAGTAGTTTAATCTTTTCAGTGAATTTTCACTTGAAGATAGTGTCAATGAGTTATAAAACTCTGAAATAATACCCTTTCTTTTACTATCTTTCATCATCATTTTTTCCAAGGATGAATAAATAGGTCGAGTGAGAGCTTTATTTTGATTTGATCGAATAAAGTTTCTAAGTTGAAGATATTTAAAAAAATGTGTTCTATTGAGATTAAATTTGATCCTCAGCTCTTCAAAAGACATTATGTTATCTGCACATGGCAAATATAAATCCTGAATCTTTTGTATCCCTTTTAAATTCCATACTTTAAATACAGCGTCCGCTCTCCCTGGTTTAAAATATTGATTACCCCATATTGGACTAAATTGTGACAATAACTGTGGTTCTTTTAAATAGTTTTTAGCTTCACACCATATTTTGATCATATGCTTTACAAATGGATTTTTTTTTTTTTTTTTTTTATTTAAGTTTTTGTAAAGGGTATACAGGTCGTTACAGCAATGCAGTGTTTACATTTTCATCACATGTTCCCTTATTTTCTGATATCTGACAACATTGGAAGATTAATTCTTACAACACCCCTTTTTTTTTTTTTTTTTTTTTAAAGTGAAAGAAAAAGTGAAATTAAAGAGAAAAAAAAAAACAAACAAATAAAACAAACAAACAAACCAGTAAAAAACAAACAAAAAGAAAAAGTAAGTAAATAAAGATAAAAGAGCATCTGAGTAGCATTGGAACAAAGAGCGGAACCATTATTGAAATGGTATTTGTCAAAGATTAGATCTAATGGAAGACACATATGTGGTCCAGGGTTGCCAAAAGTTCATGAACCCATCCATGTCCTGTCTCAGTGCGAATGTCAACTTTTCCATCGAGTAAATGTCTTGGATCACGTTAGTCCAATCTTCAGGTGTAGGACAGTCCTTCAACATCCATTTTTTAGTTAGAGCTTTTTTGCTTGCCAATATTAAAACATTGAATAAGTATTTTTCTCCTCGTCTTTCCAGTGAGTCCGGTAGTAAACCCAAATACAAAGTTACAAAAGAAAAGGGAACTGTAATTTTGAATATTTTCCCCAATATTGTCTGTACATTGGTCCAATATTGGTGGATAACTGGGCATGACCAAAACACATGAAAATGATTTGCAGTCTTTTCACCACACAAGCGCCAACAGTTCAATCCCTTATGGGTAAATTTGATTTGTGCAGGTGTTCTGAAAAATCTTGCCAAGTTTTTCCATCCAAATTCTCTCCACTGCAGGGATGAGGTACTTTTCCATTGCTGTTTATTTAGCTTTTCCCATATTTCCAGATGTAAAGTGAAATTCCCCTCTTTTTCCCATCTCTCTTTTATATAAGATGTGTTGTCTCCTTTTAAGTCTTGAAGACCTTGGTATATTTTAGAAATGTATCTGATCCCTGGGATCCCTTTATATGCCATTAAGAAGACCTTCAGAACACCTGACTGGGCCCTTTCCAAAACCTCCTTTTTAAGTATATTGTTTATGTGGTGTCTAAGCTGGAAGAACCTGTAAAGGTCTTGATTTATTAGGCCTTGTTTTTTCAAATCTTCAAAACTTCTTAAGATTTGCCCTTTAAAAAAATCGTAATATTTTATCAGCCCCTTCTCCTTCCACTTTTTAAATCTGGTGTCTGTTTTATTAGGAGTAAAGTCCTGATCATAGGCGATCCATTGCAGAAGTCGATAGGGCTCTTTAGTTTGATTCTCTCTGACTATCTTAAACCAAATTTTTAGCGGGGTCTCTATCCACGGGTTAGTGTTATTCAAAAGCTTAGGTAAGACATTGTTCCCTATTATCGCCTGTAGGGGGATGTCACTTGTTATTTGGCATTCGATCTCCTTCCATTGTGCAGAGTAGACTGGGTTACATATCTCTACTAAAGTTTTAATTTGTGCGGCTTTAAAGTAGTCCCTGATATTTGGCAGCGCGAGCCCACCTTTGTCTTTGTTTAGCTGTAGGGTTCTATATCTGATTCTAGGTCTCTTGCCCTGCCATATGAATCTTGAGATCCTTCTGTCCAGCTCCTGCCATGTTTTTTTGGGAGGTTCTACCGGTATTGTTTGGAAAAGGTATAGAAGACGTGGAAGTATATTCATTTTGACTGCTTCAATTCTTTGTGCAATACCCAAGAATGGTATCATATTCCATCTTGCTAGGTCAGATTTTATTTTTGTCACCAGTGGATCATAGTTTAGTGATATAATTTTGTTGAGTTGTTTCGGGATATTGACCCCCAGATATTTCATAGATTCCGACTCCCAGTTAGTTTTGAGTTTGCTTAGTGAATAATGATTTGGGTCATAGTTGAATGTTAAAACTTGGGTTTTATGCATATTTAATTTGTACCCCGATAAATCTCCATACTCTGAAAAAACTGAGGTTAGTTCTGGTAAAGAAGTGTCCGGCTGCCCTAGGTATATTAAAATGTCATCAGCAAAGAGTGCTATTTTATGTTCCTTCTGACCAAGTGTAATACCTTGAATTTTTTGGTTTTGTCTTATCCATTGGCTCAGAGGTTCTATGAAGATTGCAAAGAGCAGTGGAGACAGGGGGCAGCCCTGACGACATCCTCTTTCCAGTTCAAAAGATGATGATAAATTACCGTTAATCCTTATTTTAGCTGTTGGTTTTTTATATAATGCCTGTATAGTTCTAATGAAGTTGTTATGAAAATTGAAACTGGATAAGATTCTGTATAGAAAAGACCAGTCAACCGAATCGAATGCTTTTTCAGCATCTAATCCTAATATGACTGCATTTAAGTTATATTTTTTTATATGATGAATTATGTGTAAAGTGCGTCGAATGTTGTCTTGTGTCTGTCTTTGTCTTATAAAACCTGTTTGGTCTAAATGAATTAGGTCTGTCAGTATATTCTCTAACCTTTTGGCAAGGATAATGGTAAAAAGCTTATAGTCCTGATTTAGTACACTGATTGGTCTGTAGTTGGAGCACTCTAGTTTATCCTTTTCAGGTTTAGGTATAACTGCAATGACCCCTTCTCTCCAGGAGGGGGGGATTTCCCCTGTGTGGAGGACATAATTAAATGTTTTCAGGAGGAGAGGAGATAGTTGCTGTTTAAAGGTTTTGTACCACTCTGCTGTATAGCCATCAGCTCCTGGGGATTTGTTAGCTTTAAGTTTCATAATTGCTTTTTCCAATTCTTTAGGATGTATTTCTGACAGTAGTGTTTTATTTTGTGACTCCGTAAGTTGGGGAAGGTTTAATGTGTTTAGGAATGCCTCGGATGCGTTTTTATGTTTTTTGTGGGAGTATAAGTTCTTATAGTAATTCTCGAAGTTTTTAAGAATATCCTGAATTCTGAATTTTATTTCCTTTGATACTGGGTCTCTGATTTTGTAGATTGCTCTTTCTGTTTGATGTTTCCTCAATTTATAGGCTAGCAATTTTGCCGATTTACTGCCTGCTTCATAGTATTTTTGTTTCAGAAATGTAAGTTTCTTCTGGATTTCTATTGTGTAGATCTCATTTATTTGGTTTTTAATTTCCTTAATCTTGAGCGAGTCAGTAGAATGAGTGTTGCCTTTGTGTTCTTTTTCTAGGTTCCTAAGTTCTGACTCTAATGTGGATAGTTTTTCTTGTCTTAGTTTCTTTTGGGTTGCCAGTTTTGCAATAATCTTTCCTCTTATTACAGCTTTACATGCATCCCACAGTATTAAAGGGGATACTTCTCCATTATCGTTATCTTCCAAATATCTGAGAATATCTGACTCCAATTCATCTTTCAATGGTCCTTTCAGGACATTTGAATTTAACCTCCAAGAAAATGTATTATTTGTGTATTTTTGGATATTTAAGTCCATGTAGATCGGACTGTGGTCGGAGAGATCCATCAGTCCTATTTTACATGTTTTTACTCTACCAATGTCTCTATTAAACATAAAAAAATAGTCAATCCTTGAGTAAGATGAATGTGGAGTTGAGTAAAATGTATAGTCTTTTACACTGGGGTTGAGTTCCCTCCACACATCACAGATTCCCATTTCTTTTAGTAGCATCCGAGTCTTCCTGTTTTGGGTGTTATTTTGATGTGGGGAATTACCAGAAGCATCCCAGTATGGATTCAGTCTAAGATTGAAGTCCCCACCACATATCACTAAACCTTGAGCTTTAGTTATCATTAGGTCGAATACATTTTTATAAAATTTCCAGTTAGCCCCTGGGGGAGCATACACATTCAGCAGGGTGATATCTTCTCCCTCTAGCCGCCCAGTTACCAAACTGTATCTCCCTTCTTTATCTTTGTGTTCTGATTTTTTTTCAAATGTAATTTTGGTTGATATCAATGTCGCTACTCCCCTCCTCCTCCCTGATTTATATGAAGATGAAGAGATCATTTTAAACCCTTGTCTACTGAGTTTATTGTGTTCCACGTCTGTTAGGTGGGTTTCTTGTAAAAGTATTATTCCTGCTTTGTCTTTTTTCATTTTGCCTAGAATCTTGGATCTTTTAACTGGATTCAGGATCCCTTTTACATTATATGAAATTATTTTGGTTACACCCTGTTTCTCCATTGTGTTGTTTTGTTTAGTATAACTGTGTGGTGGCCCTCTTTTGTGCTACTCAGAAACTGAAAGAACATTAAAAACAAGAAAAACATTAAGAACATAGTGTAAAAAACTTTAAAACAAAAAACTGTCAAAAGAACTTCCTGAGCTGAGGTCTTTTTAAAGACCCTGTAAGAGCCTTGATGGAGTGAAGGCTCTGAGGGAAATTCCTCAAACTCTGTTACGTGTTGAGGGCCCTCTCTTACCACTGAAAGTAGACCCATGCTTTTAACGTGAGTTTCAGAACCCAATCCAAACTTGTAATGATTTTTTTTTTTTTTCCTTTTATGCCTAAACCCTGTGAAATTGTGTGCACCCTCCCACCCCCATCACATCAAACATTCACGCAAAAACAGTATTTGTTAGTATGAGGAGAACATGTGGATTATTGTCACATTTCTATTTTAACAAGTTTTTTTTTTTTTTTTTTATTACAAAGACTTATTTGTTTCAAATAATATAATTGTTCCATGAAATGTTTTACCACATGCTGAATATGCATCTCCTTTAATGTTTGTTACCTTGTATGAGGGGGGTTGGATGTGCGGATTGATTCAAGAGAAAGGAGAAAAAAAAAAAAAAAAAAAGGTCGCTATTCCAACCTGAAAACGGATAGTTTATCCGCGACGCTCTGGTGCTGGGTTTCCCGCTGCTGGTCCGTGGATTTTGAGGGTCTTTGTGTTGTCCATGTTTGCGCTTTGATCTTCTCACTCGGGTCTGCTGCGGGTTTAAACACCGTTACCGGGAGCCCTCTTCTCGCCATGTCAGCTGTTGCTTCTTCCGCCGAATTATAGAGACACGTTTCATCGCCGTAGAAGACCCTTAACTTCGCAGGAAATGGTGTCTGAAAGCGCAATTTCTTCTCTCTTAACACCTTTTTCGCGTCATTGTATTCCCTGCGCTTTTTAAGGACCTCCGGGGCGTAATCGTGTTCCACGTAGACTTTTCTCTCCTGGTGCATAAATCCTTTTTTCTGCCAGGCCAGTCTTACAACCTCTTGTTTTATTTTGAAATTGGAAAATCTTACCAACACCGAACGTGGGGGCGCTTCCGCCGCCGGCCTAGCGGCTAATGAACGATGTGCCTTTTCTATCTTCAAGTCGGTGGTTTGTGGAATATCCAATTTCTCTCTTAGTAAGGATTCCACGCATTCTGCCATTGAGTTAAAACCATTTTCGGTTCCTTCTATCAGACCATGAATTCTTATGTTGTCTCTTCTTTGTTTTCCTTCTTGGTCGGTTAGCTTAGCCTCTATAGCTGCTTGTCTTTTGCGTAGGTCCAGCACAGAATCTTCGAGCACTTTTATTCGATCCTCTGTTTCCAAGATTCGGTTCTCGGCCTGGTCCACTCTGCTGTTTGTCCTTTTCAATTCTTCTCTGAATTCCCGAAATTCGGCCGTAACATCTCGGCGAAATCGTCGTAGTTCCTCAAATAGTGATTTCAGGCTAACCCTTTTGTTAGCTATCACCAGCTCCTCGTCTTCTGAGCGGGGATCTTCCAGTTCAGATTCTCCGGCCGATACGTGTCCTAGCCTGGAGAATTTCAGTTTCTTCTGTTTTCCTTTAGACATGATGATTTTGTCTTTTGATTTTCACTCCTCCAAAAATCCGTTAAGTTTGATTTTCAAGGTGTTATCCTGGATTGAGTCTGAGAGCTTCAGTGTTAAGCTGCAGTCGCCATGGCGTCCAGACCGGAAGTCTACAAATGGATTTTTAACTTGTTTTTGTAATTTTTTTGCCGAATCTGAGTATATGAATATGGGAAGAGGTAAAGGTAAATTGTATGATTCCATTTCAGTCCAGTGAGGGAGATCATTTGATGAAAAATAATATGTCATAGACCTCAGTTGTGCCGACCAATAATACAACATAAAATTTGGACATTTCAGACCTCCACGATCAAATGGTAAATATAATAAAGACAAATGTAATCTAGCCCTCCTGTTGTTCCATATAAATTCCACTAATTTTTTTTTTTATTCTTGAGAATAGATCTAAAGGTGGTGATAAGGGAATGTATTGAAATAAATAAAGTATTTTAGGTAAAATATTACTTTTAAGTATATTGATTCTCCCGATCATCGACATTGGTAGTGACATCCATCTCTGAGTTAACTCATTGATATCTGACATTAAGGCTTCATAGTTGACACTGGCGACTGATTCTAGCTTAGGCACAATTTGGATTCCTAAATATTTAAACTGATTTACAACATTGAATTGATTTACCTCAGGGGCTGGGTAATTTCTCTGGGTCTCATTTAGCATTAATATTGAAGATTTAGTTTTATTTATTTTATATCCTGATATTTCCCCAAAATTCTTTATTAAATTCAACAAGGTTGGAATTGATTTTTTTAGATTCGACATAAACAAAATTATGTCATCGGCGTACAGGGAGATTTTATGTTCTGTTGGTCCAACTTTAATTCCATATATTTGTGAATGTAAACGTATCGCTATCTCTAAAGGTTCAATTGCCATAGTAAACAGTAAAGGTGAAAGTGGACAGCCTTGTCGACATCCTCTATTGATTTTTATTGGTTTTGAAATATTGTTATTTGTTAGGATTTCTGCTGTAGCATTATTGTATATTATTTGAACCCATTTTATGAAATTATTTCCAAGTCCAAACCTTTGTAGGACTTCAAAAAGAAAGGGCCATTCAACTCTATCAAAGGCCTTTTCGGCGTCCAGTGATAGGAGAGCTGTATCCGGTGCTTCTTTATTAAAATAAATAATATTAAATAGTCTTCTTACATTATGGAAGCCTTGTCTACCCTTTATAAAGCCATTCTGATCTCGATTAATAATATTTGGTAAAATTTCTTGTATTCGTCTTGCTAAAATTTTACAGATTATCTTAAGGTCGGCGTTTAATAGGCTTATTGGTCTCATATTTTCACATTTATTAGAGGGCTTACCTGGTTTTGGCAGCAGTATAATTAAGGCATTATTTATGTATGATGGTAAATTATTATTTTGAAATGCTTCTAAAACCATTTCCAAAAAAGGTTTTATTAATTTATTCTTAAATTTTTTATAAAGGTCAACTGGAAGACCATCTGGTCCTGCACTTTTTCCTGATTTCATATTATCAATGGCTAGCCCAACTTCTTCTTGACTAATTTTAGACTCCAATATCTCCCTGTTTTCATTTGGAATACACGGTATAGATAGTTCGTTCAAAAACCCATTTAGTTTTGTTAAATCAGGTTCATTTTTGGTATCATATAATTTTTCATAGTAATCTCTAAAGGCTCTATTAATTTCTAAAGGATCTATAACTACCTGTCCGTTACTTATAATACTGGTAATTGGTGTTTTAATTTCTAATTGTTTAATCTGCCATGCTAATAATTTTCCTGATTTTTCACCTTGTTCATAAAAAGATTGTTTCAATCTTAGAAGACTCGAGGCAGCTCTATTCGCTGATTTTTTGTCGTATTCAGCTCTCAAAATCAGTAATTCATTCTCCAACCTTGGGTCACTTCCTGCATACACTTTTTCCTGAAGACTTTTTATTTTATGTTCCAATTTAGCTCTCTCCTCTCGAGTCTTCTTAGATTTTGATCCTGTATAACTAATAATATGTCCCCTAATAAAAGCTTTGAAAGCCTCCCACTTTACACATGCTGATGTTTGTGTAGTATTGATGTCAAAGAACTCGTCTATCTGTTTTTCTATATACTTGACAAATTCCTCATCCTGAAGCCATTTATGCTGAAATTGCCATCTACCTGATTCCTTTGTCAATTTTTTATCTACATATATTAG
This sequence comes from Pholidichthys leucotaenia, assembly GCA_020510985.1. Taxonomy (NCBI): domain Eukaryota; kingdom Metazoa; phylum Chordata; class Actinopteri; order Cichliformes; family Pholidichthyidae; genus Pholidichthys; species Pholidichthys leucotaenia. The sequence goes on from CM035841.1 coordinate 125,885,032, forward strand.
ACAACAGGGTGCATGATCAGAGATCACGATGTTATCATAAAAGCAGTTTTGAATCTTGGACCTTAATTCTGTGGAAATCAAAAAATAATCAATACGTGAGAATGTCTTGTAGGTACTGGAATAACAAGAATAGGCTTTAACTTGTGGTTTCATTTCTCTCCATATATCTAACAATCTCAATTCTTTCATAAAATGATTAATAGTCATCCTACATCCAATGTGCGTACAATCCAGTCCTGTTGATCTATCTATACCTGGATTCAATGTACAATTAAAATCCCCTGCTATTATATGTTGCCCTGTAAGTGATGATAAGATAAGAAATAAATTAGCAAAGAACTTCTGATCATCTATATTGGGACCATATAAGTTCACAAGATTTATATTTTCTAATAGCAAAGAACCTTGAATGATTACATATCTTCCAAATTTGTCTCCAATTACATTTTTCACTTGAAAAGGAACTGATTTATGTATGAGAGTCATAACTCCCCTGGCTCGGGATGAAAATGAAGAGGTGAATACACTTCCTTGCCATCTACTCCTAATTCTTTTAACATCCTCCTCTATTAGATGAGTTTCTTGTAAAAACACAATTTTTGAACCCATGTCTTTTATTTTATTCATAACTTGTTTAAGTTTTTTTAAATTTTGTAGACCTCTGCAATTCCATGAAGTTAAATTAAGATTAACGCTTTGGTTTATGATCAATAGAGAGTTTGGGATTACCTTGCAGTGTAAACATGCTCATACAGAGAAGCAAAAACATGAGTGGTTGAACATTCATCCTACAAACTACACACAAACAAATTTCCCCTTCCCACACTTGTGGCAAACCCCCCAAAATCAAAAGAAAAATTCTGTCTCCCGATATAGCCATCGACCGTTCCACACCCACGGGGAACAGCCTAAGCCACTCCTTCTTCATCCTCCCAATCACCCTAACTCTACTGCTTTTAATGACGTAACATTAACTCTCCTCTGTAGTTTTCCAACTTAACTCCAAAATTTTTAACAACTTTGTACATCATAGTTTTTTTTGTTTGTTTTGTTTTTGTTTTGTTTTTTTAATATATAATACAATCTATATTTTGTAAACTTACTATTTACTTCAAGTCAGTCAGATGCCTGTGCAAATGCTTAATTATTCTACCTTATATTTTGTTCATGCTTAGCTCCCACCAGTCTCTTCTTCTTCTTTGATCTTCTTGATGAACTCCTGCGCCTCCTCTAGGGTCTTGAAGATGTGGGTTCTGCCCTCATACGTGGTCAGCAGTCTCGCAGGATAGATTACACCATGACGAATCCCAAGGTTGCGCAGCTCCTTACGTATGGGATCAAACTGCTTCCTCAATTGCTGGATTCCTGTGGCCAAATCTGGGTAGAACCGCACCTGCTGGTCCTGGTGTTTAATCTCTCCTTTAGCTCGTGCAGCGTTGAAGATCTTCATCCTGTCTCTGTTGCTAAGAAACTTCATAATTAAGGTCCTCGGCGGTCCCTTATCTCTCCGTGGGCCAATACGATGTGTATTTTCCAGAACCACTGCTGATTGCAACTCCTCGCTGCCCAGCACCTCCGGAATCCACTTTTCCAGAAAGGAACATACGTCCCGACCTTCTGATTCCTCTGGAAGACCCACCAGCCTCAAGTTATTCTGTCTCGACCGAGATTCCAAATCCAAAATATTATTTTCCAGAGATTTTTTTTTTTTTTCCAAAGTGCGCACCTTTAATTGAAGACGGGTGACGTCATCTTCAGCACTAGCGAGACGGAGCTCCATCTGCGCCGTTCGTTCTACACAGTCACCCAATTCCTTTCTTATTCCTTCCAACGCTGTCATAATCCCATCAAATCTAGAGGAAAAGTCCGCTCTCATTGAACTCATGGCAGCCATCAGCGCATCTGCGCCTCCCCCCGCAGACATCGCACCGTTGCCAGCCTCCTCCGCCATATATGGAGTTTTATTTGCTGCGTCACAGACCTGAAAGTCCGTTAATTTGGACTGTTTCGGCGGCTCGCTTTTTCCTTTACCTGGTTTTCCAGCCTTAGGCTTCGCCGACATATTCTCGCCCAAACGCTGGGATACGTTCTGTCCCAAATGAGAGAGTTATTTGCCGATTTTTTTTTCTCCAGGAGCAGAGCAGAGTGAGACACGTCCGTCTTACGTGGCAGCCATAACCGGAAGTCGGACTGTAACACACTTACCCACACAATAACTATTGCAATAACAGACGGCAGCAATATAGAGGCGAGTTTGAGCCTTCTTGGCCCGTGATGTGGTGTTGTTGGACCAGGTGAGGTCCTCAGAGATATGCACCCCCAGGAACTTGGTGCTGCTCACCCTCTCCACAGCTGCCCCATAGTTGTTGGGCAGGATCCCAATGTGAACCTGTGTAGCAAGTTTGATAATCCTAGAGAGCTTTACCTGTTCTATAGTAAGAGAGCATAGGGAGTGTCAACCTTGAGCTTTGACCTTTTGACCCCAAACCTGTAGTCAAAAGTCATGGTCTCAGAGTGAACTTCTGTAACATATTTGGTGACCCTTGCTTTCTTTGTTGTTAAGATGTAGTTTATAAGCCATTTTGATGTTGAGCTTTGACCTTGCAATCCCAAAACCATAGTCACACTTCAGGATCACAGGGTAAATCTGTGTACCAAGTTTGGGGACCCTAACTTTACTCGTTGTACAGTCATAAGGCATAGAGAATGTTAACATTGACCTTTGATCTTTTGACCCCAAACCCATAGTCAGAGGTCAGGATGCCAAGGTGAATCTGTGTACCAGGTTCGGTGGCCCTAGCGTTACTCGTTTTATAGTAATAGTAAATTTAGCATTTACCATTTACCATAGTGTAACTGGAATGTTTGACCTTTGACCCCTTGACCCAAAACCCATAGTTAGGTCAGGGTGTAAATCATCCAAGATGTGTATTAGATATAACAACTGTATCGATTTCAAAAGCCTACATCATTTCTTTCAGTATTGTGTTTGGAACATTTAGGGAAAATCTGACCATTGACCTCAAGGCCATCCGATGAGAGTCAAATTGCAATATGTTTATCATCAGAGTATATCAAACCACGGTACCAAGTTTCAAAACATTTGGAACAAAACTGTAGGAGGAGTTGATTTCACAAAACGGTTACTGTCTATGAAGTGAGGTGAAACAGGAAAGTCATAGGTCAGGGGCTACAACTCCTGTAAAAATCATCCGATCAGAACCAAATTGCACATGTGCATCATCAGAGTATATCAAACCGTGGTACCAAGTTTCAAAACAATTGGAAAAAAAACTGTAGGAGGAGTTGATTTCATAAAAGACGGATGAACCCACCCACCCATAACAGGAGCTCTTCAACCCCTTTGGGCTTTGACAAAAAAAGGGGTTACATTAAAGAGAGAGAGAGAGGAGCAATACAATTCTCGTGAAGTCCTTTTTATAACAATAGGAACTATCCAATGTCTCTTGCGCTCCTTTTTTGCTATTTTTTTGAGGCAATTAGTTCAGTTGAGGAGAAAATAGTCATTTATAAATGCCAAGAGTGACGGCTTTCTGTTCCTCCATTTACAACAATGGATATGATTTTTGTCCATAAGAATAATGATGTTAAGAGGTCAACAGAATAAAAATCTAGATTGCCCATGTCGTGTATCACTGTTTCCCATGGGATTTGTTTGAAACCATGGTGGTTATTTTTTACTATCAATGAAGATGAGGTGAGTCGAGTCTCCTCAGGAATTTCTTCCTTTCTTTAGCTTGTACAGGATAGGGGTCACCACGCCTCTCTGCCTGCCAACAGTATGTTGGGTTTTTCCCTCCTCCGTTCCTTTATCGCTGAGCACCAAGCAGGACGGCAGGAAGTTCCACTTTTACCTGGTCTTTGGCATGACCTGGTTGGGATTTGAACCCTGGCCTCCCGATTGTGGGGCGGATGCTCTACCCCTAGGCCACCACTCTGGTACTACCGGAGTGGTACTATCAATGAACTGATTATTGAAACAGTCGTTCCACTAATCTGGTTATAAATCTGGTGCTACTGCTCCACATAGCTGTAGTCGTTAAGGTGCTGCCATTAATAAACAGGCTCTGTATTTCTGATGATTTAAATACAGCACAGCCACTGCTATTCTACAATTTTGATTAAATGATATTAAAAAGTTGTAAATTTATAGGTAATAAGTGTCAAATTTGCATGAAAATGCGCACAAATTTGAAGCAGAAAAGTTGAATATTTGTTAAGAAGTTGTATACAGTATTTATGAAAAATAGAAAAAAGCATGACAGTAAATCCACAAATTTAGGAGAAAAGAGTCAAAAGGATGAGAGTAAAGTTGGTGCAGACTTGGTGCTGTAGTTATTAATTTTGATGGAATCAAAAAAGGAAACTCTTAAATGCAGAAGTTCACACCTGCCTGGATGGACTCTGGCATGCGCGGCGCACAACACCGGCACAGACTCCTCATTTTATTTGGGTCCGGGTGCTCAGGTCAGTTTGCTGGGGCGTCACTGTCGTGCTGTCTGAACATATGGACCGTAGATTAAGTGATTATTTTGACTTAACGAAAAAGCGTACTCTTTTAACGCGACAGTTAGCAGCACCCGCACGGGCAGTCTTTATCGTGGTGCGCAACATCCGGTGGAGACTCTTCCTCTAAGTCTGGGTGTTCCCATCAGTTTGCTGGAACGGGGCTGTCATGATGTGTGGACTTATGGACTGTAAATTACAAACCCCAATTCCAGTGAAGTTGGGACATTGTCTAAAATGTAAATAAAAACAGAAAGCAATGATTTGCAAATCCTTTTCAACCATGATTCAATTGAATACACGACAAAGACAAGATATTTAATGTTAAAACTGATAAACTTTTTCTTTTTTTTTTAACAAATATTCACTTACTTTGAATGTGATGCCTTAGAGCAGCTCCTGAGAAAGACAAATGAACCAAATTCATATGAATATAATTTACTGTTGTGGTGTTCTGGTGAAAAAATGGGCAGATGAAGTAGTTTATAGTCCAAGAATGAAGACTGTTTCTTTACTGATTAGTGGAAGATTATTTAGCAGTGAAGCATATGGACATCTTTGATTTCATATGATTTTTGACTGACCCTTATACTTGCTAAGTGGAGCATAATGAAGAAGCCATCTCTTTTTTGAATGTCGCAGGACCAGGCTGGTGATAACGTTAAGCTGGTCGGTGGTTTGGCTCCTGTTCTGCTCCTCATGGATGAATCATTGATGTAGCTCCGTGGAGACCTGCCATCTGTGCTGAGCGCTGGAGAATAAAGCACCAACGTGGAAGTCCACATTCTGAGTCTGAAGACTTTTATAGGCGCCCTCATGTAACTGAACTAGTCCATCCTGTTAGCTCTGACTGTCGGCGGCCACATTGTGACATCCAGCGGAAGTAAACAAGCCGTAAAGATGTTTTCAGGCCGGCGTCTGAGAGAGTTGGTCAGAAAGCGACTAGCTGCTGCTGCTGAAGAAATAATAACAGAGTTTGAGCAAACCATCAACCAGTATGAGGAAGCGATCGAGCATCAGCGCAGATCACTGAATACCCGCTGCTGCCCCCAGATAAAAATCCACAGACTAGGTATGTGGAACTATAATGGTCTGTATGAGGCTTTAGAAAACTCTGAATCTGTTTGTGATTCATTGGATTTAAATTTGTTTGCCACTACTGGTGGATCAAAGCTGTGGCTTCCTGTGACCATGTTTTTTAAATCTAATTTTCAACTAACTCTACCTGCACATTTGTAACATTTTTCTTTCAAAATTTATTTTTGGTTTTAAATTTTCAAGTTTTTTTCATGCAAATTTGTGAATTGTTGCTATCAAATTTGCATGCTTAACCCATTATTTTGCGAAATGAAACTTGTTTGTACTCTTTTTTTTTTTTTTTTCTTCTTTGTCACTTCAGACTTGTCACAGCAACCTGGCTGTAAGGAGGATGAGGTTCTGGCTGAGCAGCAGCTCTGGAACCAGGAAAGGACCTCTGTGGACCAGGAGGAACCAGAACTTCCACAGGTTAAAGAGGAACAGGAGGACCTCTGCGTCAGTCAGGAGGAAGAACAGCTGGTTGTGAAGCTGGAGGCCAATACCTTCATGATGCCTCTTTTTTCTGAGGAAAAGCAGCAAAGTGAAGCAGAACCAAACAGTGAGCAGCTCCTCTCTCACAGCTCTGCTGGAACTGAGATCCTAGAGGAGGAAGGAAGCCGGCATGTAGACTCAGGATCAACTAAAGAAGAAGAAGAACCCAAACCAAAGAAGAGACGACTGGAAACAAGAAGTCGCAGTAGCAGTGATGACGACTCTCTGACCTCCAAGACTCTCTGTGAGAATGAAACAGGTAAAAAGTTAGAAAATGTTCAGGTTGAGTCTTTCAGAAATTGTTTAATATACTATAATAATACTGAATACTTACAGTAAATATGCAAATCCGACCCACTGTTCTCACTAAGAGATCAGTTTGTCTTGTGACAAATCATTGTGGGTAAAATCATTAAAGGGGTCATTATCATAGGGGACATTTTGCATTTTTTTTTTTTTCTCTCGGCGCCACACGAGTCGGCTGCCTTTTGCAACAGCGGCTCGATTCCGAGTCTTTTTCCCTTCCTCTCTCTTTTGATCCGTCTTTTTTTTTCACCCCACTTATATCACGGACACACAGATCGTCCTAAATGTCTCCTGAGCCGGTGGACGGAGCCACTGTCTATAGCAGGATACGATACAGCAGAGAACAGCTGCTAGCATTCAACCGCCACCCGGTCCCATTGGAAAAACTCGACATACCGAGAGAACTGAGGCGAAAACGCCGCGGCTGCCGGGCTGGAGTAAGGCGGAGGACAAAAAATATAAGGTACAGACCCTCCCTTCCATCTGTTGTCATGGGAAATGTATGGTCGATACTGGGAAAGTTAGATGAGCTAGCGGCTATCTCCCGTTATGATAGCACATACCGGGAGTGCTCTCTCCTTTTGTTTACTGAGACGTGGCTAACTGAACTAGCAGCAGATGCTAACATTGAGCTGGAGGGTTTTCACATGATACGAGCTGACCGAACACCAGACAGTGGCAAAGCTAGGGGCGGTGGAGTGATAATGTATGTTAACAACAACTGGTGCAGACCGGGACATATCACTGTTAAACAACGACACTGCAGCAAAGACATTGAGTTGCTAGCTGTTAGCATGAGGCCTACATATCTCCCGAGAGAACACTCACACGTGATCTGCATTGTTGTTTATGCAAATCCGACGGCGAACGCTGGGACAGCACGTGACGTCATCCATTCAGTAACCAGCAGGCTGCAGACAGAACACCCAGATGCTCTTCTCCTCATCTCAGGCGATTTCAACCACGTTTCACTGTCTCCCATTCTACCCACGTTCACCCAGTATGTCACATGCCACACTAGAGACAATAAAACACTGGATTTATTCTACGCAAACACTAAGGAGGCGTACACCTCATCACAACTCCCCCCACTCGGGAGATCGGATCACAACTTGGTTCATCTCCGGCCGGTGTACAAACCCCTAGTGCACAGACAACCTCCGGCCATGCACACTGTGGAGTTATGGTCTGAGGAGACAATGGACACCCTAAAGGGCTGTTTTGAAGCCACCGCCTGGAAGCAGCTCTGCGATCCACATGGTGAGGACATCGATGGCCTCATTCACACCTTCACGGGCTACCTCAGCTTCTGTGTGGACAAATCCGTTCCCACCAAGACCATACGGCGTCACTCAAACAACAAACCCTGGATCAACCCTGAGATAAAAACACTTCTGAGAGAGAAGAAGAGGATCTTCAGGTCAGGGAACAGGGAGATGCTGAAGTCCGTACAGAGGGAGCTGAGGAGAAAGATCAGAGAAGGCAAGGACAGCTTCAGGAAGAAGATGGAGGACAAGCTGCAACAGAGCGACATCAGCGGGGTCTGGAGAAACCTCAAAACCATCTCGGGGCTCCAGAATACCTCCCCCCAGGCCACAGGGGGCAGGGAGTGGGCGAACAACCTGAATCTGTTTTTCAATAGATTTGACCAACCGCCCTCCCCCCTGACTGCACAACAACCACTGCTGCCTCTAAAGAAATCAAGTCCTGCTGCCCACTCCCCACTCCACCAACACCCCCCCAATCCCAACACACAGCCCCCCATCCTGACCCTGACCAGGACCCAGGTGAGGACGGAGCTGAGGAAGATCAAGGCGAGGAAGGCGCCGGGACCGGACGGCATCAGCGCAAAGCTCCTCAAGTCCTGTGCAGACCAGCTGTGTGGGATTGTGACGTATATCTTCAACATGAGCCTGAAACTGGGGAGGGTACCACAGCTGTGGAAAACATCTTGTGTGGTACCTGTACCAAAAACTTCCCACCCCAAAGACCTGAACAGCTACAGACCGGTGGCCTTGACGTCCCACTTGATGAAGACCCTGGAGAGACTGCTCCTTGCTCACCTCCGCCCCCTGGTGGAACCAGCGATGGATCCACTCCAGTTCGCCTACCAGCATGGCATTGGGGTGGAGGATGCGGTGATCTTCCTCCTTCATCGTTCTCTGTCCCACCTGGAGAAGCCCGGGAATATGGTGAGGATCATGTTCTTTGACTTCTCCAGTGCTTTCAACACCATCCAACCGATGATCCTGAAGGACAAGCTGCTGCGCGCAGGGGTGGACCAGCACCTGTCATCATGGATCCTGGACTACCTCACGAACCGGCCTCAGTTTGTGAGAACCCGGGACTGTGTGTCCGACACGATCATCAGTAGCACGGGGGCCCCCCAGGGAACGGTGCTGGCTCCCTTCCTGTTCACTCTTTATACTGCGGACTTCTCACACAACACAACACACTGCCATCTACAGAAGTTCTCTGATGACTCTGCGATCGTTGGCCTCATCTCCAATGGAGATGAAGCTGAGTACAGAGGGCTTATCCAGGACTTCGTGGACTGGTGCCATCGGAACTGCCTCCAGATCAACGCGAGGAAAACTAAGGAGCTGGTGGTGGACTGCCACAGGCATGGGCAGCCCCTCACAGTACCAGTAAATATACAGGGAACAGACATCGAGATGGTGACATCCTATAAGTACCTGGGTATTCATCTGAACAATAAACTAGACTGGTCACACAATACTGATGCACTCTACAAGAAGGGACAGTGCAGGCTGTTCCTGCTGAGGAGACTCAGGTCTTTTGGTGTACAAGGGGCGCTGCTGAAGTCATTCTATGACACGGTGGTGGCATCAGCCATCACTTTTGGAGTGGTCTGCTGGGGCAGTGGCATTACTGCAGCCGATAGGAAGAGACTGAACAAACTGATTAAGAAAGCTAGCTCTGTCCTGGGGCAGCGCCTTGATCCGATGGAGGAGATAGGAGAGAGAAGGACGGTGGCTAAACTGTCATCTCTGCTGGAGTCCGAGTTCCACCCTATGCAGGACATACTGAATGCACTGAGGAGCTCATTTAGCAGCAGACTACATCATCCCAGGTGCACAACCGAGAGGTTTCGTAGGTCCTTCCTACCAACGGCTGTCAGACTGTACAACCTAAGCAGGGCTGCTCGCAGAGATAGCAAAAAGACGTAACAAACTAATAGTTTTTTGAATGCAAAAGATGCAATAGACTTACACAATGGTCTCCTCCGGCATACAACTAGGAACATACCGGTCGCTATGGAGGGTGAGAATATGTATGGGCACATAATCATACCATGTAGGATAACTAAGTAGACGGTTATGCTGTTTCATCCCACCTAGCAACAATGCTCTGCACTGTGTGTGTTTATATATTTGCATATTTATTCCATCTAGCTACAATGCTCAGCACTGGGTGTGTTTATATATTTATATATCTACATATTATTCCATCTAGCTACATTGCTCCGCACTGTGTGTGTTTATATACTTGCATATTTATTCCACCTAGCTGCAATGCTCCGTACTGTGGGTGTTTATATATTTACATATTTATTCCATCTAGCTACAATGCTCTGCACTGTGTGTTCATATATTCATATATTTATTCCATCCAGCTACAATGCTCTGCACTGTGTGTCTGTGTGTGTGTGTGTATATATATATATTTTATAGTAATACGTACATATGTTTATTAGCTGCTCTTGCTTGCTTGTTTTTTTTCTTGCCTTCTGATTGTTGCTCTGAGTGTTGCTATCCCTGTGCTGTTGCAATCCTGGAATTTCCCCGTTGTGGGACTAATAAAGGCTTATCTTATCTTATCTTATCTTATCTTATTAACTGCACTTTTCCCCCATTTTAACAGCTCACACGCAATTTTTTTTTTTTTTTTTTTGTAATTTTTCTGGCCTTTCTGAAAAAGGCTGCTTTCAGTGCTTGTCACTTTAAAATCTCTGAGACCACATTCAACTCTGCCCTCCCTCTTATGTCACTACTGGAAACATTAGCTGTCCGTAGCACTTAAAGTACTTACTTAAATTTGTCTCAAAGAATGAAATGGTCAAACCTCAGATTCAGGGGGACCATTCTGGTTTTCATCCTGGCCTTGGCACATGAGACCAAGTCTTTGCCTTCTCGAGAATCCTCGAGAGTTTGTGGGAGTTTGCCCAACCAGTCTACATGTGTTTTGTGGACATGGAGAAAGCATTTGACCACATAACTTGTGGTTTCTAGTAGGGGGTGCTTCGGGAGTATGGGGTATCAGATTTGTTGCTACAAGCTATTCAGTCCCTATAGGACTGTTACAAGAGTTTGGATCATATTGCCAACAGTCAGTCAAACTTATTCCCAGTGAGAGTTTGACTCCGCCAGAGCTGCATTTTGTCACCATAAAAATTATGAACAGGATCAATTACGTCACTGACATGCAGGTCCCCCCCAGGATATCACTTTTAAATAATTTGTTGAAGCTTAAACAGATTCATTAGTCATTTTTACATGGAAGGAAAAGAACTCTGGATTTATTCTATGCAGTTTATTAACATTTTTTGTGTCTTTGTCCCTAGATGCTCCACAGCCACATGACTGCAAGGAGGAAGAGGTTCTCACTGTCCAGCAGCTCTGTAACCAGGAGAGGAACTCCAGTCCGGACCAGGAGGAGCAAGATGCTGCACAGGTTAAAGCGGAAGAGGAAGAACTCTGTACCAGTCAGGAAGAAGAACACTTTGGAGAGAAACAAGGGACTGATACCTTCATGGTGACTCCTACTGATGAGGACAATGACAGCAGTGAAACCAACCCAAACACTGAGCAACTCCTCTCTCACAACTCTCCTGACACAGAGAGCAAAGACCAGGGAGCAGGTAAGAACGTAAACTCAGGATCAAGTAAACATGAAGAGCCAAAGAAGAGATTTCACAGAAACCGAAGAGACAGTAACAATGTAGACAACTCCATGTCAGAGAATTGGTGATACACAGATGAAAAGTCTGTAAAACGTTCTGATAATGACAAAGACTAAAAATGAATCCCAAAGGCAAAAAAAAAATAAAAAATCACACAGTGGATAAGCTGCATGCTTGCAACATACTGTATGTGGGAAAGGATTCAGTAACAGGAGAAATTTCTCAGTGCATGAGTGAATTCACACTGATGAGAAGCCATTTTCTTGTGAACATGTGAGAAAAGTTTCATTAACAACCGTTATAGGACACATGAGAATTCACACAGGTAAGAAGCTGTATCGGCTTTCCTGGCAGAGCCTTTGGCCTGTCTTGCTGCGGCGGCTGCTCCATCATTCGTGCAGTTTTCCCGCTGAGGTCCTCCTTGTTCATGGTGCTCTGATGTGGCCTGAGGGATTTCCTGTCTTGTTATTTTTTTGTTGTTTTTTTTTTTTTCCCTGGTGATTCTTTACAGGGTGGGGAGAGTTTTCTCTGGTGGCGTCTCTATCCAGGGAGAGCACGTTGGCCAAGGGTTGCTTGTGTCTGTGGATTCATCAAGTTGCAACACTGGCGCATGTCCTTTCCGGAATGGCATTCTCAGTGTCTTTTCCCAGCGCTGGGCGTGGTGTGGTCGGGTTCCAGGTGTGGGTGTGTTTTTTCTTTTGCTGTACTGCCTTGGATTCACCGTCTTGGCTTTCTTTTGACAACTGCTCGGCCCTTCATCTCGGTTGGAGTTTTGTTCGGAGTCTGAATCTTCCCTCTTGGGTGTTTGTCCATCGCAGTTTCCTATCTTGTCACTGTCATTTCTCGCAGGTAAGTTCATTACCCTAACATTGAACGAGAACCTCCATTTAAAAAATGCGAAGAAGAAGCAGCTCGTTATTGTTTTCATACTGCCACCTACTGACATGGAAGGGCCACTACAGGCACCAACGCACAACAATGGCAACTGTTTTTTGGACCAGTTAAGTAAAATTAGACAATTTCCTGGCACATCTCATGATCACTCACAGCACACTAGTGTGCCGTGGCACAGTAGTTGAAAATCACTGCTGTATAAAAATCCTTCACTATACATCAAAACATTGAGAAACGTTCTCCTGCCTTATCTAATAATTCATAATAACACTGGAATTTAACTTGATCTGGTTATGTGATTTAACCACATCAAAGAGAGATATTGTACTATGTATTACAGTGGGGCAAAAAAGTATTTAGTCTGCCACCAATTGTGCAAGTTCTCCCACTTAAAAGATGACAGAGGTCTTCAATTTTCATCATACGTATACCTCAACTATGAGAGACAAAATGAGAAAAAAAAATTCAGAAAATCACATTGAAGGATTTTTAATGAATTAATTGGTAAATTCCTCAGTAAAATAAGTATTTGGTCACCTACAAACAAGAAAGATTTCTGGCTCTCACAGACCTGTAGCTTCTTCTTTAAGAGGCTCCTCTGTCCTCCACTCGTTACCTGTATTAATAGCACCTGTTTGAACTCATTATCAGTATATAAGACACCTGTCCACAACCTCAAACAGTCAGACTCCAAACTCCACTATGGCCAAGACCCAAGAGCTGTCAAAGGACACCAGAAACAAAATTGTAGACCTGCACCAGGCTGGGAAGACTGAATCTGCAATAGGTAAGCAGCTTGGTGTGAAGAAATCAACTGTGGGAGCAATTATTAGAAAATGGAAGACATACAAGACCACTGATAATCTCCCTCGATCTGGGGCTCCATGCAAGATCTCACCCCGTGGGGTCAAAATTATCACGAGAACGGTGAGCAAAAATCCCAGAACCACATGGGGGGACCTAGTGAATGACCTGCAGAGAGCTGGGTCCAAAGTAACAAAGGCTACATCAGAAACACACTACGCCGCCAGGGACTCAAATCCTGCAGTGCTAGACGTGTCCCCCGCTTAAGCCAGTACATGTCCAGGCCCGTCTGAAGTTTGCTAGCAAGCATTTGGGTGATCCAGAAGAGGATTGGGAGAATGTCATATGGTCAGATGAAACCAAAATAGAACTTTTTGGTAAAAACTCAACTTGTCGTGTTTGGAGGAGAAAGAACACCATACCTACTGTGAAGCATGGGGTTGGAAACATCATACTTTGGGGCTGTTTTTCTGCAAAGGGACCAGGACGACTGATCGGTGTACGGGAAAGAATGAATGGGGCCATGTATCGTGAGATTTTGAGTGAAAACCTCCTTCCACCAGCAAGGGCATTGAAGATGAAACATGGCTGGGTCTTTCAGCATGACAATGCTCCCAAACACAACGCCCGGGCAACGAAGGAGTGGCTTCGTAAGAAGCATTTCAAGGTCCTGGAGTGGCCTAGCCAGTCTCCAGATCTCAACCCCATAGAAAATCTTTGGAGGGAGTTGAAAGTCTGTGTTGCCCAGCGACAGCCCCAAAACATCACTGCTCTAGAGGAGATCTGCATGGAGGAATGGGCCAAAATACCAGCAACAGTGTGTGAAAACCTTGTGAAAACTTACAGAAAACCTTTGACCTCTGTCATTGCCAACAAAGGGTATATAACAAAGTATTGAGATGAACTTTTGTTATTGACCAAATACTTATTTTACCGAGGAATTTATCAATTAATTCATTAAAAATCCTTCAATGTGATTTTCTGGATTTTTTTTTTCTCATTTTGTCTCTCATAGTTGAGGTATACCTATGATGAAAATTGGAGACCTCTCTCATCTTAAGTGGGAGAACTTGCACAATTGGTGGCTGACTAAATACTTTTTTACCCCACTGTATATAATGTTCCAAATAAGGAGCTGGGCAATATGGCCTAAAAATAAAATCCTCAGTTTTATTTATTTTTCCCCATGCCCCCCAAGTTTTTTTTTTTTTTTTTATTTAGGCCACTATTTTGATTAAAGACAATGAATTGTTTCAAATAGTGTTTTTTCGCCCTCCAGACAAGCATGGTTCCCTTTTGGGAATAAAGTGCAATCTTGGCTTCAGTCAAGCCAAACCTTTTTTTTTTTTTTTTTTGTACAATAAAAGTTTGATCAAATAAAGTTGAATCTACACATTTCTTTTACAACATTTATTTACAACTTAATTTTTTTAAATTACTTTTAAGGATGGGGGTTAGCAATGATGGGGTCAGTTCCGATTTTACAATTCCAGTTTCACTGCTATTTGATGAATTCCAATTCAGGCATATCTTTTAAGGTCAAATCCAGTTTAATTCCAATTCCTAATCAAATCAAATCAACCTTTATTGTCATGTTGCTGTACATACAACTGTAGTGCAGGCAAGATGAAATTACGTTTCTCTCAGCATCCATCTAAGTAAAAAGAACATAATTTAAGACACACTCACTCCCCCCCCCCCACACACACACACACACCCCCCACCCCAACGGTCCGGAGCACTGCTAGCATGCTGTATGGGCAATTATTTCATTTTGATGTTGGGAGGGCCAATAAACAGAACATTTTCTCCAGAGTAAATATTTAGGGTACATTCTAAATATTGTTGTAGTCAGTCACAAATTTATGAGAAATAATGTACAAATGTACACTTATGGGGAAAAAAGCTGCAAATTTACAAGAAAAAAGTCATAAATTTATGAGAAAGAAAATTGCAAATTTTCAAGAAACGGTTGCAAATTTACAAAGTCAAGTTTAGTTGAAAAAAGCTGCAAATTCATGAGAAAAAATATAAATTTGCTAGAAAAAAAACTAATGAAATTATTAGAAAAAGGTTACAATTCTACAAGAAAAAAAAGTGCAGATTTAAGATTCAAAAATGGCAGATATGAGGAAAAAAAAATGGCAAATTTGCAAGAAAAAGTTGCAAATTTACCAAATAAGTGGCAAAGTTATAAGAAAAAAGTTGCCAATTTAACATGCAAAAAGCTAATTTACATACAAGGAAAAAGGTTTTATATTTACAGTACAATTAAATGTAGTAAATTTATGAGAAAAGCTGTAAATTTTAAAGAAAAAAATTCCCCCGAGATCCCCTTGATTTACGCCTTTGTCACCAGGATGTCCTGCTGTGGGAAGAGCTGGGTGAATTCAGCAACTTTTAGTGGCAGTTAGCGGAACATTAGTGCACATAATTGTACCGTGGTGGGTGCACCCCCCCCCCCCCCCCCACACACACACACACACACAACAAGCGCGCTCTTTGAGCTTCGGTGGCAGCAAGGCCAAGTTGGCAGTAGTGGTCAGGTGGCTGTGTTTGGAACGGAGTGCTCGCAGCACAGGTGTCACTCAGTGCGTGTACGCAACACCGATTTAGTGACACACAAGCAGCGTGGTAAAGTTGGTAAGCACAGACAAGCTCATATATTAAATAAAGGTGAATTAAAATAAACAAGTAAGGTAGCCCTTCAGTCAAAAATACACAGAATTTCTAACACATGAATATCAGACTTCCAATAAAAACTGAAACAACCCTACCGCTGTCTAACGGTGGCTCCCTGAGTTTCATTTTGCGTCATAATTGGATTGCTGGTCCGTGGAGTGTGGCGGTGCAGTGCACCATGGTGTGGAGGGGGCAGGGTGCAGGGTGTGGTTTCCTGTGGTTGCCTGCCTCCACTGAGCATTTTGCCCTGGTTTGACGGAGCCCCGTCAAAGACTGCACTCCATCCAGGGCTGTCCCTACACCAAAAACTGTTTGGTTGACAGCCATTACAACATTTGAGTTCTGTTTTTTTGTTTTTCCCCATCAAAACGAAACAGGCATTTTTGTTTTGTTTTACTTTTCAAATTGTATCAAAAGGCTTCGGGGTCCCAGTGGAAGACCCTCATGGTCCAGATCCAGACTGGGGTCCACCATTTGAGGAGCACCGCCATAGAGGATCATAGAGGTTAACGGCATCATCCATGGAAGTGGAATGATTCTATTTTCAAGTCTGAGTATGTTTTTTCTTACTTGTGCCTGTCTGTGGTGACTGCATGCAGTTGCTCATTTTTAGAGGGTAGGGTTGCACCTGATTAGCATTAAGTCTTTGAAAGTCTGATCAGGGTGCCTGCACCTCTCAGGACACAACACTTTTACTGCTGTACTGAAAATATGCTCCACTGGGGCTGATGAGGCAGAGATGGACAGATACTTGCTGGTAAGCACAGAAAGCACTGGGAACTGGACGCTGTTGTTTTTCCATTAGTGCAGTGGGCAGGGGTGTAAATCTCGGGGGGGGGGGACGCAGGGTTTCTGTCCCCCTCTCCATAAAGTTGCCCCCCCCCCCAAAAAAAATCACATTGTAAACACAAACATGTATTATTTGAACTGTATAGTAATGTTCACTGAAGGTACAATACAAGTGGTGCGACTTAAAAACACATTGTTTGACATTTATAACTATTGAAAGATTAGAAACCCCCCCCCCCCATTCCTCACAGTGTTTTAGTCCAATCTGTTTCTCCCCCGTGGGCGGGGCTGTTGCGGCTCCTTACATATACACTGACAGAGAGGCAGAGAGCGGTTGGGAGTAAGTGCATTAAGCTGAATGAGTGAACGGTTGATAAGTTATTTATCAGTCCATGTTTTCAACAGTCACATACAGAACATGAAAAGCGATATTTCATCTCATTTGTCCAAAGTCTGCTGGCATGTTTTACATAAACTCGGCATATATTATATATGTACATGTTAAGCTAATCAGTAGGGATGTAATGTAAAACTTCTGCAAAAGGTGGAGAGTGTACTCCTCACTGGGGAATTAGACGACTGTCTAGATCAGTACCCTGAGCTGAACAGACCTTCCGTCTCCATGCAGTTGCCCGTCTTTCACAACAAATATCCCTGTAGCAGAATTGTAGAGGCAGCAGAGATTCTCAGGGTGCTGCTAGTGGAGGTGAGGGGGTTGTTCGATCAAGTGGAGGAATTCATCAGAATCTTGTTGGTAGTGCCAGTGTCTTCATGTGAAGTTGAGAGGAGTTTTAGTGCACTGCGCAGACTTAAGAGTTGGCTTCGGGCTACTATGGTCCAACACAGACTGAACAATGTGGTTGTCTGTAATGTCCATAAGGAGAGACTGGACAAACTGGACATAAAAAGGATCTGCCAGGAGTTTGTTGGATCCAGTGACACCAGAAGAGAAACATTTGGTTCTTTTGTTTAAAGAAATGGAGACCAGTTTGTTGTGACATGATGGTTCCAAAGAGTGTGCAAGATAGTTCCCTCCCTCCGTTAGGAGCCAAAGAGTGCATTTACTTCAAGATACTTGGCCCATTTCCTGTACAATTGCTTCTATATGAAAAACAGCCAAATAAAAAAGTAAAATGTTGCAAATGTAATAAAAATGCATAGATGACCCTTTAGATAGTTAGGAGGATGTGTTTAAGTGCACATTCCCTCATTGCAGACACAAACTGTTTTCTTATCTGGCATCAATGATGATGAAAAATCATCAGAATTAAAAAAAAAAAAAAGGGAGTGGGACATTTCTGTTTATATTGTAAATAATGCATTTTGTATGATGGAGTAATGTTTTCAGCATTTTTCGCTGTCAAAGTGGTTCAGATGCACTGTTGCCCATAAAGTTTGTATTTTTTCAAGATTTTGCTGCCAATTGTTTGTTTTCTTTGCTTATTTCGATGAGTTTTTGTCTATATTTGTTCATTTCTTCAGTCATGAGTCGTTTTGCCTCCACAAAAAGAAACATAAGTAATAATGGATGGGTATTAATCATGATTACTGTAAGTTAATCCACAGTATCACTATGATTAATCAGATTAAAAAATGTTATTGTTTGACAGCCCTAGTTTTAAGACATATTGAGATTTTGTTTTGTTGTTACTTGTTAATAAATACAAATTTTTGAAGAATAGTTTGATGTAGTTTAGTTATTCATTAAGGTATTTCTTCTAGTTTTAGAACGTATTTTGAGCTTTAAATTCCTGTAAAGCTGCTGTGGTGGGGATCAGACCAGTGTTCATGGTGAGCAAAGACATTTTGTTAGATCATATATGGTGTAATTGACATCAACCACCCAATACAACTTTGGTATTGCTGAATGATCGTGTAAAAACCTGTAGACAGGTAGGATATGGACTAATAAGGAACAATGAAATAATTATCTAATATCATTATATAAGACATTTAAGAAAGTATCAGACAGCACGGCAAAAATTGCATTTTTTTTTATGTCCCCCTCAAAAATTAACCTCTCAAGTTTTCCTGTTTATTGTCCCCCCTCCAACAGTGAAATGGGGTTTTCGCTCCTGGCAGTGGGTCAGCATGATCAGAGATGCAAGGCAGGTCCAGATACAGCCCGAGTGATCACTTGAATTGAAAATGGAATTGATCAATTCCACTTGCACAGATGACTCAATTCCAATTCTGACATTTTAAAAACTTATAATTCCAATTCCACCCAGAATTGACCCAACCCTGGGGGTTAGAGCTGGAAGCTACCATATTTATGCTTGTGAATGGGGAAAAATTGATTTTCACAATAATTATTCTTTTACCACTTTCAAACTACAGTTGGCGAGCTGCAGTCACGGTTCATTAGCAGAAATTAACACCTCAATAACCCTTCATGTCTTTTTCAAACTTCAAGGAGACGTGGGTCTGATCTCCTGCAGATAACAGTGCATTTCTCCGGTGTATCACGTTTTGTGTCCTCACATCACTGATGTCACATGAACACGTCGTGAGCCAGGAAGCTGGTGATGCCGGCTGCTACTGATAAGTTGAGAGTCACGGGCATTTAAACTAGTCTTTTAAATTTGTAGCTCCGTGTCAAACTCAGCACAGATCAGTGGTTGATTGGAATATACCAGTCTACATAGCTCAGTGGACAGGGCTGTAAAATGCAACTAACATTTTACATAATTACTGTAATTTTTTTCATGTCGCCACTGCATAACTTTTATATTTCCAAGAAGATACCAGGTGTGTGTTGAGATTTTTTTGGAGGGGGATATCATGGGGGGAAAAAAAGAGGAGCAGAGTGACTGAAAAAACACTCATAAGAAACCTCTGACGTTTGTTTATATATGTATATATGTTATAATCCAAAGTCCTTATCAATTTATTACTTGTCATCCGTTAGTTCCAACAGCAGTTTTCACACCTTCGGTGGATCCATATGCATGTGTGGTTGCTTCTGCGACGTGTTGTGTGCATGTAGATGTTTCTCTCTGGGTCTAAACCAGGGGTGTCCAATCATGTGCCATGGAGGGCCAAGACCCTGCAGGCTTTACCTCCAACCAGTGTCTTCAACAGCGGATCCCACTGAATTTCTTTCCACTGACTGCTGATCAGTGAAAACACCTGCTGAAGAGACTGGGTAGAAGAGAGAACCTGCAGGGTCTTGGCCCTCCATGGCACATGATTGGACACCACTGGTCTAAATGAAAATGTTGTGTGCACCAGGGCCCTGTTCCAGAAAGCCGGTTTAGTGGCCTACCTGGTTAAGTTAACTCAGAGTTTGTTGTAACTCTGAGTTTTCAGTTCCAAAAAGTCAGAGTATGTTTGTAACTATGGTAACAAAGGCTGTGAACATAACCGGCTCCTGAGTAGGTTATGTTCAGGTTATATTGGGGGTATGGTTAGAATATTTAAACTTAAGAGGAACCACATCCACAAACAGAAGTGTGATGGCAGAGAATCATATAACTTGTCACTCAAAATCACTTTGAATAAAACACACCATCACTAATTTGTTTTTAATGTGCCTTCTTTATTACCTGAGCAAACATCATTTTCCCTCTATCTTCACATACAGATACAGTATTTCATTTCCAAGTATATTTTCTGATTTATTTTTTTTTCCGTTGAGATCCTTTGCTGGTAACTGCAGTGAAATTCTTATATTTAGTGATCATAAAGGTAAAATATTCATTTCTGTTTGGCAGTAATTTATCTGACATCCATCCATCCATCCATCCATCTTCTTTCGCTTAATCCTTTTCGGGTCACGGGGGGGCTGGAGCCTATCCCAGCATCTTTGGGCAAGAGGCAGGGTACACCCTGGACAGATCGCCAGTCCATCACAGGGCCAACACAGAGAGACAGACAACCATTCACTCTCACAGTCATACCTAAGGACAATTTAGAATCCCCAGTTTTGATGCCAATTAACCTAACTTGCATGTTTTTAGCATGTGGGAGGAAACCGGAGAAATCCCGGAGTAAACCCACACAGACACAGGGAGAACATGCAAACTCCACACAGATCACTGTTGGTCGGGGGCTGGGATTGAACCCAGGATCCCCCGGCCAAGGGTGAGTTGCTGTGCTGCTGCAGTGCTAACCACTCCGCCACCACGCTGCCCTTATCTGACATTAAGATCAATAAAATCAGTTTCTTACATTGTCAAATTGCTGCACAGATTTTGGAGGAGGATCCACTACACTGCACTGTTCAGTCTCTTATGGAACAAAAATAAGCTCTGCTGCAAATCCTCTGTCTTCAAACACCACAGTCAAATAGTGATACTTGGCACATATTGTCCCTACAGCTTAGTGGATCCTCTGGACCCTCGATGTTTACTTCTGTCACAGCTGACACAGTCGCCTCTTCAACCTTTTAATTGTATTAACAATCTTATGGCCTTTGGCCTAATGAAGGATCTTCTTCTTTCGGCTGCTCCCTTTAGGGGTCGTCACAGCCGATCATCTGCTTCCATCTCACCCTATCCCTGCATCTTCCTCTGTAACACCAACCTTCTCCATGTCCTCCTTCACTACATCCATAAATCTTCTCTGTGGTCTTCCTCTTTTCCTTCTGCCTGGCGACTCCATCTTCCGCATCCTTTGTCCAATATATCCACTATCCCTCCTCTGCACATGTCCAAACCATCTCAGCCTTGACTCTCTTACTTTGTCTCCAAACCGCTCAACCTGAGCTGTCCCTCTGATATACTCATTTGCAATCTTGTCCCTCCTAGTCACTCCAAATGAAAATCTTAGCATCTTCAACTCTGCCGCCTCCAACTCTATTTCCTGTTTTTTTGTCAGCACCACCATCTCCAAACCATACATCATCGGGGATCTTACGACCAGCTTGTAAATCTTTCCTTTCACTCTTGCTGCTATGCTTCTGTCACAAATCACCCCTGACACTCGTCTCCACCCTGCCTGCCTCTCTTCTTCACCTCTCTTGTGCATTTTCCATTGCTTTGGATGGTTGACCCCAGGAATTGAAACTCATCTGCTTTCACCACCTCTATGCCTCCCATCTTCACCGTTACACCTGCTTCCCTCTCATTCACACTCATGTATTCTGTCTTGCATCCATTCCTCTTCTATCCAGAGCATACCTCCACCCACAGGCTCGATCTGTAGTACTCTTTCTTGGCATGAAACCGTACTGCTGCTCACCGATTGTCACTTCTCCTCTTAACCTGGCTTCAACAACTCTTTCCCATATCTTCATAGTGTGGCTGATCAACTTTATGCCTCCATAGTTACTACAGCTCTGAGCATCACCTTTGTTCTTGAAAATTGGTACCAAAACACTTCTTCTCCACTCCTCAGGCATCTTCTCACTCTCCAAGATTGTGTTAAACAATCTGGTTAAAAAGTCCACTGTCATCTCTCCTAAACATCTCCATACCTCCACTGGTATGTTATCTGGACCAACCACCTTTCCGTTCTTCATCCTTTTCAAAGCTGCCCTCACTTCTGCCTTGCTAATCCTTGCTCACCATCTTTCCTGCATCCATCCTCCTCTCTTTTTCATCTTCTTTATTCATCAGCTCTTTGAAGTGCTTCTTCCACCTTTTCAACACTCTCATCAATTCTTAGTACATTACCATTTCTGTCCTTAATCAGCCTAACCTGCTGCACACTTTTTCCAGCTTGACCTCTCTGTCTAGCCAAATACAAGCCCTTTTCTCTTTCCTTAGTGTTTAGCCTCTGATGCAACTCACTATATGCCTTTTCCTTTGCCACCTCTCTCTTTGCCATGCACCTAGATTCTAGACTCCTGTCTCCTTTCTTCATCTCCCTGACTCTCCCACTTTTTCTTTGCTAACCTCTTCCACTGACTGCTTTCCTGTATCTCCTCATTCCACCACCAAGTCTCCTTGTCTTCCTTCCTCTGTCCACTGGATACACCACATACCTTTCTACCCATTTCTCTCAATACTTTTGCTGTACTTTCCGAGTCATCTGGTAATTCTTCCCTACGAGCCAGAGCCTGTATTAACTCCTTCCTGAACTCTGTGCAACCTTCTTCCTTCTGTAACTTCCCCCACTTAATCTTTGGCTTAATCTTAACTCTCTGCCTTTACCAGTCATAGTCCCTACATTTAACATCCCTACTCTCACCTCCACACTTCTACCTTTCCTTTTCTCTCTCTCCCTCCCAACATGCCTTTCCCCTCTCCTCTTCCTCAATCTTTGAACAACAGTAGCCCATTTTCCACCCACACCCCGTTGGTTAACAGCACCGGTGGTGGTTGTTGTTAACCCGGGCCTCGACCAATCCGGTATGAAAGTCTCATTCATCATGATCCACATATCTGATTTGGCAAAGGTTTTACGTCAGATGCCCTTCCTGACACAGCCCTCCCCATTTACCCGGGCTTAGGACCAGCACTAGGAGTACACTGGCTTGTGCACCCCCTGGGGCTGGGTTTGGCCTAATGAAGGATAATTTGTCAAAAAGGGGAGAAAAAAAACTATATTTAGATAACAAGACTAAGACACCATCTTGGACTGTGAAGGTGATTAATTTTTTTTTTTTTTTAAGTTAAAATAAAAAGGCCACCTTCATTCAATGAAAAAAGATGGGCTTGTGAGGGAAATTGGTTGAACAGAAAAACTTCTTTAAAAGGTCTGTATAAATTAACACGACAGCAAGGCTTATATAGTGATGCCTTATTGTAATTGGAATATGGGAAGAAAATTAAAATCCATACTGTATAATCTGATTATTTAGGAATGTGGGGAAAGTTTAAAAAGCCTTAACAGAGCTTCTCAGGCACGTCCCACTGGGAGGAGACCCCGGGGCAGACCCAGGACTCGGTGGAGAGACTATGTCTCCCAGCTAGTCTGGGAACGCCTTGGTATCCCCTCTGAAGAGCTGGAGCAGGTGGCTGGGGAGAGGGAAGTCTGGGCTTCTCTGCTTGAACTGCTGCCTCCGCGACCCGGACCTCCGGAAAAGCGGTAGAAGATGGATGGATGGATGGATGGATGGAATCATGAGACTTTATTTCATTTCACCAGGGCAGAACCCAGATATTCTCTTATCTGGAAATCTGTTCATGACGGTGGGATTCATTTTTTAAATTTGGTATTTGGATATTTGCTTCTTCACCCAAACTGCTCAATTTTAACAATGCTCATTTTGATTTACTAAATTTAAAAAAAGGTCACAAAATTACATTGATTTAGAAACCTAAAGAAAAAAAGCTTCAAATTCATGTGACAAAATTTGCAAATTTATGAACAAAAACATTTACATTTACAAAGAAATCTGAAAAAAAAAAACCCTTTGGGAAATTGATTTCAAATTACATGGAAAATTGCATATTTACTTAAAAAAATAGCAAAATTACAAGAAAAAAAGGCTTATGAAAAGCTGCAAATTTATGAAAAAAGGTACAAATTTACATGAAGAAAATCTTTATAGCAAAAGCCATTATATCTGAATGTAGTGATAAAGGTTGTGAAGTCTAGCCTACTGCGTTGCAATGCACTCAATTTATCACATTATTCTGAATACTTATTTTTTTATGGAAAATAAATTTGACCCAAAGGACGTTGAAGCGGGGGCTCGAACTCACAGCCTCTCTCATCAGAGTCTGGCGCTCTACTTGTGTCACTTAAAAGTGTGCTGAGTGGTGCCGTGTTGGGCTAAGCGGGGCTAATGGAAAAGGCCCTTAAGAGACTTGACACATTTGGCAAGTTAAGTAGAAATGCTTATATAAACATAGATTGTCCACTGGTGAAGAATCTATAAAACTCACTTCATGCAGTTGGCAGTTCTTTGCAGGTCAGCTCCAACTATCTTTGGCCGATGTCACTGGTTTTTCTTCTTGATTGTGATTTTTTTTTTCCACTCCTCATATGCCTCCAAGTGCTTGTAACTCATCCACAGAGAAATAATTATCTCTTTTCCTCCACTGCTTGTGGTCTCTGTTCAACACATGCTGTCTTAGTAGATTTGCCGTGAACGCTCACGTTTCAAGGTCAATCAACTCTGAGTTTAAGGTAAAGCCAACTTTGTCATTCAGTCCATCCAGCCAATCATGTACAGTAGAACGAAATTACATTTTTCTTATCTACAATGTTAATCACATCTAGAATCAGAGGGGTTGCTGCCATGCAAGGTGCTGCCACAAATTTTCCTCCTCCGTTCCATTATTGCTGAACACCAAAGCTGGACAGCAGGAAGTTCGGCCTTTATATGGTCGTCGGCATGACCCGGCCGGGATTTGAACCCAGGCCTCCCAGGTGTGCGGCGGCTGCTTTACTAATTAGGCCACCACTCCGGTAAGTTGATCCAGTTGATCAGAGTCATAATCGAAGTTCTGGAACCAAAAGCTCGGAGTAAGTTCTGTCAGGTTCACATAACCCAGAGTTCAGGGTTTATTTCAGGCTATGTTAACCCTGTTTTCTGGAATACCCCCAGGCCTTATGCTGTCATAACTTGTTTCCCATAAATGGCCCCCTTTTCAAGTATTTTAGGAAATTTGTAATTTTATTTTATTGAAAAGGGCAACTCTGTGGCACAGTGGTTAGCACTGTGGCAGCACAGCAAGAAGGTCACGGGATTGATTACACCCCAGACCACCGTGGGTTTGATCCCATCTCCTGACCATCGGTGACCCTTCTGTGTGGAGTTTGCATGTTCTTCCCATGTCTGTGTGGATTTACTCCGGTTTCCTCCCACAGGCCAAAGACATGCAGGTTAGGTTAATTGGCATCAACTGGGGATTCTAAATTGTCCTTAGGTATGACTGAGAGTGAATGGTTGTCTGTCTCTCTGTGTTGGCCCTGTGATGGACAGGCAATCTGTCCAGGGTGTACCCTGCCTCTCGTCCAAAGACGCTGGGATAGGCTCCAGCCCGCCCGCGACCCGAAAAGGATTAAGCTGTAGAAGATGGATGGATGGATTTTATTGAACTAAGCATTCTTTTTAATATCATGAGGTAATAATTTGAATGTATGTGTTTGTCAGATATGGTATTGCCAGTCATTCGTGGACAATGTCTCAACACCAGATGTCAGCAGCTGTTTGGAGACAAAGTGGAGGAGCTGTTCGGATTGGAGTGCCTGTTCAGTCAGAAGACTGGTGAATCCACGTCTTTCTCCCTTCAGGGGGAGGTGGTCCAGCAGACTGATCCGGACGAGAAGGACGAAGCACCCGACAGTGTGCTGCACACTGACCTGCCCCACATCACCCTCACCAGTGACGAACCCTCCACCATCCACCCTCCAGCCTTTGTGAGTAGTAGTGGAAATGTTATCTCACATTACTCAGACGCTGGTTTGATGCATCATGCTGCTTTTTATAATCATTTAATATCATAATCATATAAAGTATCATAATTTAAATTATTTTTTTCTTAAATTTTTAAAATTTTTTGAGAACTGCCTTCTCTGCACTGAATTATGAACATTACCTGTGTGATCCACATGCATATGCATTGATTAGTTTTGTCATAGACGAATATAAAAGAATAATATCAGGGTTTCCATGACAACTTGCAGCGCCTCTGCAAACATTATGTACTGGTTATTAAAAGCAACATGTTTACTTATTACATTTTCTTGGCTTTCATTTTAGGAGGATATCTGCAGTCCAAACTCTCTGCCTGGTCTACAACATCTGGACAGGTTTTGCTCACCTTCAGTAGTGAGAACACCTCCCACCGCCACCATCACCAGACCTGTGCCCTCAGTCTCTACATCCACAAGGCCTATAGCACCTGCAGGTCTGAGTCCATCACACCAGGCAGCTACAGTAGGTCAGACACAAAGTGGACCGCTCAGCACTCTGTCCTGGGCAAGAGCGACGCAGTACAAGCGTAAGCTGAAGGACCAGTCCCCAGAAGTTGGAACCAAACTGTCACGTGTGCAAAATCTCCCCTGCTGTACAGTCTGTGGCCAGCCAACACAGGGGCACAAAAAGTATAAAAAGAAAAGTTTTTGCCCTGTAAAAATGATGTCCCCTTCCAAAGGCCTGGAAAACAGAGTCTTCAGTAGTTATGAAGGGTTTAAAGCTGCTGTTGATCTTTTAGAAACCCTGGAGAGGTATGGTTGTGGTAAGAGCATCAGCCCCACAGCCAGGAGGATTTGGGTTCAAGTCCTTGCCAGGCCATACCAAAAACCGTAAAAAAAATGGTATGTTCAGTCTTCTCGCTTGGTGTTCAGCATAAATAGAAAGCTCTCCACATTGTCACTGCTGTAGTGATTCAAAGTTGGGCAGCCCTTGGGGGGGCCCCCCGTTGGGCCTAGGGCCCCAGGCGTTTCCCTGTCTTGTCTGGCCGCACAAACCGCCTCTGGGTAAACCCAGATATGGGCCTTTGTTTGAGCGTACTAAAGCTAAATGTAAGTATGCCATGAGGAAATCATGAATGCCGATTCAATGGCTGAAAAGTTGCTGTGTAACAGTGTTACATATTTTTGGAATGAGGTGACAGCATGTAATAATTGCAAACTGTCTTTACCGTGGGCAAGACTAGGCATTTTTAGGGGTGTTGCAGCACCCCTAAATTGAAACTCGGCACCCCAAAAAGATCTCAGTGATCTTCCAGTGGCTCCAACTCCACAGTCCTCTAATTTCATTTTCAGTTTCTCTTTTTGTTTTACAGTATATTTCTGACAGCGATAAATAACACGCTCAACTGACTCTGCTGCAGTCCCACATTCACATAGTTTTGTTGGATGTTTCCCCATGATGGCGTGGCGTTCACTTATATAGCACTTTTTCTCATCTCAAGATGACCAAAGTGCTTTACAGATCCTGCTATTCACCCATTCACACACTGATGGCGGCGGAGCCGCCATACACAGGCACTTGCCTGAGCCACCAGGAGCAACTGGGGGTTCAGCAACTGGATGAGTACCGTCTTATTTAATTCTGTATGTCCCAGCCTCAGCCTTGATATAACTGTATGTTCGCTTGTATTTTTTTCCCATGTCACATCAATTTCTTCCATGTTTGGTTTAATGGAATATACGGCGGGGAGGGGGGTTGAAAAGTTCATAGTGGTCAAATTTGACCAAATGTGGTTTATTTTTCAACATAGTCTCCCCTTCGGTCCACACACTTCTTCCATTGGTGTTGCAGCACATGGATCCCTGCGGCTGAAAAATAAACCACATTTGGTCAAATTTGACCACTATGAACTTTTCAACCTATGAACTTTTCAGCCCCCCCTCGTAAGTGTCGACCTTTCTGTCTCTCATCCCAGTATTTCTACCAGTCTTGAATAAGGGAACTTTGTATGAGAGCTTCTGCCCCAGCTTTACTAAGTGCTATTTCTTTAACTGTGTTCTATCTTAAAGCCCATTTACCTACTGAGTTTGCAGTGTCATTTCCCTCAATTCCTTGATGTGCTGGAATCCAAATAAATCTGACTTGTTTGATTGTGGTATAGTGTCACATTTATTTCTTAACAGAATGTCTGGTTTACTTCCAGAAGACAAAATGCAGAGAAACCAGTGATAACAATGAATCTGAAACCATTATGACTTTGATGTTGTTTTGCTCTGTCCATTCTAGTGCCATTAATATTGCCAACAACTCAACTGTATTATCCTGCTAAATGATCTGAGGTTCTCTCCTTGATGATTACACTTACGCTTGGAATGACAAATGCAAACCCTGCATGCCCACTCTTTGGTTCTTTGGAACCATCTGTACATATACTGTATGAACAAAAGTATGAGTTGACTTGAGCCTTTCCTCAACTACAGCAGGGAAAATAAGTATTGGAACACAAACATTTTTCTCATTAAACATACTAGTGCGTGCCCGTAGAACGCAAGTATTCCTGTCTGAAACAGGTGTCCCAGTCAGGCTTTCCAGGCCCAAATGTAGGCTGTGTTTGAAAGTGGAATACAAAGAGGTATTGGCTATATGTAGACAATCACATGTTAGACTGACAAATATAAAAGGGAGTAAATGGCACTAAGATTTATTTGATTGTGTGAATATTAATTTCAGAATACCTAAATATTGAAAATAAATGGGACATCCAATATTACTGAGTGTTTCAGTTCCCTTGTTTATTTGTTTGTCAGATCACTTATTTGTGTGATCTTTTATCATTTATATTCATAATAGTTTATCTTGCACTTTGGGGGATGGGAGTTGTTCAATCTTCATTATAATTATTTTAGTTTATATCACTGTTCAGTGATGGAGTTTAGTGTAATATTGAATTTCTTCTGTGTATCATCAAACTCGTGCAGAACTATAACAGGACACATTTACAAATATTTGAGACCCATTGTAGTGCATCATTTTATATTTTAGCAATATTTTGTTATTAAAAGGTTTTTTAAAACTTTAATGCTAAGATTGAGGTGGTGCTTATATCGTCGCAGTGGGGCGATACTGGGGCCAAATAATGATCTGAACTTTGAGGGCGTGACTGGCAAAGACTGAGCGCCGCTGCTCTATTGTAAGCATTTGGGTTTTTTTTATTGATGCGAGAAGATTATTTATTATTATTATTCCCACCTAAATGATCACGTTTTTGACCCTCTAAACCAGAGATTCCCAAAGTGGGGGTCATGACCCCTGGGGAGTCCCGAGACGCTGAGGGGGGGTCACGAGATGATTTTCAGAATCCTTAGGTGATTACTCAGGTGACACGTCACTTTAACTCTGCCACAGTAAACGTCACAAGTAGATTTCATCTGAACAGCTCAAATCAACACACTGTGGTGACACAAAGGAGATGACACTCCACCCAGTACTTCGGGGTGTTGGGGGTGCTAGCCAGGGGCGCCAGAGCACCGGAGGGGGGTATGTAGTAAATAAAGATGTGCCTTTCGCCCCCGCTGTGCCAGGCTCACACCTGAGGACACAGGGGTGCGACTGTGTTAATCTGTGTATGTTGATGTGTGTTCACACTTGGTAACAGGTATGTAAATGTGTTAAACCTGAGTGCCAGAGGTGGGGAGAAAATGTATAAAGCAGATCGCTTTGGCACTCAGAGTTAGTCTGTTCTGTGTTGGAGGAGAAATGAACCTCTGTGTTGTCAGCTCATGTCTCGTATGCTTTCATCCTCCACAACACTACGCTTTAAGCCCAGGATATTATTTTTAAACTTTTTAACTGTCCCAGGTGCCGTTTGGCACCATAACCCTTAGTAGACAAGAGTAGTAAAGATTTTTTGTCAAGAAAATAGTTCAGATTTCCAAGGCTATAACTTGAAAGTTGCAAGACATAATGACTTACTGTCAAGTAGAAAGATGTAGAATATGATCCAAAGTTTCAGATAGGAATAAAATTATGCATCTAATTTGCATAATGTCGCAGCAACTATATAAATTACATAACTCAGTCAAAAGTGGACTTTGGACATATTTACACAAAGAATGGTTCGATTTTTTGACATCGTTTTTTCTATTGGGGTATGTTGTTATCTTATCTTCAAAGTATATGAACCACAAAATCAGTACAATGTAAAGAAACAAAGAAATCTGTCACTTACTGTTGGCAAAGGGGGCTCGCTGGCTGGTGTGGTCGGTCCGTTTTCGTCCATCGTGGTCGTTATTTTGCGTTCTGTCGGTCATTTGTACTCTCTCCCACATGTAGAGAGTCTTATGATTATCTCATGTCAATTTTGTTTGTATTCCGCTGCTATTTTTCGTGTATGACGCAGTTATATCTGACGATACATGACGATGACGGCGGCCATATCTGCTTTCTGAGCTCAAACAAGGAAAACAAAGAAGAATAAGGATTTCTTCTTCTTTGGTGTATTCCATGTCAGCCATGATTCCTCCAACGCGTGCCTGCCACCTTCTGAACTGGCAGATCAGTGCAAATCACCATCATGCCCAAAGACTTCCAGCTGGCCCGCCGCATCCGCGGAGAGAGAGCTTAGACTTTCTGCTGCACATTCACCAACCAACCATAATGCTCTGCACTGTGTCTATATAGTGTAACGTCGGGGCCATTTTAAGGGAGCCAGGGATTTCCCAGCATGCTTTGCCAGTTTGAAACGTTACTGTGTGTGTTAAATGTGTTACTTCTGAGTTATACTGCTGTGTCATTATAACTGCATTATAATGGCCCAGCAGTGTTTAGCAGGATTAGGGCAAGATGTATCATGTGTGTGTAACCGTGATGTAAACAGAGGTCTGTGGGAATGACCTCCACTGCTCTGGGTACTAAGTTGCAGGTTGGGGGTCGGGGTGTGTGTAAAATAAATCTGGTTGATCACAGCCATCTGCTCCATTGTCTTTTTGTGTGAACCCCTGCAAACGTCACACTGGTGTCAGAAGTGGGATATGGAGCGAGATGAGGATCCAGGCGGAGGTACAGCGGCCGGAGCGATTCAACGCTCAGCCGGGAACGGAGTGTAGAGCTGAGACGCCGGCCCCTGGAGAGCTGTGCCGCGATGGACGGAGCAGAGCAAACCAGCCCCGCTTCCCGCCCTTTTCAGGGCAGGACGGGCTGGCGATTCCAGAGCGACTAGGAGCGGCAATCGACCGGGAAATGACAGTCTCATCCATCCAGCAGCGGGCCAAGATTCCCCGCTACAACGGCGAGAACCTGTTGGATGACCGCCTGGCCCAGGTCGAGCTGGCTGCCGCGCTGATCATCAGAGGAAACCACCGTGCTGAGAGCGAGTGGAGGAGGAGCTACGGCAGATCACAGCAGCGCGTGCACGAAGGAGACAGCCGTGGCGACGCGAGGAAGGACGGCTTCCGCTGCACAGAGCCAGGGTACATGGCATGGTACTGCCCCGCACACAGCGCACGACAAACTGGCCCCTCGCCGATGCTAAATTAGAGCGAGGTGGCATGGACGGGAAAAAAAAGCCGCTTCCTGCAGATGCTTCCCCCGGCAGATGACGTCACAGAGGCGCAGGAGCGACGCAGCGGAGCGAGCAGGACGAAGATGCGGCCACTTTCCAGGCGCGGCAAAGGCTGGACGCATGGATGCGGGCCAGCGGCCGCCTGGGAGAACTGGCAGCGGTGGGAGTCGGCCGGAGCGGGCCTGGGACTCCCGCTGCCAGGGAAGGGACTGTGCGTGGTCCTACAGAGGCTGTCAGATGTGTCCATCCGCCCGCTGATGGCCAAACCGGAACCCTACCCCAACCAGATGCTCTGACCGAGACTCAGATGGCCCGTGCATGCCGCCCTGGCACCGGGCTGACTCGCGTTGGATTTCTGAAAGTGGACTTTGAATTTTCTGGGGACAGAAACCAGTCCAGGGGGGGGCAGTGTAACGTCGGGGCCATTTTAAGGGAGCCAGGGATTTCCCAGCATGCTTTGCCAGTTTGAAACGTTACTGTGTGTGTTAAATGTGTTACTTCTGAGTTATACTGCTGTGTCATTATAACTGCATTATAATGGCCCAGCAGTGTTTAGCAGGATTAGGGCAAGATGTATCATGTGTGTGTAACCGTGATGTAAACAGAGGTCTGTGGGAATGACCTCCACTGCTCTGGGTACTAAGTTGCAGGTTGGGGGTCGGGGTGTGTGTAAAATAAATCTGGTTGATCACAGCCATCTGCTCCATTGTCTTTTTGTGTGAACCCCTGCAAACGTCACAATATATACATTTATAGTAATATGGACATATGTTTACTAGATGTTGTTTTTTCTTGCCTTCTGATTGTTGCTCTGAGTGTTGCTATCCCTGTGCTGTTGCAATCCTGGAATTTCCCCATTGTGGGACTAATAAAGGCTTATCTTATCTTATCCTCAGTACAGCTGGGGAGTTAAAGGGATGTCACGTTCAGTTGACAGGTGCAGTTGCTGCGCTGTGCCACTGGGGGCATGCGACCTGTCCATGAAATGTGGCCAGTTAAAAGGTTAAAAATGAAACATTGGGGACTTCCGGTTATGATGGCCACGTAGGAAGACGTGTTTCACACTGCTCTGCTCCTAAAAATAAAAAGTTTACTAAAACTCTCTTAATTGGAACAAAAACCCATCCCGGCGTTTAGGCGCGGATATGGTAAAGACCAAGGCTGGGAAATTAGGTGGAGGAAAAAGTAATTTGACAAAACAACCCAAGCTAACAGACTTCCACGCTCGAGGCGAAACAGGGAAAACTCCAGAGACTATGGCGGAGGAGGGAGCCAGCGGCGGAGCGGAAACTGCTGAAGAGGGGACAAACGCAGTGCTCACTGCCATCAACTCCATGAGAACAGAGTTTTCGTCTAAATTTGATGGAATTATAGC
Organism: Pholidichthys leucotaenia; assembly: GCA_020510985.1. Taxonomy (NCBI): domain Eukaryota; kingdom Metazoa; phylum Chordata; class Actinopteri; order Cichliformes; family Pholidichthyidae; genus Pholidichthys; species Pholidichthys leucotaenia. The sequence continues at coordinate 125,917,718 of CM035841.1, forward strand.
AGCGATAGAAGGAATGAGAAAGGAAATAAGCAACTGTATGGAACAAGTATCGCAGGCGGAGCTCCGAATTTCAAGCGCTGAAGATGACGTCACCAGCCTACAATCAAAGTTGCAAACACTGGAATTAAAATGGAAACGTCTGGAAGATAACGTCCTGGACTTGGAATCCCGCTCGCGACGGAATAATTTGAGGCTGGTGGGTCTCCCGGAAGGAGCGGAGGGACGGGACTCATGTTCCTTTTTGGAAAAGTGGATTCCAGAAGCGCTGAACAACGCGGATCTGCAGTCATCGGTTGTTTTAGAGAGAGCTCACCAAATCGGCCCACCGAGAGATAATAAGACACCACCGAGGACGCTGATTATGAAGTTCCTCAACTACAGGGACAAAATGACGGTCACCAATGTGGCGCGAGCTAAAGGGGAAATTAAATACCAGGATCAACAGGTGCGGTTCTACCCAGACTTCGCCACAGGAATTCAACAATTAAGGAGGCAGTTCGACCCCGCCCGCAAAGAGCTGCGCAACCTAGGGATTCGTCACGGAGTGATTCATCTGGCAAGACTGCTGGTCACATATGAGGGAAGAACCCATATCTTCAGGACCCCTCAAGAGGCGCAGGAGCTCATTAAGCAGATTCAAAAGGAGACTGGTGGGAGCTAAGCATGAACATGACAAAGGTAGAACATTTAAGCATATGTACAGACATCTGATTGATCTGAAACATAAACATGTCTACAAAATACAGACTGTATTAAAAAAAAAAGCTATGATGTACAAAGTTGCTATAAAACTTTGAAGTTATGTTGAAAAAACTACAGAGGAGAGTTAATGTCATGTCATAAAATAGTAGAGTCAGGGTGATTGAGAGGAGAAAGAGAGAGTGGTTTGACTGATCCTCGCAGGTGTGGAACAGTCACTAGCTATAACGGGAGACAGAATTTTTTTGATCTTGGGGGGATAACCACGAATGTGGGGAAGGGGAAGTTGTTTTTGTTTTTGTTTGGTTTGTAGGATGAATGTTCTATCATCCATGTTTTTGCTTCTCTGTATGAGCATGTTCATATTGCAAGGTAATCTTAAACTCCTTATTGATCATAGATCAAAGCGTTAATCTTAATTTATTTAACTTCATGGAATTGCAGAGGTCTACAAAATCTAAAAAAAACTTTAACAAGTTATGAATAAAATAAGACATAGATTCAAAAATTGTATTTTTACAAGAAACTCATCTAATAGAGGAGGATGTAAAAGGAATTAGGAGAAGATGGCAAGGTAATGTGTTCACCTCATCATTTTCATCCCGAGCTAGGGGAGTTAGATTCTCATACACAAAACAGTCCCATTTCAAGCGAAAAATGTAATTGGAGACAAATTTGGAAGATATCTAATCATCCAAGGATCTTTGTTATTAGAAAACAAAGATCGCCTTCCTGAAGCGATTGCTCAGCTAACACTAGTTAGCTTAATGCTACCTGAAGCGATTGCTAAGCTAACACTAGTTAGCTTAATGCTGGCGCCAGTCTCTAAATAACTACCTACAGCGATCGGATATACCTCCGGTGGATTACCCCTTTGATCGCTTTTATCCGGCCACTGTGAGTAAACTGACCAGCGATTCCAGCGCTTCCTTGTGATTCACTGATGTGCCCTACCTGAAGCGATTGCTAAGCTAACGCTAGTTAGCTTAATGCTGGCGCCAGCCATTCCACCTAACACCAGCCTGAATCAAAGCCCAGCTGCGAGGCCCAGCGGGGATACTACCAGGCAGGCGGCTATTTGTTTGACGGGGCTCAGCAGAGATTTCACCCAGGCAGACGGCGGTAGGCGGCGGTGCCCAGCGGAGGACTTACCGTGACTGCAGCGGCGGTGTGCGACGAGACTACCCGAAGCGATTGCTAAGCTAACGCTAGTTAGCTTAATGCTGGCGCCAGTCATTCCACCTTACACCAGCCTGAATCGAAGCCCAGCTGCGAGGCCCAGCGGAGATACTACCAGGCAAGCGGCTATTTGTTGACGGGGCTCAGCAGAGATTTCACCCAGGCAGACGACGGTAGGTGGCGGTGCCTAGCGGAGGATTTACCGTGACCTCAGCGGAGCTCGGTGGCAGCGGCGGTGTGTGACGAGACTCGGTTGGAGGAGCGGGACGGGAGACCAGTTACGGCGACTATGAGCAACGAGACCAGCAACGGAAGGGGCTAGTTGGCTAGCTGAGGCCCAGCTGGATTCGAGGACGATCGGATCAGATTCTGGCGATATAAGAAGAATTTATTTTACTATCCACAGATTTTCCTTTTCCTTCTTTCCAAGAAGGACTGAAGATGGCTGCCACCGGATTAAAAAGTGGGCTGATGGGCACCACTAATAAGCCTTCTCTACTTCTCTACTTCCTCTTCGTTTTGTCTTTGTGTGTCTGGACCTGCAACAAGAAGGATTTTCCGACAAACTCAACCAAAGGTGAAGTTAAAAAGTTTTATCTGTATGGATTTGGGCTTGGACATCTCACCCTACACTCTATGTGGTCTTTAAAAGCCCTGAGCAAAAACTTCCAAATTAAGGCAAACATGGCTGTTAAGCAAAAATCACAATATGGCAGAGGATATACAGTTAAAGTTCTGTTAGTTCTGCTACTTCTGGCAGGAGATATTCACCTTAACCCTGGACCTGCCACTATTAAACAGCAGACCACTGGGTTAGCACAAAACCGAGCTGTACAAAAGCAAAAACAACATTTATTTTTCCAAACTGTTAATCATGCACGAGTTCTTTGGGACACCAAGGCTAAACCAAAGGGGATCCTCGGCGGTCATTTAAACATACGGAGCATAATCCCCAAAAGAGATGAGATTTCGGTGTTGCTGTTGGACTCAAATCTGGACTACCTTTGTCTCTCAGAAAGCTGGCTACACAGTAACATAGACACTAATATGATCGATATTGTGGGCTACCAGTGTTTTAGAAAAGACAGGCAGGTAGGGAGGGGAGGAGGTGTTTTAATTTACATCAAAGAGAAATATAAATGTCAACTGGTTGATTTGAATACTTCACTTGAATGTTTAGCTGTTAATGTATGTCTCTCTCCGGTAATGAATTTCAACATTGCAGTAGTGTACAACCCACGGTCACACAACTCTTCCTTTTATAATGAATTAAGTGATCTGGTTAAACAACTTGAGAAGAACAGAGAAACAATAATTCATGGTGACTTTAATATCAACTGGTCTGATAAAAAAGACAAACAAAAACTGAAAAGCCTCATGACTAAATTTAATTACCAGCAAATCATCAAAGGACCCACCAGGATAACCAAACAATCCAGAACACTTATTGACATGGTATTTACTAATAAACCAGAACGAATAACCAGAACCTATAATCTTGTAACTGGTCTCTCAGATCATAACATGGTTCTTGCTGTCAGGAAACTTACTAAAAAGCGACTACAGTATTTTGGGGGAGTCGATATTGACAAATCAAATTTTATTATCCCCAAATCAAAAAATGAGGAGTTTGAACATTACTTAGAGAATCAAAATTGGGAGCAGCTCATGGCAACATGTGAAGTAGATGATTGTTGTAATTTTATAACTGCAACAATCACAAAGTCTATAGAAAAATTTTCAAAGCAAATTAAAAGTAGACAACAGAAGATTAGCCTACCATGGTTAAATAATGAAATAAGAAAACTTATGAAGAGGCGAGACTATGCACTGAAAACATCACTAACCTCCAAACTACAAAATGATCACCTTGTGTACAAAAGTTTAAGAAATAAAGTGGTACATGAGCTGCGAAAATCAAAAATATCTTATTACAATAAACTGATAGATCATGCAAAGGGTAACAACAGTTCCCTATGGAGGCATTTAAATAACTTAACTAATAAAAAAAACGATCAGAAGGGGGTAAAGGAACTTAGAATCAATGGCAAGACCATCAGTGACAAGGCTACTTTGGCAAATGAATTTAATTCACACTTTGTGGGCTCTGTGGAAGACTTAACAAAAATTTTTGTGCTGCCAAATGTGCTCAACAACACAAATTCCATACTCCCAACAGATACTTTTCACATCGATGAGGTAAATGAGAAGTTAATTGCTGGTATTGTTAAAACACTGTCAAACTCAAAAACTAGTGATATCTACAATATGAGCACCTCCTTTCTCAAAATGCACAGCAAAATATTAATCAAACCACTGACTCATCTCATTAATCTCTCCATTAGGTCTAGTACATTTCCATCTGGCTGGAAAAAAGCTGTTGTCATACCAGTTCATAAATCAGGCAGTAAAGACGATATATGCAATTACCGCCCAATCTCTATCTTACCAGTCCTATCTAAGGTTCTTGAAAAAGTTGTAGCTACACAGCTGATAGACTACTTACAAGACAGTCAACTTCTTCATCCACATCAATTTGGTTTTAGACCAGGATACTCAACAGAAACAGCAAATTGTTGCCTTATTGAAAACGTCAAACAGTCCTTGGACAGGGGTAATGTGGTAGGAGCTGTTTTTCTAGATCTCAAAAAGGCTTTCGATACTGTAAACCACAGTTTGCTTTTATCCAAAATGGTATCTTTTAACTTCTCCCCAAATACATTAGAATGGTTTGCATCTTATCTCCAGAATAGAGAACAGTGTGTAAAAGTTCACCAGGATAAATCCTCATTTTTAAACAACCGCATGGGTATCCCACAAGGGTCCATTCTTGGTCCTTTACTTTTCAGCATTTTTATTAATAACTTGCCGTTACACTGCTCAGCTGCAACATGCCAACTTTATGCAGATGATGCAGTTATTTACACAGCTGCCAAGACTCCAGCACAGGCTGCAGATGTACTGTCTACAAGTATGGTTGATGTCCAAGAGTGGCTCCTCAAGAACCATCTATTGCTGAACCTTCAGAAAACAGTCTCAATGTGCTTTTCAATCAAAAAATGTAACCTGCAACATTTTAAAGTTAATATACATGATCATGACATCAGTTTAGCTACAGAATTCAAATACCTTGGCATTGTACTAGATCCTCAACTCAAATTTAATCTTCATATAAAGAAAATTTCAAAAACAGTAAAAAAAAATCTGAACTGCTTTAAATTAATTAGATATTACATACCTTACGAAGCAGCTGCACTGTATATGCATTCTATGGTTTTTTCTCATATATCATACTGTTTGACAGTCTGGGCTCAAGCAGCCCCTTCCACAATAAGACATATAGGTTCATTATATAATCAAACCCTAAAAATCTTGGACAAAAAGCCCATTAGGTGGCATCACTGTAATGTTTTAAAAAAATACAACCTATTGAGTTTTGAGAGCTTCATTGACCTCTGTCTTCTGAAATTAACGTTCAAATGTTTCCATAAATCAGCACCCGAGCCACTTGCTGGTTTCGTCCAAAGACAGGACAGCAGCAGAGCCACCAGGAGTTCTGTTAACAATAACTGTAAAATATTCCACCGCAGAACCACATTTGGACAAACAGCTTTCTCTATAAAGGGCAGTCACATCTGGAACACAATGCCAAATGAAATTAAAATAATAACGGACTTTAAAACATTCACTAAAAATGTTAAAAACTGGCTGAAAAATAAACAAGAATGTACTCATGTATGAATTATTTGTCTGCAAAGTGAGAGTGAATGAAGGGAAGGAATAAATGTGTTTGTTTATAGTGAGTGACGGAGGAAGGCCTGAAATAGGCAAATGTGAGTTATGTTATATGTGTTAAATGTGAGTCAGGCTGTTATATTTGTGTATTTATAATATTTATGTTAAAGGTGAGTCAGGCTGTTATATTTGTGTATTTATAATATTTATAATATTTATAATTGTGTATTTATAATTTTTCTGCATTGATGTATGTGGTTATTGTGTATATTTTTATCTTGATTCTTTTTTCTAAAGCCCATCCAGGGACAAGAGTTGCAAATTAGCTAATAGCTATACACTCTATGTGCAACACATCAGATTGATTGTCTTTGATTAATTGTCTATGTTTATTGCACTGTCCCTGTCAAATAAACTAATCTACTACTAAAATATAAATCTGGTCAACTTATACGACCCCATTATTGATGATTAAAACTTCTTTAATTTATTCCTTACTTTATCATCACTTACAGGGCAACATATAATAGCAGGGGATTTTAATTGTACATTGAATCCCAGTATAGACAGATCAACAGGACTGGACTGTACGCACAATGGATGTAGGATGACTATTAATCATTTTATGAAAGAATTGAGATTGCTAGATATATGGAGAGAAATGAAACCACAAGTCAAAGCCTATTTTTGTTATTCTAATACCTATAAGACATTCTCACGTATTGACTACTTTTTGATCTCTACAGAATTAAGGTCCAAGATTCAAAATTGTTTCTATGATAATATCGTGATCTCTCATCATGCACCCTGCTGTCTAATATATGTAGATAATAAATTGACAAAGGATCCAGGTAGGTGGCATTTTCAGCATAAATGGCTTCAGGATGAGGAATTTGTTAAGTACATAGAAAAACAGATAGATGAGCTCTTTGATATTAATACTACACAAACAACGGCATGTATAAAGTGGGAGGCTTTCAAAGCTTTTATTAAGGGGCATATTATTAGTTATACAGGTTCAAAATCTAAGAAGACTCGAGAGGAGAGAGTCCAATTGGAACATAAAATAAAAATTCTTCAAGAAAAAGTGTATGCAGGAAGTAACCCACAGTTAGAGAACGAATTACTGATTCTGAGAGCTGAATATGATAAAAAAAAATCAGCAAACAGAGCTGCCTCGAGTCTTCTAAGATTGAAGCAAACTTTTTACGAACAAGGTGAAAAATCAGGAAAATTATTGGCATGGCAGAGTAAACAATTAGAATTTAAAACACCAATTACCAGTATTATAAGCAATGGACAGGTAGTTATAGATCCTTTAGAAATTAATAGTGCCTTTAGAGATTATTATGAAAAACTATATGATACAAAAAATGAAACTGACTTAACAAAACTAAATGGGTTTTTGGGTGGATTATCTATACCGTGTATTCCAAATGAAAACAGGGAGATACTGGAGTCTAAAATTAGTCAAGAAGAAGTTGGGCAAGCCAATGATAATTTGAAATCAGGAAAAAGAGCAGGACCAGATGGTCTTCCAGTTGACCTCTATAAAAAATTTAAGAATAAATTAATAAAACCACTTTTGGAAATGGTTTTAGAAGCATTTCAAAATGGTAATTTACCACCATACATGAATAATGCCTTAATTATACTGTTGCCAAAACCAGGTAAACCCCCTAATAAATGTGAAAACATGAGACCAATAAGCCTATTAAATGCTGATCTTAAAATAATCTGTAAAATTTTAGCAAAACGACTACAAGAAATATTACCAAATATTATTAACAGAGATCAGAATGGCTTTATAATGGGAAGACAAGGCTTCCATAATGTAAGAAGACTATTTAATATTATTTATTCCAATAAAGAAGCACCGGATACAGCTCTCCTATCATTGGACGCCGAAAAGGCCTTTGATAGGGTCGAATGGCCCTTTCTTTTTGAAGTCCTACAAAGGTTTGGACTTGGAAATAATTTCATAAAATGGGTCCAGATAATATACAATAATGCTACAGCAGAAATCCTAACAAACAGCAATATCTCAAAATCAATAAAAATCAATAGAGGAAGTCGACAAGGCTGTCCACTTTCACCTTTACTGTTTACTATGGCAATTGAACCTTTAGCGATGGCAGTACGTTTACGTCCACAAATATATGGAATTAAAGTAGGACCAACAGAACATAAAATCAAAATTTTAAATGATAAATTTTAAAAAATCAATTCCGACCTTGTTAAATGTAATAAAGAACTTTGGGGATATATCAGGATATAAAATAAACAAAGCAAAATCTTCAATATTAATGCTAAATGAGACCCAGAGAAATCACCCAGCTCCTGAGGTAAATCAATTCAATGTTGTAAATCAGTTTAAATATTTAGGAATTCAAATTTTGCCTAAGCTAGAATTGGTCGCCAGTGCCAACTATGAAGCCTTAATGACAGACATTAATGAGTTACTTCAGAGATGGATGTCACTACCAATGTCGATGATCGGGAGAATTAATATACTTAAAAGTAATATCTTACCAAAAATACTTTATTTATTTCAAAACATTCCTTTACCACCACCTTCAGATCTATTCTCAAAAATTAAAAAAAAAGTTAGTGGAATTTATACGGAACAATAGGAAGGCTAGATTATGTTTGTCCTTACTATATTTACCATTTGATCGTGGAGGTCTGAAATGTCCAAACTTTTTGTTGTATTACTGGTCAGCACAACTGAGGTCTATGACATATTATTTTTCATCAAAGGATCTTCCTCACTGTACTGAAATGGAATCATACAATTTACCTTTACCTCTTCCCTTATTCATATACTCAGACTCGGCTAAAAAATTACAGAAACAAGTTAAAAATCCAATTGTAAAGCACATGATCAAAATATGGTGTGAAACTAAAAAATATTTAAAAGAACCACACGCACTGTCACAATTTAGCCCAATATGGGGTAATCAATATTTTACACGAGGGAGAGCGGATACTGTATTTAATGTATGGAATTTAAAAGGGATTCAAAAGATTCAAGACATATTTGTCACGCTCAGATAACATAATGTCTTTTGAAGAACTGAGGATTAAATTCAATCTTAATAGAACACACTTTTTTAAATATCTTCAGCTTAGAAATTTTATTTGTTCAAATCAAAATAATGCTCTCACCCGACCTACTTATTCATCCTTGGAAAAAATTTTGACGAAAGATAGTAAGAGAAAGGGTATTATTTCAGAGTTTTATAACTCATTGACACTAGTCTCAAGTGAAAACTCACAGAAAAGACTGAATTATTGGAAAGAAGACCTGCAAATTGAAATTTCAGAGGAACAATAAAAAATGGCTTGTGCAGAAGCTCAAACCAAATCAATAAATGTACTGTGGAGTGTGCGAAATCAAAGGCAGATTCATTTCAGACGATTTATTACACACATCTCTCAAGCACAGAACAGACTGAACTTTAAGCAGAAACTCTCCTCTTAAGTTTCATGGCATTTACATCACACACAACATGACATTTGCATCACACTGCATTCAACATCCTTCATCCCTGACTCCTTCCTGCTATCTCACCAGGAATCTCCTGCTCTTTGTTCTCCCAAGCTTATCCACTGTCTCCTGTCTGAGATGCTAGATAATCTGGCTCCCCCAAGGTGCTACACCCCGCCCCCCCCCAGCATCTTAGATAGGACAATAGAATAACAGTCCACATGCTGTGATAGAACAATTGAACATCAGTCCACATGCTGCTTGGGCTTCCGTCTCCTCCCGTATCTGCTGTAACTGGAGTTTACCGCCTCTGCCGCGCTGCTGTGCCAGTGGGGGGCTGCTGGGAGTGTGTCTGACTGCGGGTGGGCTGGTGCTGGGGGGGGGGGGCACCTCGGTCTGTCCGTGTGGCTGCTCTGGTGAATCGTTTCCCTGGGGAGCTCTCCGTGGGGGTCTTCCATGCCGAGGGGCCTTAGCCAACAGCACTTGCTCGTCCGCCACAACGAAAGCGGGTTTGAGTCCGTCTATGCCAATTTTTTCCCTCCTACCTCCCAAGTCTAGCAAAAAATGCTTATCCCCTGTTTCCAGCACTCTGAACGGTCCATCATAGGGTGGGCGCAATGGAGGGCGGTGGGCGTCGTGTCTGACAAACACGAACTCCGCGCTCTTCAAAGTTTTAGGCACGAAAACACGCGGAAAACTGTGGTGGGCAGGGCCCGGCAGCGTGCCTGTGTTTGCACTACGCTGCAAAAGCTGAGACGGGCAGCTGGCCGGCGCGGGATTATCTGGCAGAAATTCCCCGGGCAACCGTAGTGGCTGCGCAAAAACGAGCTCTGCTGGGGAAGCTTCCAGATCCTCTTTCGGCGTGGAGCGCATCCCCAATAAAACCCACGGCAGCCTGTCTACCCAATTTGCATCCGTCAATGAAGCCCTGAGTGCTGCCTTCAGCGATCTATGAAAACGCTCGTATAAACCATTGGCCTGTGGGTTGTACGCGGTTGTGCGGTGAATTGTAACACCCAGGCTGCGGGCCATCGTGGACCAGAGTTCGGAAACAAATTGCGGGCCCCTGTCGGACGTAATGTCCGACGGGACTCCAAAACGCGCCACCCATGCTGTTAAAAAAGCACGTGCTACATCTGCGGACGTGGTTGCTGCCAGCGGGACCGCTTCTGGCCAGCGCGTGGTGCGGTCCACCATTGTCAGGAGGTGCGTGCACCCCTGTGATGGCGGGAGGGGGCCCACGAGGTCCACGTGAACATGGTCGAACCTCTTAGCCGGAATACGAAACAGCTCCAAGGGAGCCTTCGTGTGTCTGTGTACTTTGGCTCGTTGGCACACCACGCAGGCTGTAGCCCACTCTTTCACTTGTTTGCGTGGGCTCGGCCACACAAACTTCTCTCCCACCATTTTGACCGACGCGTGCACTCCTGGGTGCGCCAGAGTGTGAACCGACTCAAACACGTGGCGGCGCCACGCGGCCGGGACCACCGGACGCGGGCGACCCGTGGAGACATCGCAGATTGGGGGGGGGGCGCCATCTTGCAGCACCCTGCTCTCCAGCCTTAACCCTGTTGGTCCAGACTGGAGCGCGCGCACGTCTGCATCGCTAATCGGCTCCGCGGCCATGGCTGCGTAATCTATCCCCACGCAGACCGGGGCCACTACGGCACGCGAGAGGCAGTCCGCCACTACATTCAGTTTACCAGACACATGCTGAATATCGGTAGTAAACTCTGAGATCGCGGCCAGCTGTCTCTGCCGCCGGCCCAACCACGGTTCTGAAACCTTGGCCATCGCGAATGTTAGTGGCTTGTGGTCCACGAACGCGGTGAAGCTGCGCCCTTCCAGCCAGAACTGGAAGTGGCGTATGGCCAGGTGAAGAGCCAGCAACTCTCTGTTGAACGCGCTGTATTTACGTTCGCTGTCACGCAAAGTTCTGCTGAAAAAAGCAAGCGGCTGCCAAGCCCCGGCGACGCGCTGCTCCACGACAGCCCCTATGGCCACGTCTGAAGCGTCGGTGGTGAGCGCTATGCGGGCCGTCGGGTCTGGATGCGACAGCAGTGCGGCGTTTGCCAGGGCTGCTTTAACTTCCGAGAACACCCGCTTTCGCTCCGGGGTCCATTCGACCCTATCCGCGGGTTTCTGTTTCTTGAGCCCGGCGTACAATGGTTGCATGAGCTGCGCCGCACGGGGAAGGAAACGGTTATAAAAGTTCACCATCCCCCAAAATTCCTGCAGCACCCTGACTGTCTGAGGCCGGGGAAAATCCGCCACGGCGCGCACTTTGTCGGGCAGCGGGATCGCTCCTTCCGGAGAGACGCGGTGCCCCAAAAAATCAATCTCCGTCACGCCGAACTGGCATTTCGCGGGGTTGATTATTAGCCCGTGCTCCTCCAACCTCCGGAAAACCATCGTGAGGTGGGTTTCGTGTTCGTCTTCGGACACACTGGCTACCAGGATATCGTCCAGGTAGACGAACACAAACGGGAGATCACGCAGCACTGCATCCATCATGCGCTGGAACGTCTGTGCCGCTCCTTTTAACCCGAATGGCATGCGCAGGAACTCGAATAGACCGAACGGAGTTATTACCGCTGTTTTGGGTATGTCCTCAGCGCGCATTGGGACTTGGTGGTAACCGCGGACCAGGTCTATTTTGGAAAAAATGTGTGCTCCGGCGAGGTGAACGGAAAAATCCTGTATGTGGGGAATTGGGTAGCGGTCGTGCGCTGTGGCATTGTTCAACCTGCGGAAATCCCTGCACGGTCGCCACGATCCCTCAGCCTTAGGGACCATGTGTAGTGGGGATGCCCATGGGCTGTTCGAGCGCCTGATGATGCCCAACCTTTCCAGGTTGGCGAACTCCTCGCGCGCTATGGCCAGTTTAGCTGCGTCCAAGCGCCGAGGTCTTGCAAAAACGGGCGGCCCGGTGGTGGTGATAAAGTGCTCTACCCCGTGTTTAGCAATGGCCACCGAAAACGTCGTGACCGTGAGTGCTGGGAACTGAGTGAGCAGTGTGTGGAACTTACCGCCTGTAGCTGTGACGTTGGCTTGTGCTGTTGGCTGGGTCACTCGAGCTATACAGGGGAGAAAGTCAAAGGACAGTGCATTAACCAGGCGCCTGTTAGCAACATCAACCAGTAAGCCATGTGCACACAGAAAATCAGCCCCCAGGATATGGTAATTCAGTGCTGCTACGACAAAAGTCCACTCATATGTACAGTCGTGTAGAGATAAGAGCAGAGTCCTCTCACCAAAGGTCTTAATATCCGAGTCGTTTGCTGCCAACATCACGGGGCCGCTAGATCCTGCCAGCCGGTCAGCGTAGGTCGGCCGGATGAAGCTCTTCTGGGCTCCGGTGTCCACGAGGAAACGCCTTCCCAAGCGTGCATCCGTAAAGTAGAGCAGCTTGTTCTCTTCACCGAGGGTCGCGGCTGCTACCGACCCCCGGCCTTGGCATTTTCCCGAGTGCTTGAATTGGCATGGTGGCGCACATCTGCGTGCCTTCTCTCCGAAGCGGCGGTGGTAGAAACAGAGCGTGTCTCTCTGGCGCTTCTTGGCCCCCGCTGCTGCTACCGTCGGTGGCTCCTCGCCTCCTCTGGTCGTCTCGCTGGGCTCCGCCGCTGCCGCATTAACTGTGTTTGCCCTGGTGGTGATGATGATCCGGTCTGCCTCCTGGGCTAGCGCACGGTAGTCGCGCGCGGCCAGCCACGGCGAATTGGCCAGAACCGCTCTCGCCACTGTTGGAAGGTTCCGGAGGAAGAGGTGGGCAAACAGAAAGTGCCCGTCGTCCGTGCCCATTAACGCCAGCATCTTCTCCATCAGGTCTACAGCCGAACCATCTCCTAACTCGGTCTGCGTCAGGAGCCTCTCCACTCTCTCACAGTCCGAGAGCGTGTAGCGCTGGATGAGCGCAGCCTTGAGCGTCTCGTATTTGCTACTGGCTGGTGGCTGATCGAGCAGGCTCACTACCTGTTGAGCTGTGCGGGCGTCGAGCGCTGCGACCACATAGTAGAATCTGGTATCATCTGCCGTTACTCCCCAGAGGGCGAACTGGGCCTCGGTGAGGTGGAACCAAGAGCGTGGGTTGTGCTGCCAGAAATCCGGTAGCTTGACTGAAACTGCACACGCATGGCTGTAGGTTCCAGTCCGGGCTGTCTGTGGGATGGCTGCCACCTCGCTGTAGCTTCCTGACCGGGCCGGCTCCGGGGATCTTGCCCCGTGTTCCATAATATGTCTTGGGTCACCAGTGTGGAGTGTGTGAAATCAAAGGCAGATTAATTTCAGACGATTTATTACACACTCACATCTCTCAAGCACAGAACAGACTGAACTTTAAGCAGAAACTCTCCTCTTAAGTCTCATGGCATTTACATCACACACAACATGACATTTGCATCACACTGCATTCAACATCCTTCATCCCTGACTCCTTCATGCTATCTCACCAGGAATCTCCTGCTCTTTGTTCTCCCATGCTTATCCACTGTCTCCTGTCTGAGATGCTAGATAATCTGGCTCCCCCAAGGAGCTACACAGTATGTCTTAAACTGATACATTTTAAATGGTTAATGCAGATGTATGTTACACCAGTGGCGTTAAATAGATATAACAAAAACATACCAGATACATGCACAAAATGTATGGAAAGTAAAGGAACCCTATTTCACTGTTTATGGGAATGTAGAAAAATCAGAATGTTTTGGGAAGAGGTGAGGGTAACAATTGAAAAAATAATTTCAAAACAATTCACATTGAACCCTAAACTGTTTTTGTTGGGTCTGTATCCAGAAAAACATAACTTTAATAAGAGTGAAAGAGCATTCATAGACCTCGGTTTGCTTAATGCCAAAAAATGTATTGCACTACTGTGGAAAAAGACTCATAGACCAGATGTGACTCAGTGGTTAAGACAGATGTTAACAAACCTTCCACTAAAAAGAATAACATATATACTGAAATTAAAGGAAGGTGTGTTTGAGAATATATGGAGACCTTTCATTGATTATGTAAAGAAATTAAACATAACTTCTGAAGAAGAAGATGAATATGTGTGGACCTTGCAAATTCCAAACTGGTGAATGTACACTACTGTTCAAATGTTTGGGGTCACCCAGACAATTATTTTGTGTTTTCCATGAAAACTCACACTTATTTAGCACCATGAGTTGTAAAATGAATAGAAAATATAGTCAAGACATTGACAAGGTTAGAAATAATGATTTGTATTTGAAATAATGATTTTTTTCCTTCAAACTTTGCTTTCGTCAAAGAATCCTCCATTTGCAGCAATTACAGCATTGCAGACCTAACATGATTGCACAAGGGTTTTCTAATCATCCATTAGCCTTCTGACGCAATAAGCAAACACATTGTACCATTAGAACACTGGAGTGATAGTTGCTGGAAATGGGCCTCTATACACCTATGTAGATATTGCACCAAAAACCAGACATTTGCAGCCAGAATAGTCATTTACCACATTAGCAATGTATAGAGTGTATTTCTGATTAGTTTAAAGTTATCTTCATTGAAAAAAAGTATTTTTCTTTCAAAAATAAGGAAACTTCTAAGTGACCCCAAACTTTTGAACGGTAGTGTATATTATGCATTCTTATGTAATAGATTACCTAGACTAAACAGAGGAGCATTGTTGTTGATTTGCTTTTGTTAATGGTTGTTGTTGTTTTTAGGACGTTTTTTTTGTTGTTGTTGTTAGTGTTTTTTTTTAATTTTTAAATTACTTTAGTGTTAGTGTTTGACTGTTTGTGCCATGTTTGTAAAAAAAAGGTTCAATAAAAAATACTGTGGGAAAAAAAAAATTGAAACATTGGCTAATACCGACCAAAGACAACGCAGCGAGGCCAGCAGAGATGGCAGAAGAGGAGAGTGGAGACACGCCACACAAAGGCCGACGTCTGGTGCAGGGGGAGGAGGAGGAGGAGAAGCGCACCGTAAGCGTAAAGGGCTCCAGCAGTCAGACCAACCTTTCTCCAAGAGTCGCAAGTATCGAGAGGAATATATTCAGTATGGATTCACATGCATTATTGTCAATGAAGTACAACATCCCCAATGTATACTGTGCACCAAGGTGCTTGCACATGAGAATTTAAAGCCAGTAAAAATGCTCAGACACTTGAAAACTAAGCACCCACCTCTTGCCGCTAAACCAGCAGATTTTTCTGCCGAAAGGAGAGAGAATTGCAAGGCCAAAAGAAAGTCATAGCGAACCAAACAACATCCACAACCAAAGTTCAAAAGGCATCATATGAGGTGGTGTGGTGGACACAATACACAGGTCTAGCATTCTCTCACACCCAGAGAGGCAAGAGGAAACACGAGGACAATGGACAGCGTGAGGAAGCTCACCGGGAGGTTCAGACTGGGCAGAGTTTAGACACCTCCCAGGGAGAGGAAAATTAACATGGAGTCAACTAGACAAAGATGCGCCTTTCGGCACCTGCAGCAACAAGCGGGCACGTGAACATGCAGATGGCAAATGTATTGTAATTTATGTAGCTGTGGCGGCATGGAATAATAAGGCACGGCGAACAGAGTTTTTGAGGGTGTTTATTATCATTCATCCTGCCATCATAGAACTCACCCCGGCACTGTATAAGCGTGCCAGAGCGAGCCCGGAGGCTCTCGTGAGGAGACACAGAATGTGTGTGTCAGAAGCAGTGGTCAGAGAGAGAGAAAGAGTTACAGAGCAATGCAGTTTTTATACCCCACTACAGACAATACATGAAAGGCATGTTATCATCAAATAAACTGCAGGAAGGCATGGGACGTTTGCATTTGAGTACAGAGCAGGAAGTCATACATAACAGCAGGATACTGGTGCCTGAATTCGCCTCTGCTCCGGAGCTGTAAGACAAAAGAGGTTACAAGGCACATCTACATATTGTTATCAGTCCATAGATCACACTGCTATGTTAATTGCTCCTGCTGAGCACTCCGCTTGTCCGTGGCTGTTGTGGGGGTTACCCATACACTCCCCCCCAGAGGGCTCAGCGGGAAGCTGAGGCCTCGATAGTCCGGCTTTGGGAGCGAGCTGTGGGGAAGGCTTGCTGCAGGCGGCAGTGGAGGGAGGGGGAGTGGGGGTAGCAAGTGCCGGCCCGGGACAGCGAATTTGTCTGGGCCGCGCAAAAATTGCCTGTGGATCTGCGATGTTGAGGGGCTGTCCCATTGAACGTGCGGAGGTCCACAGCAGCTGTAAGAAGAAAAATTTGTCTCTGACTCCTCTCGCGGCCATGAAGAAAAAAAGGAGCTGCAGCAGTGTGGGACTTGGCGTGTTGACTTTAGGTGCGCGCGCAGTCCTAACGTCCTCGGGGACAGCTGACGGCTGAATTCCCTTTGTGCGCCGTGGCTGAGACCAGTACAAAATCCTGTGAGCGAGCTGCGTGTGTGCTTCAGGTGTGTGAGCAGCCCTGAAGGTTCTGTGTGCAGCGCCGAAGGACGATGGCGGTCTGTGGAGCCGTTAATGTCCTGTGCGTGGTGCGCTGTCCTTGTAACCCCCCGGTGTGCGCGCGGGGGTTCGGTGCGTGGGTGGTCCGCTGTTAAGAGGTGAGTCAGGGTCAGGGAGCTTGATGGAGATCAGCGTCGTCGGCGCCGATGGTCATCCCTGTAGAGCTGTTGCGTCGTTCGCTCGTGGTGCGTTGGAGCGGTGAGAGGAAATAGACGATCTCTGTCCCTCGGGCTCGCGTAGATGCGTAGGAACGGTGAGAGGGAGGAGGAGCGGTGAGAGGGAGAAGACTTTCTGTGTCCCTCGGCCGGTCCAGCGTGGATGTCCCGATCTCAGGCGAGGGTCGCACCATGTGGCTTTCTGCGGCTTTCCCAGTCGTGGGTGATCTCCGGGGTGTTCGCCTGGTGTTGGCTCTGCGTCGAGGTCTCCCTGTAGCAGAAGGGAGGGCAGTCCATTTGCGTCAGGCTGCTGCGTTCGCTTGTCGTCGGAGAGTCACCACCGGGGGCTGCCAGCGTGTTCTTTTGTTGGTCGGGTCACCAGTGTGGCTGTCCAGACCAGAAGGTTGCGTTGCACAAAGCGTGTGCTTTCTCGGGGTCACCAATGTGGCGGCATGAAATAATAAGGCTGCGAACTGAGAGTTTTTAAGGGTGTTTATTATCATTCATCTCGCCATCATTGAACTCACTCCAGCCCTGTGCAGGCGGGCTGGAGCGGGTCCTCAGGCTCTCGTGAGGAGACACAGAATGCGTGTGTCAGAAGCAGTGGTCAGAGAGAGAGAAAGAGTTACAGAGTAATGCAGTTTTTATACCCCACTACAGACAATACATGAAAGGCATGTTATCATCAAATAAACTGCAGGAAGGCATGGGACATTTGCATTTGAGTACAGAGCAGGAAGTCATACATAACAGCAGGATACTGGCGCCTGAATTTGCCTCTGCTCCGGAGCTCTAGGACAAAAGAGGTTACAAGGCACATCTACATATTGTTATCAGTCCATAGATCACACTGCTATGTTAATTGCTCCCGCTGAGCGCTCTGCTTGTCCGTGGCTGTTGTGGGGGTTACCCATAGTAACAAGTGTTATAATTGCATCACACAATTCCTTTGTACATACACGATGCATAATGCGCCTGCCCCAGTTTCTATGCACGATTAATAAAGCTATAAAGGCAGAATGCATAGAAACTGGAGAGGCTTCCTGGCCCCAGCGCGGCTGTGCTGGGGTCCATGGCTGTACATGTTTGTTAGAGGGATAATAAAGATTCTGTGTCATCCTATGCTTGTGCCTTGCCTCACATCTTTTCCTTTATCCTCGACAGTGACATATTTAATTGCACAGGCAAAAAATGTAATGTACTTTATTTATATAGCCCTTTAAAACAACCCGTCGGTGACCAAAGTGCTTTACAGAAAATTAAACAGCATTAAAAACACACACAGCATTAAAAACAAATAACATAAACAAAGAAATAACAATAAATACCTAAAAATAAGAATAAAATAAAAACAAATGCCAAGACAAATATCACCACTACTGGGTATTAAAAGCCATCCTAAACAAATATGTTTTAAGTTCTGATTTAAAAAGGGCCAGGTCAGAGATAGCACGTAGGTCAGGGGGGAGATTATTCCAGAGCCTGGGGGTGACAACAGGAAAGGCTCGGTCACCCCAGTGTTTATACCTTGACCTGGGCACATCCAGCAAAAGCTGAATGGATGACCTCAAAGCCCTGCCTTGGTCACGGACAGTCAAAATCTCAGACAGATAAACCGGAGCAAGGCCATTAAGAGCTTTAAAAACAAAAAGCAAAATTTTAAAATTAATTCTAAAATGGACTGGAAGCCAATGAAGTGAAAAAAGGATCGGAGTAATGTGCTCTCACCTTGTGTGTTGGTCAAAAGATGGGCCGCTGCATTTTGCACAAGTTGAAGGCGGCCGAGAGAAGACAGAGATGCCAACATAAAGTGCATCGCAGTAATCAAGTCGAGAAGTGATTAAAGCATGGATGGCTATCTCAAGATCATGACGGCTCAGGAAAGGTTTGGCTTTGGATAACAGACATAATTGATATAAGCTCATCTTGACTATATTGTCAATCTGTTTATCAAATTTTAAATGGCTGTCAAAAATCACCCCCAAATTTCTGACAGCTGAACTGAGCCTTAAAGAGAGGCTACCAAAGCCAGCCGTTACAGTATCCCCAAACACAATACATTCTGTTTTTTCTTCATTTAAGTGGAGAAAATTTTGCCTTAACCACAACTTAATGTCAGTGATGCAGTCCAATAGAACACTTTGTGAGTTTGTTTGTTCTGGGTTCAAAGGTAAATAAAGCTGCAAATCGTCCGCATAACAGTGGAAAGACATGTTGTGCCTGGCTATTATTGACCCGAGTGGCAGCATATATAATGAAAACAGAATAGGGCCAAGGATAGAGCCCTGTGGGACCCCACAGTAGAGAGAGGCACTAGAAGAAGACATGTCACCAATCATTACAGAAAAAGCTCTGTTTGATAGGTAGGATTCAAACCACTTAAGTGTAGTGCCATGGATGCCAACATGGTGATTCAGGCGTGACAAAAGGATAGTACAGTCCACAGTGTCAAAGGCTGCTGTAAGATCTAGCAGCACTAAGACCACGGGGCATTTGGCATCAGCAGACATCATAATATCATTGTGCACTTTTAGCAGGGCTGACTCAGTGCTGTGACGAGATCTAAACCCAGATTGAAACTTCTCAAAAATAGATTTGTCTTCTAAAAAAGATTGCAACTGTATAAAAACAGCTTCTTCTAAAACCTTAGATAAAGAGGGCAAATGAGAAATGGGTCTAAAATTAGATAAAAGTGAAGGGTCAAGGTGAGGTTTTTTTAAGAAGGGGCCTAACCACAGCATGTTTAAAAGCAGGTGGGACAAATCCTGAACTAAGGCAGGAATTAATAAAAACCAAAAGACCAGGCCCTACAGTATTAAAACCGTTTTCAGTATTCCAGCAGGAACAACATCCAGTGAGCAATTTGTCGGCTTCAGAGACTTCACTATATCAGTAAGTGACGATAAAGAAACCAGCTCAAACTGTTCAAACACAGCAGAGTAACCCGGGACAATAGACAAGCTCCCATTAAAACTGTTTAATTAATGATTAATTTAATTAATAACTCTTCTGATAGAGTCCACTTTATCAACAAAAAGTGAAGAAAAGTCTCACATGTTGTAAACGAATCATCTGTTACAGTCAGAGTGTGTGGGTTTATAAAAGAGTTAATTGTGTTAAATAGCACTCTAGGACAGTGACTGCTGCTAGAAATAATATCAGAGAGATACTGAAATTTTACCTTTTGCATGGTCCTCTGGTAATCAGCAAGACAGTCCCTAAAAATTTTCAGAGACACATGTAATTTGTCCTTTTTCCATCTCCGTTCAGCCTGCCTGACCCATTGCCTAATGGCACGGGTAGTGTCGTTTAGCCAGGGATCTATTTTCGGTTTAGCCGATTTAAGCCGAAATGGGGCAATAGAGCCCAAAATCCCAGAGCAGGTGGTATGAAAGGAGGAAAGAATATTATCCGGATGGGAAGGGGGAATGAGTCCATTCAAGGCAAAAAACTGTGAATCCCTAAAAGCAGCAGTAAACTCCTCTGGCGTTGAAGAAGTGATGATGTGACGCCAGCATGATGGAGCCACAGGCTTGCTGGGTGATGAAGGGGTCAACAATTCAAAAATAATGGGGAAATGATCTGAGATGACAGACTCAGAAATTTCTTTGAGAGAGATTGAGAGCCCAAAAGAGATAACAAGGTCCAGAATATGACCAAGACAGTGTGTTGGTTTGTCCGCTAAAATATTGTGATGCTGTGAGGGTTCACACAAGAAAGGAAAGATGACTGTGATGAAACAGGCTTTATTTATACACACTTCCTCAACACGGACAGGAGGGGAGGTCATTCACACAGACCCCCGTCTCATTGAGGGTGATACAAACGCATGATCAGTCACTGCTCTGACTCTTCTTATAACACTGCTGTGTCATTATAACGCCGCCACAATGACTGTCATTATAACGCAGTTATAATGACGCAGCAGTAACACTTTAGAACACACGAATGGTAACACCCTTTGAATCCTCTGCTGCCAAAGCATGCCGGGGAATCCCCGCCCCCTTAACACAGCCCCGACGTTACACTGTCCCCCCCTGGACTGGTTTCTGTCCCCAGAACAATAAAAGTCCAGTTCAAAAGTCCAACACAAATCCGTCCAGGTGTTGGGGCGGCCTCCATTGTTGACGACCAGCACGCACAGGCCCGCTAGTGTTCATTTGTGCCTGGGTCAGAGTATCTGGTTGGGGTGAAGGCCCCGGCTCAACCACCCACGGGGCGGATGGCTGGTACGGGGCGAGACGGTCGCGGTGGAGTACCACGACCTGGTCTCTTTTCTGCAGCTTCACCCTGCACACCACATCCGACAGTCGCTGTAGGACCTCGCACGGTCCCAACCAAAGGCTCGCCAGTTTTGATGACAGTCCCCTTTTTCGCTCCGGGCAGAAAACCCAGACTCATTCTCCTGGTGCAAAGTCCCTCCCCTGGCAGCGGGAGTCATATGCCCGCTTCTGCCGGCTCCCCACCGCCACCAGGGCCTCCCGAGCCAGTCTGTGCACCGTGTGGTGACGTTCCTTCAAGCAAAACAAATAATCCAACCCCGGTTTGTGCTCCACCTCCAGCTCCGGGGGGGGGGGGGGTACAAATACCAAATCCACCGGTGTGCGCAGCTCACGTCCAAACATCAGCGCTGCAGGAGTGCACCGGGTGGATTCCTATGCTGCCATCCGGTACGCCCACAGAACAAAGGGCAGATGGTCCCAGTCTCGCTATCGTTGGTCCACTAGAACAGCGAGTTGGGTGGTTAGAGTCCGGTTGAACCGTTCGACCAGGCCGTCGCTCTGTGAATGCAGCAGGGTGGTCCGGGTCTTCCGGATGCCCAGCCGCTTGCAGACCTCCCCGAAGACCTCTGTCTCAAAGTTCTGACCCTGATCGCTGTGCAGCTCCTCTGGTGTGTCAAACCGACAGAACATCTCGTCCACCAGTTTTGATGCTGTGGTGGCGGCACTCTGATCAGGGACCGCGTACACCTCTGGCCATTTGGTGAAATAATCCATTGCGACCAGCACGTAGCGGTTCTCCCGGTCCGTGGTCGGGAAAGGGCCCAGAATGTCCACTCCTACCCGCTCCATCGGTGCTCCCACCTGGTACTGCTGCAAGGGGGAGTGGGATCGCTGAGTCGGCCCCTTCTGAGCCGTGCAGGTGTCGCAGTGATGGACGTGGAGCTCTACATCCTGGTGACATCCGGGCCAGTAGAACCGGGCTCGAAGACGCTGCAGAGTCTTTGTCACCCCAAAGTGGCCCGCCCCCACCGCCCCGTGGACCAGCTGGAGTACGCTGGGCCAGAGCCGCCAGGGAACCAGCAGCTGCCAGACGTGACGCTGCCCAACTGGAGTCTGCCACTGCCGATACACGACACCCTCGTGACAGCGGAGATTGGCCTACTGGGAGTGTAGGGCCTTGGTCTCTGGGTCCAGCGCAGACACAGCCTCCCAGGCGGGCCGCTGGCCTGCGTCCAGCCACTGCCAAACCCGGAAAATGACCGGCTCTCTGTCCTGCTCACTCTGCAGCTGCTGCGTGTCGAGGGCCTCTGTGACGTCATCGCTGGGGAGCGCTGCCCGATTATCCAAGGAGGAGCTGTGCACCGCTGTGTTATTCCTGCTCACAGTGGTCCGGAGAGCAGCAGCCCGTGGGACTGCTTGGTCTCGATCCTCTGCCCGCTGGCAGTGACGACAGTCCTCCACAGCACAGGGACGCTGAGACAGCGCGTCAGCGTTGGCATGGAGGCGGCCTGCCCGATGCACAATCAGAAAATCATAATCCTGCAGTGCCTCCAGCCATCTCACCAACTGTCCATCCGGCTCTCTGAAGTTAAGCAGCCAGGTCAGGGAAGCATGATCCGTCCTGAGCTGCAACCTCCCCCCGTACACATACGGGTGAAAATAGTGAAGCCCCTGGATGACAGCTAACAGCTCTCTGTGAGTAACGCAATAATTCCTTTCAGCTCTGCTGAGAGTGCAGCTGAAAAAAGCAACTGCCTGCTCTCCGTGTTCTCCCTCCTGGGATAACACTGCCCCGATGCCCTGGTTGCTGGCGTCTGTGTCCACGATGAAAGGGCGGTTCGGGTCGGGATAGTGCAGGATGGGGGCTCTGATGAGCGCTGAGCGAAGCTGGGAAAAAGCAGCAGCACAGCTCACACTCCACTGAAACGCACGGCCCTTCTGTGTCAGCTGATGCAGCGAGCTGGCGATGGTGGCGAAGTCCTTCACAAATCTCCTATAATAGGAGGCCAGTCTGAGAAAACTCCGTAGCTCTCCCACATCCCGCGGCGCTGGCCAGTTTCTCACCACTGCCACTTTCTCTGGATCGGTGGTGACTCCTGCTGAGCTGACGACGTGGCCCAGGAAGGTGGTCTCCCACTGAAATAGGTGTCATTTCTGTGGGTGTAGCCACAGCCCGGCCTGTCGGATGGCGTCCAAAACTTCCCGGAGGTTGGACAGGGCGCTGTCAAAATCAGCTGCGTGAACCAGCAGGTCATCCAGGTAAACAATGCAGCGGCTCCGGGGCACGTGAGCCAACACTCGCTCCATCAGACGTTCAAAGGTGGCCGGGGCGTTGCAAAGTCCAAACGGCATCACCTTGAACTGATACAGTCCCTGCCCGATAGAGAAGGCTGTTTTCTGATGGGCCTCGGGTGACAGCTCTACCTGCCAATAGCCGCTGCGGAGGTCCAGCGAGCTGAACCAGCTGGAGCCAGCGATGTGATCCAGCGTGTCATCGATGTGGGGCAGGGGGTAGGAATCCTTGCAGGTGACATCATTCAGGCTTTGGTAATCCACACAGAACCGCCACGAACCGTCTTTCTTCCTAACCAGCACCACCGGCACCGCCCAGGGGCTGCTGGAGGGCTCTTTAATGTCTGCCTCCAGCATTTCCCGTACTTTTTATTCTGCTGCGGCCCGCCTTGAAAAAGGCAGATGGCGGGGGTGGAGCCGGATGGGCCTGGTCTCACCGGTGTCAATCCCGTGCTGCACCAAGCTGGTTCGGGTGCACTCCTCATCCTTCACAGCGAAGACGTCCATGTAGCAGTCCAACAGCTCCCGCAGCTGGCGTCTCTGTCCCAATTCCAGTCCGCTGCAGCTCTGCTGGAACAATTCCTTGACTGCCTGCTGCGTTTCTGTTGACACCTTGATCCATTCCACTGTGGCCCTTCCCCTTGCTGTCTTTATCGGTGGTCGCACTCCCTCTGCTCGTGCTGGTGGCGGCATTGGGTTCAGTACTTGCTGTGACCCACCCGGTTCGGACCGCCCTGGCGCTCCCTCGATCACGCAGGCCTCTGGGTTCCTCCTCTGGGCACCGCTGCAGAGCGTGATGGTCCGAGTCCCCAGCAGGAGGGACGATCTGGCGGTGTCAATTTCTGTGCTCCATGCTGCGAGCAGATCGAGTCCAATAATGCAGGGGTCTTGAATGTCAGCCAGCCAGAACGGGTGGTTTGTGTTCTGGCCGGCCACCCCCACCACAAGAGCTCTCCGCCCTCCCAGTCTAGCGCGCTCACCAGGAGCTGTGGTGACGCAGCACCCGGTGGGTTCCCACCCCTGCGGTTCTGCCTCGTCCGTACCTGGCAGCACTCCAGGTTGGACCAGGGAGATGGTAGAACCGGTGTCGATCAGGGCCCGGATTGGCGTGTTGTCAAGGCTGCACTGTAGGTACATTCCTGGCGAGTGTCCAGTTCGGCCCACACGTGGTGACAGTTCATCAGGGAAAATGTCTGCAGGAGGTGACAGGTCCCCATCCATGCCACCTCGCTCTAGTTTAACGTCGGCGAGGGACCTGTTTGTCGTGGGGTGGGTGCCGGGCCGTGGCGCGATGTGTCCTGGCTCCCCACAGCGGAAGTACCCTTCCTCGCGCCGCTGTGGCCGTCTTCTCCGTGGCCGCACCGCTGTGGTCCGGCGCAGCTCCTCCTCCTCCTCCTTGCTCTCAGCCATGGCCTGGAAGGCTCTCTGTCTCGGTGCCAATGCATCAGCTGCACAATCCATTAGCGGTTCCACCCGCTCCACTTCTGCCACAGCCATCTCCCAGCTGCTCGCGGCGTGAATCCGAATGTGGCTCTGGAGCTGGGCCGGGCGGAGCCCCCAGATGAAGTTCTGGAGGGTGAGCTTCTCCACTACCTCTGGCTCGAAATCCGGGTAGTTACACCGTGTCAGCAGCCGTATGTCCGCTGCGTAGGCTCCCAGGCTCTCTCGGCTGCCTCGCCGGCGGTTGGCCAGCTGTTCCTTGGCGTACTCAGCATCGACCGCTCTCCCAAACCGCCTCCAGAGCGCTCCTTGCAGCGCTCCTTGCAGCGCTCCTTGCAGCGCTGGCCAGCTGCGACGTTCCTCGGGCTGGAGATTGGACAGCGTGCAGAGAGCCCTTCCCTCCAGGGCCAGCGCAACCTGCACGGCGGTCTCTTCGGGTGGCCAGCCGTTCGATGAAGCAGCCAGCTCAACCTGGACCAGGTGGTCATCCAGCAGGGTTTCACCATTAAAGAGGGGAAGTTTGGCCCACTGCCGGATGGGTGGGACGGTTGCCTCTTGGTCGATCGCCGCCCCTGGTCGCAGTGGAATCGCCGGCCCGTCCTGCCCTGAAAAGGGCGGGGAGCGGGGCTGATCTGCTCTGCTTGGCCCGTCCTGCCTTGAGAAAGGCAGAAGGCGGGGTACGCTGGTCCCGTTGGATTCGCTGTTCCATTCATCCCGGCGAGCAACTCCAGGGGTCGGTGTACCAGCTCTGTCATCCATTCCTAGCTGAGCGATGAACCGCTCCAGCTACAGAATCTCTGCTCTGATCCTGGCTTCCATCTGCTCCATATCCCACTCCTGACACCAGTGTGACATTGTGAGGGTTCACACAAGAAAGGAGAGATAAATGTGATGAACAGGCTTTATTTATACACACTTCCTCAACACGGACAGGAGGGGAAGTCATTCACACAGACCCCCGTCTCACTAAGGGTGACATAAACACATGATCAGTCACTGCTCTGACTCTTATAACACTGCTGTGTCATTATAACTGCATTATAATGACAGCAATAACACTTTAGAACACACGAATGGTAACACCATTTGTATCTTCCGCTGCCAAAGCATGCTGGGAGAATCCCCGCCCCCTAAACACAGCCCCGACATTACAATATTTAATTTAAATGTCGCCAACAGTCTTTTAAAATCAGATGCCAGTTGATCAGATGGACAACAGACATGAATATTAAAGTCCCCGCAGACCAAAAGTTTATCATATTTTGGCATAACATCTACCAAAAATTCAGAAAACTCATTAATGAAGTCATTATATTTTGGAGGACGATAGACAACAGCAAATAACACAGGACTTGTGAGATCCACCACAAATAGTTGCAGCTCAAAGCAGGAATAAGCATCTGTGGAGAGAAGGCGACATTTAAAACCGTCATTAAAAACAGAAGCCAAACCCCCACCCCGACCAGATGCTCGTGGGGAGCTGAAGAAAGAACAGCCGGGAGGGAGGAGCTCAGAGAAGGCGGTGGTCTCACCTGGTTTAACCCATGTTTCTGTCAACAGGAGAAAATGTGAATGTGAAGTAAAAAAGTCATTTAGAATAAAAGTCTTATTTGCAATGGATCTGGTTTTAATCAGAGCCATGCGAATCAAACATTGATCAGCCTGCTGGGAAGCATGACTGATGGGGTGAAGATTCTCCAGTGCGCAGCCCCTTCTGCGAATCCACGTGGGCCAGTGGCAGGGAAATGGGTATCCAGCCTCTGGGACAGTCGGCGACAGCCATCGGTAGCGATAATCCATGGATCCTCGTACGTCAAAACCGATACGCTTCCTGGAGAGCTCAGTCAGCAGGTGATGAGGGTTGTGAGTTGAAGAAGAAGCCAGGTCCACCTCTCCATCCTCGTCTTTTGCGGCGTCTCTTGTGGCAGCCATTTTGAAACAGTCCGCTGGGTGCACATCTCAAATAGGATGGTATAGACGCCAACAGAGGCGGAGGAGGCTGACCATTAAATTCATAGGTCGAGAATTTGACCACAGAATTGTGAATATTTAAAAGAGTCAAGCAATCATAAACCAGTAGCAATGACACGTTTTGAGCTAGAAACAATAAGAAAACAACTAAACACATAAAGCATAGCACAGGTAGACGTCCAGCCACACACAACGGCGCCATCTTGCCTTGCCTTGAAATATTGACTGTTCACACACAATCGGAGAAACCCTAATAAAACCTGCTGCTATCGTCATGAGTCGGACAATGCATGGGGATAAACAGGTGCGGGAGCTGGAAGCAGTGCCGCTGTCTGACAGGACCATATCCCGGCGCATCACGGACATGGCCCAGGACATAAGGTGTCAGCTGACTGACAGAGTGAAGAGAGGGAAATATGCTTTGCAGTTAGATGAATCCACAGATATATCAAACTCAGCCCAGCTGCTTGTTTTCGTCAGATAGTTTTGATGGAAAACTTTACGAGGACATGCTGTTTTGCACCCCGCTGGATGTAAAGTGCACAGGTGAGGACATTTTCACAGAACTTGACAGCAAACTAAAAGAAGAGGGACTGTCTTGGGATGAGTGCATCAGTGTGTGTACAGACGGTGCAGCAATGCTGGGGGAAAAAAGGATTAAAAGCAAGAGTCTTACAAGTGGCACCCCACATAAACTGTACACACTGTATTATTCACAGAGAAGCTCTTGCGAGTAAAACGCTCGACCCAGATCTTAAGCGTGTTCTTGAGACTGACATAAAAATTGTCAACTACATAAAATCACATCCACTCAACACCAGGCTGTTTGCTGCTCTCTGCTGTGAACTGGGATCAGCGCATCAGGGCCTGCTGTTCCACACAAAGGTCAGGTGGCTTTTGTGAGGAAATGTCCTCAGCCACCTGTAAGAACTGCGGGATGAAGTGCGCTTATTTCTGATGGAGAACGGGTCCCAGCTCGCTGACCACCTGACTGACACTGACTGGTTAACAAGGCTAGCGTATTTGTCCTGCATATTTGACAGACTGAACGGACTTAACATGTCATTGCAAGGTGAAAACACAAGATGATCCTGTCCATGAAATGAAATTACAACGCACTTATCCCTCAACCAGTGGTCTCAATGAAGAAGAGGAAGAAGAAGAAGAAGAAGAATTAGAAGAAGAAGAAGAAGAAGAAGAAGAAGAAGATTTAGACCCACCAGATGGAGAGCAATAGAATGACGACAACTGCTGCACGTCAGAAAAGATGCCATGAAGATGAAACACCTGAGGTTCCAGCATTACATCGCACCTGTCTGAGACAGGAGGACACCCTTCACCAGCATAGGGTACGACAGACTTTAAAGCACGTTTCTAGGACATCATAGGAGGGCCTATGATCTCTGCCTCATCATCATAGCACGTCTATATGACGGCAAATGTGTAACCTTGACAAATGCCAGTCTACACTACAAATGTGTAAAATGCCAAGGAAAGTGCTGATTTTCTCCGGGTGCTCCGGTTTCTTAGTTTCTACGGGCATGCACAGGCCTTCCTGGACAGGGTCGAAAGCCACTTTTTCAGGATCGTGCCCATGAACTAGAATTACGACGAACCTATCCCTCAACCAGTGGTCTGAACGAAGAAGAAGACCCACTAGATGGAGAGCAATAGAATGAGGAGAACTGCTGCACATCAGAAAGGATGCCGTGAACATGAAACACCTCAGGTTCCATCAGTGCGCCGCAGGCATGACTGTGACCTCCTCCTGTCTCAGACAGGGAGAGACCCTTCAGTGGTCTGAACGAAGAAGAAGACCCACCAGATGATATCTATATGACGGCACATAGACAGAGCACATGACTCCCTATAAGACATATATAGACACAGGTACATAACACAGAACAGTGACAGGCAGGAGAAGAAGTAACAAGCAGGGCCGAACAGCGACCAGATGGCAGGGCATATTTTGTGTGATTTTTATGTTTTGCTGCATACAAAAGCCGTCACATGTGATTGCCACTTACTGCTGTGTTGCTATACCAACTGTCCTGTAACTGGCAAGAATTCTGTTCCAATGCATCCCCTCTACGGGCATGCACGGGTATGCACTAGTCACTTGATAAATTCAAGAAATCTCTGTGTCTGTCTGTGTCATGATCATAGGACATCATAGGACGGCCTATGATGTCTGCATGATGTCCTATGATGATCCTATGACCTTAGACTACATAGGACTCGCAATGATGTCATATAGGCAATACAGTCATATAGGCAATAGGACTGGCTACCTATGATCTAGTGTCCTATGATGCCTGCACAATGTCCTATGCTGATCCTATGATCTCAGGCTACAGAGGACTCACGATGCTGTCATACAGGCAATAGGACTGGCTGCCTATGATGTAGTGTCCTATGATGCCTGCCTTGATGTCTTTATGATGTCATATAGACCATCATTCACGATGCCTGCCTTGATGTATTTTATGACTGGTTACCTATGATGTAGTGTCCCATGATGCCTGCCTCGACGTCTTTATGATGTCATATAGACCAACCAGATGCTACATAAATGGAGAGCAATAGAGTGAGGAGAACTGCTGCACGTCAGGAAAGATCCTGTTTAGATGACATAGCTGAGGTTCGAGCAGTACCTCCCAGGCATGACTGTGTTGCACATCAGAAAAGATGCCATGAAGATGAAACACCTGAGGTTCGAGCACGTCATAGGGTATGACAGACAAGGGATGCACAGACAAACAGGAAACGTGTGGCAGTGTGCCATGCACATGCTGAGTCACCTGAAGCCCGAAATGCCCACAAAGCGAGCAACATTGCATGCCAGGCAAGGCACAGAGAAGCTGAGACCGAATATGTGTCAGTCTGTCACCCCATTGAGAATAGGACACACTACTTTAAACCACACCCATTTGAAGCAGTACCCATGAAGAATGGCAGTCTACACTACAAATGTGTAAAATGCCAAGCAAAGCGTTGATTTTCTCTGGGTGCTCCGGTTTCTGGGTTTCAATGGGCATGTACGGGTCTTCCTGAACAGGGTCAAAAGCCACTTTTTGCTCAGATCTATTTTCATGATCCTGTCCATGAACTGGAATTACAACACACCTATCCCTCAACCAGTGGTCTGAACAAAGAAGAAGAAGAACAAGAAGACCCACCAGATGGAGAGCAATAGAGTGAGGAGAACTGCTGCACGTCAGAAAAGATGCCGTGAAGATGAAACACCTCAGGTTTGAGCAGTACACCACAGGCATGACTGTAAACAACACAGCCATCTGAGACAGGAGGAGGCCCTTCAGCAACGGCCATGCAGAAATACTTGCTTATACTTGGATTCTATGGGCATGGACGGGTATGCACGGGTATGTACTATGTACTAGTATATTAAAAATAAATATAGATTGCGTCTAAACATGGAGGATGATCTCCGAGTGGCCATCTCCAAAATTAAACCCAGAATTGACTTGTTGTGCTCCATGCATATTGCCCATCCATCTCATTAGATGAGATTAACGCTAAAACATAGTTTGCCAAAATATACATTTGCACTGTAACAACGTTCACATGTTTACACAATGCTACAGTTTATGGCTATTACTATGACTGATTGTTCTGCTAACATGGAAATGAAAGCATTGTGTCAAAATTAAGTTTGCATGACAGCAACAATGTTCACTCCTAAATTACACAGAAATTACTTTAATGTATTCTGCTTTAATCGTTTAGTAAATTGTTATATGTAAAATCATATCATGGTTGTCAGGCTGTTCTGTTCTTTTGTGCTGTTATACCCATGTTTGTTTATGCTTATTAGTGCTTGAGTCCTGTGTGTATGTTTTTTATGTTTCAGTCACCTCCGGGGATAGTGGGGGTCGCCAGTCTCTGTCACCGTTATTTTGGGGGTTGTGGGCTGAAAAGTTTGGGAACCCCTGCTCTAAACGTTAGCCAAAACGCATTTTTTTTCATACACTCATCAGACACAGTGAAAAATTTTGTAAACTGGAAAAAATATGTGTCCCATGCTGAAAATTTATCCAGCATATGGTTGATACGTCCCACATTCATGGAGCAAAGGTTGTAGGGTCTTCCCCTCATGATTTTTTTTTTTTTTTAAAAAAAGGTGGATCCAATCAGTTGATTGCTGGAACCACAGAGCTCAGCTGTTTTCCATGATAAATCAGCCTCAGGGAAAAAGGACACGCTATGCATTATCTTTTTTTAACTTTATTGAAAATAACTTGCAATAAAGTGAGCGCTGCGGCTCTATTGTAAGTGGCTTGGTTTTTTTTTGTTCAAATTTGTCGCATTTTGCTTCCTTGTTTTGCACACAGAGCTTACCCATGGTGCCAGCGATTCAGCTGCTGCCCCCCCCCTTTTTCCCAGTGGTACCTTGTGTTCTCCATGCCGAATTATCCATTAGACCTTAGGTGAAATAAACATCGTAGATGCTTTGCTACAAGCAGAAACTGCAGAAGCAAAATAGATGAAACATCAGTTTCTCCTCTTAATAGTCCTGGTGGCCGGATGGTCAGAGCTTTGTTAGAGAATCCCTCCTGCATCATCAGCAGGTGTCTCAGGATCATAGGCGTTTCGCCCCTGAACCTGTACGCCTCACCTGAGTGGGGCAGCAAAGATTAATCTTCACTTGCAGAAGGGTTCCAGCGACGGTCTCTTGTGAGCCACAACCACCTTGAACTAGCCTCGGCCACTGAGGCTATGTCCCCAATGGTTTTCCGTAGATGTTTAGGTTCCAGACCTACTTGTGTAAAAAATGGTGCAAAGATGCAGCTGGAAACCCACGACAACTAACCTCGACGAGGAATAAAGTAGTGTGCCACCCTTTGATACAAGCCTCATCAACTAGGTCCTGGTATTTTTCTTTCTTGAGCTCGTGAGATATGGTCAGCCTCTCCTCCCAAGGCACTGTAAGCTCAGCTATTACAATGGATTTTGCACCCCGAGAGCAAAGAATCATGTCCAGGTGGAGTGTGGTTGTTGTTACTTCTTCTGGGAAGACGAGGTTCTTTTTTAGGTCAACGTGCATCTCCCAGTCTGATGCTTTATGCAAAACAGAGAAGCATGTTCTGGTAGTTGTTTTTGCCTTCGGAGACTAATTTCCTGGCTTTTGAAACCTGATGACCCGAGATGGTGCTGCCTGATGGTTACTGGCTCTAATCCTCTGGAATTCAACCCACTTTGCCATTTCTGTAAGGACTTTATCGTGTCTCCAACGGTGACGCCCTTCTCCAAGTGCTCTAGAGCACC
Source organism: Pholidichthys leucotaenia (assembly GCA_020510985.1). Taxonomy (NCBI): domain Eukaryota; kingdom Metazoa; phylum Chordata; class Actinopteri; order Cichliformes; family Pholidichthyidae; genus Pholidichthys; species Pholidichthys leucotaenia. The sequence continues at coordinate 125,949,656 of CM035841.1, forward strand.
CAATCAAAATGTGGTTCAAAGTGCTAGGGGTCATACCGCACAGCTTACAAGATGAATCCTCATTTTTGTACCAAAGTTTTAAATTGTTTGGCGTTGGTAAAAGATCAGTCACTGCACAGAGAAGAAAAGCCAACTTGCCCTGGTCCGTACCCCAGATATCATTCCAGGACAGTGATGCATGGTTCGCAGTGCCACTGCACGGTGGCACAGTGGTTTAGCACTGTGGCAGCACAGTTTTACCCTCGGCCGGGGGATCGCGGGGATCATGAGATCGTGGGTTCGATCCCAGCCCCCGACCAACAGTGAAGCTGTGTGGAGTTTGCATGTTCTCCCCGTGTTGCGCAGGTTTACTCCGGGATTTCTCCGGTTTCCTCCCGTATACCAAAAACATGTAGGTTTAGGGCGCTCACGCACGCAGGGACCAGCAGCCGGTGGCTTGTCACCAGACTGCAAACCAAGTCTACCTACGGGTACAAATAAGTAACAAAAAAAAAAAAAAAAAAAAAAAAAAATGGTTCCACTGCATCCACTGCCCTTGAGAGGCGAGCTCTGCATCTTTCACACAGAGGTCCTCTTCCACTGCCTCTCTGACCCTCTGTATTACGAGTCTTCTCCTGCTTTTGGTGTCAGCTTTGTTCCACCTTTTGGCATTGTAATTTCCTAGCCCGAGTCGTCCCTGACAAACTACACCGACAATTTCATTATGTCTCCAGTATGCTTCAGCTTCCCTGACAGCTTCCTGGGGTCTCCATTTCCTACCGCACTTAATGGCTGTGTTGGAATGCCTGACTTTCTTATCGTCAAAATAGGGCAAAGAACAGACAGACCCTGCCTTAGTGGCCTTGGACTCCTCCACCACTGATGAGATTGGTAAGCGAAGCTTGGAAGTCTTACTGTAGAGGTTGACTGAACTGAAGGATGGGGGAACTCCTACCCATCTACGAATAAATTTGCTACAGAGTCTCTCCATTGCTTCTACTCTGGTGACAGCAAAATCATATAGCAGGAATGGCCACTGCAGCCTGGGTATGATGCCATACTGAAAGCACCATACCTTAAACCTCCCAAGCAAGTGACTTCTGTCAATTGTCTTAAGCTAGCTACAAAAACTTGCCATGGTCTGCTTTAAATTCCCCCAATCATTCAAGGTATAATCATAGTACTTTCCCAGGCATCGTACTCCCTGTTCTTGAATTGATGGGATTACAGACCCTTCGATGCTGAAGATGTTTTCCATCAGCTTTCCTTTCATGATGCTCAGACTCCTAGATTTTACTGGATTAAACTGCATTCATGACCAAGCTGCCATTTTCTCCAATGCGCTTAGGATCCAATGAATTCCTTGCACTGATAGTGTCATTATAGTTATATCATTTTTGCTGTGCACAGACAGAAGAATAAAGAGCAATGGCGAGAACCAAGCAGACCGCCCGTAAATCTACTGGAGAAAAAGCCCCCAGGAAGCAGCTGGCCACCAAGGCTGCCCAGAAAAGCGCTCCGGCCACCGGTGGAGTGAAGAAGCCTCACCGTTACAGGCCCGGTACCGTGGCTCTGAGAGAGATCCGTCGCTACCAGAAATCCATGGAGCTGCTCATCCGTAAGCTGCCCTTCCAGTGCCTGGTGAGGGAGATCGCTCGGGACTTCAAGACCAACCTGCGCTTCCAGAGCTCCGCCGTCATGGCTCTGCAGGAGGCCAGCGAGGCCTACCTGGTGGGTCTCTTCGAGGACACCAACCCGTGCACCATCCACGCCAAGAGGGTCACCATCATGCCCAAAGACATCCAGCTGGCCCGCCGCATCCGCAGAGAGAGAGCTTAGACTTTCTGCTGCACATCCACCAACCACAAGGGAGACGAGTTTAGAGCGTTTTTTAGCTGTTGCTTTGTCACTGCCGCTGGAGAATAAACCTGCTGGTGCGAAAAAAGAGAGAAATTGCCAGTCTCATAACTTAATATTGTAGTGGCTGGTGAAGCAATTCATCAGTCCCCTCACACTCCGGGAGAGCAAAGGGATTTCTCCCACATGTTTTTTTTTTGTTTTTTTTACGATCACAGTCAACGAACATCGGCCGGGATCATGGGTCCCAAGAAAGCTCAGCAGACTGAGGAGGTGGACGACATCAAAAGATCGCTGGACTTCTTGGCTGAAGAGATTTCTGCTGTTAAGCAGCAGCAAAAAAACATCCTGGGCCTGATCGAGGAGGTGAAAGCGCTGCGGATCCAGAACGCCGAGAAGGACAAGAGGCTGGCGTATCTGGAGAGCAGAGTGTCGGACCTGGAGCAGAACACTCGGGTGAACGACATGATCATCACGGGGCTCCACATTAAACCCCGATCATACGCGCGAGCGGTGGCCGCGGACAACGGAGGAAGGCTCGACATGCTGGAAGACGAATCCACAGAGCAACAAGTGGCGGCCTTCCTGCAGTCCAAAGGAATCCAGCTGGACTGCAACACCATTGAGGCCTGCCACCCTCTGCCCAAGAAAAACAGCGACAAACCGGCTGTGATCATGAGGTTTGTCAACAGAAAACACAAGACTGCGCTGCTAAAACAAGGTAGGAAACTGAAAGAAACAAACATTTACATAAACGAGCACCTTACAAAAGAAAACGCAGAAATAGCCAGAAAAGCAAGATACCTGAGAAAGCAGAAAAAGATTCAAAACACCTGGACATCAAACTGTAAAATATACATCAAATTATCGCCTGAAGAAGCCAAGGTCGTTAACATCCGTAATATTATGGAACTGGACAAATATCAATGAATGTTATGAACTGGAGTCAACAGCAACAAGAGACAATTGCAGGACACTGAAGGATTATACTCATCTGCAACAGGACATTTAACAACATGAAACAAAAGATTAACAAACAGGAACAACAGGAACTGAAAGTTTTTGAATATACAGATCACAACCCACAGGACGTAGAATATAACATAGACCGTGATAATAATTTATTTAGCTCCATCAATAATGACTGTAGTTACTACACAGATGAACAGTTTAACACAATGGTCACATCTGATTTCAATATTTCTATGATCCACTTCAACAGCAGAAGTCTCTATGCCAACTTTAACAACATTGAACATTATTTACATCAGTTTAAAGAGCCATTCAATATTGTGCCAATATCAGAGATGTGGCTCAGTGAAGAAAAAGGAGTGGATTTTACCATGGATGGCTATGAATTAAACTATATAAATACAAAAGTGAAAAAGGGAGGAGGAGTTGCAATTTATGTTGACAAGAGCTTGAAATACAAGGTTGTTGAAAATCTGTCAGTAACTGTGGATGATTTATTTGAATGTATTACAATAGAAATCTGTCTGGACAATGTGAAGAATATAGTAGTGAGCTGTGTATATAGAACACCTGGATCAAACACTGACTTATTTAAGGACTGGATGGGAAAAATGTATGCAAAACTAACTCATAAAGTTATGTTCATCTGTGGGGACTTCAATATAGACCTGATGAATTCAAAACAACATAGTTTGACAGAAGAATTTATCAACACAATGTACAGTATGGGCTTACATCCAACAAAATACTGGACCTAGCAGAATCACGTCACACAGTGCCACACTAATAGATAACATATTCACAAACATTATGGAAAATAATATCAGGAGTGGGCTTTTATTGAATGATATCAGTGACCACCTGCCGATTTTTGTTGTCTATCAATGTGATTATAGGAAGAAAAAATATACCAAAAATATTAAATACAGTGGTACCTCTACTTACGAAATTAATTCATTCCGGATGTATTTTCGTAACGTGAAAATTCCGTAAGTAGAGACGCGTTTTACATGTAAATGCCCTAATCCGTTCCAAGCCCCCCAAAATTCGGACATAAATTTTTTATAAATCATAAAAATGCATCAAAACATGTAACAAATACATGTTACAATTAGATTACTGCACAATAAACATAAAATGAGAGTTGTACATAATTTAAAAAAACAAAGAATAAAGTAAAGAATAATAAAAATTATGTTCATTTACCGTTTAACTGCTATCGTCGTCGTCGTCACCTTTTGCCTTCTTTGGTTCATGTTCTCTCTCATCAGTAGTTTTTGCCTGACGTTTTGTGAAGAACCGATCCAAGGACGTTTGCTTTTGTCGGCTTTTAACAATCCTTCGGCTTCCTTTTGTTTTAATACCGTGCCGATCGTAGATGTATTACGGCCATATTCTTTGGCGAGATCAACCAAACGCATCCCTTTTTCATACCTTTCTATTATCTCTTGCTTTGTTTGTATGGACAAAAAAAACTCTCTTCTTCTTCTTTTCTCCTTTTCCACTTATCTCCATCACTTTCTTGGGGCCCATAGTGAATAAAAGTTAATACTGTACTGTACACACACGTAAAACTGCCCGGACTTCCCGAACACTTCGTGGCCAATGGGATACCAGGAAGATGCTAGGCGATAGCCAATGGCAGAGCAGCTACAAGTATGTTTACGTTCAGTAAACTACGGGAGCTGCGAGGAGCGCGTACTTTTTTGCCTTTCGTATCCTGAAATTTCTTTCGTAACAAGAGGCAATATTTTCCCGTTGAGGCGTGTCGTAACCTGAAAATTCCGTATGTAGAGACGTTCGTAAGTAGAGGTACCACTGTATAAAAGAATAAGAACCGAAGAATCTATGTATTTACTGACAAAGGAATTATTAATACAAGATTGGAAGATAGTTTATGATGAAAATGATATAAAGCATATGATAAATTTTTACAAATATTTCAATCATTGTACAATAAAAACTGTCCTATAAAACAATACAGTGACAGACAACAAAAGAAAAATATTCCTTGGGTCACCAAGGGGTTAATAAACGCATGTAAAAAGAAGAATACATTATATAAACAATTCATTAAGTGCAGAACGGTGGAGGCTGAGATCAAATATAAAAGATATAAAAATAAGCTTACTGTGGTATACTGTATATTACTCATATATTCCATACCTACATATGTTAGAGCATGTGGAAATGTTTTAGACAGCATATGTAAGGAACTTCACACCTCGGAAAGGACAAAGGAATCTCACCCGCCGTGTGAAGAACAAAGACGTCCCAGGACGCGGTGGCTGAGACGGACTAGACACCTTCGCCCCCCAAGGCGAGGAGAGGAATTCCCAGCACCTCCCAAGACGAAGGGAGGAGATAACAGAACAATGGGGGATTAAGAGAACGGGGGATGTCGGCTTGTGAATGCATGTCTTTGATGTGTGCCTGTATTTAACCAGCGAGCTGGGCAGAAATCTTCCTCTTTGCCTTCTGCCAAGCTCTGCACCAGATGAGACAAGATAGAAGAGCTGTTCATTAAAGACTCTGTTTTTAATACAAAATCGCCTCATCATTTCCAGCTCCTTTACACTGGTGATCTTGACGCGAGTATGGACCGGAGGCGTTCTTCAAGCGACTCATCCGTGGCGACTCTGGCATACGCCAGCGACAACGCAGACGAGGGAACAAGCGGACAGCTGTTTCCCCCGGCAGAGGGCACCGAGAGAGCTCAACCGAGCTCCAGCACCGCCGTGAGAGCCGAGGCAAGGCACTCTCACCCGGCGGGCACAACAGTGATGATGTGCACGAACGCCGTCGCTGTCAAACTGCCAGATTTCTGGCGAGAAGACCCGGCCTCTTGGTTTCATCAAGCTGAAGCCCAGTTCATACTGGCGGGCATCACGGCAGACGATACTAAATTCTACCATATCGTCTCCAAACTCGACTCCGCCACTTCGAGGTGTGTGAGGAGCTTGATCCAGCGACCACCGGCCCGGGACAAGTATGAGACACTCAAAGTGACCATCGTGGCGAATTACGTCCCGTCAGTGGAGGAAAGAGCCGAGAAGATCCTGGCGGTCTACGGCCACAGAGGGGGCAATCCAAAGACCCTCATGGAGGATTTGCTGCAGCTCAAGGAGGAGGATAATGATAATTTCCTCTTCCAATTCATTTTCCTCAGCACGCTACCACCACACATGAGAGGGACACTCGCCAGTATGAAGTGCAACAATCATCAGGACTTCCGCACACTGGCCAACGAGGCTTATCGGCTCGTCAACGCCTGCAGGGAACTGACACCCACAGCGGCATCCGCAGACCTCAAGACTGACGCCCCGAGCCTTGGAGAGCCACAACCCACGGTGACAGCGGCGCGGCCCAAGCGCAACAAACAGAATGATGTCTGTTATTATCACCACCACTTCGCCGAGAAAGCCCGAAAATGTGTTCCCCCCTGCAAGTTTACGATGTCGGGAAACGCCAAAGCCGAGGGCCGTTAACAGCAGCGGTTCTCGGCGAGAAAAACAAGCTGTTATGCGTGACGGATGGACACACAGGCAAGCAGTTCCTCATCGACACGGGAGCTCAGCTGAGTTTCATCATGCCCTCCCACGCAGATCGAGCCATGGGCACCCGGGGCAACGGAGCAGTGGCAGCCAACGGCTCTGACATCGACACATTCGGGGAAAAGAGCCTGCACCTCCTCATTCACGGCCGCAGCTACAGATGGACATTTGTTGTAGCGGCGGTGAGTTTTAACTTGTTAGGCGCAGATTTTCTGTGTGCACACGGGTTATTAGTTGATCTAGCAAATAGGCGCCTGGTTAATGCACTATCTTTTGCTTCTATTCCATGCTCAGCTCGAGTCTCTCCATCACCTGTGCAGGCCAGCGTCACCACGGCAGGAGGTAAGTTTGAGCAACTCCTCACCCAATTTCCAGCACTCACAACCCCCAAATTTTCAGCCACTGTAGCCAAACACGGAGTTAAACACTTCATTCCAACAACGGGACCTCCCGTTTTTGCCAAAGCTCGCCGCTTAGACGCGGCCAAGCTCAACATAGCAAGGGACGAGTTTGCAGCTCTCGAAAAATTGGGCATTGTTAGACGCTCGAAGAGCCCTTGGGCTTCACCACTTCACATGGTTCCGAAATCCGACGGTTCTTGGAGACCGTGCGGAGATTACCGCAGATTAAACAACGCTACAGCGCATGACCGCTACCCCATCCCTCACATACAGGACTTTTCACTACATTTAGCGGGTGCGCACATTTTTTCAAAGATAGACTTAGTCCGCGGTTATCACCAAGTCCCAGTCCGAGCTGAAGACATTCCTAAAACAGCGGTTATAACCCCTTTCGGCCTTTTTGAATTCCTGCGAATGCCGTTCGGCCTCAAAGGCGCTGCTCAAACTTTTCAACGTATGATGGACGCAGTCCTACGCGACCTCCCCTTTGTTTTCGTCTACCTCGACGACATGCTGGTAGCCAGCTCATCCGAGGAAGAGCACGAGCAGCACCTCACTACCGTTTTTCAGAGGCTGGAAGAGCACGGACTAATAATTAATCCAGCCAAATGCAAATTCGGCGTATCGCAAATTGATTTTTTGGGACATAGAGTCTCCCCGAAAGGGGCAGTTCCGCTTCCAGACAAAGTTCATGCGATAGAAGGTTTTCCACGGCCCCAAACGGTCAAATCGCTACAGGAATTTTTGGGGATGGTTAATTTTTACAACCGTTTCCTCCCCCATGCAGCTCAGCTCATGCAGCCCCTGTATGACGCGCTCAGAAAAAAGAAAGCTTCCAACGCGGTCGAATGGACCCCGGAACGCGAACGCGCTTTCGCGGAAGTAAAAAACGCCCTAGCTAACGCCACAATGTTAGTCCACCCAGATCCCTCGGCCCGCATTGCTCTAACCACAGATGCTTCAGACCTGGCCATAGGGGCAGTTGTAGAACAACTTGTCAGCGGGGTCTGGCAACCTTTAGCATTCTTTAGCAAATCGCTAAACCCGACGGAACGCAAATACAGCACTTTTGACAGGGAGCTGCTGGCGCTCCATTTGTCCATCCGCCACTTCCAGTTTTGGTTAGAAGGACGGAGTTTCACGGCTTTTGTGGATCATAAACCGCTCACTTTTGCTATGGCCAAAATTTCAGAACCATGGTCTGGCAGACAACAGAGACAGCTAGCTGCGATTTCAGAGTTCACCACAGACATTCGACATGTAGCAGGCAAACTTAACGTAGTAGCGGACTGTCTCTCTCACGCTGTGGCACCACCAGAGCACGAGGAGAAAGATTACACTGCCTCAGCAGCGGAACTCTTCACTAACGCAGACACATACGCAGCACCTATCCATGAAGGGATAGATTATGCAGCCATGGCGGAAGAACAAGGCAGTGATGCGGACGTGCCCGCGCTCCTGTCTGGACCAACAGGGTTAAGGCTGGAGAAAAAAGGGTTGTGCGATGGCGTGCCCCCCCTAATATGCGATGTTTCAACCGGCCGACCTCGCCCGTTAGTACCAGCTGCTTGGCGCTGCCGCATTTTCGACGCAATTCACTCCCTCGCGCACCCAGGTGTGCGCGCCTCGGTCAAAATGGTTGCCGAAAAGTTTGTGTGGCCAGGCCTGCGCAAAAACGTAAAAGAATGGGCAAAAACTTGCATTCCTTGTCAACGCGCCAAAATACACAGACACACAAAAGCCCCTCTGGAGCCTTTTCCAATTCCGGCTAGAAGGTTCGACCACATTCATGTCGACCTCGTGGGGCCACTACCTTCCTCCCAAGGTTTCACACACCTGCTAACAATGATAGACCGCACCATGCGCTGGCCAGAGGCAGTCTCTCTAGCGGCAACTACAGCGGAGGAAGTCGCTCGCGTTTTTCTAATAAATTGGGTGGCACGTTTCGGCGGCCCATCAGACATCACGTCAGATAGGGGGCCTCAATTTGTCTCAGAGCTCTGGTCAGCCATGTCCAACAGTTTAGGGGCAACAATTCATCGCACCACCGCTTATCACCCTCAGGCTAATGGGTTATGCGAGGGTTTTCACAGGTCCTTAAAGGCCGCCCTCAGAGCCTCATTAACGGACACAAATTGGGTAAATAAACTTCCCTGGGTTTTATTGAGGTTGCGTGCGGCACCTAAAGAGGATTTAGACGCTTCCCCTGCAGAATTAGTCTTTGCTCAGCCTATCAGACTCCCAGGCGAATTTTTACCGGAGAACCTGGAACCAGGGCACCTCCCAGTCCCAAGGTTTTTAGGCAGTAACGGACCGGACTCTCTCCACGGTCCAGCTCATCACTCCTTTCCACGAGTTTTTGTTCCTCAGACTTTAAAAAACGCTGAGTTTGTTTTTGTTAAGCATGAAGCTCTAAAACCAACGTTACGCCCAGTATACGATGGCCCGTACAGAGTGCTGGAAAATGGTGACAAACACTTTGTGCTTGATTATGGGGATAAGATAAGATAAGATAAGATAAGATAAGCCTTTATTAGTCCCACAACGGGGAAATTCCAGGATTGCAACAGCACAGGGATAGCAACACTCAGAGCAACAATAAGAAGGCAAGAAAAAAAACAAGCAAGCAAGAGCAGCTAATATACATATGTACATATTACTATAAAATATATATATACACACACACACACACAGACACACAGTGCAGAGCATTGTAGCTGGATGGAATAAATATATGAATATATGAACACACAGTGCAGAGCATTGTAGCTAGATGGAATAAATATGTAAATATATAAACACCCACAGTACGGAGCATTGCAGCTAGGTGGAATAAATATGCAAGTATATAAACACACACAGTGCGGAGCAATGTAGCTAGATGGAATAATATGTAGATATATAAAAACACAGTGCGGAGTATTGTAGCTAGATGGAATAAATATATAGATATATAAATATAAACACACCCAGTGCTGAGCATTGTAGCTAGATGGAATAAATATATAGATATATAAATATAAACACACCCAGTGCAGAACATTGTAGCTAGATGGAATAAATATGTAAATATATAAACACACACAGTGCAGAGCATTGTTGCTAGGTGGGATGAAACAGCATAACCGTCTATTTAGTTATCCTACATGGTATGATTATGTGCCCATACATATTCTCACCCTCCATAGCGACCGGTATGTTCCTAGTTGTATGCCGGAGAGGACCATTGTGTAAGTCTATTGCATCTTTTGCATTCAAAAAACTATTAGTTTGTTACGTCTTTTTGCTATCTCTGCGAGCAGCCCTGCTTAGGTTGTACAGTCTGACAGCCGTTGGTAGGAAGGACCTACGAAACCTCTCGGTTGTGCACCTGGGATGATGTAGTCTGCTGCTAAATGAGCTCCTCAGTGCATCCAGTATGTCCTGCATAGGGTGGAACTCGGACTCCAGCAGAGATGACAGTTTAGCCACCGTCCTTCTCTCTCCTATCTCCTCCATCGGATCAAGGCGTTGCCCCAGGACAGAGCTAGCTTTCTTAATCAGTTTGTTCAGTCTCTTCCTATCGGCTGCAGTAATGCCACTGCCCCAGCAGACCACTCCAAAAGTGATGGCTGATGCCACCACCGTGTCATAGAATGACTTCAGCAGCGCCCCTTGTACACCAAAAGACCTGAGTCTCCTCAGCAGGAACAGCCTGCGCTGTCCCTTCTTGTAGAGTGCGTCAGTATTGTGTGACCAGTCTAGTTTATTGTTCAGATGAATACCCAGGTACTTGTAGGATGTCACCATCTCGATGTCTGTTCCCTGTATATTTACTGGTGCTGTGAGGGGCTGCCCATGCCTGCGGCAGTCCACCACCAGCTCCTTAGTTTTCCTCGCGTTGATCTGGAGGCAGTTCCGATGGCACCAGTCCACAAAGTCCTGGATAAGCCCTCTGTACTCAGCTTCATCTCCGCTGGAGATGAGACCAACGATCGCAGAGTCATCAGAGAACTTCTGTAGATGGCAATGTGTTGTGTTGTGTGAGAAGTCCGCAGTATAAAGAGTGAACAGGAAGGGAGCCAGCACCGTTCCCTGGGGGGCCCCCGTGCTACTGATGATCGTGTCGGAAACACAGTCCCGGGTTCTCACAAACTGAGGCCGGTTCGTGAGGTAGTCCAGGATCCATGATGACAGGTGCTGGTCCACCCCTGCGCGCAGCAGCTTGTCCTTCAGGATCATCGGTTGGATGGTGTTGAAAGCACTGGAGAAGTCAAAGAACATGATCCTCACCATATTCCCGGGCTTCTCCAGGTGGGACAGAGAACGGTGAAGGAGGAAGATCACCGCATCCTCCACCCCAATGCCATGCTGGTAGGCGAACTGGAGTGGATCCATCGCTGGTTCCACCAGGGGGCGGAGATGAGCAAGGAGCAGTCTCTCCAGGGTCTTCATCAAGTGGGACGTCAAGGCCACCGGTCTGAAGCTGTTCAGGTCTTTGGGGTGGGAAGTTTTTGGTACAGGTACCACACAAGATGTTTTCCACAGCTGTGGTACCCTCCCCAGTTTCAGGCTCATGTTGAAGATATATGTCACAATCCCACACAGCTGGTCTGCACAGGACTTGAGGAGCTTTGCGCTGATGCCGTCCGGTCCCGACGCCTTCCTCGCCTTGATCTTCCTCAGCTCCGTCCTCACCTGGGTCTTGGTCAGGGTCAGGTTGGGGGGCTGTGTGTTGGGAGTGGGGGGGGTGTCGGTGGAGTGGGGAGTGGGTAGCAGGACTTGATTTCTTAGAGGCAGCAGTGGTTGTTGTGCAGACAGGGGGGAGGGCGGTTGGTCAAATCTATTGAAAAACAGATTCAGGTTGTTCGCCCACTCCCTGCCCCCCGTGGCCTGGGGGGAGGTATTCTGGAGCCCCGAGATGGTTTTGAGGTTTCTCCAGACCCCGCTGATGTCGCTCTGTTGCAGCTTGTCCTCCATCTTCTTCCTGAAGCTGTCCTTGCCTTCTCTGATCTTTCTCCTCAGCTCCCTCTGTACGGACTTCAGCATCTCCCTGTTCCCCGACCTGAAGATCCTCTTCTTCTCTCTCAGAAGTGTTTTTATCTCAGGGTTGATCCAGGGTTTGTTGTTTGAGTGACGCCGTATGGTCTTGGTGGGAACGGATTTGTCCACACAGAAGCTGAGGTAGCCCGTGAAGGTGTGAATGAGGCCATCGATGTCCTCACCATGTGGATCGCAGAGCTGCTTCCAGGCAGTGGCTTCAAAACAGTCCTTTAGAGTGTCCATTGTCTCCTCAGACCATAACTCCACAGTGCGCATGGCCGGAGGTTGTCTGTGCACTAGGGGTTTGTACACCGGTCGGAGATGAACCAAGTTGTGATCCGATCTCCCAAGTGGGGGGAGTTGTGATGAGGTGTACGCCTCCTTAGTGTTTGCGTAGAACAAATCCAGTGTTTTATTGTCTCTAGTGTGGCATGTGAAATACTGGGTGAAAGTGGGCAGAATGGGAGACAGTGAAACGTGGTTGAAATCGCCTGAGATGAGGAGAAGAGCATCTGGGTGTTCTGTCTGCAGCCTGCTGGTTACTGAATGGATGACGTCACGCGCTGTCCCAGCGTTCGCCGTCGGATTTGCATAAACAACAATGCAGATCACGTGTGAGTGTTCTCTCGGGAGATATGTAGGCCTCATGCTAACAGCTAGCAACTCAATGTCTTTGCTGCAGTGTCGTTGTTTAACAGTGATATGTCCCGGTCTGCACCAGTTGTTGTTAACATACATTATCACTCCACCGCCCCTAGTTTTGCCACTCTCTGGTGTTCGGTCAGCTTGTATCATGTGAAAACCCTCCAGCTCAATGTTAGCATCTGCTGCTAGTTCAGTTAGCCACGTCTCAGTAAACAAAAGGAGAGAGCACTCCCGGTAAGTGCTATCATAACGGGAGATAGCCGCTAGCTCATCTAACTTTCCCAGTATCGACCGTACATTTCCCATGACAACAGATGGAAGGGAGGGTCTGTACCTTATATTTTTTGTCCTCCGCCTTACTCCAGCCCGGCAGCCGCGGCGTTTTCGCCTCAGTTCTCTCGGTATGTCGAGTTTTTCTAGTGGGACCGGGTGGCGGTTAAATGCTAGCAGCTCTTCCCTGTTGTATCGAATCCTGCTATAAACAGTGGCTCCGTCCACCGGCTCAGGAGACATTTGGGATGATCTGTGTGTCCGTGATATAAGTGGGGTGAAAAAAAAAAAAAAAAGTGATCAAAAGAGAGAGGAAGGGAAAAAAAAAAAACTCGGAATCGAGCCGCTGTTGCAAAAGGCAGCCGACTGGTGTGGCGCCGAGAGATGAAAAAAAATGGATAGAAATGAAACGGTCAGCATTGACAGACTCAAACCTGCCTTCTTGTTGAGAGACGAACCTGCACAGTTGGCTCGAGCACCTCGGCGAGGTAGACCCCCCAAGGGAAAAGTCTCAGCCCCCAGGCAGGGAACAAATAATTTCTCTCCTTCCCACACTACAGATTCCTCACAAGAAGGTCCCAGCAGGATGCCTAAACCAACCTACAGCAGTTTTGGGAGAAGATTAAAACCCAGACAGCACAGGGACTGATACCAACCACTCTGCAATTATTCATTAATTGTGCTGCAACAGTTTAGGACTGACTTATGATTGTACTATGCTGTTATGTTTACCACTGAACTCTCTTAGGAGCATGGCTACTTGAAAGTTTCTTCTGTGGCAACAGCTGTAACACGTAGTATGTCGTAGTAATTACCCTAGACTGTGAACCTTTCTGTGTCCTTTCCTAGTTGTTTGGGGGGCCTGTGGTATATATTACTCATATATTCCATACCTACATATGTTAGAGCATGTGGAAATGTTTTAGACAGCATATGTAAGGAACTTCACACCTCGGAAAGGACAAAGGAATCTCACCCGCCGTGTGAAGAACAAAGACGTCCCAGGACGCGGTGGCTGAGACGGACTAGACACCTTCGCCCCCCAAGGCGAGGAGAGGAATTCCCAGCACCTCCCAAGACGAAGGGAGGAGATAACAGAACAATGGGGGATTAAGAGAACGGGGGATGTCGGCTTGTGAATGCATGTCTTTGATGTGTGCCTGTATTTAACCAGCGAGCTGGGCAGAAATCTTCCTCTTTGCCTTCTGCCAAGCTCTGCACCAGATGAGACAAGATAGAAGAGCTGTTCATTAAAGACTCTGTTTTTAATACAAAATCGCCTCATCATTTCCAGCTCCTCTACACTTACTAATATAATGAGGACCAGTAAGAAAGAATATTACTGTAGTGGAGCTTGAAATAACGAGGCGATGTGATTCATAAACCAAAGTTTATTATTAGCTCCTCTAACAAGTCTCATCTAGGTGCAGCAGCAGAAGAAGGAAGAGAGCGAACACCTTCGGCTCTACGAACTTATACTCGCACACAACAAAAGACATGCATATCAAAAGCTGACATCCCTCACTATCTTAATCCCCTCTTTTGTCTTCGTACTCCTCCACCTGGCCCTGGGGGGTCAGGGCAACCCATCTGGTCTCCACCGCAGCGCCTTGGATGCTCTTTAATCTTCACTGGCGGTTGAGACCCTTTTGTCCTGTTCTGAGGTGTGAAGTCGCTTTACATATGTAATCACCAAACATTCTCACATGCTTATACATATGAAGGTTATGGGATATATGATTAATATAGACCACAGCCCCCCCCAAACGACTAAGAAAAGGACAATAGAAAAATTCATAGTTTAAGATAATTATTATGACATACTAACTGCTACACCTCTTGACACAGAAGAAACTTTCCAGCAGCCATGCTCCTAAGAGAGTTCAGTGGTAATCATAACAGCATAGTAATATCACAAGTCAGTCCTAAACTGTTACAGCACAATTAGTGAACAACTGTTGAGTAGTTTGCATCAGTCCCTGTGCCGTCTGGGTTTTAATCTTCTCCCGAATCTGCTGTGGGTCCGCTTGGGCGTCCTGGTGGGACCTTCCTGTAAGAAATCTGCAGCTTGGGGAGGAGAGTGATTATTTGTTCCCTGCAGGGGGGCTGAGTCTTTTCTCTTGGGGGGTCTACCCCGCCGAGGTGCTCTTGCCAACCGTGCAGGCTCGTCTCTCAACAAGAAGGCAGGTTTAAGTCTGTCAATGCTGACTGTTTCTTTTCTATCCCCAAAATCAAGCACAAAATGCTTATCACCAGGTTCCAGCACTCTGAATGGTCCATCGTATGGTGGGCGGAAAGTTGGTTTTAAAGCTTCATGTCTAACAAAAACAAATTCAGCGTTTTTTAAAGCTTGGGGGACAAAAACCCGTGGAAAAGAGTGATGTGCTGGTCCGGGGAGAGAGTCCGGTCCGTTGCTGCCTAAAAACCTTGGGGCTGGAAGATGCCCTGGTTCTGGGTTCTCTGGTAAAAATCCACCTGGGAGCCTGAGAGGTTGTGCAAAAACTAATTCTGCTGGGGAGGTGTCTAGATCCTCTTTAGGCGCAGCACGCAACCCCAATAAAACCCAGGGAAGTTTATTTACCCAATTTGTATCCGTTAGTGAGGCTCTGAGGGCGGCCTTTAAAGATCTATGAAAACGCTCGCATAACCCATTAGCCTGAGGGTGATAAGCGGTGGTGCGGTGAATTGTTGCCCCTAAGCTGCTGGCCATGGCTGACCAAAGCTCCGAGACAAATTGAGGCCCCCTATCGGACGTGATGTCCGATGGGACGCTGAAACGTGCCACCCAGTTTGTCAAAAAAACGCAAGCGACTTCCTCCGCTGTGGTTGACGCCAGAGGGACCGCCTCAGGCCAGCGCGTAGTGCGGTCTATCATTGTTAACAGGTGTGTGAAACCTTGGGAGGAAGGTAGTGGCCCCACGAGGTCGACATGAACGTGGTCGAACCTTCTAGCAGGGATTCGAAAAGGCTCTAGAGGGGCTTTTGTGTGTTTGTGTACTTTGGCGCGCTGACAAGAAATGCAAGTCTTTGCCCATTCTTTTACGTTTTTGCGCAGGCCAGGCCACACAAACTTTTCGGCGACCATTTTAACCGAAGCGCGCACACCTGGGTGCGCGAGAGAGTGAATCGAGTCGAAAATACGGCGGCGCCATGCAGCTGGGACTAACGGGCGATGTGATTCATAAACCAAAGTTTATTATCAGCTCCTCTAACAAGCCTCATCTAGGTGCAGCAGAAGAAGAAGGAAGAGAGCGAACACCTTCGGCTCTACGAACTTATACTCGCACACAACAAAAGACATGCATATCAAAAGCTGACATCCCTCACTATCTTAATCCCCTCTTTTGTCTTTGTACTCCTCCACCTGGCCCTGGGGGGGTCAGGGCGACCCATCTGGTCTCCACCGCAGCGCCTTGGATGCTCTTTAATCTTCACTGGCGGTTGAGACCCTTTTGTCCTGTTCTGAGGTGTGAAGTCGCTTTACATATGTAATCACCAAACATTCTCACATGCTTATACATATGAAGGTTATGGGATATATGATTAATATAGACCACAATTACAACAGAATATTAGAGGATAATAAAAATAACTTAAGAGGAATATGGCAAGTACTCAATGGGATTATTAGTAATCGACCTAAGAATGCTAATTATCCAGAATATTTTATTGAAAATGGCAATTTGATAAATAATATGGAGGATGTGGTCAGTGGTTTCAATAAATTTTTTGTAAACGTTGGTCCTGAATTAGCAAAATCAATAGTGACAACAGAAACAAACAACAGTGGTTCTGTAAATGAAATAGAAGATAGAAATCCAAACACAATCTTTTTGGGTGCAGTTACTGAAAAGGAAATTATCGAGACTGTGAGTAAATTTAAGAACAAATAATCAACGGACTGGAATGAAATTGACATGACAATAGTGAAAAAAGGAATTGAAGGAATTGTTAAGCCACTCACCCACATCTGTAACCTGTCATTTCAAACTGGTAAATTTTCAAACAAAATGAAAATAGCAAAAGTAATACCTCTGTACAAAACAGGAGACAGTCATTGATTCACAAATTACAGGCCGGTCTCTTTACTCTCACAATTCTCCAAAATACTTGAAAAAATTTTCACTAAGAGACTGGATGATTTCATTGAAAAACACAACCTCCTTACAGACAGCCAGTATGGTTTTAGAGCAGATAAATCTACATCTTTGGCACTGATCGAACTTATAGAAGAAATTACTAGTTGTATAGATAAAAAAAAAAGTTTGCTGTAGGAGTATTTATAGATTTAAAGAAAGCTTTTGACACCATTGACCACAGAATTACTACTAAGGAAAATGGAAAGGTATGGGATAAGAGGGGTCGGACTGAGTTGGGTGGAAAGTTATTTAAGTAACAGACAACAATTTGTACAAATTGGTGAGCACAAATCACCCTTCATGGACATCACTTGTGGTGTGCCCCAGGGGTCAGTTTTGGGACCCAAACTCTTTGTTTTGTATATAAATGACATATGCCAAGTATCAAAAATTCTGAAATTTATTTTTTTTGCAGATGACACAAATATCCTTTGCACTGGTGAGAATTTGCAGCAGGTTTTAGAGGTGGTCACAACTGAAATGAAAAAGTTAACGCAGTGGTTCAACAAAAATAAATTATCTCTAAATCTAAAAAAACCCCAAAGATTATGTTGTTTGGAAATTATAAAATAAATCATGAAATAATGGTAATGATAGATGATACCAGAATAGAAACAGTACAGGAAAATAAGTTTCTGGGGATGACGCTAGACAATAAAATCTGCTGGAAACCTCACATCAGTCACATCCGGGCCAAGTTGGCAAAATGTATAGGCATACTGGGGAAGACAAGACACATCTTGGACTATAAATCATTGGTCTTACTGTACAATTCACTGTTTCTACCTTATCTTAACTACTGTGTAGAAGTCTGGGGAAACACCTACAAGACCAACCTACAGTCAATATGCACATTACAAAAAAGAGCTGTAAGGATAATAAATAATGTAGGATATAGAGACCATACCAATTCGTTGTTTTTAAAGTTACATGTCATAAAGTTCATCGATTCAGTTAAATTTAAGACAGCACAAGCAATGTACAGGGCAATTAATAATCAACTCCCAACTAATATACAAAAAATATTTTAAAAAAGAGACAATGATCATAATTTGAGAGGAGACTTAAACTTTACAAAACCCAAGATACGAACAACCAAGAAAAGTATGTGCATATCTGTCTGTGGGGTGGATTTGTGGAACAGTCTGGAGCCGGAACTGAAACTATGTACAAACAGAAATCAATTCAAAAAGAGGTATAAACATTATTTGCTGAAAGGATATACAGTATGTTAGAAGGGTAGTATTTATATGTACGATTCACTATGCTCACTCTGGGACACTATGGAACACTATGGAATGGTGGGTGGGACAGCACTGTGTACAGTATATCTGTGTTGTTTGAGGCTGGTTTTGATGTATGGACATCAATGTATGTTAGGATGGATGGGTGTTAATGCTGATATGTACAAAATACAGTTAATTGTTTACTTGGGGTCTTAAATGTGGTAATTTGTATATAATTCACATGGGTGTATTTATGGAAAAGAGGAGATGGAATTAATAAGTGTTCACTTCTTCCTTCTCCCTTTCGAACACTGTATACTGTTACTTTATTGCATTTGTCATTTGTTTTTGTTACACTTTTTTGTTCGATCATCCATAAAGGCTCTACAAGCTGGATGCCTAGTTCCGTCATCTGCTTTTGGGCCTCTGCATTGCATTCCTCCTACCTTGAATAACAAATTCATAGCAGCCACGAACAAAGCCACAGCTATTGTGCACTCTGCCATGATGCCTTTTTCGAGTCTCTGCCACTCGGTGGTGAAATCTCCAACAGTGAACCTCATCCTCAGGAAATTCAAATGGGACATCACAAGCTTAATCACCTCTGATGGTACTCTGTAGTATTCCAATGCTCTACGGATCAGTTGGTGGGGTACACTTGGATAAGCTTTGGCAAGATCTAGCCAGACAACAGAAAGGGTGGTATTATTCTTTTTTGACTCTTTCATGACTTGGCTAATCACTGACATATGCTCCAAGCAACCAGAGTATCCCGGGACACCTCCTTTTTGGACACTTGTGTCAACAAACTTGTTGGTAAGTAAATATGATGTTAACCACTTAGCAATGATGGACCAGAATATCTTCCCTTCAACATCTAGGAGGGAAATCTCTCGAAACTGGTCAAGTTTAGATGAATTTAATTCTTCAGGAACAAAGCAGCCCTCAGCCAGTGTCCAAATCCAGGGCTCTTGTTTCTTCTTCCAAAGAACTCGTAAAAGTTTTGCCAGCCTTCTCAGCAAGCGGGGACAGTTTTTATAGATTTTATAAGTGGTACCTGATGGTCCTGGAGCAGATCTTGCCCGGGCTTTCTTCACTACATCCTTTACTTCTTCAAGAGTGAAGTCTGACATATTGAAAGGGGAGTGTGGCTTAAGTGGTGGCAGTTGGAAAGGGCAATCTCCCAATGGGATGTCTCTATTGGGATCCCCATGTGCCGCTGCTACACTTTCCTCGACTTCTTCTTTTGAACACATCAGCCTTCCACTTTTGGGCTTGCTGAGGAGATTGGCTGTAAACCTGAAGGGGTTACTAAAAAAGGCCTTCCTCTGTCGCCGCTTCTCTCTCTGCTTTCTCCAGATTGTTTCTGTCCTGCAAAGTTGAAGCAATTTCTTGCACAACTCTCCATTTAACTCATTTAGGGCCTCTCTTTCATCTTCATTCCCACTCCGCCACCTTTATTTAATTGATCTTCGATCCCGCCGCACTTCTGCAATCCGACGCTGCCTTCTGGAGGGTCCTGCCGGTGGCTTGACACCTTTGTCTTTTTTCACTCCAAAGGTGTCTTGACATGCCTGATACACGGTATGGACCCTTGACATGCCTGACACACGGTATGGACCATGGTCTTGATCTTCCTGGCTACATCTCCTTTCAAGATGTTATCAAGTGAGACCTATGCAATCACAGCAAACTTATGGTATTTTTTAAACATTAAATGTTAAGTATTATATTTTTCTAGTCAAATTTCTCAAGTTTCGCTTCCTTGTTTTGCACACAGAGCGCTGTGGTTACTGATGCCACAATGCATGTATTATCCAATCAGAAGGAGTCAATCCAAAATCAAACCCCGCCCACACTTCTAGAAGCCTGGGCATGAGACAGAACGGTGGCTAAACTTTTAATGATAAAAATTACTTATTTTGACCAAGCGACTTCACATTCGGGGATGCACACCCTCGTAACCTCAGGGAACCACGTTTAAAACCTGAGGCCAGTCTGACAAATGGTTCAAGAGATATGTGTGGAACAGCCACAAATACACACACAGACAGAGATTTCGTGAGTTTATAGATAGATGTCTGATGGAGCCACTGACCTGAGATTTTCACCATATATCAGTAACAACCCAAGTCATCCATATCTACAAAGATATCAAGGCAACTGTGTTCACAAAACAAGTTATACTTAATAAAGTGTAATGACACAGGGAATAAGTATTGAACATGCTTGGTGAAATTTCATATTTAGTAGAAAAACCTTTGTTGGTAATAACAGCTTCCAGATGCCTTCTGCATGGAGAAACTAGGCGCAGGAGTGAGTTTAGCCCATTCTTCCAGACAAACTGTCAGTTCCGTGGGTGTCTTCTATGAACTCTGATCTTCAGTTCATCCCATAGATTTTCAGTTGGATTCAGGTCAGGTGACTGACTGGGCCATTCTAGTAGCTTTATTTTCTTTCTCTGGACCAAGTTGAGTTTCCTTGGCTGTGTGTTTGGGATCATTGTCTTGCTGAAATGTCCATCCTCGTTTCAGCTTCAGCATCTTGGCAGATGGCAACAGGTTCTTATCAAGGATGTCTCTGTACATTTGTCCATTCATCTTTCCTTCAATTATATGACGTCTGCATGTACCATGTGCTGAAAAACACTCTCATACCATGATGCTCACACCTCCAAACTTCACTGTTGGTATGGTGTTTTGGGGCTGATGTGCAGTGTCATTTCTCCTCCAAACATGTTGTGTGTTGTGTCATACAAAAAAAATCAATTTTGGTCTCATCTGACCAGACTATATTCTCCCAGTATTTTACTGGTTTGTCCAAATGTGCAGCAAACTTTAAACAAGCTTCAACATGCTTTTCCTTCAGCAATGGAGTCTTGCAAGATGAGTGGGCATAAAGCCCTTGTTGTTTGAGTGCATTACTTATCGTTTTCTTTGAAACAGCAGTACCTGCTAACTCCAGGTCTTTCTGGAGCTCTCCACAAGTGGTCTTTGGCTCTTGAATGACTCTTCTGATAATTCTTTTGAGTCCTCTGTCAGAAACCTTGTGAGCAGCTCCTGGTCACCACTAGTTTGTGGTAAAATGATGTTCTTTCCACCTCTGAATGATGGCTCCAACAGTGCTGCTCACTGGAACATTCAGCGGTATAGAAATGTGCCTGTAACCAATGCCATCATTATGTTTTGCAACAATAAGGTTGCAAAGGTCTCAAGAGAGCTCTTTGTTTCTACCCATCAGGAGTTCTTTGTGGTGTGACAATCTGATATCCACAGACCTTTTTAAAGGCTATCAGTCAGGA
Organism: Pholidichthys leucotaenia; assembly: GCA_020510985.1. Lineage (NCBI taxonomy): Eukaryota > Metazoa > Chordata > Actinopteri > Cichliformes > Pholidichthyidae > Pholidichthys > Pholidichthys leucotaenia. The sequence continues at coordinate 125,971,022 of CM035841.1, forward strand.
CTTAACCAGCTGAATTAATTTGCACTGATGGGGGATGGGATGGCTTCCTAAATTCTGATGTTCAGCTGGTTTCTTGGCTCTCTATGCCTTTTTGCACCTCTTTTTCTTCATGTGTTGAATAGGTTTTCCCTGTCATTCTACTTTATTAAATGTAACTTGTTTTGTGAAAATGGTTGCCTTGATTTCTTTGTATGTATGGATTACTTGGGTTGTTGCTGATATCTGGTGAAAATCTCAGGTCAATGGCTCCATCACTTGATGTGTTCAATACTTATTTTCCCTGCTGTATGTCTGCCCAGTTTCCTCTACCTTTATCCTTCTGTATTCTTCTGGTTTTCTCCGTGGCCTTGTAGACCAACCCGATATTTTAACATTAGCTGTTTAAAACACAAGCTGAGTGGTGTTTCAGCCACATCTACCTGAGCTGCTGAAGCGGAGGTCGTCTTCGTGGCCCACAAAATAATCTTAGGGCTTGATTGCGTATCAAGTCCAGTTTCTTTAAAGACATTTTTACAGCTGATCGACACATTATGCACCCACAATCAATCACTGATCTCATCAAGGCTACATAAATATTCTTCAGAGCTTTCCTGCTTGCTTAAATTTTTAGAGATTTTTTATTACTTTCTTCAGTCACAAGTTTACATACACTAACATTAATATGCCTTTAAACAATCTGAGAAAGCCCAGATGTTGATGTAATGGCTTTGGAAGCTTCTGATAGGTTAATTGACAACATTTGTGTTAATTGGAGACATATTTGTGGATGTATTTTGAGGCACACCTCAAACACATTGCTTCCTTGTATGACATAATGGGAAAATCAAAAGAACCACCAAGATATCAGGAAGAGAATTGTGGACCTCCACAAGTTTGGTCCATCCTTAGGTACAATGTCCAGATGCCTGAAGATGCCATGTTAATCTCTTCAAACAATTATACATACAGTGGGGAAAATAAGTATTGAACATATCAGCATTTTTCTCATTAAACATATTTCTGATGGAGCCAATGACCTGGGATTTTCACCAGATATCAGTAACAACCCAAGTAATCCATACATAGGTTCCAAGGTTGTCATAGCCAGGAGCAGCACTGGGGTTAAGCTCCCAGTGCTCATAAAATGCTCCTTACGGCGTGCGTCTTGAAAAGCCTCTGACAACTAAGTCCAACTCCTAGCCTGCCCGTGTGGTTTAGTCTCTAAGCCTGGCGGAACTGCTTTTACTAATAGGAGAAGGGGCGAGGGCGGATCTCTGGCGCCTTAAAACCAGATGCTTCGGGTAGATGGTGGCTCGTCAACCTGGGAAGGTAGCCCATCTAGGGGAAGGTAAACCCTGATTTCAAACCTCCGCTGCCTTGCGGCACACCCGGTCACGGGAAAGGCTTCGGGAGTCAACTCTGAGGAAAAATCCGGAGTCGGAGCCCCTAAGGCAGTTCTCTGTTGTGCTCAACATCGTTCTGGCAGCTCCTGCGACGACGCTGGTGCCAAACTATAGCAGCCCTGCTGTTCCGTTGGATTCATCAGTGATGTGGAGAGGGGGGACATGCTGCATGGGTAACATCTTGTCCTCCACATCTTCCTGCCCAGGCTTGAATCCTACCAACACCCAAAGCTGGAAGGTAGAACACCGGTGCGCATCGGCCTGTTCAGCCACAGGCGGTGCTGTTCCAGCAGAGTAGATGTTTAGGATTCTCTTCCATGGTCATCATAGACCGACGGAGGCCGACGAGAAATCCATACATACAAAGAAATCAAGGCAACTCTGTTCACAAAACAAGTTATATTTAATAAAGTGGAATGACACAGGGAATAAGTATTGAACACATGAGGAAAAAGAGGTGCAAAAAGGCATAGAAAGCCAAGAAACCAGCTGAAATCCATCAGAATTTAGGAAGCCATCCCATCCCTCATCAGTGCAAATTAATTTCAGCTGGTTAAGTCCTGACTGACAGCCTTTAAAAAGGTCTGTGAATATCAGATTGTCACACCACAAATAACTCATAAGATAAGCCTTTATCAGCCCCACAATGGCGAAATTCCAGTTGATGATGGGTAGAAGCAAAGAGCTCTCTCTAGACCTTCACAACCTTATTGTTGCAAAACATAATGATGGCATTGGTTACAGGTGCATTTCTAAACTGCTGAATGTTCCAGTGAGCACTATTGGAGCCATCATTCAGAAGTGGAAAGAACATCATTTTACCATGACCAGGAACTCCTCGCAAGATTTCTGACAGAGGAGTCAAAAGAATTATCAGAAGAGTTATCCAAGAGCCAAAGACCACTCATAGAGAGCTCCAGAAAGACCTGGAGTTAGCAGGTACTGCTATTTCAAAGAAAACAATAAGTAATGCATTCAGCCGACATGGGCTCTATGCCCGCTCACCTCGCAAGACTTCATTGCTGAAGGAAAAGCATGTTGAAGCTTGTTTAAAGTTTACTGCACATTTGGGAACGCCAGTAAAATACTGGGAGAATAAAGTCTGGTCAAACGAGACCAAAATTGAACTTTTTGGATGCCACAACACACAGCATGTTTGGAGGAGAAATGGCACTGCACATCAGCCCCAAAACACCATACCAACAGTGAAGTTTGGAGGTGGAAGCATCATGGTGTGGGGGTGTTTTTCAGCACATGGTACATGCAGACTTCATATAATTGAAGGAAAGATGAATGGACAAATGTACAGAGGCATCCTTGATAAGAATCTGTTGCCATCTGCCAAGATGCTAAAGCTGAAACGAAGGTGGACATTTCAGCAAGACAATGACCCAAACACACAGCCAAGGAAACGCTCAACTGGCTCAAGAGAAGGAAAATAAAGCTGCTAGAATGGCCCAGTCAGTCACCTGACCTGAATCCAACTGAAAATCTATGGAACAAACTGAAGATCAGAGATCATAGAAGACATCCACAGAACCTTCAAGATTTGAAGACAGTTTGTGTGGAAGAATGGGCTAAAATCACTCCTGAGCAATGCCTGTGCCAAGTTTCTCCATAGAGGAGGCATCTATAAGCTGTCATTACCAACAAAGGTGTTTTGGTTTTTTTTTTACTAAATATTAAATGGATTTCACCAAGTACTTTCAATACTTATTCCCTGTGTCATTCCACTTTATTAAATATAACTTATTTTGGGAACATAGTTGCGTTGATTTCTTTGTACGTATGGATTACTTGGGTTATTACTGATATATGGTGAAAATCTCAGGTCAGTGGCTCCATCAGAAATATGTTTAATGTGCAAAATGTTGACGTGTTCAATACTTATTTTCCCCACTGGAAGTATAAACACCATGGGAATGTCCAGCCATCATACCGCTCAGGAAGAAGATGAGTTCTGTGTCCCAGAGATGAATGTATATTGGTGCAAAATGTGCTTATGAACCCCAGAACTAAAGCAAAAAGATCTTGTGAAGATGCTGGCTGAAACTGGTAACAGTGTCATTAGCAGTCATTAGCAACAGTGAAACAAGTCCTGTACTGACATGGGCTGAAAGGCCACTCAGCGAGGAAGAACCCACTGCTCCAAAAGCAACATAAAAAAGCCAGATTACAGTTTACAAATGCACACAGGGCCTTCATCTTTGGAGACATGTCCTGTGGTCTAATGAAACTAAAACTGAACTGTTTGGCCATAAGGATTATCGTTACATTATTTAGAATAAAAAGAGGGAAGCTTACAAGCTTGACAACACCATCCCAAATGTGATATATGGGGATAGTAGCAGCATCCTGTTGTGGGGATATTTTGCTGCAGGAGGGACTGGTGCACCTCATAAAACAGATGGCATCATGAAGAAAGAAAATTATGCAGAAATACTGAAGCAACAGCTCAAGACATCAGCCAGGAAGTTAAAGCTTGGGTGCAAAAGGGTCTTCCAAATGGACAATGACCCAAAGCATATCGCCAAATTAGTTGCAAAGTGGCTTAAGGACAACAAAGTCATTGTTTTGGAGTGGCCACCACAAAGCCCTGGTCTTAATCCCATCAAACATTTGTGGGCGCAGAGCTGAAAAGACGTGTGTGAGCAAAGTGGCCTGCAAAGCTGACTCAGTTACACCAGTTCTGTCAGGAGGAATGGGCCAAAATTCCAGTAAACTATTGTGAGAAGCTTGTGGAAGAATACCCAAAACGATTTGACCCAAGTTATACAGTTTAAAGACAATGCTACCAAATACTAAGGAAATGTATATAATCTTTTGACTTTGAAGTAATAAAATTATTTAGCAAATAAAAATAATTTTGGTAATCTTTGCATACCTGACTTTATGTCAGACTGTGAGAAAAAAAGGTGATATGTCTTTTTATAGAGTGTATGTAAACTTGTTTCAACTGTATGTATGAACACAAATATTGAATGAATAAAATAAAGGGCAGGATTAAATATGTTTATCCTTCATCCTACTCCATTTCAAGCATGTAAATTAAAGAGTAGACTGTTATTGGAAGCATTTCAATATCTTTATTCCTTTCTTCATCAGTTTACAATGCAAACTTGCTGTTTATTTACCATTCAACTTTGTTTAAATTTACATGTTCAAAATAAAATATTCAGCCAAATAATACTGTGCTTAAACATGCAAATACAGGAAATGGCATCTATTACATTCAATTTTTTTGGTGGGGAGGAACCCTCCAGACCCCTCACTATAAAGCACCCCAATATTAGAAATGCTTCTGACATCCATGCATCCAGTCCTTTCAAGGGGCCGTGCACACAACGTTTTTACGCCAAGCTGGCAAAGTTCATCCACAGGATAGCTGTCCATGCATATGATGCTAGGTTTTTGGAGGTGTGAAACTAGAGATTTTAAACCTGTCTCCAGAGTGGAGAGGTTTTATTGGCACAGTTTTTCCACATTGGTGTGCACAGATATAAACAGTAATGGTATGCTACAGCCCCAATTTACAATCGATTTCAGCCAATCCACACACCAAGGAGCTTGTATTTATCACAGAAATACAATTTTTACACAACAGATGCAGCCTTATAGATAAAAAAGAATCATCAAATTTATAACCAATGAGGATTTACAGACTAAGATGCATCCCTAAAATAATGCCTACCTTTGGTGAATGATGAAGAAATCACTGTGGAGCAGGGTTTTTCTTACTTGTAGTGAATGACTGAAGACTCCTTACCAAATATTCAAACCAGCTGTCAGTATTTTTGATTTTTTTTTATTGCCCACAATTACACGGGACAGGTTATTTATTTATGACTCCCCAATTCTTTCAACTTAAAAAAATCAATGTATATATTTCTTGCAAGATGAATCTGGCATTTCTAGTTGTAGTCTTATAATCCAAAGCCCCTCTTGTTGTCCACTAGTTACAACAGCAGTTTTAACACCTTCGGTGGATCCGTGTACACGCGTGGTTGCTTTTGTATGCACCAGGCCAAAGATTAGAGGCCCAAAGCAGAATGAATATGCAGATGATCTGATGACAGATCTTCTGACCAAACTGATTTATATTTACAACTTCAACAATTTAAAGGACATTTCATTTACACAAAAGAGACAAACCTGAAAATAAAAATCTACACTGTTAGACGACAGTAGCTCAACTGAGTTCTCATGTGGCAACTCAAATTAGAATGAACATTTCCCAACTATTTTACAAGACTAACACTTCTCATCTCTGTGAATTCTCGTGTGAGTTTTCAAATTACTATATTGATTAAATCTTTGCCCACATGTTTCACAAGAAAATGGCTTCTCACCTGTGTGAATTCTCATGTGAGTTTTCAAAGTACTATGCTGATTATATCTTTTTCCACATGCTTCACAAGAAAATGGCTTCTCACCTGTATGAATTCTCATATGAGTTTTCAAATTACCATACTGATTAAATCTTTGCCCACATGTTTCACAAGAAAATGGCTTTTCACCTGTATGAATTCTCATGTGAGATTTCAAAGTACCACGGTCATTAAATCTTTGCCAACATGTTTCACAAGAAAATGGCTTCTCACCTGTGTGAATTCTCATATGAGATTTCAAAGTACCATGGTGATTAAAACTTTGCCCACATGTTTCACAAGAAAATGGCTTCTCACCTGTGTGAATTCTCATATGAGATTTCAAACTACCACGGTGATTAAAACTTTGCCCACATGTTTCACAAGAAAATGGCTTCTCACCTGTGTGAATTCTCATGTGAGATTTCAAACTGCCACAGCGATTAAAACTTTCCCCACATCTTTCACAACAAAACGGCCTCTCACCTGTGTGAATTCTCATGTGTGTTTTCAAAGCACCAAGTTGATAAAATCTTTGCCCACATGTTTCACAAGAAAATGGCTTCTCACCTGTGTGAATTCTCATGTGAGTTTTTAAATTACCACACTGAATAAATCTTTGTCCACATAATTCACAGGAAAAAGGCTTCTCACCTGTGTGAATTCTCATGTGAGTTTCAAAAGCACCACGGTGTTTAAAACTTTGCCCACATGTTTCACAAGAAAATGGCTTCTCACCTGTGTGAATTCTCATATGAGTTTTCAAAGCGCCATGATGATTAAAACTTTGCCCACATGTTTCACAAGAAAATGGCTTCTCACCTGTGTGAATTCTCATGTGAGTTTTCAAAGTACTACAGTGATTAAAACTTTTCCCACATCTTTCACAAGAAAATGGCTTCTCACCTGTGTGACTTCTCATATGACTTTTTAAAGCACCACGATGATTGAAACTTTGTCCACATGTTTCACAAGAAAATGGCTTCTTACCTGTGTGAATTCTCACGTGAGTTTTCAAAGCACCACGTACAGTGAATATTTGCCCGCATGTTTCACAAGAAAACTTCTCACCGGTGTGAATTCTTTCATGAACTGTTAAACTGCTCCTCAATCTGAATCTTTTTCCACATGTGTTGCAAACATGTTGCAGCTCTTTCTTTAAGTCTTTGTCATTATCAGAACATTCTACAGACTTTTCACCTGTGCCAGTATCACAATGATTCTCTAACATAATGGAGTTGTCTACGTTGTTCCTGTCACTTATGTTTCTGTGAAGCCGCTTTGTTGGCTTTGGCTCTTCATGTTTACTTGATCCTGGGTTTACATTCTTACCTGCTCCCTGGTCTTGGCTCTCCGTGTCAGGAGAGTTGTGAGAGAACTGCACACTGTTTGGTTCAGTTTCACTGTTGTCATTGTCCTCATCAGTAGGAGTCACCATGAAGGTATCAGTCTCTTGTTTCAGTCCAAAGTGTTCTTCCTCCTGACTGGTACAAAGTTCTTCTACTTCCTCTTTAACCTGCACAGCATCTTGTTCCTCCTGGTCCAGACTGGAGTTCCTCTCCTTGCTACAGAGCTGAGGGACAATGAGAACCTCCTCGTCCTTACAATCATGTAGCTGTGGAGCATCTGGAGGGACAAAGGAGCACAAGAACAATGATAAAGAAAAGCACATGGAAACTACAGTATATTCTAGTTTTACAAATCCCAATTTCAATGAAGTTGGAACATTGTGTAAAACGAGAATAAAGACAGAAAACAGTGATTTGCCAATCCTTTCCAACCTACATTCAACTGAATACACTACAAAGACAAGATATTTAATGTTCAAACTGCTAAACTTAGATATTCACTTATTTTGAATTTGATGCCTGCAACACTTTCCAAAAAACCTGGGACAGGGGCATGTTTACCACTGTGTTACATCACCTTTCCTTGTAATAACACTCAGTAAGCATTTAGGAACTGAAGACACCAATTATGGAAGCTTTGTAAGCAGGGGTGAACTGGTCTGCCATGAGCAATAAAGTGGCCTGAACAAGCGGCACAAAACATCACTCTCACCAGCTACTGAGGCATGTGGTTAACAAGGTTTGGGGGTCAGTTTTTTCCCCAAGAAAAAGAGAGGGGGGAGAGAGAGAGCAACGGGAGGTCTGATGCAGCATCAGCCTTTACTAACATACTGTAAGTTACCTGCAGAAGTGGTTGTGTGAGTGAGCTGGCAGCATAGGAGGGGGACTGAAAAGTTCATAGTGGTCAAATTTGACCACATATAGTTTATTTTTAACAGAGTCTCCCCTTCAGTCCACATACTTCTTCCACTGGTGTTGCAGTGCTTGGATCCCGGAGGTGGAAAAATAAACCACATTTGGTCAAATTTGACCAATATGAACTTTTCAGCCCCCCCCCCCCCCTTCCCGTACATTAGGTAAGAAATAATTACAGAGCCTTCAAAGAAGCTTTTATATGACCCAACTCCCTCCCCATTTTTACTTAGATTGTTAGGTAATTCTGATTCAGTGAAATGGCACGACTAAACCAAATAAAGTAGTATGTCTAAAAGGCCAAAACTCTCTCCCATCCCAAGGCATAAAAAAGGAGAGATTGGGGGAGAAGAAAATCAAGAAAGACAGAAGTAATGTGGTGAATGAGTATTTGTCATTATACTGTTGTAGCAGCTTACTGTTATTTTGAAAAATTGTATTCCTTATCATCTGATTTTAATATTTATTAATTTTTTTTCATATATATATATGTGTGTGTGTGTGTGTGTGTACACATACATACACACGTGTGTGTATATTATATATATACTGTATATATACAGTATATCTTTTAAGGGGAAAAATAAATTTTTTTTACAATAACCTGATTACACAAATATGCACACCCTCATAACTGGGGATGTGGCTGTGTTCAGAATTAACCAATCACATTCAAACTCATGTTAAATGGGAGTCAGCACACACCTGCCACAATTTAAAGTGCCTCTGATTAACCCCAAATAAAGTTTAGCTGTTCTAGTAGGCTTTTCCTGACATTTTTGTAGTTACATCTTACAGCACAAGCCATGGTCCGCAGAGAGCTTTCAAAGCATCAGAGGGATCTCACTGTTCAAAGGTATCAGTCAGAAGAAGGGAACAAAAGAATTTCCAAGGCATTAAATATATCATGGAACACAGTGAAGACCAGTGGAGCAAATATGGCACAACAGTGACATCACCGAGAAATGGGTGTCCCTCCAAAACTGATGAAAAGACGAGAAGAAAACTGGTCAGGGAGGCTGCCAAGAGACTGACAGCAACAATGAAAGAGTTGCAGGAATTTCTGGCAAGAGCTGGCTGATTAGTATATGTGACAACAACCTCCCATCTTCTTCATATGTCTGGGCTATGGGGTAGGGTGGCAAGACGGAAGCCTTATCTTACAAAGAAAAACATCCAAGCCCAGCTACATTTTGCAAAAACACATTTGAAATCTCCCAAACGCATGTGAAAAAATGCGTTATGGTCCGATGAAATCAAGGTTGAACTTTTTGGCCGTAATTCCAAAAGGTATATTTGGCGCAAACACAACACTGCTCATCACCAAAAGAACACCATACCTTCAGTGAAGCATGGTGGTGGTACCATCATGCTTTGGGGCCGTTTTTCTTCAGCTGGAACTGGGGCCTTAGTCAATGTGGAGGGAATTATGAACAGTTCTGAATACCAGTCAGTGTTGGCACAAAACCTTCACGGCTTCTACTAGAAAGCTGAAGATGAAAAGGAACTTCATCTTTCAGCACAACAATGAAATGAAAATAGGTGGATTTTGCAACAAATTGTAATAGTCCAGATATGTTGTCAACTGTAAGGTTTGTGCATCTTTTGAGGGTTCTGTCATTCCTGAGGCATTCTTGCACTATGTGTAATTTGACATCAACAGGGGTCTTCAAGAATAATGAGATGACATTATGTGAAATGAGGATCTCGTCTGATTCTATTTTCATGTTTTTGAGTTCTTGTGCCAGTTCTTTTGATTTTTTGCAGTAGTATTATGATAGTCCAAGGTGGGGTTTGATGATTTCAACCAGGGCTTTTGATAAATTGTTTGTGACTGATCTGATGCTGTCTATTATTGGTCGCAGTGGGATGTCCTTATATATTTTTGGGGTTCCATAAATCCAGGGGGTGATGCTGGCTGTGGGTATCAGGTGTTCATATGTGTCCTTTGTTATTTTTTTTGCTTCCTAATAGCGGTTTGAGAAGGGCTAATTACATCATGGACTGAGACAACGCAAAAATCATTAGATCGGAGAATAACAGACTCAAACGTTGGATCAAGAAGGCCACAGAAATCAGGAAGCAGGGCCAAGACATCATGAATCGGGATGAGGGGGCATTTATGCTTTCCCACACCTGGGACTACATTCTCCAGAGACCATCAGATGGCAGCAGGCGTGGCCAGCCCAGTGGATCTGACAGTTCCATTGGGCTGGCCACATCTAGGAAAAACAGCTGATAAATAGCACTTCACAGTGATCAGCTGACACTTCTGAGGAAGACTGCATTGTCTGAAATAAGTAAAACAAAAAACTAATAATAAATTACATTCAGATGTAACTGGTAGTAGATGACTCGAGATTTAACTTTATTGTGCGTAGGCTGGATTTTAATTCATATTAGAAGACAGTCAAGTTGGGATTCTGGAGTTTACTCCTGTATACCAACAATAAAAATTCCCAGCATGCATCACTGTACAAATGATTAAACAAATCCCAGATCATCTTTATTCATTGTGACCATCTAGATTGTGGTATAAATAGATTTTGGTTTCTTTATGTCTCTTTTTTCTTTAAGACAAACATTTCTGTAATATTTTATGTTTCAATCTCACAATGAGTCTTTGTTCTCAGAATGCTTACCTTCAAGGTGACTTCTTGTTTTCAGTCGTCTCTTCTTTGGTTTGGGTTCTTCTTTTTCATTAATTGATCCTGAATCTACATGCTGGCTTCCTTCCTCATCTTGGATCTCAGCTCCAGCAGAGTTGTGAAAGAGGAGCTGCTCACTGTTTGGTCCTGCTTCACTCTGCTGGTTTTTCTCAGAAATAAGAGTCACCATTAAGGTATCGGCCTCCAGCTTCACTTCCAGCTGTTCTCCCTTCTGACTGATGCAGAGTTCCTCCTGTTCCTCTTTAATCTGTGGAGGCTCTGGTTCTTCCTGTTGCAAACCTTTGTTCTCCTCTTGGTTTGAGAGCTGCTGGTCAGGAGAAAATTTGTTCTCACTGACATGTTGCTCTGGTGAGTCTAGAGGGCAAACGGATAAAAGAAATCACTCACTAATGGGGTTAAAGCAGAACTCAATTCTAAGGAAATAAATGTCCACCTCTGTTGGATTTTTTGAGCTGCTGTGAACAGTCAACTTGGGTAGCAATAACAGTCAGAAGGAATGACCTGGTGGAGGTCTCACTAAATTTCTAACTGCTCTTCCATAGAAAATGGAGGGAGGAGGGATGAAGAAACACGAAAGACTAGGGCTGCCCCCAGCTAAAGATTTTCCTGGTCGACTCGTAGTCACAATTTACTTGTAGCACTTTTATGAGAGATACAGGATGGGGGGGAAGGGGGGGCTGAAAAGTTCATAGTGGTTAAATTTGACCAAATGTGGTTGATTTTTCCACTGCAGGGATCCAAGCGCTGCAACACCGATGGAATAAGTGTGTGGACCAAAGGTGAGACTGTTGAAAAATAGTCTGAAAAAAACTGGGCGGCACAGTAGAGCAGTGGTTAGCACTGAGGCAGCACAGCAACTCACCCTTGGCCATGGGATTTCGGGTTTGGTCCCACCCCCTGACCAACTGTGATCTTTCTGTGTGGAGTTTGCATGTTCTCCCCGTGTTTGCGTGGGTTTACTCCCACGGGGGCCAAAAACATGCAGGTTAGGTTAACTGGCATCAACTAGGGAGGTATGAATGAGAGTTGTCCCTTGTCCCTTCCCCCCAGGCCATAGTTGTAAATAAGAATGTGTTCTTAATCTGTTCTGTCTGGTTAAATAAAATAAATAAAAAGTGGTTTACCCTTAAATAAGTCTATTCAGTGCATGTAAACGTGACAAAACTGATTGACATTATCAGTAGGCCTTATCGGTTTATTGTGACCATGTGACCGTGGTCAGTGTGTTAATAATTAACTTTTAGGGGAAGGGGAACTCTTTCAATTCCATATATTTATGTGCTGAAACTCTGATACTCACCTACAAATATTTACCAGAGAATCTGCTGAGAAATACATGAAGACTCAGAAGGAGGCTAACGTTAGCTTAGCATCATGGTTGGCGTTTCCATGGTAACAGGCAATAAACTAACCTTCCCTCCTCGGCTCCATTTCAACTTTATATCCACATCAGCCGATTCTTGGTGTCGGTCCACCTCTGTTCTGGCCACAGAACTGGACTCTGGCAGAGATTCTTGATCCTACAGCGGCTCTACCAGCTTATCGAATAATGCTAGCTAACAGTCACATCCGGAAAGAGTTTCAAAGTAAAACTCAAAACCATGATCAAGGTTCATTTTATTTATTTATTTTTTTAACTTAACCATTTTCATTCTGTTTGATCTGTATGCTATGGACCGTTTGTGTGTCTGCAATAAAATTTAAAATAAAGGATCTGTAAGCACAAATCATATAATAAACATTAAAATAACCATAATTAGTAATGAGAAATTAATTACACATTTAAAGGGTACCTGTGGTGGTCGTCTAAACGCATTCAACTTGAAAACATTAGGCAAAGTATTCGTTATTTGGTTAAATAATTATTGCCAGCCATATACCACCAGAGAAATATGCAAATACGACCGCAGGCATGGCCAGCCAATGAAAACTCTGAGCGCAGCCATGGCACATGTGGATGTGACGTCATACCGTTGCCAATACTCCACCTGTATGAGAGACTAGGGTGCTGTTGTGAGTGTTTTTATTCTATTATGGCTGAATTGTCGGACTCTGAGGAAGAATTTGTCCAACATGGCTACAGGTTTGAGCCAGAAAGGTCTTCTGAGGGTTAAAGTGACGAAGTGGTCCTCACACACAACGCAATTTCGTCTGAAATTATTCGTCTGTGCCCTGTTTCCGCTCCGATCTTCTGACAAGGTGAGCTGGGTTTGGGTACACAAAAGAAGTGTTTATCTTTGTTTTTTCGCTTATTATTCAGACATCCAAAGGCTTTACATTCCGCCATGTTGCGATATCCATATCGCATTGTATGTTTTTGTTTTTACAAGAGCGCCGAGTGTCTGCTGCTCTGTATATAGTTTTAGAATCATCTTCCGTGTTGCAGCCATTACGAGCTCAGATCAGACGAGACAAGCCACTGAATTTAAGCATTTATTTATTTATTTTCTACTCGTTTCAGTTCTGCATTTAATATGAACCCTGAGTTTGAAATAAACGTTTGAATTTGAATATCCCGAAAGCCGCTGCACATCCGGGTACTCCAGGCTCAGCCAATATTGATCCAGATCACAGTTTTAGAATCATCGGCCGTTACGAGCTCAGATCACACGAGACGGCCCACTGAATTTAAGCATTTATTTATTTATTTTCTACTCGTTTTAGTTCTGCATTTAATATGAACCTTGAGTTTGAAATAAACGTTTGAATTTGAATATCCCGAAAGCCACTGCTCATCCGGGCACTCCAGGCTCAGCCAATACTGATCCAGATTGCGGTAGCCACGATATTACGTCACAGGAAGCGTCCTGGCAGGCCATGTAGTCGCTAGTATGGCTGCACCCATGTTTTGCTGACATAGCTGAACCAGCACATCAGCAATGGATTTATATCAAATTGCTTTGAAAGTGAATTTCAACTTAAACTTGAACTAGAACGTGAGACAGGGGCTCAATATAATATCTTTTTTTTCATGACCACCACAGGTACGCTTTAAGCTGATTTTTTTCCAGCAAGTATATACACGCTAAAAAGAATAAAAACATGTTCACGCAGCATAATCAAGCCTTTTTTAATAACACCAAGAAAATTTCTCAACTCCAGAAACATAAAGTTGTAAAAATTATAATAATACAATGACAGTAGGAATAAAGATTCAAGAATTAAAGACAAGACATACTGTATGGATGTATCCAGGTGTGGAGAAACTATCTTAGGCAGCCATCAACACCAGGAATGCCATGTCCACAGCCACAGGGACATCACGGCTGAGACTGCCCAAGTCCAGCGTGATGGATCACACTGTGGGCACAGGGCCACTGTGTAAAATCCCCTCAACCTTACCATGACAATCACAGGCCAGTACCCTGCAGCAAGAGCCAGACAATTTCCTGTGGGAGAGCTTCCTGTGAGGAAACACTGTAGCTAGGATAGGATGATTTTATAATGGAATACAATACATAAAACAATCACTAATAAATCATAATGAAAAAATAATCTGTTGATAGAAAAGACTAGACATTAACTAAAAGGATAATCATAAAACACTTAAATACAACCAAATAGTGTGAAATAAATAATTACCACAAGTACCGCATAAAATAGCTTTAAATGAATAATTAAAATTAAAACCTGAGACTAATCAAAATCTAGGATAAAAAAAAACAAAACAGTAGGTCTTGAGCCTGTTCTTAAAAACATTAACATTCTAGGCAGCCCTGACGTTCTCTGGCTGGTTGTTCCACTTCATGGAGGCGGCTATGGCACAAGTGTAGTGTGGCCAACTACTGATTTGAGAGTCAGGGGTTCGATTCCCACTCTGTCTGCAGTCTGCATGTCAAAGTGTCCTTGAGCAAGACACGAACCCCCAGTTGCTCTTGGTGGGTCGGGCCAATGCCCGTGTATGGCAGCTCCGCCGCCATCACCGTGTGAATGGGTGGAGAGCAGAATCTGTAAAGCACTTTGGTCATCTAGAAATGAGAAAAAGTGCTATATAAGTGAACGCCATTTACCGTATCATCAATTCCAGAAAGGTATGAAACACTGTCATTTTTTGATATAGTTGTTACACACCCCTCCATAGGGAATTAGTCAGTGGTGCAGTCCCTGACACCTTACAGTACACCTCTGTTACTAACCAAGAGCTAGTGAAGAATTCCACTTTGGCTCAGTGGTAAGAGTGAGAGGCGTGAGATCATGGTGTCATGGGTTCAAGACTCAGCCTGGGATATTAGGAGGTGTATGTCTACCTTGCCTGAGGGTGAAAGTGGCTTAGGCCTGTCCACCTTGACTGTGGGTCAAAACGGACTTTGTGATTCGTGATCCCAGGCTGAAGTAGGCAATTCTGGTCTTGGCCCAGAAAGTGGGTTGAAACATAGTCATATAGATCCTCAAGTTCAGTACAGAACATACACATTTTAGATTAAACTTACAGCACTCCAGCCCCATAAGAGTGATATTTGCCACAGATACAGATAAGGTTAAAAACAAAATCAACACAAAGTGAACCTGTGTTACAGTACAAGACCATGCCTTCTGATACAGCTATTATTACATGCAGATATTGATAAGTGATAATTACCTCCACCAAGGAGGTAATGTTTTTACCGGGGTTTGTCTGTTACCAACATAACTCAAAAAGTTATGAACAGATTTTGATGAAATTTTCAGAAAAGCTGTGTAACGGCACGGGGAACAGATGATTAGATTTTGGTGATCAGAGTGCATACCTCCACCAAGGGCTTTGTATTTGTGCAGCAGGATTACACAAAAACTACTGGATGGATTTAGATGAAATTTTCACCAGAGGTGGTTCTTGGGCCAGAGAGCAACCCATTGTATTTTGGTGATGATCTGAGACTGCATACCTCAGCCAAGTTTCTTATCTTCTCACAGTGTGTTAGCAACAATATTACAAAACTGATGGACAGACTTTGATGCCATTTTCACCACAAGTGGCTATAGGCCTACACACAAACCCATTACATTTTGGAGGTGATCCATGAGAAACGGAAGGAGACTTGGTGGAGGTATGCGCTCTATGAGTGCTTTTCTAGTTTATTTAATGTTACCATAGTTGCAAACAGCAGGAGCAATTTAGGATATTTTTTAAACAACATTAACATGAGAAGAACAAAAAGATACAATTGGGGAAATAAATATCAAATACATCAGCATTTTTTACAGTACGTATATTTCTTTTCCACAATATTTTTTATTGAACCTTTTTTTCACAAACATAGCACACACAGTCAGACACTAACACAAAAGTAATTTAAAAATTAAAAAGAACAATAACGAAATAAAAAAAAGTGTAATAAAAACAACAACAACCAATATCAAAAACAAGTCAACAACAATGCTCTTCTGTTTAGTCTAGGTAATCTATTACATAAGAATACATAATATACATTCACCAGCTTGGAATTTGCAAGGTCCACACATATCATTCACCTTCTTCTTCAGAAGTTATGTTTAATTTCTTTACATAATCAATGAAAGGTCTCCATATATTCTCAAACACATTTTCCTTTGATTTCAGTATGTATGTTATTCTTTCTAGTGGAAGGTTTGTTAACATCTGTCTTAATCACTGAGTCACATCTGGTCTGTGAGTCTTTTTCCACAGTAGTGCAATACATTTTTTAGCATTAAGCAAACTGAGGTCTATGAATGCTCTTTCACTCTTATTAAAGTTATGTTTTTCTGGATACAGACCCAACAAAAACAATTTAGGGTTCAATGTGATTTGTTTTGAAATTATTTTTTCAATTGTTACCCTCACCTCTTCCCAAAACATTCTGATTTTTCTACATTCCCATAAACAGTGAAATAGGGTTCCTTTACTTTCCATACATTTTGTGCATATATCTGGTACGTTTTTGTTATATCTATTTAATTCCACTGGTGTAACATACATCCGCATTAACCATTTAAAATGTATCAGTTTAAGACTTACATTTATTTTTTTTTTCCACAATATCTTTATTGAACCTTTTTTTTTTTTTTTTTAACAAACATGATACAAACAATCAAACACTAACACTAAAGTACTACAAAAAAAAAAAATGCACTAAAAACACCAACAACCACCAACAAAATCAAGTCTTCAACAATGCTCCTCCGTTTAGTCTAGACAATCCAATACATAAGTATACATATTATGTTCACCAGTTTGGAATTTACAAGGTCCACACACATCATTCACCTTCTTCTTCAAGAGTTATGTTTAAATTTTTTACATAATCAATAAAAGGTCTCCATATATTCTCAAACACAATTTCCTTTGATTTTAGTATATATGTTATTCTTTCTAATGGAAGGTTTGTTAACATCTGTCTTAACCACTGAGTCACATCTGGTCTATGAGTCTTTTTCCATAATAGTGCAATACATTTTTTGGCATTAAGCAAACTGAGGTCTATGAATGTTCTTTCACTTTTATTAAAATTATGCTTTTCTGGGTACAGACCCAACAAAAACAGTTTAGGATTCAATATGATTTGTTTTGAGATTATTTTTTCAATTGTTACCCTCACCTCTTCCCAAAACATTCTTATTAATCTACATTCCCATAAACAATGAAATAGGGTTCCTTTACTTTCCATGCATTTTGTGCATGTATCTGGTATATTTTTGTTATATCTATTTAACTCCTCCGGTGTAACATACATCCGCATTAACCATTTGAAATGTATCAATTTAAGGCGTGCATTTATTGATTTGGTTTGAGCTTCTGTACAAGCCAATTCCCATTGTTCCTCTGAAATTTCAATTTGCAGATCTTCTTTCCAGTAGTTTAATCTTTTCAGTGAATTTTCACTTGAAGATAGTGTCAATGAGTTATAAAACTCTGAAATAATACCCTTTCTTTTACTATCTTTCATCATCATTTTTTCCAAGGATGAATAAATAGGTCGAGTGAGAGCTTTATTTTGATTTGATCGAATAAAGTTTCTAAGTTGAAGATATTTAAAAAAATGTGTTCTATTGAGATTAAATTTGATCCTCAGCTCTTCAAAAGACATTATGTTGTCTGCACCTGGCAAATATAAATCCTGAATCTTTTGTATCCCTTTTAAATTCCATACTTTAAATACAGCGTCCGCTCTCCCTGGTTTAAAATATTGATTACCCCATATTGGACTAAATTGTGACAATAACTGTGGTTCTTTTAAATAGTTTTTAGCTTCACACCATATTTTGATCATATGCTTTACAAATGGATTTTTAACTTGTTTTTGTAATTTTTTTGCCGAATCTGAGTATATGAATATGGGAAGAGGTAAAGGTAAATTGTATGATTCCATTTCAGTCCAGTGAGGGAGATCATTTGATGAAAAATAATATGTCATAGACCTCAGTTGTGCCGACCAATAATACAACATAAAATTTGGACATTTCAGACCTCCACGATCAAATGGTAAATATAATAAAGACAAACGTAATCTAGCCCTCCTGTTGTTCCATATAAATTCCACTAACTTTTTTTTTATTCTTGAGAATAGATCTAAAGGTGGTGATAAGGGAATGTATTGAAATAAATAAAGTATTTTAGGTAAAATATTACTTTTAAGTATATTGATTCTCCCGATCATCGACATTGGTAGTGACATCCATCTCTGAGTTAACTCACTGATATCTGACATTAAGGCTTCATAGTTGACACTGGCGACTGATTCTAGCTTAGGCATAATTTGGATTCCTAAATATTTAAACTGATTTACAACATTGAATTGATTTACCTCAGGGGCTGAGTAATTTCTCTGGGTCTCATTTAGCATTAATATTGAAGATTTAGTTTTATTTATTTTATATCCTGATATTTCCCCAAAATTCTTTATTAAATTCAACAAGGTTGGAATTGATTTTTTTAGATTCGACATAAACAAAATTATATCATCGGCGTACAGGGAGATTTTATGTTCTGTTGGTCCAACTTTAATTCCATATATTTGTGAATGTAAACGTATCGCTATCGCTAAAGGTTCAATTGCCATAGTAAACAGTAAAGGTGAAAGTGGACAGCCTTGTCGACATCCTCTATTGATTTTTATTGGTTTTGAAATATTGTTATTTGTTAGGATTTCTGCTGTAGCATTATTGTATATTATTTGAACCCATTTTATGAAATTATTTCCAAGTCCAAACCTTTGTAGGACTTCAAAAAGAAAGGGCCATTCAACTCTATCAAAGGCCTTTTCGGCGTCCAATGATAGGAGAGCTGTATCCGGTGCTTCTTTATTAAAATAAATAATATTAAATAGTCTTCTTACATTATGGAAGCCTTGTCTACCCTTTATAAAGCCATTCTGATCTCGATTAATAATATTTGGTAAAATTTCTTGTATTCGTCTTGCTAAAATTTTACAGATTATCTTAAGGTCGGCGTTTAATAGGCTTATTGGTCTCATATTTTCACATTTATTAGAGGGCTTACCTGGTTTTGGCAGCAGTATAATTAAGGCATTATTTATGTATGATGGTAAATTATTATTTTGAAATGCTTCTAAAACCATTTCCAAAAAAGGTTTTATTAATTTATTCTTAAATTTTTTATAAAGGTCAACTGGAAGACCATCTGGTCCTGCACTTTTTCCTGATTTCATATTATCAATGGCTAGCCCAACTTCTTCTTGACTAATTTTAGACTCCAATATCTCCCTGTTTTCATTTGGAATACACGGTATAGATAGTTCGTTCAAAAACCCATTTAGTTTTGTTAAATCAGGTTCATTTTTGGTATCATATAATTTTTCATAGTAATCTCTAAAGGCTCTATTAATTTCTAAAGGATCTATAACTACCTGTCCATTACTTATAATACTGGTAATTGGTGTTTTAATTTCCAATTGTTTAATCTGCCATGCTAATAATTTTCCTGATTTTTCACCTTGTTCATAAAAAGATTGTTTCAATCTTAGAAGACTCGAGGCAGCTCTATTCGCTGATTTTTTGTCGTATTCAGCTCTCAAAATCAGTAATTCATTCTCCAACCTTGGGTCACTTCCTGCATACACTTTTTCCTGAAGATTTTTTATTTTATGTTCCAATTTAGCTCTCTCCTCTCGAGTCTTCTTAGATTTTGATCCTGTATAACTAATAATATGTCCCCTAATAAAAGCTTTGAAAGCCTCCCACTTTACACATGCTGATGTTTGTGTAGTATTGATGTCAAAGAACTCGTCTATCTGTTTTTCTATATACTTGACAAATTCCTCATCCTGAAGCCATTTATGCTGAAATTGCCATCTACCTGATTCCTTTGTCAATTTTTTATCTACATATATTAGACAACAGGGTGCATGATCAGAGATCACGATGTTATCATAAAAGCAGTTTTGAATCTTGGACCTTAATTCTGTGGAAATCAAAAAATAATCAATACGTGAGAATGTCTTGTAGGTACTGGAATAACAAGAATAGGCTTTAACTTGTGGTTTCATTTCTCTCCATATATCTAACAATCTCAATTCTTTCATAAAATGATTAATAGTCATCCTACATCCAATGTGCGTACAATCCAGTCCCGTTGATCTATCCACACCTGGATTCAATGTACAATTAAAATCCCCTGCTATTATATGTTGCCCTGTAAGTGATGATAAGATGAGAAATAAATTAGCAAAGAACTTCTGATCATCTATATTGGGACCATATAAGTTCACAAGATTTATATTTTCTAATAGCAAAGAACCTTGAATGATTACATATCTTCCAAATTTGTCTCCAATTACATTTTTCACTTGAAAAGGAACTGATTTATGTATGAGAGTCATAACTCCCCTGGCTCGGGATGAAAATGAAGAGGTGAATACACTTCCCTGCCATCTACTCCTAATTCTTTTAACATCCTCCTCTATCAGATGAGTTTCTTGTAAAAACACAATTCTTGAACCCATGTCCTTTATTTTATTCATAACTTGTTTAAGTTTTTTTAAATTTTGTAGACCTCTGCAATTCCATGAAGTTAAATTAAGATTAACACTTTGGTCCATGATCAATAGAGAGTTTGGGATTACCTTGCAGTGTAAACATGCTCATACAGAGAAGCAAAAACATGAGTGGTTGAACATTCATCCTACAAACTACACACAAACAAATTTCCCCTTCCCACACTTGTGGCAAACCCCCCAAAATCAAAAGAAAAATTCTGTCTCCCGATATAGCCATCGACCGTTCCACACCCACGGGGAACAGCCTAAGCCACTCCTTCTTCATCCTCCCAATCACCCTAACTCTACTGCTTTTAATGACGTAACATTAACTCTCCTCTGTAGTTTTCCAACTTAACTCCAAAATTTTTAACAACTTTGTACATCATAGTTTTTTTGTTTGTTTGTTTGTTTTGTTTTTGTTTTGTTTTTTTAATATATAATACAATCTATATTTTGTAAACTTACTATTTACTTCAAGTCAGTCAGATGCCTGTGCAAATGCTTAATTATTCTACCTTATATTTTGTTCATGCTTAGCTCCCACCAGTCTCTTCTTCTTCTTTGATCTTCTTGATGAACTCCTGCGCCTCCTCTGGGGTCTTGAAGATGTGGGTTCTGCCCTCATACGTGGTCAGCAGTCTCGCAGGATAGATTACACCATGACGAATCCCAAGGTTGCGCAGCTCCTTACGTACGGGATCAAACTGCTTCCTCAATTGTTGGATTCCTGTGGCCAAATCTGGGTAGAACCGCACCTGCTGGTCCTGGTGTTTAATCTCTCCTTTAGCACGTGCAGCGTTGAAGATCTTCATCCTGTCTCTGTTGCTAAGAAACTTCATAATTAAGGTCCTCGGCGGTCCCTTATCTCTCCGTGGGCCAATACGATGTGCTTTTTCCAGAACCACTGCTGATTGCAACTCCTCGCTGCCCAGCACCTCCGGAATCCACTTTTCCAGAAAGGAACATACGTCCCGACCTTCTGATTCCTCTGGAAGACCCACCAGCCTCAAATTATTCTGTCTCGACCGAGATTCCAAATCCAAAATATTATCTTCCAGAGATTTATTTTTTTTTTCCAAAGTGCGCACCTTTAATTGAAGACGGGTGACGTCATCTTCAGCACTAGCGAGACGGAGCTCCATCTGCGCCGTTCGTTCTACACAGTCACCCAATTCCTTTCTTATTCCTTCCAACGCTGTCATAATCCCATCAAATCTAGAGGAAAAGTCCGCTCTCATTGAACTCATGGCAGCCATCAGCGCATCTGCGCCATTCCCCGCAGAAATCGCACCGCCGCCAGCCTCCTCCGCCATATATGGAGCCTTGTTTGCTGCGTCACAGACCTGAAAGTCCGTTAATTTGGACTGTTTCGGCGGCTCGCTTTTTCCTTTTCCTGGTTTTCCAGCCTTAGGCTTCGCCGACATATCCTCGCTCAAATGCTGGGATACGTTCTGTCCCAAATGAGAGAGTTATTTGCCGATTTTTTTCTCCAGGAGCAGAGCAGAGCGAGACACGTCCGTCCTACGTGGCAGCCATAACCGGAAGTAAGACTTACATTTATTGATTTGGTTTGAGCTCCTGCACAAGCCATTTCCCATTGTTCCTCTGAAATTTCAGTTTTGCAGGTCTTCTTTCCAGTCATTCAGTCTTTTCTGTGAGTTTTCACTTGAGAATAGTGTCAATGAGTTGTAAAACTCTGAAATAATACCCTGTCTCTTACTATCTTTCATCCAAATTTTTTCCAAAGTTGAATAAGTAGGTCGGGTGAGAGCATTATGTAACGGCAGCAGCTGTGTTTGTTTGATCCATGTGAGAAACATGGCAATTCTTGTGACTGTTGTAATTTCCCCGCTATATATGTCAACAGTGACATCCTTTCTAGTATTTGACCTTTGGTTGTACAGCAATGCCTCCCAAAGATTTGTTTTGGCAGGTATATATACTCACAGCCTGGCTCTGTGTGCCAGTCAAAAGTTGTTTACTTTGTGTCTGGGGGAACCCCCAACATGGAAATGACCTTTGACCTCTGGGGAATCCCTTGGGAATTCCCTACCTTTTTTTATTTATTCCCTCCATATTTTCTTTTAAAAATCTAGGTTTGGAAATTTGTCCTTTGAGATTTAAAAATTATTGAAATAATTTGTCATCAAAAATACATGAGGTATAAGCATTATTCACAACAGGAAGTAGACGATTTGAGACTTCCTGTCCAGCAGAATATGACAACGGACGGATTGAGCATGGCTGGCTAAGACAAAGATCCAAAGCCATCCAGCTGCTTACCTCAGCCCAGGTAGGGTGAAACTGTCATAATGATGAAATAATCCCTCATATCCAATTATCTACCCGATATTTTGTAGGTTGTTTGAGAGATGATGATATTTTTGAAGTTTGTTGAAGTGTGACTAGACCATGTGACTGTCAGTGGTAATCCATGCCTATGTAACATTTCACCTAGTCTCCATGCATGTGCGAAAAACTGTAATAGTTGTGAAAAAGTAATTTTTGAAGCTTCATTCTGTGAATAGGGATGTATTTTTGACTTGAAGTAAATGCAGTATTATTCTGGTCAGTCACTGCTACAACTTCCGGCCTGCATGGCCTTGGTAGCTTTTAGAAGTGCAAATCTGGCAATCCTTCATTATTTACTGGATGCCTAGTTCTAGTCAATTTTATTGTTATGTTTTTGAATTGACATCTCGACTTTAAATTAGCTGAAATACCAATTTACAAGGTATTTATTCCGAGCTATTAATTGCAGACAAAATGTGAGAGCCTGCAAGGAATTTCTGCCCTCGGAAGGCTGCGACCCGGCAAAGTGGTTAGTGAAATGTTTAACTCTGTTGAAGCTTAATGATGGTTGTTTGAATATGCACATGTCCAAAGAATAGAAACCTTTTGTGTGTGTTTTTAATATGAAAATCTGATGTGCACAAGCCATACAATTTTAAATGTGGATTTGATAATCTGTTGTATTTGTTTACAGTAAATGCTGCATAATTTTTGCTGGTAGCTTTCTTGCAACAACTCAGTAAACCTAAAAATCTATCAATTTGAGATCATAAATGTTTACATTTGTGTGTATGCAGTATGATTTAATTTCTGTAATACTAGAATTTTGTGTCCACAGCTAAAATAATGTTTCTTGTGTTTGATATGTTTCAGTCTTTACGGTGTTTGATGCATTAAAGTCAAAAGCAAGGACATTAAAGATGTGTCAAACATCAGTTATTGCACACCAAAATGCAGCTCATAATCCGGGGCCGGAACACACATTTGAATGAATAAAATTTCTAAGCTGAAGATATTTAAAAAAGTGTGTTCTGTTAACATCTTGCACTCCGGTGTACCGCGGGCGGGCACGTCTCTGCGTCCTCGAGCGCACGAGGGCGCTGCGTCCTAGAGCGCACTGAAAAAAAAAGCTGCATTTCCGTTCTTCCACTACAGACACAGCCGTGAACAGAAAGCCAAAGGAGTGCTTTGATTGGTTTAGATGTGATTGACCTCTCATTCGACTAATAAGAGCCTTGAATTGGGTTTCTGAAACCTTGAAGAACCAATGACTGAAAACCTAGCAAGAAGGGCCCGCCTACCAACGGCTGCGAATACAGCCAGCCAATTGAAGCACAGAAGTTCGAAAGCTGTTTTGTGTAAGGCTGGGTGACACACAGGCGTTCGCCAGTCTTTTTTTCTTACTACTGTTTTTATTTGTTTTGAAAAATCGTTCGCCAAAACCGCAATCATGGAAGCGCAAAACCGCAATAATGGAATTATGGTTTGACCGGGTCACGTGACCAGAACCACGAGTCCGTAACAAGCGGACCAGCTTCATGTTCATCTGACAATGAGGAAGAGAAGTTCGCCAGCTACACTGCTGTTGTGGACAGGTAAGCATTATAAGCTAAATTATTCTTTATCCCTGAAAATTGTAATCCAAATGACTTTTGACCGATCAGTGAATTACAACTGTGCGTTATTGCAACATGACAGACCCGGACTGCTCCAGTCCGGGTCCGTCATGTTGCGAACGCCCCCCCCCCCCGCTACTCTTCTGTAGCAGATTGCAGATATATTGCAGATATTTTAGTCCAACTGTGCGTATTAGACCGCGGCGCACCGTCACCGCTTTCCGTCACGTAGCGATGGACGATGTCCGTCCTCTGTAGCGGGGGGGGGGGTGTTATCTTCTACATTACAAATATTCTAGTATAATTTTTAGTGCACTGTAGGTTATTTTTTCTTGTAAAAAAAAGCCACACATTTTTTATGTGGCATGCTTCTTTGTGTGTGGGGGCTTGTTTGTTCATTCATTCATTCATGAATGAATAAACAACACCCCCCCCCCCACACACACACACACACAGCCCTTCACCTTTCATTACAGCCCAAGATGAAGCTTCTATATTGAATCATTCAAAAGTTATAGACGTTCTTCCAAACTGTGCCATTTGGCACAATTTGGCACAGTTCAAAAACGCCTGGAAACAACCTAAGAAAAAAGCTGTGTAATATATTCATTTTTTTGTTGTATTGTTACAAAATTTTGACCTCAGCTGGATAACACTTGGTTCTACATTTCTGTTGCATTTTCCAGCCCGGATCTGAAGCTGTGTGTTATTTGCAAGCATTTGTATCCAAAAAAACACCCAGGCGAAATTTATTTTCTTCAAGTTCAGTATGTTTAGATGACTGTTACTCAGTGGCCGGAGCACTTAGAGAGATTATGACTGTTTTGCCAAAAAATTCAAAGTGTTTTCTTTTAAATGAGACCAACCCCATGAAGATGCTGCAAAGGGTTGAAGAACAGCTTTTGATTTACTTTGGGTATGTTATTTTTTGGCGTTTTTAGGGAAATTGACCAGAGTGCAAGGGGTTAAGATTGAATTTAATCCTCACTTCTTCAAAAGACATTATGTTATCTGAGCGTGACAAATATGTCTTGAATCTTTTGAATCCCTTTTAAATTCCATACTTTAAATTCAATATCCACTCTCCCTGGTGTAAAATATTGATTACCCCATATTGGGCTAAATTGTGACAGTGAGTGTAGTTCTTTTAAATATTTTTTAGTTTCACACCATATTTTGATCATGTGCTTTACAATTGGATTTTTAACTTGTTTCTGTAATTTTTTAGCCAAGTCTGAGTATATGAATAAGGGAAGAGGTAAAGGTAAATTGTATGATTCCATTTCAGTCCAGTGAGGAGGATCATTTGATGAAAAATAATATGTCATAGACCTCAGTTGTGCTGACCAGTAATACAACAAAGTTTGGACATTTCAGACCTCCACGATCAAATGGTAAGTATAGTAAGGACAAATGTAATCTAGCCTTCCTATTGTTCCATATAAATTCCATTAACTTTTTTTTTAATTCTTGAGAATAGATCTGAAGGTGGTGGTAAAGGAATGTTTTGAAATAAATAGAGTATTTTTGGTAAGATATTACTTTTAAGTATATTAATTCTCCCGATCATCGACATTGGTAGTGACATCCATCTCTGAAGTAACTCATTAATATTTGTCATTAAGGCTTCATAGTTGGCATTGGCGAGTGATTCTAGCTTAGGCAAAATTTGAATTCCTAAATATTTAAACTGATCTACAACATTAAATTGGGTTTACCTCAGGAGATGGATGATTTCTCTGGGTCTCATTTAACATTAATATTGAAGATTTTGTTTTGTTTATTTTATATCCTGATATATCCCCAAAGTTCTTTATTAAATTTAACAAGGTCGGAATTGATTTTTTAAAATTTGACATAAATAAAATTATGTCATCAGCATACAGGGAGATTTTATGTTCTGTTGGTCCTACTTTAATTCCATATATTTGTGGATGTAAACGTACTGCCATCGCTAAAGGTTCAATTGCCATAGTAAACAATAAAGGTGAAAGTGGACAGCCTTGTCGACATCCTCTATTGATTTTTATTGATTTTGAGATATTGCTGTGTTAGGATTTCTGCTGTAGCATTATTGTATATTATCTGGACCCATTTTATGAAATTATTTCCAAGTCCAAACCTTTGTAGGACTTCAAAAAGATAGGGCCATTCGACCCTATCAAAGGCCTTTTCGGTGTCCAATGATAGGAGAGCTGTATCCGGTGCTTCTTTATTGGAATAAATAATATTAAATAGTCTTCTTACATTATGGAAGCCTCGTCTTCCCATTATAAAGCCATTCTGATCTCGGTTAATAATATTTGGTAATATTTCTTGTAGTCGTTTTGCTAAAATTTTACAGATTATTTTAAGATCAGCATTTAATAGGCTTATTGGTCTCATGTTGTCACATTTATTAGAGGGTTTACCTGGTTTTGGCAACAGTATAATTAAGGCATTATTCATGTATGATGGTAAATTACCATTTTGAAATGCTTCTAAAACCATTTCCAAAAGTGGTTTTATTAATTTATTCTTAAATTTTTTATAGAGGTCGACTGGAAGACCATCTGGTCCTGCTCTTTTTCCTGATTTCATATTATCAGTGGCTTGCCCAACTTCTTCTTGGCTAATTTTAGACTCCAGTATCTCCTTGTTTTCATTTGGAATACCTGGTATGGATAATCCACCCAAAAACCCATTTAGTTTTGTTAAGTCAGTTTCATTTTTTGTATCATATAGTTTTTCATAATAATCTCTAAAGGCACTATTAATTTCTAAAGGATCTATAACTATCTGTCCTGTTACTTACAGTATAATACTGGTAATTGGTGTTTTAGATTCTAATTGTTTAATCTGCCATGCCAATAATTTTCCTGATTTTTCACCTTGTTCATAAAAAGTTTGCTTCCATCTTAGAAGACTCGAGGCAGCTCTATTGGCTGATTTTTTTGTCATATTCAGCTCTCAGAATCAGTAATTCATTCTCTAACTCTGGGTTACTTCCTGCATACACCTTTTCTTGAAGAATTTTTATTTTACGTTCCATTTGGGCTCTCTCCTCTCGGGTCTTCTTAGATTTTGAACCTGTATAACTAATAATATGCCCCCTAATAAAAGCTTTGAAAGCCTCCCACTTTATACATGCCGTTGTTTGTGTAGTATTGATATCAAAGAACTCATCTGTTTTTCTATGTACTTAACAAATTCCTCATCCTGAAGCCATTTATGTTGAAAATGCCACCTAACTGGGCTTTTTGTCAATTTCTTATCTACATATACTAGACAACAGGGTGCATGATCAGAGATCACAATGTTATCATAGAAACAATTTTGAATCTTGGACCTTAATTCTGTAGAGATCAAAAAGTAGTCAATACGTGAGAATGTCTTATAGGTATTAGAGTAACAAGAATAGGCTTTGACTTGTGGTTTCATTTCTCTCCATATATCTAGCAATCTCAATTCTTTCATAAAATGATTAATGGTCATCCTACATCCATTGTGCGTACAGTCCAGTCCTGTTGATCTATCTATACTGGGATTCAATGTACAATTAAAATCCCCTGCTATTATACAGTATGTTGCTCTGTAAGTGATGATAAAGTGAGGAATAAATTAACAAAGAAGTTTTGATCATCAATATTGGGGCCGTTTAAGTTCACCAGATTTATATTTTCTGATAACAAAGATCCTTGGATAATTAGATATCTTCCAAATTTGTCTCTAATTACATTTTTCATTTGAAATGGGACTGTTTTATGTATGAGAATCATAACTCCCCTAGCTCGGGATGAAAATGATGAGGTGAACACTTTACCTTGCCATCTTCTCCTAATTCTTTTTACATCCTCCTCTAATAGATGAGTTTCTTGTAAAAATACAATTTTTGAATCTATGTCTTTTATTTTATTCATGACTTGTTTAAGTTTTTTAAGATTTTGTAGACCTCTGCAAATCCATGAAGTTAAATTAAGATTGACGCTTTGATCTATGATCAATAAGGAGTTTGAGATTATCTTGCAATATGAACATACTCTTACAGAGAAGCAAAAACATGGATGATAGAACATTCATCCTACAAACTAAACAAAAACAGATTCCCTTTCCCCACATTCATGGTAATCCCCCCAAAAATCAAAAAAATTCTGTCTCCCGTTATAGCTAGTGACTGTTCCACACCTGCGAGGATCAGTCAAACCACTCTCTCTTTCTCCTCTCAATCACCCTGACACTACTACTATTCTTATGACATTAACTCTCTTCTGTAGTTTTTTTCAACATAACTTCCAAGTTTTATAGCAACGTTGTACATCATAACTTTTTTTTTTTTTAAATACAGTCTGTATTTTGTAGACATGTTTATGTTTCAGATCAATCAGATGTCTGTACATATGCTTAAATGTTCTACCTTTGTCATGTTCATGCTTAGCTCCCACCAGTCTCCTTTTGGATCTGCTTAATGAGCTCCTGCGCCTCTTGAGGGGTCTTGAAGGTGTGGGTTCTCCCCTTATATGTGACCAGCAGTCTTGCCGGATGAATTACTCCGTGACGAATCCCTAGGTTACG
Organism: Pholidichthys leucotaenia; assembly: GCA_020510985.1. NCBI lineage: Eukaryota > Metazoa > Chordata > Actinopteri > Cichliformes > Pholidichthyidae > Pholidichthys > Pholidichthys leucotaenia. The sequence continues at coordinate 126,000,095 of CM035841.1, forward strand.
CAGCTCTTTGCGGGTGGGGTCGAACTCTTTTCTCAATTGTTGTATTCCTGTGGCCAAATCTGGATAGAACCGCACCTGTTGATCCTGGTATTTAATTTCCCCTTTAGCTCGCGCCGCATTGGTGACTGTCATCTTGTCTCTGTAGTTGAGGAACTTCATAATCAGCGTCCTCGGTGGTGTCTTATTATCTCTCGGTGGGCCGATTCGGTGAGCTCTCTCTAAAACGACCGATGACTTCAGATCCGCGTTATTCAGCGCTTCTGGAATCCACTTTTCTAAAAAGGAACATGGGTCCCATCCCTCCGTTCCCTCTGGGAGGCCCACCAGCCTCAAATTATTCCGTCACGAGCGGGATTCCAAGTCTAGGACGTTATCTTCCAGACATTTGCATTTTGATTCCAATGTTTGCAGTTTAGTTTGCAGGCTGGTGACGTCATCTTCAGCGCTTGAAATTCGGAGCTCCGCCTGCGACACTCGCTCCATGCAGTCATTTATTTCTTTTCTCATACCTTCTATCGCTGCTATAATCCCGTTGAATTTAGACGAAAACTCTGTTCTCATGGAGTTGATGGCAGTGAGCACTACATTTGTCCCCTCTTCAGCAGTTCCCGCTCCGCCGCTGGCTCCCTCCTCCGCCACTGCCTCCGGAACTCCCCCTGTTTCGCCTCGAGCGTGGAAGTCTGTTAGCTTGGGTTGTTTTGTCGAGTTACCTTTTCCTCCACCTAATTTTCCAACCTTAGTCTTTACCATATCCGCGCCAAAACGCTAGGATGGATTTTTGTTCCAATTAAGAGAGTTTTAGTAATTTTTTTATTTTCAAAAGCAGAGCAGTGTGAAACAGATCTTCCTACGTGGCCGCCATAACCAGAAGTCACCCAGTACGTATATCTCTAATGAGGCTGAGACAAGGTCAGGGAGGAGTCTCTGTGGACCATGATGTTTGCAGATGACATTGTGATCTATGGTGAGAATAGGGAGCAGGTGGAAGAGAACCTGGAGAGGCAGGGGTATGCTCTGGAGAGAAATGGTAAATGGCGTTCACTTATATAGTGCTTTTTCTCATCTCTAGATGACCAAAGTGCTTTACAGATCCCGCTATCCACCCATTCACACACTGATGGCGGCGGAGCTGCCATACACAGGTACTGGCCTGACCCACCAGGAGCAACTGGGGGTTCAGTGTCTTGCTCAAGGACACTTTGACATGCAGACTGCAGACAGAGTGAGAATTGAACCACTGATCCTCCAATCAGTAGTCGGCCACACTACATCTGCGCCACAGCCGCAGGAATTAAAGTTAGTAGAAGCAAGACAGAATACATGAGTGTGAATGGGAGAGGCAGGTCTAATGTCAAAGATGCAAGGAGAAGAGGTAGTGGAGGAAGAAGTGTTCAAATACCTGGGGTCAATTATCCAAAGATAAAGAAAATGCACGAGAGGTGAAGAAGAGAGTGCAGGTAGGGTGAAGTGGGTGGAGACGAGTGTCAGAGGTGATTTGTGACAGAAGGATAGCAGGTAGAGTGAAAGGTTTATGCAACGGGAGTGGGACCTGCTATGATGTATGATTTGGAGATGGTGGCAGAGACAAAAAGACAGGAGGCAGAGCTGGAGGTAGCAGTATTGAGGATGCTAAGATTCTCATTTAGAGTGACTAGGAGGGTCAAGATTAAAAGTTAGCATATCAGTGAGACAGCTCAGGCTGAGTGGTTTGGAGGCAAAGTAAGAGAGGCAAGACTGAGATGGTTTGGACCTGTGCAGAGGAGGGATAGTGGATATACTGGAGAAAGGATGTTGAAGATGGAGCTGCCAGGCGGGAGGAAAAGGGAAAGACCACAGAGAAGATTCATGGATGTCATGAAGGAGGACATGTAGAGGGGTTGGTGTTACAGAGGAAGATGCAAGGGATAGAGTGAGATAGAGGCAGGTGATCCGCTGTGGTGACCCCTAAAGGGAGAAGCCAAAAGGAGAAGAATCATGTCTGTGCCACAGTATTAGAGAAGGCAATTGTTTGAACACAATAGCTTTTTTCTACTAAAAACAAAAAGACTATTTACAGAGACTGATAACTGAAAACTGAAAACTGCTCCAGCTCCTGGAAAGTATCAGCAGAAAAAAAAATAGTATTACATAGAAATTTCAGCAATAAAAACACTTTCAATTGAGTGAATAATCAACCAGCTCATAAAAGATAAGGCTTAAGTTTCTCATGAAGCAGCTTTATTTAAATTTATGTCAACAGAACAAATCCACACTGTCATTTACATTTAATAATCTATTCTTTGTCACCTTTATTCTCATTTGGCTGTCTGTGTGTACTTCCTGTTTATATTATATCTGTGTTAATCTTAACTTTTATACTGAATCTCCCTTCCCCCTTATCCCCCATGTCCTCAAAAGGCTTTGCCTTTTGCCAGACTACCATTGTAAATACAGTGGTGTGAAAAGTGTTTGTTCCCTTCCTGATTTCTCATTTTTTTGTGTGTTTGTCACACTTAAATGTTTCAGATCATCAAACAAATTTAAATATTAGACAAAGATTATTTATTTAGCGAATGCAAAGTCCTTAAGCCAAGCAGTTGCCTCCTGGTTTGCTGTATGGAGGGTGTGTAATCCTCCTTCCAGTCTTTGGAGCGGGCAAGCCTCTATGATGTGTTCCATAGTTTGCTCCTCTCCACATGCGCACAGTGGGCTAGGGCTACTGCCCCATCTGTGAAGGCTGGCCAAGCAGGGGCCATGTCCAGTCCTGAAGCGATTGAGTGTAGACCACTGTCTCCTTGGGAGGTTGGTGCCCGGGACCTGTTGGTTGGGGTTTATCACCAGCTGTTTGTTTGGGACCTCCTTGGTCTCCCATTCCTCTTGCCAAGCTGTCTGGATGGTAAAGTCAGCTGGGGGAGGGTTTTTCCAAATCGGCCGTCTGGATGAAAGTCGGGCAGTGGGTGGGGTGTAGATATCTGCATGGATTGGTAAGTGAGGAAAATCTTTAACTTTTTGGAGCATCCTTTGAGTTAATGGTGCTCGCCGGATGTGTGGAGGGGCTATGTTTGACAGTACAGAGAGCCAGGGGAGTGGTGTTGAGCGGATTGTTCCAGTTATAGTTCTCATGGTTGAGTTGAGCTGGGTGTCTACATGGTGTGTGTAAGATGACCTGGACCAGACAGGGGCACAATATTCTGCTACAGAGTATGAAAGGGCCAGTGCTGAGGTGCGCAGGGTGGAGACTGCCGCCCCCCATTTTGCACCAGCGAGCTTGCAGAGCAGGTTGTTTCGTACTTTCACCTTAGCAGCCGTCCACTTTAGATGTTCCTTGAAGGATAAGGTCCTATCAAGGGTCACTCCAAGATAAGTTGGATTTGGGGCATGCTTAAGCTTGAGTCCGCTCAGGTGGATGTTTAGTTCTCTGGCAGCTTTTGCATTGTGGAGATGAAATACACTGGAGACGGTTTTTGCTGGGCTTGGTTTTAGGCGCCAGATTTTGCAGAACTGGTCCAGTTTAGCAAGATCTTCCGTGAGCACCCGTTCCAGTGGTTCAAAGTCTGGTGCTTGGAATGCCAGACAGATGTCGTCTGCATAGATGAATTTGCGGGATTTTGTAGTAGGCAGGTCGTTTATGTAGAGGTTGAACAGAGTTGGAGCTAGAACTGAGCCTTGTGGGAGTCCGTTTTTCTGCATTCTCCATGCACTTGTGTTCTGACTGAGGTGGACTCTGAACCTTCGGTTGGTCAGCAGCGTTTTTATAATTGCTGTTGCCCAAGCAGGGATCGCCTTTATAAGTTTCAGGAGGAGGCCTTTGTGCCAGACCGTATCATAGGCGGCTGTAAGATCGAGAAACACAGCCCCTGTCTTCAGTCTGCTCTCGAAGCCATTTTCAATGAAGGTGGTTAGGGCCAGTACTTGTTCTCCTGTACTGCGGTCCTTGCGGAAACCTGCTTGATCCACACTTAGAATATCCTCTATTTCTGGGGAAATGCGTTGCAGTATTAGGCGCTCCATGATTTTGTAAGGAACGCTGAGTAGGGAGATTGGGCGGTAGCTTGCTGGTAGTTTGTGGTCTTTGCCAGGTTTTGGGATGGCAATGACCTTTGCTGCCCGCCATTTCTTTGGGATCGAGTTCGTTTGTGTGATCCTTGTGTAGAATTGTGTCAACCAGGTTAGGGCTCGGGGGCCAAGATTTTTCATGAATTCTGGGAAGATGTTATCGTATCCTGCTGCCTTTCCACATTTCAGGCCCTGTAGGACTTTCTCCAGTTCAGCAGCCTCGAAGGGTTCAGGGTTCGTTTCCTCTACAGGCATTTTTTGGTGTTTTTTTAGCTCAGTTGTAACTGCTGTTCTGGTGTCTTTGTCTTGGGGTGCTTTGGCGATAGTCAGTAGGTGGGATGCAACTTGGTTGGGTGTGACGGATGCTCGGCTTTGGCTAGGGGGCTTCTGTGCAGCTCCTAGGCGACGGATGAGGCTCCAACATTTCCTGCTAGAGTGGGTAAAGCTCCGGTCAGCAACTGTCTCCTCCCATTTCTTTCGCCGGGCTGTATTTAGCGATTCAATGAGATGGTCTGCTATCTCTGGGTCCCCTGATGTTTGATAGGATTGTAGGAGGGCAGCACTTTCTCCGTCCAAACATGGGACATAGAGGGGTCGGTAGCCTCGTGGGATTGCAGTATGGGCAGCCTTGAAGATTGCGCTGCAGAAGCGGTTGTATGCTTCATCTACAGTGATGGTGTGGAGTGGGATGGTAACAACGCTCCGGTCCAGAGTTTCACTGAATTTCTTCCAGTTGGCTTTGCGGAAGTTCCAGCGCATCTTCCTTGGGCTGTATATGACTGGAAGTTGTAGGCCAATGTGTACAAGCAGGGGCCGGTGTTGGCTGTGTGGAAAATCATCAAGAATGAGGATCTGTGTAGGATATGGCTCCCCATTCAAAGAGCTGACCCAACACAGGTCAGGAGAATAGTCCTTCTTCCACCTAGCAGAGTGGAAGGTTCCTCTTTGTTTGGGGTCGTATATCAAAGCGAGGTCATTTCTGGATGCCCAGTCTGAAAGTGCCTCCCCATCACTGTCCACTGCTGGGTACCCCCAGTCAGGGTGATGGCTGTTAAAGTCCCCCACATAGATGGCAGGGTGGGGTAGGGTGGGTAAGACCTGCAGATCCCAGTTGGCATTAGGGGGCTTGTACACATTGACAATATGGAAGCCACCAATGATTATGGTGTCTGAGAAATGTGTTGTTATCAGGTGATTTGCTTCAACTATGTCAGAACGCACATAGGTGGCACGTCCATGTTTAGCATGTAGAACATAGCACAGAAGGTCAAAGCCTTTGATGGTGAAGCGGCCAGCTTCCTCTGTGCCAATATGAGTCTCTTGGAGGCAGATTACATCAATTGAATGTTGGAAGGCGAGGACTTCAATAAGGCTTCGCTTGGCTGCAGATAGGCCTTCAACGTTTAGTTGTAATATGCGAAGGGCAGATCCTACCACAAAGTGCTCTTGGGGCTGTTTGCTTTCGGCTTTAGGACTGTGACTAGGATTCTTCTTTGACTTGGCACAGAGGCGTCGTCTCTTCGAATTTAGTCTGCTGGTAGGATCATTAGCTTCCCCAGGCGAGCCCGGGTACTGGCGGAGGGCGCGACGAGAACGCTGATCCAAAGATAACACAAGTAAACACAAAATGCAGTTTTTAAATGAAGGTGTTTATTATTAAGGGAAAAAACAAATCCAAACCTACATGGCCCTGTGTGAAAAAGTGACTGCCCCCTAAATCTAATAACTGGGTGGGCCACCCTTAGCAGCAACAACTGCAATCAAGCGTTTGTGGTAACTGGCAATGAGTCTTTTACAGTGCTGTGGAGGAATTTTGGCCCACTCATCTTTGCAGAATTGTTGTAATTCAGCCACACTGGAGGGTTTTCGAGCATGAACGGCCTTTTTTAAGGTCATGCCACAGCATCTCAATCGGATTCAGGTCAGGACTTTGACTAGGCAACTCCAAAGTTTTCATTTTGTTTTTCTTAAGCCATTCAGAGGTGGACTTGCTGGTGTGTTTTGGATCATTGCCATGCTGCAGAACCCAAATGCGCTTCAGTTTGAGGTCACGATCAGATGGCCGGACATTCGCCTTCAGGATTTTTTGGTAGACAGCAGAATTCATGGTTCCATTTACCACAGCAAGTCTTCCAGGTCCTTAAACAGCAAAACAGCCCCAGACCATCACACTACCACCACCATATTTTACTGTTGGTATGATGTTCCTTTTCTGAAATGCTGGGTTACTTTTACGCCGGATGTAAGTGGACACACACCTTCCAAAAAGTTCAACTTTTGTCTCGTCTCTCCAGAGTATTTTCCCCAAAAGTCTTGGGGATCATCAAGATGTTTTCTGGCAAAACTGAGATGAGCCTTTGTTCTTTTTGCTCAGCAGTGGTTTTCGTCATGGAACTCTACCATGTAGGCCATTTTTGCCCAGCCTCTTTCTTGTGGTGGAGTCATGAACACTGACCTTAACTGAGTCAAGTGAGAACTGCAGTTCTTTGGATGATGATGTGGGGTCTTTTGTGACCTCTTGGATGAGTCATTGCTGCGCTCTTGGGGTAATTTTGGTCGGCCAGCCGCTTCTGGGAAGGTTCACCACTGTTCCATGTTTTCACCATTTGTGGATAATGGCTCTTCACTGTGGTTTGCTGGAGACCCAAAGCTTTAGAAATGGCTTTATAACCTTTTCCAGACTGATAGATCTCAATTATTTTGTTTCTCATTTGTTCCTGAATTTCTCTGGATTGCAGCAAGATGTCCAGCATTTGAGGAGCTTTTGGTCTACTTCATTTTATCAGGCAGGTCCTATTTAAGTGATTTCTTGATTGAGAACAGGCATGGCAGTCATCAGGCCTGGGTGTGGCTAGAGAAATTGAACTCAGCTTTGCAATGATGTGATAAGCCACAGTTAACTTATGTTTTAAAGGGGGGCAATCACTTTTTCCACACAGGGCCATGTAGGTTTGGATTTTTTTTTTACCCTTTATCATAAACACCTTCATTTAAAAACTGCATTTTGTGTTTACTTGTGTTATCTTTGTCTAATATTTAGATTTGTTTTATGATCTGAAACATTTAAGTGTGACAAACATACAAAACAATGAGAAATCAGAAAGGGGGCAAACACTTTTTCACACCACTGTAACAATGTGTTTTTAATGACTTGCCTGGTTAAATAAAAGTGAAATGAATAAATAAAATATGAAACCATTTCAATTTGCTAAAATATAATCTACTGCACCTTTTTTTCCTCATGGAGGAATCACCGACCCTCCACCACATTGTCCCCCCCACCATTAAAAATGGTGACAACATCCATGCATCCAGCATATTAAAGATCAGATATCTGATGGCCCAAAGCAGATTGACAATGCAGGTAATCTGATGACTAACATATATCTGATGACTGATTTTATATTATATATATATATATATATATATACTGTATATATCTACACACACACACACACACACACATACACACATACATATACAGTACATACACACACACACAAAAAAGCTAGGGATATTTGGCTTTTGGGTGAAATTTCAGGATGTACCTAAAATCCACCATAACCTTTGCAGGTCAACTTAATTTGACCTTCTCCAACCTTTTGAATGCACATGTCCAGCTGTTCAATGTTTTTTTTTTTTTCCACAATATCTTTATTGAACCTTTTTTTTTTTAACAAACATGATACAAACAATCAAACACTAACACTAAAGTACTACAAAAAAAAAAATGCACTAAAAACACCAACAACCACCAACAAAATCAAGTCTTCAACAATGCTCCTCTGTTTAGTCTAGACAATCCAATACATAAGTATACATATTATGTTCACCAGTTTGGAATTTACAAGGTCCACACACATCATTCACCTTCTTCTTCAAGAGTTATGTTTAAATTTTTTACATAATCAATAAAAGGTCTCCATATATTCTCAAACACAATTTCCTTTGATTTCAGTATATATGTTATTCTTTCTAATGGAAGGTTTGTTAACATCTGTCTTAACCACTGAGTCACATCTGGTCTATGAGTCTTTTTCCATAATAGTGCAATACATTTTTTGGCATTAAGCAAACTGAGGTCTATGAATGTTCTTTCACTTTTATTAAAATTATGCTTTTCTGGGTACAGACCCAACAAAAACAGTTTAGGATTCAATATGATTTGTTTTGAGATTATTTTTTCAATTGTTACCCTCACCTCTTCCCAAAACATTCTTATTAATCTACATTCCCATAAACAATGAAATAGGGTTCCTTTACTTTCCATGCATTTTGTGCATGTATCTGGTATATTTTTGTTATATCTATTTAACTCCTCCGGTGTAACATACATCCGCATTAACCATTTGAAATGTATCAATTTAAGGCGTGCATTTATTGATTTGGTTTGAGCTTCTGTACAAGCCAATTCCCATTGTTCCTCTGAAATTTCAGTTTGCAGATCTTCTTTCCAGTAGTTTAATCTTTTCAGTGAATTTTCACTTGAAGATAGTGTCAATGAGTTATAAAACTCTGAAATAATACCCTTTCTTTTACTATCTTTCATCATCATTTTTTCCAAGGATGAATAAATAGGTCGAGTGAGAGCTTTATTTTGATTTGATCGAATAAAGTTTCTAAGTTGAAGATATTTAAAAAAATGTGTTCTATTGAGATTAAATTTGATCCTCAGCTCTTCAAAAGACATGTTATCTGCACATGGCAAATATAAATCCTGAATCTTTTGTATCCCTTTTAAATTCCATACTTTAAATACAGCGTCCGCTCTCCCTGGTTTAAAATATTGATTACCCCATATTGGACTAAATTGTGACAATAACTGTGGTTCTTTTAAATAGTTTTTAGCTTCACACCATATTTTGATCATATGCTTTACAAATGGATTTTTAACTTGTTTTTGTAATTTTTTTGCCGAATCTGAGTATATGAATATGGGAAGAGGTAAAGGTAAATTGTATGATTCCATTTCAGTCCAGTGAGGGAGATCATTTGATGAAAAATAATATGTCATAGACCTCAGTTGTGCCGACCAATAATACAACATAAAATTTGGACATTTCAGACCTCCACGATCAAATGGTAAATATAATAAAGACAGACGTAATCTAGCCCTCCTGTTGTTCCATATAAATTCCACTAACTTTTTTTTTATTCTTGAGAATAGATCTAAAGGTGGTGATAAGGGAATGTATTGAAATAAATAAAGTATTTTAGGTAAAATATTACTTTTAAGTATATTGATTCTCCCGATCATCGACATTGGTAGTGACATCCATCTCTGAGTTAACTCATTGATATCTGACATTAAGGCTTCATAGTTGACACTGGCGACTGATTCTAGCTTAGGCACAATTTGGATTCCTAAATATTTAAACTGATTTACAACATTGAATTGATTTACCTCAGGGGCTGGGTAATTTCTCTGGGTCTCATTTAGCATTAATATTGAAGATTTAGTTTTATTTATTTTATATCCTGATATTTCCCCAAAATTCTTTATTAAATTCAACAAGGTTGGAATTGATTTTTTTAGATTCGACATGAACAAAATTATGTCATCGGCGTACAGGGAGATTTTATGTTCTGTTGGTCCAACTTTAATTCCATATATTTGTGAATGTAAACGTATCGCTATCGCTAAAGGTTCAATTGCCATAGTAAACAGTAAAGGTGAAAGTGGACAGCCTTGTCGACATCCTATATTGATTTTTATTGGTTTTGAAATATTGTTATTTGTTAGGATTTCTGCTGTAGCATTATTGTATATTATTTGAACCCATTTTATGAAATTATTTCCAAGTCCAAACCTTTGTAGGACTTCAAAAAGAAAGGGCCATTCAACTCTATCAAAGGCCTTTTCGGCGTCCAGTGATAGGAGAGCTGTATCCGGTGCTTCTTTATTAAAATAAATAATATTAAATAGTCTTCTTACATTATGGAAGCCTTGTCTACCCTTTATAAAGCCATTCTGATCTCGATTAATAATATTTGGTAAAATTTCTTGTATTCGTCTTGCTAAAATTTTACAGATTATCTTAAGGTCGGCGTTTAATAGGCTTATTGGTCTCATATTTTCACATTTATTAGAGGGCTTACCTGGTTTTGGCAGCAGTATAATTAAGGCATTATTTATGTATGATGGTAAATTATTATTTTGAAATGCTTCTAAAACCATTTCCAAAAAAGGTTTTATTAATTTATTCTTAAATTTTTTATAAAGGTCAACTGGAAGACCATCTGGTCCTGCACTTTTTCCTGATTTCATATTATCAATGGCTAGCCCAACTTCTTCTTGACTAATTTTAGACTCCAATATCTCCCTGTTTTCATTTGGAATACACGGTATAGATAGTTTGTTCAAAAACCCATTTAGTTTTGTTAAATCAGGTTCATTTTTGGTATCATATAATTTTTCATAGTAATCTCTAAAGTCTCTATTAATTTCTAAAGGATCTATAACTACCTGTCCGTTACTTATAATACTGGTAATTGGTGTTTTAATCTGTTCAATGTTTTAGTACTTTTTGCGTAACTTACTGTTCACTAACAAGGTGCTTAACGGCAAAATTCACAACAGGTGTTTGATCCATGAATTGACCAATAAACAGTCCTCTTCGTCTTGTTGTTGACTTTTTGACATCATGAGACCAAGATGACACCTAACAATTGATCAACAGCACCTCGCCAAATGTGAGGCTTCAAACAGGATATTCTCAAAGGTAAGTGGCCACTGAGCTTAGAGTGTCATCAGCAGGTTGCAACAGAGATACAGAGAGACTGGAAGAGACACAGAAAGGCATAGAAGTGGATGTCCTTTGGCCACATCCCATGCTGATGACTGCTTCATTGTGAACAGTGCCCTGTGGTATCGGATGATGAATGCCACTCAACTCCAGGCACATTTAAGGGAGGTGAGAGGCACCCAAATGTCTTGTCAGACCATTCAAAACCATTTACATCAGTGTGGTCTGCGTGCTAGACAACCTGCAAGGGTACCTGACCACACCACCAGGCACAGGCATCATTATTTGCATGGGCCAGGGAGCATTTACACTGGACAAGGGACCAGCGGGCCTCAGTGCTGTCCTCTGATGAAAGTCGATTCACGTTGAGCAGAAATGATGGCCGCCAACGATGTTGGAGACGTCAAGGAGAGCTACTGTTGTCACCAGATGAACCTTTGGTGGTGGTGGTGTTAAGAGTCTGGACAGGTGTGTCTAGTCCATACAGAACTGCCCTACACCTTGTGAATGGTACAGTGACAAGCTGATACTACGTGAATAACATCATTAATCCAGTCACTGTGCCCCTGCATGAACAACATAGGCCTAATTTCATCTTCATGGATGACAATGCTCTAGCTCATCAAGGACACATCATTAGGGAACAGCTGCTGGAGGCTGGGGTACCTCAAATGGAGTGGCCTGCACTTTCTCCAGACCTGAATCCCATGGAAAATCTATGGGATCAGCTGAGTCGCTGTGTAGAGGCTCGTAACCCTGCACCCCACAACGTCAATGACCTGAAGGTCGCCCTTCAAGAAGAGTGGAATACCATGTCTCAGCAGACAATAAGTCGACTGGTGAACAGCATGAGATGTCGTTGTCAAGCTGTAATTGATGCTCAAGAGCACATGACAAGTTATTGAGACACTGACATTTTTTGTTGTGGTATACCCACCACTGTTGGCTTTTCTTTCAATTGTTTAAGATAAGGAAATCACCACTGCATGCATCTACTTAAATGCCCTACTTTCATATTATATCACTGCAGCATGAACTTTACATTTTCCATAAATTTCACCCGAAAGTCAAATATCCCAAACTTTTTGTAACACACACACACGTGCGTGCATGCATGCATATGTGTGTGTGTGTTACAGCTTCAATGATTTACAGAACAATTCATTAACAAAGGAGACTTAAACCTGAAAATAAAAATCTACAGATGATGGTGTACTACAGCACCTCAGCTGTGAGTTTTCATTTACTAACTCCAACTAAGATGAGTGATGACTTCTCACCTGTGAGGACAATGATGGTTTTTCAAAAGACAAAGTTTTATAAAACTCTGCCCACACGATTCAGAAAAATATGGCTTCACATCTGTGTGACTTCTCATGTTCTTTCAAATTACAAAGAGAAATAAAACTTTGACCATGTTTCACAAGAATTTGGCTTACCTGTGTGAATTCTCATGTTTTTTCAGGGAACAACTTTGAGTAAAACTTTGCCCACATGTTCTGCAAGAAAACAGCTTCTCACCTGTGTGGATACGCATGTGTCTTTCCAAAGAACTAAGGTGTTTAAAATGCTGTCCACATATTTCACAAAAATATGGCTTCACATCTGTATGACTTTTCATGTGAATTTTCAAAGAAGCAAGTTGATTAAAACTCTGCCCACATGTTTCACAAGAATATGGCTTCTCACCTGTGTGAAGTCTCATGTGAGTTTTTAAATTGGCACGATGATTAAAACTTTTTCCACATGTTTCACAAGAAAATGACTTCTCACCTGTGTGACTTGCCATGTGAGCTTTCAAACTGGCACAATAAATAAAACTCTGCCCACATATTTCACACGAATACGGTTTCTCACCTGTGTGAATTCTTATGTGAGTTTTCAGTCTTGCACAATGATTAAAACTTTTTCCACATGTTTCACATAAGAACAGCTTCTCACCTGTGTGAACCGTTATGTGAGTTTTCAAACTGACACGATGATTAAAACTTTTTCCACATGTTTCACAAGAATACGGCTTCTCACCTGTGTGAATTCTCATGTGAGATTTCAAAGAGCCAAGTCGAATAAATCTTTGCCCACATGTTCCACAAAAAAATGGCTTCTCACCCGTGTGAATTTCCATGTGAATCTTCAAATTACCATACTGATTAAAACTTTGCCCACACGTTCCACAAGAAAACGGCTTCTCACCTGTATGAATTCTCGTGTGTTTTATCAAAACAGCACTGCTATTAAAACTTTTCCCACATGTTCCACAAGAAAATGGCCTCTCACCAGTGTGAGTTCTCATGTGAGTCTTCAAGTTACCACACTGACTAAAACTCCGCCCACATGTTCCACAAGAATATGGCTTCTCACCAGTGTGAATTCTGTCATGAACTAATAAATTTCTCCGATTTCCAAATCTTTTCCCACACGTGTTGCAAACATGTGACCCATCAACTGTGTGGTGTTTCTTCTTCTGGGACTCATTTTTACAGTCTTTGTCATTAGCAGAACATTTTACAGACTTTTTACCTGTATCAGTCTCACACCGATTCCCTGACATGGAGCAGTTGTCCACATTGTTACTGTCACTTCTGTTTCTGTGAAGTCTCTTCTTTGGCTTTGGCTCTTCATGTTTACTTGATCCTGGGTTTACATTCTTACCTGCTCCTTGGTCTTGACTCCCAGTTTCAGGAAAGCTCTCAGAGAGGAGCTGCTCACTGTTTGGTTGAACTTCACTGTTGTTATTGTCCTCATCAGTAGGAGTCACCATGAAGATATTAGTCTCTTGTTTCAGGAAATGTTCTTCCTCTTTAAGCCCTGAAACATCTTGTTCCTCCTGGTCCAGATTGGAGTTTCTCTTTTGGCTCCAGAGCTGATGGACTGTGAGAACCTCCTCCTCCTTACAGTCATGTAGTTGTGAAGCATCTGGAGATATAAAGAGATGAGAAAAATGATGAAAACCACCAAGAATAAATGTACTGCTTGACTAAAAAGTTCAACACCTGGTAACAAATATTTTGCATCGCTCCGTGTGATATTTAGTGCAGCAATTATGTTTCTGCTTCAAAAAGTTATTTAACCTCTTGCACTCCGGGATACCGCGGGCGGTCACGTCTCTGCGTCCTAGTGCGTCCTCGTGCGCACTAGGACGCACACTGTGCGTCACAGAGCACACTGAAAAAAAAAAAAAAAGCTGCATTTCCGTTCTTCCACGACAGACACAGCCGCGAACAGAAAGCCAAAGGAGTGCTTTGATTGGTTTAGATTTGATTGACCTCTCATTCGACTAATAAGAGCCTTGAATTGGGTTTCTGAAACCTTGAAGAACCAATGTCTGAAAACCTAGCAAGAAGGACCCGCCTACCAACGGCTGAGAATACAGCGAGCCATTTGAAGCAGAGAAGGTCGACGATTGAAAGCGTGCGTCCTGTGCGTAAAATCTGTTTTGTGTAAGCCGCTGTGTGTAACGGTAGCGTTCGCCAGTCTTTTTATTCCTGCTGTTCTTATTTGTTTTGAAAAATCGTCGCCAAAACTGCAATCATGGAAGCGCAAAACCGCAATAATGGAATCATGGTTTGACCGGGTCGCGTGACCAGAACCACGAGTCGTAACAAGCGGACCAGCATCATGTTCGTCTGACAATGAGGAACAGATGTTCACTAACGACACTGCTGTTGTGGACAGGTAAGTGTTATAAGCTAAATTATTCTTTATCCCTGAAAACAGTACTCAAAATGACTTTTGACCGATCGGTAAGTTACAACTGTGCGTCATCGCCACATGACGGACCGTGCGCCGTGCTCCTCTGTAGTGGGCGGGGGGGGGGAGTTGTTATCCTCTACATTGCAGATATTTTAGTATAATTTTTATTGCACTGTAGGTTATTTTTTCTTGTAAAAAAAAAAACAACACATTTTTTATGTGGCATGCTTCTTTGTGTGTGGGGGGACTTGTTTGTTCATTCATTCATTCATGAATGAATGAATAAACAACCCCCCCACACACACACACACAGACACAGCCCTGAGTGTCACCTTTCATTAGAGCCCAAGATCAAGCTTCTATATTGAATCATTCAAAAGTTATAGACGTTTTTCCAAACTGTGCCATTTGGCACAGTTCAAAAACACCTGGGAACAACCTGAGAAAAAAAGCTGTGTAATATATTAATTTTTTGTGGTATTGTTACAAAATTTTGACCTCAGCTGGATAACACTTGGTTCTACATTTCTGTTGCATTTTCCAGCCTGTATCTGACAGCTGTGTGTTATTTGCAAGCATTTGTATCCCAAAAAACACCCAGGCGAAATTTATTTTCTTCAAGTTCAGTATGTTTAGATGACTGTTACTCAGTAGCAGGAGCACTTAGAGAGATTATGACTGTTTTGCCAAAAAATTCAAAGTGTTTTCTTTTAAATGAGACCAACCCCATGAAGATGCTGCAAAGGGTTGAAGAACAGCTTTTGATTTACTTTGGGTACGTTATTTTTAGGCGTTTTTAGGGAAATTGACCAGAGTGCAAGGGGTTAATCATTTTCCCGCCATTGATGAGATATTCAATCTGTATTTTCACTATGACACATTGAGAAGCTCTGTGACTGATCTTATGAACTAATGCAGCATGTTGGGGTTAAAATCAAGTGAAGAAGCTCCACCAAAAACTGGAAGTAACGGATGCATGTAGGAAACAACAACAGACCATCAATGACAGAGTCACTCATTCCAACCTGATGAAATCACCCCAAGAGTGCTCAGATCTAATGTCCGTTGACCTTAAGCACATCCTAGATGTTGAGCCACTTGAGGATCATTGTGCATGAGTTTGTAGAACATTGGAGAAATTTCCTAGGAGGAACATTGATTTTTCTGAAATTGGAGAAGTGCACCTGACCTTTGACCTTAAGCACAACTTGGATGCACACCCACCTGAGGATCACAGAGTGAATTTGGTGAGCATCAATGCATTGCCTGGGAGGAGTAGCAAATCCTGTCAAATGTGGAAAGACGAATCGGAAAGCATCGCAATAGCTCTTTTTGGCTTTGCTGGAATGAGCTAAAAACAACATCGATGTAGAAGCTCTGGAGCTGTTGATAGACTTGACTCTGATCATTTATGTTTTGATCATTTTGAATCTGATTTGTCTGAAGGAAAAGAAGCTAACAAGTCAAATCAGTTTTGCTGTGTGTAAAACACTTGTAAGAGGAGGATGACTATTTTTGTTTTTATTTCTATTCAGCTGATGATGCCACCTAGAAATGAAAAAATGAACACAATGTATATTTCAAGTGTAGTTCCTGTGAATCAGCATTAACAAAAATGCAACTTTCTTACCTATGTATCTGCAGTGTTTTTGATGAATATGACCCACTTTTAAGAGTTCATAAAGAGAGAATGAAGCTTGAGTTAAAATATTTTTCTGGGTAGAAATATAATCTCTGTCCTTTCTTGATGCATTCATAATATTCATGAATCAAATATTACAGACATCTTGACAAATAAGCTAATTTTGTAAAAAAAAATTCTGGCTCTGACTGAAACGTGAACATAATACCCTGGTGGGAAAAGGGTTAAAGAGGACATCTTCTGGCCTTTTGTGACATTTTGATACAGTTCCCAACGGTCTGAATGAAATGTCTGTGACATGCTTTGGTGCTAAGTGGGCAAATCGTAGCACAGAAACAGTGGTCCTACACCGTGAGAGAGGTTCAAACATGGCCACTGTAGCAGCCCGGAGAACAAACATATTCTCCAATGAAATTCTGACAGTGTCAGAAATATCACTGCTGCTATGACTGTATTGTTACTGACCAATCGGGAAGCAGCATGAAATGACACTCTGATCTATGTGACACTGCAGCCATAGAAACAATACCAAACAAACCCATACAGATCAGATGGAGACAACGACTTCTGTTTCTGCTCCCTTTAGGAGTCGCCACAGCGGATCATCTGCCTCCATCTCACCCTATCCCTTGCATCTTCCACTGCAACACCAACTCTCTCCATGTCCTCCTTCACAACATCCACTTCTCTGTGGTCCTCCTCTTTTCCTCCTGCCTGGCAGCTCCATCTTCAATGTCCTTTGTCCAATGTCACCACCATCCCTCCTCTGCACATGTCCAAACCATCTCAGCCTTGCCTCTCTTACTTTGTCTCCAAACTGCTCAACCTGAGCTGTCCCTCTGATATACTCATTTCTAATCCTGTCTCTCCTAGTCACTCCCAATAAGAATCTTAGCATCTTCAACTCTGCCTCCTGTCTTTGTCAGTGACACCGTCTCCAAACCATACATCATAGCAGGTCTCACTAGTCTTCTGAATCTTCCCTTTCACTCTAGCCGCTATTACGGCTGTACAATATGACCAAAATTTCATATCACGATACAAGTAATTTTATTTGATGATAACTATATATATCACAATATACATTTCCTGTAAATTCTACAGTTTATATATGATAACCAATAAAAAGGGCCATCTCTTTTTCTACATTTTAAATTACATACTGAAAAAAATCAATTGTACAAATTCATCTTTCATTAATTTTATGCACTTTTTTCCCCTCTTAATTTTGCAGTGTTGTTATAAAACTGTTTAATGTGCATTTGAGAGGACGTCAATTTTATTCATTATCGCTAATTAACTAATTAAAAATGATTAGAAATCAAGTTACACTAAGAGCCAGTTTGTTCCTCCAACGCGTTGTAATTTATTATTTATTTAGTGTGTATACGGCTGCTGTCAGGCACTTTTGCAGCTTGTAGCAATATTTTTTTCAGACAAAATTAAGAAACTCTGCAATAATTTAAACCACAACGATGGTCTGATACACTATAATGTTTCCTATTAGTGACAAGTTAGCATCGTCATTTAGCAACTGCCGTTTTATAATTAGAGAGATATGGTGTTAACGTTATTTACCTCCAATTAAAACAAGATTAGAGGACTATCCTCTGTGACACAGCATGGTGGAAAAAAGTCCCACATCCTTGACACAGAAGTAGCGGCTCCACAGTAGTGACAAAACATTAGCTTGCTGTTAGCTGCTGTGGCGCTAACCACCGGAACCCACCTGGCGCACTGCGGGGGAGAGGCAGAGCGGTGACAAGTAGAAACAAGGTATGTGTCCCAATATAAACAATACAGTTTTATATGAAATGGTAGATTTTTTTTAATCGTGTCACCAAAATATACTGTCTCGTCATATCGCACAGCCCTAGCTGCTACCCTTCTGTCACAAATCACCCCCGATACTCATCTCCACCCACTCCACCCTACCACCACACTCTTTTTCACCCCAGTTGTGCACTGACAATTGCTTGGGATGGTTGACCCCAGGTATTTAAACTCATCCATCTTCACTACCTCTACTCCTTCCATCTTCACGGTTACACCTGCCTCCCTCTCATTCACACACACACATGTATTCTTAAGGTGCGTTCACACCAAACGCGAATGGGTGAATTTTTCGCGCGACGTGATTACATTTTAACTCAATGTAAAGACACGAATAGACATGAATTCACAGTCTGAGTGAGTTGTAGACAGGCGAAGTTGCCTTTATAACTTTTGCAGCTGTGTTCAACTTGCTGTGGAAATTCCTAAAACACTGTCATGCTTAGGTTTACATTATCCGACAACGTCTCACCAGAAAAAATTGCCCCTTCCTCCAAACTTTCACCTAGATGACGGGTTGTTTACACTGCTAGCATTGTTAGCACCTCTGTGGCAGGAGTCCATGGGTAAAAAACTCCAACACTCCGACTCAACTCCAGAGCTCACGGTCCTTCTGTCCCCAAGTGAGTGTCAGTCTCATTTTCAAAGTAGTTTACTCTCCAATGTTGATACTTTTACTCTGGTACCAGCAGAATTTCAAGGCTAGTGTTATCCCTCGGATGTGAATGTGCAAATGTGCGAGATTTGTGTGCGCTCGCCAATTTCCATTGACTTTGCATGTATTTGCGCAGCTCATTCGTGTATGGTCTGAATGCACCTTTAGGCCTGTAACGTTAACAGCTAAAGCAATTAAATGTACAAGAAAAAACAATCACGATAAGTTTTCTGGCCATGATAAGCCGCTGTTTACATGTGCGCGTTTCTTTACATAACCCATCATTTCAGCTAGTCATGCTCGTTCTCTCCCTCTGCATGCTCCCCGTGGGTGACAGGGCTCATGCTCACATCACGGGGACAGCCGGAACAAGTGAACCGAAGAGCTGAAGAGTCTGCTCACAATCTAAAGTTTGTCCTGACTAAGCCCAAAAGTCTGCTCCGTTTTAACAACGAGATCACGTCACACAGCAAAGCCATCAGTTTTTGCCCGACTGAAGAGTTTGACTTCAAATCTGGCTCGGTTACTACATGTAACACTCATGTTTACACTACTTTCGTATGATCAGTGCGACCGTTCTTACTGGCTCTATTATGGCCCTTTTCCACTAGGACCTGTTTGGCTTTACTCACTTCAACTCAGCGCACTTTGTAGGCTTTTCCATTAGTACCTGGTATCAGCTTCCAGGTACTTTTTTCATACCCATCTGATTCAGGTTCCAAGCGAGCTGAGTCGAGCCGAAAATGTGACATCAACAAACTGCAGGCCACTGATTGGTCAAGGCGTAACGTCATGACAGTAACGTCTTCAACAGAATCTCCAGCCACCATTGGCAAAGATTCATCCGTGAGCCAGCAAGCAAGCGTCAGTATAAACAACAACGATAGAATGCCATCACAGAAATCAACACCGTGGTCCAGCAGACTTTTCTGTGCCTTTGGCTGATGAGAGAGAATCCAGAGGGAACTAAGACGGAGCCACCTGAAATGCATTTACGACCACCGACCGGGAAATAACGGGAGCACCCGACCACGACAGTTGAGAGCCATGATATTAGGATACAGTGGTGAGTGATGTGATATTATGCATCTTTTATGTTATTTAGCCCAGTGGTGGAAAGCTCACTTTAAACAAACAACACCATTGTCTCCTGTGTGCAGACAATGAGCTAGCTAGTTAGTCATCAATGTTAACTCTGGTTAAAAAACTCCGGCTAAATCCTGATTAAAAAGGTGGGTTTTTACATGTTGCACTTTGGTGTTGTGCATGTATTTAAGTTGTGTGTATTTCCGTCCTAGAGTCCGACCAGCATCTGCTTTGACACTGCAACGTAGCACGACACAGCAATGTGTTATGACTGGTAAGTTGCACATCCAGTTGTTTTTCAGTAGTGGTGGACAAAAAAGTACTCAAATCCTTTTTTTTTTTTTTTTGGAATTATTTTGTACCCGTAGGTAGATTTGTTCTGCAGTCCGGTGACAAGCCACCAGCTGCCGGTCGCTGTGTGCGCAAGCGCCCCAAAGCGCCCTTTGCTTTTTAAGTTAAAGTATAGATAAAGTGCCAAAACTAAAGTAGCACAATTTCCACTTAATATGAAAGGGACTGAACTGAGATTTATTTGATTGTGTAAATATTAATTACATAATAACTGAAAATGAATGGGACATCCAATATTAGCCACTGTTTAAGAACCACTTGTTTCTTTTTTTGTCAGATCACTTGTGTGATCCTTTGTGAGTTATATTCATAATAGTGTATCTTGCACTTTGGGGAATGGGAGTTGTTCAGTCACCATTATAATTTAGTTTGTGTGTGTAGTTTATAGTCTATCGTCAATAAACTCATGCAGTACTATAACAGGACGCATTCACAAATATTTGAGACCCATTGTAGAGCATCCTTTTATATTTTAGCAATACAAGTACAAAACACCACCCACACTTGAAGCCAGGGCAAGAAGAGACACAGCGGTGACAGAATGGTGGCTAAACTTTTATTGATAAAAATTACATATTTTGACTGAGCGACTCCATACTCTGGAATGCACACCCTCAGTTAAAGTACGAGATTCCATTCAACTGAAGGTATCAACTCATTCTGATTGCTGAAGCCACAGTAAAAAAGGATTATACACAAAACGCAGCCCTTGTAAAGTCTACTTTACTGAAGCGCAGCTACATGAAAACTGGTTAAATACAACAGCAAAGCACTTTTTTGTCACATTCCACCACTGGCATTTAGCAACAAGTGTATTTCCCAAATATGTTTTAAACTTGCTTTAATTAACCACCAACCTTTTCTATCTTTCGTCTAGGCAAGAGGAAAACGTTCCACCCCAAACCGGACCCTGCATCACTATTTACAGAGATGCAGGCTGAAGATCTGCTGAAATGGGACTAGTGTGAGCAGCACATCCAGCTGCTTCTCAGTGAGGCAGCATGTGTGACCCATTCTGTTTTTGTTTTTTTTTTTTAATACAGTTTAGAGTTTGAATTTAGCACATACTTAATCTGGAATTTGCTGCTGATTGTAATAAACAGTTTAGTGACTTGTGTGTTTGCATCATGATTTTCTGTTTTGTCTGTTAAGACACCAGTGGGAAAAGAGTCAACAGTACAAACCTTTTATCAGTGACTTTGAAAATAATGGCTCATTGTTAAGAAAAAGTAACCAAAAACAATTATTTTATTTACTGAAGACTGTACTGTTGGATGTGCCAGTGCAGAAGACACTGCACATTTTAGTGATAGTATCAGTATATGGAGGAATTCTGAGCCATATTAGCATCTGTATTTTCTAATAATGGGTTAGGGCAGGGGTGTCCAATCATGTGCCATGGAGGGCCAAGACCCTGCAGGCTTTACCTCCAACCAGTGTCTTCAACAGCAGATTCCACTGAATTTCTTCCACTGACTGCTGATCAGTGAAAACACCTGCTGAAGAGACTGGGTAGAAGAGAGAACCTGCAGGGTCTTGGCCCTCCATGGCACATGATTGGACACCCCTGAATTAGGGTTTAATGGGATTTAACATTTTAACACAAACTGCTTATGGCTCATAATTCTGTTGGCAGACTTACACCAAACCAAAAGTGATTTCTCAAACTGCTGGATTGTTCTTAGACAGCTTTTCCAATCTTTTAGCATTTATGTCACTTGGTGGTAACCTTCACACATTAAACAAAAGTGGAGACAGATCTGCAAAAAGTACAAAGGTTTACTGTCAAAATTCCCAGTGCAATACTATATGAATACATGTATAGTACATTGTTGATACAGAGAATATACTGTATATTTATACAGTATCTACATGTATATATCCAGTAAATCCAAGTATTTTCCATGTAACCTTGTGACTGTATTATTTTAATTGCTTGTTAAATATATCTTATACCTAACTCAGTACTGTTTACCTGTTGAAATATATATTTTATGGCGAATATAACCCCATAACTACAACCTGGCAATCAAGTTTTGGCAGCTGAACAGTTTTTGCCATGACACCACCACAGACTCAGTGCTGCTGGAGCAGGTACAACCCATGATGTCTCAACAGTCTCTCCATGATTTTCACACAGATCAGTGCAATTTGTTGCACAGGAAGCTACACATTTCTGCAGACATTATGAAGTTCTGTAACCACTGAGCATTTGTGAAGCTGGGGTGGCATCAGTGAGAGGTTGTGTTGAACGCCCAGACCCACAGTTTGAAGCGGTAATTTTGCCACAAGAGAGCCATCTGAAATGCACACAGCATACATATTTTAGTAACCAATAGTGATAACTTGCCGACATTACAATGTAGTACGGTGGACTTAAAGCAAACTAGCATTAGCAATCATTAGCTTACCTTCATATGTGATCTGGTTTGTATCCTCACATCTTTGGCTCTATGGCTTCCTAAATGCTGCAGTACTTTTCCACAGTGTTTCGTCTCACTGCCTGTAGCCTTCTCTGGCTCTCCTTTTTTGCCTTTACTCTGACAAAATGCCAGAGACTGAGCAGTCACCTCGTAATCCGTCATCTTGTGTTTTGCTTGTGTCACCTGTTCACCACCAAAATCTAATCATCTGTAGGATACCCCATTTCTGACGATCTCTGAAAATTTCATGAAAATCCGTCCATAACTTTTTGAGTTATCTTGCTAACAGACAGACAGACAGACAGACAGACAGCCAAACCAACGCTAATGAAAACATAACCTCCATATTGGGCTGCACGGTGGCGCAGTGGTTTAGCACTGTGGCAGCACAGTTTTACCCTCGGCCGGGGGACCGCGGAGATCATGAGATCGTGGGTTCGATCCCAGCCCCCGACCAACAGTGAGCTGTGTGGAGTTTGCATGTTCTCCCCGTGTTGCGTGGGTTTACTACGGGATTTCTCCGGTTTCCTCCTGCACACCAAAAAACATGTAGGTTTAGGGCGCTCGCGCACGCAGCGACCAGCAGCCGGTGGCTTGTCACCAGACTGCAAACCAAATCTACCTACGGGTACAAATAAGTAACAAAAAAAAAAAAAAAATACTACCATTTTCTGGTCAAATTTGCCAGCTTGCAGACTTCTGTGTACTGTGGTTGTGGAGTAGGTGGCGTGTCAGTGTTCTTGTGGGCGGGCCTATTCATAAGTCCTGGCGTTTGAAGGAGGAGAACACCTAACTTTTTACCTGTTTCATTCTCACACAGAGTCTTTGAGGTCAGAGAGTCATCATCACCGTTACTGTGATTTCTTGTTTTCAGTTGTCTCTTCTTTGGTTTGGGTTCTTCTTCTTCTTTAGTTGATCCTGAGTCTACACGGCAGCTTCCTTCTTCATCTTGGATCTCAGTTCCAGCAGAGTTGTGAGAGAGGAGCTGCTCACTGTTTGGTTTTGCTTCACTCTGCTGGCTTTCCTCAGAAATAACAGTCACTTTGAAGGTATCGGCCTCCAGCTTCACTACCAGCTGTTTTCCCTGCTGACTGATGCAGAGTTCCTCCTGTTCCTCTTTGACCTGTGGAGGTTCTGGTTGCTCAGGTTCCTCTTTAACCTGTGGATGTTCTGGTTCCTCTTTCAACTGTGGAGGTTCTGGTTCTTCCTGGTCCAGAACAGAGTTCCTCTCCTGGTCCCAGAGCTGTTGGTCAGCCAGAACCTCCTCCATCTTACAATCAGGTTGCTGTGGAATGTCTGGAGGAAAAAAAGAGGAAAAGAATGCATTCAATATTCCAAATTCTTGAGAGAAAAATGTACCAAATTTAGGATCAAAAACAAATTACAAAGGAAAAAAAAATTACAAATTTGCACAAAAGTTGCAAATTTAAAACAAAAAATAAATTTGAGTAAAAAATTTCAATTGTGCAGATCAATCCGTCACAAAATTATGAGAAAAAAAAAATTTGAGGGGAAAAATACATCTAAAAAAAAATACCGAAGGCTGCCAGTGGTACCCCTCAGCCTCCTTTGTTGATGATATGTATGGCAGATATATATGGCATTTTCACCTTGACCTTTGACCTTGTGATCCCAACAGCATAGTTATAAGCTGCATTTCGATCACCCAATAGTATACTCCGAAGTGGGCTGCACAGGGTATTCCGCCATATTAAGTGAGATTCCAAACTGAAGGGAGCGAACGGTCTACAGTTCAAAGGGAACTGAGAACTGTGCAGGGAAGAAGTGAACAACCGTACATCACTTCACCAGAAGTTGACAAGAAGATTACCCATAAGCCATTGTGCCTCAAATACGAGTAAAACAAACTATTGTTGTTAATGTTATTAACAAGCTAAATTGAGGTTGGTCATTATTTATATCAACTGATAGTAATAAAAATATATTTGTATTAATATTTTATACATGTCCATGGTTACCGTGGTAACTCACGGAGTCGGAGCAGACGGTTACAGGATGTTTCAAATGGAGAAATTTTGTGAAGGGCAGTTAACTTACTGATATTTCCTGAGAACGAAGCAGGGAATACAGTTTGAAGTACACTGTGGATCGGAAGGTAGGGTGAACCCATGTACAGAATTTGATGACCCTAGCTGTACCTGTCAAATAAACTAATCTACTACTACTACTACTCATTCTATAGTAATAGGGCATAAGGAATGCTAACCTTGACCTTTGACCCCAAACCCATAGACAGACGTGTAGATGTCAGGGTGAACTTGTGTACCAAGTTTGCTGACCTTAGCTTTCTCCGTTATTGTTTTTTTAAGATCAGAGAGTTCTCTGTTGTGAAGGTGAGTTACTTGAATGTAATATCACCTTTAAGGTTTTGCATATCAGATACACTCTTTAAAGGTGAGAGAGTTAATGTGTTAATTGGCAGATAATGCAACATCTTATTTAAGACCAATAGTTTTTTGATTGCGATTACTTGCAGTTATTCACGGCTGCAAACGGGCATTTTTGAGCGGTCAGGAGCCAGGAGACTCGAGCCCTCCATCTTTTCTACTATGAGATCGTTTTGTGTGATCCCCAGAGCGTTAACCCTATTCAAGCGCCTGATCCACAGCTGACACCATTCAGCTCTGTTGCCATTACCCTGTCAACCTCTCCTAGCAGAATGCTAGCAGAGTTAGCTCAAGTACTCAGTCTCAGAGACAAAATAATAAACCACAAGTGTTGATTTAAATTTTGTTCTGTAACTTTTTAAAATAGTAACAACCTTCCTATAAAATCAAGTCAACTAAACTGCAGTGACTGTGTGGATTTTTGTCCATGAGCCCTTCACATCCTGGGGCTGTAGTTCCATGCTCAAGCAAGGAGAACATAAATAAACATGAAAAAACTACTTTTCAATTAAATAACTGATCTCTCAAAATTACTTAATAATAGAATGACAGAGTCCCTGGAAACACATATCTCTGGGTTGACTCATTTATTAGGCAGATAAAGTTGGCTTACACATTTACACAAATGCTAGTTTATAATAGATAAGATAAGATAAGCCTTTATTAGTCCCACAATGGGGAAATTCCAGGATTGCAACAGCACAGGGATAGCAACACTCAGAGCAATAATTTCTCTAGATGAGATGAGATTCAACTTTATTGATCTGACAATAGCTAAAATAAAGGTAAAAAATAATATTCAATTTGATAGATTGGGTATGAAAAATGTAAGTGCGTGTGGACACAAAGAAATATGTGTTTAAAAACAGTTCACACATAATTTCACAATTATTCTAACAATAAAACAATGTTTTGTTCTCACATATTTTAGCCCTGTTGATTTAGATATTTCTACAGATATAATGACAAAAGATCAAGATCCTGCCAAAGATAGGATGCCCACCAAAGTTGCAAAGCCTCATTGAATCGTTTCACACCAACATGCAGGGGATAGTGCAGCACGATGGCAATGTCTCAGAGCCTTTCAACATACGCAGCGGAGTGAAACAGGGCTGTGTACTTGCGCCAACCCTCTTTGGGATTTTCTTTGCTATGCTCCTGAGGCATGCCTTCAGCACAGCAACAGAGGGAATCTACCTGCACACAAGATCTGACGGCAGGCTTTTCAACCTCGCCCGCCTGAAAGCCAGAACCAAAGTACGCGAGGCTCTAATCAGAGACATGCTGTTCGCAGACGACGCTGCAGTCGCAACCCACACACAGCAGGAGCTTCAGACCCTTATGGACCGCTTCTCCCAGGCATGCAAGGACTTCGGGCTTACCATCAGCCTGAAGAAGACTAACGTCTTGGCGCAAGGCACGGAAGCACCACCAACCATCACCATTGACGACTACGAGCTGGAGGTCGTGAATCAGTTCACGTACCTGGGGTCCACGATCAGCAACAACCTCTCCCTTGATACAGAGATCAACAAGAGGATTGGAAAATCAGCCTTCACACTCGCTCGCCTCACCACACGAGTGTGGGAGAATCCCAAACTCTCTGTCAAGACGAAGATGGCAGTGTACAACACCTGCGTCATCAGCACACTGCTCTATGGGAGTGAGACGTGGACAACATACGCCCGGCAGGAAAAGAGACTGAACTCCTTCCACTTGAGCTGCATTCGCCACATCCTGGACATATCCTGGCAGGACAAAGTGCCCAACACAGAAGTTCTGTCCTGCGCCGGCCCTCCCTCCATGTTCACTCTACTCAGACAGCGCAGGCTCCGCTGGCTAGGCCACGTTCACCGTATGGAGGATGGCAGAATCCCCAAAGACGTCCTCTATGGAGAACTGGCAACTGGCAAGAGAGACGTTGGCCGCCCACAGCTGCGTTTTAGAGACGTCTGCAAGAGAGACATGAAGGCCCTGGAGATCAACACAGAGCGCTGGGAGGACCTTGCAACGGACCGCTCCAAATGGAGAGGCACTCTGACCAGACAGCTCAAGGCGGGTGAAGAGAGACTGACTGCTGCTGCAGATGAAAAAAGGACCCGCAGGAAGAACCGCCACAGACCCAGCAGCATGGAGACCACCCACAGGTGCGACCTGTGTGACAGGGACTGCCATTCACGCATCGGCCTGTTCAGACACAGGCAGTGCTGTTCCAGCAGAGTAGACGTTTAGGATTCTCTTCCATGGTCATCATAGACCGACGGAGGCCGACGAATGACAAAGTGACAATCCATGCCTTTGGTAGTTAGTGAGGTCATAAACGGTTTTCTCCATCTCCATACACAAAACAGCACTTTTACCCAAGGATCAGGGACCGAGCAGCTGCAAGCTGGACGCTGTGGCCTGTGGAGAAATACTAAAGGAGTCATTGACTGAAAAATGGTGTGTCTGTAGGTTTTAACTGTCTGAAATGAGTCTACTGGTTACCTAATTATCCCAAAAATTTCAAGTCAATTCTTTAAACACACACACCCACACACACACCCACACAGCCCTCATCTCATTTTTCTGTCCCAGAAACGCCAAACGTTTTGACTTTTGTGGAATTCTTATAGGTCATGTCTAGAAAAAGCCAACCCACCGCTGTCCTTGAGACCAGCCCACTGCTCTATTATTAGTCCGCCTAGCTGTCAGTCATAGATGGAAGTGTTGCTAAAGGTAGCCTATTAGCCCCCAAGCTAACGCTGGTAACTGGAAGCTCACACCAAGCACAGCTTATATTGTTATTTTCTTCAGGTCTTAGTGACTCTAATAACCATCCCTGTTACCACCTTGTTCACAGGTCTGTGGTCCACAATGTGCCTCGCATCGCTCCAGCCCGTCTCCCAGTGGTTTTGCTGTAATTCTGTGGCGGGGTGCTGGCGAACCACTCAAGGGGAGCTAGCCATGAGAGCCAGCGGGTCCAGGCAGCAGTTCCACGTCGTGGCAACTGCCTGGGGTCATCGACTGCACTGTTTCCACATTTTAACAGCTCACTCATGTCTTAATGAAGCGGTTGAGGCACATTTTGTTTACATTTTGTTTAATTTTTTTAATTATTGAAGCAAATTTGTTTTTGTTTTGTTTTTTCTTAGCTTTCTTGAAATGCTCTGATTTAAAGCCTGTCACTTTAAGAAATATCTTTCAGCTATTTAACTACACCCTCCCTCTTACGTCAGGTAGCCATTAGCTAAGTAGCTTCTTGCCGGCACCTTCTAGCTTGGATGAGCAGCGCTGGTTCACTGATCCGCAGCCATTTGTGCATCTCGTGTCATCCCGGCCCACCCACCAACAACCCCACCGAGACGCCACAACAAAACGCCAGCACCACGTGCTTCACCAATCGCCACAACCTGAGGCTGCTGACAGAGCCACGAGGTCTCAATGTGCAATGTCTGGCTCTGCGGTACTCCGCTCCTCTTCCACAGCCAGCTGGAGGATGCCCCGTCACGAAGCAGCTCTCAGTGGCTCTGCTGGCTCCCAGCTCCCCGTGACCGGCATGCCAACGCCAGTGTTCTGTGCTACTTATTGAAACGTGCCACCCTGCGTCTTTGCACATGTACTTGCGTCTTCAGGCCGGAGCAACGCGAGGCACATTACGAACCACAGACCGGTGAACCAAGTGGTAACAGGGATGGTTATTAGGGTGACTAAGATCTGAAGAAAATAACAATATAAGCCGCGCTCGGTTTGAGCTTCCTGTTACCAGCGTTAGCTTTGGGGCTAATAGGTTACCTTTAGCACCACTTCCATCTAAATGACAGACAGCTAAGCAGGCCAATAATAGAGCATTGGGCTGGTGTGATATCCTACCGTGTAGCAATGATCACACTTGAGTTATTTCTTTGGTTAACTCTTGCCATTTATTCTGCAACCCACACGACAATGACTAAACATGGATTCTGCGCGGGGTTTTTACACTCTTATTCTAATGTGTCCCCTTAGTAGTAGTGCTGAACAATACAGGTAGTTCCCCCTAGAGGCCTGTGCCAGTAATGTTTTCATTTAGACTTGCAGTCTACCACATCCCTCCCCTCTAGATTAAACTATTCTTAATTACACTAGCCAATTACTAGACATCCTGGAACTCCCATTTAACCCTAAACTATCACAGTTACTTTTTAACTTCTTAAACACATGTGCCATACACATAATTTCTTTCTCTTTTTTTTTTTTCACATGTATAACACACATAACAGTCTAACTGGGGAATTGGTTTGACTACCGCATCCCAGTGAGGTTCCAGGACGCATTCTTGTCCTGTGGCTGGGGAACTCACTACTGACTAAGTATAGTCCTTCAAGTAGTCTGGAGCTTTCCTAGCTCGCTGAGATCTTCTCACGGCGGGTGAGCCAACTGCAGGTGAAGACTCAGACTGCTCCACTGTTTCGGCTGCTGCAGTGCTGCCCGTAGAATCTGCAGAGACGGGTACCTCAGGTATCACCTGAAGTGGTGGTTCGTTGATGCTCTCCTCAGAATGGGTGTCCGACAACACCTCTGGTGCCATCGGCAGGGGAATGGAGCTCCTACCACGAACTTGGTCGATGTGTCGCCTCACCACTTGTCCATGGCCTAATGTCACCTTGAATGACACAGGGCCTGTCTTTTCTGGTATTTCTCCTGGTACCCAGGCTGGTCCTGAGCCAAAGTTGCGGGTGTAGACCACGTCTCCTTCTCTCAGTATTCTCTCTCTAGCATGCATGTCATGATAACCTTTTTGTTTCTCTTGTTTGTCATGCACTTTGTTTCTGAAGTCTGGATGTATTAAGTCAAATGTTGACCTCAACTTCCTTCCACACAACAGCTCAGCTGGTGACTTGCCAGTTGTAGATTGGGGTGTTATTCGATAGCTGAACAGAGCTCGCGACATTCGGGTTTCAATAGAGTCTCCTGCCATCTTTTTCATGAGTGACTTGAACGTCTGCACGGCCCTCTCGGCTAAGCCATTAGAAGAAGGATGGTATGGCGCAGTCGTGATGTGACGTATGCCATTCTTTTCAGAAAACTCTTGGAACTGTTCACTCGTAAAACATGTACTGTTATCTGATACTATGATTTCAGGTATGCCATGTTGGCTGAAACTCTTTCTAAGACATTCAATGGTAACAGTAGAAGTAGAGCTACTCACAGAATATGCATCGATCCACTTTGAGTATGCGTCAACCATGATCAGGAACATTCTTCCCATCCATGGACCTGCGTAGTCAATGTGAATTCTTCTCCATGGTTTATCTGGAACTTCCCAGGGATGTAGTGGGGCTGCTGGAGGACTGTTCCTGTTCTCCTGGCATGCCGCACATGACTTCACAAGCGCCTCCACCTCTGCATCCATGTTGGGCCACCACATGTAACTCCTCGCCAACGCTTTCATGCGAGTGATGCCAGGGTGTGCTTGGTGTAGTTGTTGCAGTAAGGCATTCCGACCAGGTGGTGGAACAACCACGCGTCCTCCCCACAGGATACAACCTTCCTGGGTGCTGAGCTCATCCTGTCGTCGGGCATAGGGAATGAACTCAGGACTGTTCATCTTCGGCCATCCTCGCAAGATGTATTCTCGCACTCTTGCTAGAACAGGGTCTTTGTCTGTCCACTTCTTTATTTGTTGTGCGTTCACCAGGGGCACGCTGATATCTTCAAACAATAGCACTCTCTCCTCCTCCTCAGGCGTGCTGTCTCTTCCTCCATCCAAGGGTAGCCTACTCATCGCGTCAGCATTCGTATGGTCCCGTCCGGCTTTATAAACGATGGTGTACTCATACGCTGCTAATGTAACGGCCCATCTCTGAATTCTCTGAGATGTCATCTGGGGTATGGCTCTCATTTCACTGAACAGTGAAATTAGTGGCTTGTGGTCAGTCACTATGGCGAACTGTCTCCCGTACAGGTATTTGTGGAACTTTTTTACACCAAATACTACTGCAAGGCCCTCCTTGTCTAGCTGGGAGTAGTTTTTCTCAGCTGCACTAAGAGTTCTTGAGACGAACCCTATGGGTCTCTCTGAGCCATCCTCCATACGATGAGAGAGTACAGCTCCCACACCGTAGGGTGATGCGTCACACGCCAGGATGAGTGGTTTGTTTGAATCATAGTGCACTAACACACTACAGGACTGAAGTAGCGCTTTGGACTCTTCAAACGCCTTCTGTTGCTTGACCCCCCATGACCATTTTTCTTCCTTCTTAAGTAAGGTATGTAGTGGTGCCAGCAGCGTGGAGAGCTTTGGGAGGAACCTATGGTAATAGTTCAACAAGCCCAGGTAGGCTTTTAACTCAGTAACATTTTGTGGCTCAGGCGCCTCCGCAATGGCTTCCACTTTGTCTGTCAGAGGGTGTAGACCACTGGCGTTGATCTTGTGGCCTAGGAACACCACCTCTTTTCCCATAAACTCACACTTGCTTCTTTTCAACCTCAGACCGCTTTTCTCCAACCGCTGAAGCACTTCCTCCAGCGTTTTCAGATGTTCTTGTTCATTTGGTCCTGTACAAAGGATGTCATCCAAATAAATGGCAACATTCGGAATTCCACCTAGGATGCCCTCCATAGTTCTCTGGAATATAGCAGGACTGGAAGCTACTCCAAATGGTAAGCGTGTGTAGGTATATAAGCCTTTGTGTGTATTGATGGTTACATACTTTCTTGATTCTTCTTCCAGGACTATCTGTTGGTAAGCGTGACTCATGTCTAATTTCGTGAAGTGTCGGCCGCCATTCAGCTGTGCGAAGAGGTCCTCCACTTTAGGAATTGGATACTGATCCACCCGTGATGCTCGATTGACAATGAGTTTGTAATCTCCACATATTCTAATGGAGCCATCCGGCTTTCGCACTGGGACTATGGGCGCCGCCCATTCTGCAACCTGCACTGGCTCAATGATCTTGTCATCCAGCAGCCTCTGTAGCTCGCTTTCGACCAGTGGCTTGACTGAATAGGGTACCGGTCGGGGTTTGCAGAATCGTGGTTGGGCCTCCTTGTCCACATTAATCTTTGCAGTGACACCTTTTAGCTGTCCTAAACCTTCTTTGAACACCTCAGCGTGTCTTTCGAGGATCTCCTCCAGCTGCAATTTGGGCTGAGATTCCACCTTATTCACCAACTGATCAATCATGGCCAGTTCTTGTAGCCAACTTCGCCCTAGTAGATTTGGTCCTTCGCTCCCAACTACTACTACAGGTAAGTCCTTTTCTTTGTTTTTGTGTTGCACCTTCACTTGTGCCATGCCTAGCACGTCTAGCTTCTCTCCTGTGTATGTTTTTAATTTTAATGAACAGGGATTTAATTCTGCTGTGTCTGTTTTCTTCCACAGTTGTGTATATTGCTGTTTACTTAATATGGTTACTCCACAGCCTGTATCAACTTCAAATGTTACTTTCATTCCATTAACATTCATGGTATGCGTGATGGGCGCTACCTTGGTCAGCTCCTCTGACATGTTGTAAATTGTGTGAAAACCCATGTCTTCTGTATCACTTTCTCCCTCCCCTATAAGTTGATTCGCTCGCTGTTCCTTTCCTGGGCCCTTGTTTTCATTCTTTTGCCCTTTAACTGTTGCCTTCTGCACCTGTGCATTGCCCACCTTTGTTCTACATGCTTTCTTAATGTGCCCTCGCTTGCCACAATTATGACACAGCTCAGTGGCAAATTTGCACTTAGCGGCATTGTGCTGGCCTTTGCAGCGATTACAACTGGGGAATTTGCGTTGAGTTTTGTCAGTCAACACTTTGTGGACACCTACTTGGGTCTTAGGCACACGAACATGCGTTGCTGTGTCCTCTGTTAGCTTCCCTTGCATTTCTCTCACATCTTTAGATGCTGTTTCCATCGCTTGGCATAATTCCAAAGCCTTCGCAAAAGTGAGTTTTGTTTCAGATAAAAGTCGCCGTTGCATTCGGTCATCATTCACTCCACACACAAGTCTGTCTCTTAACATTTCTTCCAATGAGTCTTTGTAATCACAGTGCAGTGCTAATTTCCTCAATTCTGCCACATACTCTGCTATGGACTCAGTGTTCCTCCTTATGCGTGAATTAAATTTGAATCGTTACACGATTTCACTCGGTTTGGGGCTGAAGTGCTTCTGAAGCTCAGCAGTAAGCTGGTCGTACGTTTTATCTTTCGGTAATGCAGGGCTTATTAAATTTCTCAACAAGCTGTAAGTAGTTGCACCAACTCCACTCAACAGTACAGCCTTCCGTTTGTCTGGCTCCTCAATATCATTAGCTTCGAAGAAAAAGTCCAACATTTCACTATATTCTTCCCATGACTGAGTCGAGTTATCAAAAGGGGTTACCGTTCCGATTACCGCCGCCATTGCTCGTCGTGGTGGGGAAACCTCGTTTTCCTCCTCTGAACTTGCACTCGAACTACTGGAGTCACTTGAGTTCGCCACACTTGCAATGTTCTCTGTTTCTCGCCGCTAATTTTTTTTTTTTTTTCCTCGTCGCCAATTTTTTTTTTTTAATCCTCGTCGCCAATTGTGTGATATCCTACCGTGTAGCAATGATCACACTTGAGTTATTTCTTTGGCTAACTCTTGCCATTTATTCTGCAACACACACGACAATGACTAAACATGGATTCTGCGCGGGGTTTTTACACTCTTATTCTAATGTGTCCCCTTAGTAGTAGTGCTGAACAATACAGGTAGTTCCCCCTAGAGGCCTGTGCCAGTAATGTTTTCATTTAGACTTGCAGTCTACCACAGCTGGTCTAAAGGACAGTGATGGGTTGGCTTTTTCTAGACATGACCTATAAGAATTCCACAAAAGTCAAAAACGTTTGGCGTTTCTGGGACAGAAAAACAAGATAAAGGCTGTGTGTTTTAAGAGAATTGACCGTTTTGAAAATTTTGGGATAATTAGGTGGCCAATAGACTCATTTCAGAGAGTTAAAGGGGAAATTTATTGATTTTTAATTAGAGTGAATTTGGTATGTTTACACAGGAAGTGATATACAGTGGGGAAAAAAGTATTTAGTCAGCCACCAATTGTGCAAGTTCTCCCACTTAAAAGATGAGAGAGGTCTCCAATTTTCATCACAGGTATACCTCAACTATGAGAGACAAAATAAGAAAAAAACAACAACCAGAAAATCACATTGAAGGATTTTTAATGAATTAATTGGTAAATTCCTCGGTAAAATAAGTATTTGGTCAATAACAAAAGTTCATCTCAATACTTTGTTATATACCCTTTGTTGGCAATGACAGAGGTCAAACGTTTTCTGTAAGTCTTCACAAGGTTTTCACACACTGTTGCTGGTATTTTGGCCCATTCCTCCATGCAGATCTCCTCTAGAGCAGTGATGTTTTGGGGCTGTCGCTGGGCAACACGGACTTTCAACTCCCTCCAAAGATTTTCTATGGGGTTGAGATCTGGAGACTGGCTAGGCCACTCCAGGACCTTGAAATGCTTCTTAAGAAGCCACTTCTTTGTTGCCCGGGCGGTGTGTTTGGGATCATTGTCATGCTGAAAGACCCAGCCATGTTTCATCTTCAATGCCCTTGCTGATGGAAGGAGGTTTTCACTCAAAATCTCACGATACATGGCCCCATTCATTCTTTCCTTTACACGGATCAGTCGTCCTGGTCCCTTTGCAGAAAAACAGCCCCAAAGTATGATGTTTCCACTCCCATGCTTCACAGTAGGTATTGATGTTCTTTCTCCTCCAAACACGACAAGTTGAGTTTTTACCAAAAAGTTCTATTTTGGTTTCATCTGACCATATGACATTCTCCCAATCCTCTTCTGGATCATCCAAATGCTCTCTAGCAAACTTCAGATGGGCCTGGACATGTACTGGCTTAAGCAGGGGGACACGTCTGGCACTGCAGGATTTGGGTCCCTGGTGGCATAGTGTGTTACTGATGTAGCCTTTGTTACTTTGGTCCCAGCTCTCTGCAGGTCATTCACTGGGTCCCCCCCGTGTGGTTCTGGGATTTTTGCTCACCGTTCTCATGATCATTTTGACCTCACGGAGTGAGATCTTGCGTGGAGCCCCAGACTGAGGGAGATTATCAGTGGTCTTGTATATCTTCCATTTTCTAATAATTGCTCCCACAGTTGATTTCTTCACACCAAGCTGCTTATCTATTGCAGATTCAGTCTTCCCAGCCTGGTGCAGGTCTATAATTTTGTTTCTGGTGTCCTTTGACAGCTCTTTGGTCTTGGCAATAGTGGAGTTTGGAGTCTGACTGTTTGAGGATGTGGACAGGTGTCTTTTATACTGATAATGAGTTCAAACAGGTGCCATTAATACAGGTAACGAGTGGAGGACAGAGGAGCCTCTTAAAGAAGAAGTTACAGGTCTGCGAGAGCCAGAAATCTTGCTTGTTTGTAGGTGACCAAATACTTACTTTACCAAGGAATTTACCAATTAATTCATTAAAAATCCTTCAATGTGATTTTCTGGATTTTTTTCCCCTCATTTTGTCTCTCATAGTTGAGGTATACCTATGATGAAAATTGGAGACCTCTCTCATCTTTTAAGTGGGAGAACTTGCACAATTGGTGGCTGACTAAATACTTTTTTCCCCCCACTGTAATTTCCTCGAATATCACCTGTTTTTGGAATAAACTGATCTGGAGAGAGAAAAAAGTCAGCAAAAGTGATGGTTTCAGATGACCTAAAATTGCTGGGAATGTCGGCCTGAAATGCGTGATGTCAGTAGTTTAACAGTTAATTAATTACTAGTCTTGCTAC
The DNA here is from genome assembly GCA_020510985.1 of Pholidichthys leucotaenia. Taxonomy (NCBI): domain Eukaryota; kingdom Metazoa; phylum Chordata; class Actinopteri; order Cichliformes; family Pholidichthyidae; genus Pholidichthys; species Pholidichthys leucotaenia. Next base: position 126,035,704 of record CM035841.1, read on the forward strand.
AATCTGAAAATGATGAGATCACACTCATATTTTGAGGGAAATGGAAGAAAGCATTCTCGATCTGAGTTTCAAAGTGGATACCAACGAAGCGGAAAACGAAGGTAAAAAGAGTGATTTAGCAGACAGCAATAATGATGATAGAGATTTGGACCCTAAAGCTAACGAGGAAAACCAAGCTAGTGCTAATGCCGCGGCTGTAGTCCCTGCAGCTTACCTGCATGAACTGGGTCCAAGACAGCTGGATAGTGAGTTCCTCTTTAATCCGTCCTAGAGTTGTTTTTTTTTACCGTCCAGCTGCTTCCTGTTAGCAGTTAGCTCCAGTCCTCCTGCCCGGCTGCTCCTCCCTCATCGTCCCGCCAACACCAGCGGCTGAAGCCACTTTTAAACTTCCACCAAACCGATGTCCGAGTCCACCGGGGGTCCCTCCTTCATCCCCAAGCCCCGGAGTGGCCAATTGGTCCTGTGTGAGCTGTTGGATCAGAGCTGAGACACACGGGGGGGGGGGGGGCGGGGGTGTCGGTGTGCCTCCTCCGGGCTGAACCTCCGTGATGGTGATGATGAACCGAGGAGAAATGAAGACGAGTTGTGGCTTGACCCTAACAACACTGTGAACCAGTACGTGTAAATGTATTTATTGATGTTTCTTGTCTTACTTTTAGATTACAGAAAATTTAGAAATCCACTTAGCAATTGTCTTTTCTCTAAATTAAAAGAAAAAAAAATGCATAAAAGTTGTCCCTGACCGATCAGCAGCTCAGCTGAAATTATTCATCAGATTTTAGAGAAACGAGAATGTTTCTTATTTTAACCTGTTGCACTCCTGTGTACCGCGGACGGGCACGTCTCTGCGTCCTAGAGCGCATGAGGGCGCTGTGTTCTAGAGCGCACTGAAAAAAAAAGCTGCATTTCCATTCTTCCACTACAGACACAGCGGCGAACAGATCAGATATGATTGACCTCTCATTCGACTAATAAGAGCCTTGAATTGGGTTTCTGAAACCTTGAAGAACCAATGACTGAAAACCTAGCAAGAAGGACCCGCCTACCAACGTTGCGAATGCAGCGAGCCAATTGAAGCACAGAAGTTCGAAAGCTGTTTTGTGTAAGGCTGGATGAAGAGAGACTGGCTGCTGCAGCAGATGAAAAAAGGACCTGCAGGAAGAACCACCACAGACCCAGCAGCACGGAGACCACCCACAAGTGCGACCTGTGTGGCAGGGACTGCCATTCGCGCATCGGCCTGTTCAGCCACAGGCGGTGCTTTTTTTTTTTTTTTTTTTTTATTCCAGCAGAATAGACGTTTAGGATTCTCTTCCATGGTCATCATAGACCGACGGAGGCCGACGACGAAGGCTGGGTGACACACACGCGTTCACCAGTCTTTTTGAATTACTACTGTTATTTGTTTTGAAAAATCGTTCACCAAAACCGCAATCATGGAAGCGCAAAACCGCAATAATGGAATTATGTTCTGACCGGGTCGCGAGACCAGAACCACGAGTCCGTAACAAGCGGACCAGCGTCGCGTTCGTCTGACAATGAGGAAGAAAGTTCGCCAGCTCCACTGCTGCTGTGAACAGGTAAGTGTTATAAGCTAAATTATTCTTTATCCCCGAAAATTGTAATCAAAAATGACTTTTGATCGATCGGTAAATTACAACTGTGCGGCGCATGAAGTCCGAAGTCCATGCGCCGCATCCGGACCGTGACCCCCTCCCCCCCGCTACTCTTCTGCAGCGAGGGGGGGAAAGCCGCGGTGACTGCGCTGCAGTCGCCACATCGCCATATGACTATTCCGTCATGTAGCGATGGCCGATGTCCGTCTTATGTAGCAGGGTGGTGGGGGGGTGGGGGGAGTTGTTATCTTCTACATTACAAATATTTTAGAATAATTTTTAGTGCACTGTAGGTTATTTTTTCTTGTAAAAAAAAAAAAAGCCACACATTTTTTACGTGGCATGCTTCTTTGTGTGTGGGGGCTTGTTTGTTCATTCATTCATGAATGAATGAATAAACAACCCCCCCACACACACACACACAGCCCTGAGTGTCACCTTTCATTAGAGCCCAAGATCAAGCTTCTATATTGAATCATTCAAAAGTTACAGACGTTTTTCCAAACTGTGCCATTTGGCACAATTTGGCACAGTTCAAAAATGCCTGGGAACTACCTGAGAACAAAGCTGTGTAATATATTCATTTTTTGTGGTATTGTTACAAAATTTTGACAAAATTTTGATTTTAACACTTGGTTCTACATTTCTGTTGCATTTTCCAGCCCGGATATGAAGCTGTGTGTTATTTGCAAGCATTTGTATCCAAAAAAAAAAAAAAAACCAGGCAAAATTTATTTTCTTCAAGTTCAGTATGTTTAGATGACTGTTACTCAGTGGCCGGAGCACTTAGAGAGATTATGACTGTTTTGCCAAAAAATTCAAAGTGTTTTCTTTTAAATGAGATCAACCCCATGAAGATGCTGCAAAGGGTTGAAGAACAGCTTTTGATTTACTTTGGGCACGTTATTTTTTGGCGTTTTTAGGGAAATTGACCGGAGTGCAAGGGGTTAAATACCAAACTATGTTTTTAGCAAGAGTAAACCTTATTCTTCAAATACTGTATATGCACTTTATTGATCAGGGTGATTTTTTTTAGACAAGTCTTGATCATCATTTTTGCTTCATATCTTCGCCCTCTCCTTGCAAGTTGCATGCTTGCAGTGAGAATAGTGATCTCGCCACCGAGTAACCAAGCGATGAAAATCTTCACAAGGTCTATTGCCTGCAATATTCATTTATTTCTTCAATTTAGATGTATAATCAAGAGTGCGGGTTGGATCTGCTGGAGCTACTGAGCTTTTAATTTATTCAACTGGTGACCTCACCAAATTCAGTCGGTAAATCCAGAAGTCAGAGCCTCGACGTGGGTGCACAGAATGAATGGAAAAAATTCAATTTCTTTTCTTTCTAGATGAAATTAAGGCTACACAAGCACTATATTCATGTTTATTATATTCTCAGCTTTCGGAGGTATAATATGCTTATTTTGGGATTTTAAATGAGTATTCCCTTTGAAACCAACAAACACCATGGGTGCTTTCCGATCGCCCAATAGTATACTCTGAAGTGGATTCCGCCATATTAACTGAGATTCCAAACCGAAGGGAGCGAACGGTCTTCAGTTCAAAGGGAAGTGAGAACTGAGCAGGGAAGAAGTCAACAACCGTACATTACTTCACTGGAAGTTGACAAGAAGATTGCCCATAAGCCATTGTGCCTCAAACACGAGAAAAACAAACTATTGTTAACATTATTAACAAGCTAAATTGATGTTGGTTATTGTTAATATCAACTGATAGTAATAAAAATATATTATTAATATTTTATTTAAGAAATATAAATTATCCAGTCGCTCCTGGATTTCAAGGGATGTATTTATGATTGTTGCGGCCCAAAAAGCCTGAATTTACGAAAGCGTTTTTTAAAAAGTTGAAATAAAAGCTGCGATGTTTTAAGAGCTATTTTTGCACTAAAAGTTGTGAGAAGAATTACAAATTTTAAAGCAGATGGTTTTTTTCAGTTTACTGCAGTGATATTCTATATAACAATACAAGAAAAGCACAGGATTGTCAAAAATTTCCTATTACAGTGATTTGTAAATTAAGCAGCAACTTCTGCTATACAGAAAAACTTGTGCAACAGCAAATACAGACTAACAATATCCATTACAACAGCTAAATTGTATGGAATGCATGTTAAAAGAGTATAGATTTTGAAAAGACATTATTCTCTTTCTTTCCATGCCTCACTCCTACCTGTCTACCTGCTGGGCATCTTGACACAACCATTTGTCTATTCAGACACGCATCTTTCATTTACGGCCGGGGGAGGGGGGGTCCGTGTCCAGACCGGAGATTCACATCTTTAAAGCTCATTGACAAGACGTAGTAATGATTTTACCTCTAAAGATGTATAAAATATTTAAACACTGGCTGTAGTATTAGGTTTGTTAATTTTGTTTGTTTTATGGCATCTTTCCACACGTGCGCTCCCACGACTGGATACTTTTAGAACAGGCAGATGTTTTTCAACACAAACCCAGCGCTTCGTACATGCGGACAGGACAGAGACGTGGCGAGACGTCCACTGGCAGGCTGGGGGAGATGGAGGAAGGGACGGTGTTGGAAAACTCGCGGGTGAGTGTTTTTTCTTTAACCACACACGTGAACGTGGCGCAGCGATGCATTTGATTGCTTAGACTGAGCATCTGGGCGCCACTCAGAGACAAATTTTATTGGTGAAAGTTGACAAGGATTGGCCAAAATTGCAGGACAATCGTGGTGATTGGACAAAATTGGTAGGTCACGCAATAGTTGTGCTGATTGGCTGATTTCACATGAATTGACGAGATCCCAACATCACATCATTTAACACCAACATCACGAAATCCTGGAGGGACTGATTATCCATCATAGTATCAATATGTGTCGATGGCTATCGTGGTAACGCATGGAGGAGGGAACCAGCGGTTACAGGGTGTTTCAAATGGAGGAATTTTGTGAAGGCAGTTAACTGATATTCCCTGAGAACAGAGCACCACCCCCCATCATGTGCTCATTCTACCGGGGCACCATTGAGAGCATCCTCACCAGCTGCATCACAGTGTGGTTCAGAAGCTGCATCGCCTCCTGCTGGAAGACACTACAATGCACAGAGAAAGCAGCCAGCAAGATCATCGGTGCCCCTCTGCCCCCCCCTCTTGGACATCTACCTCACCCATCAAACCCGCATAGCCATCAACATTGCAGGCAACACCTCCCACCGCTTTTCAGCCCCCTGCCCTCAGGAAAAACGTACTGGAGCCTCTGGGCCCGCTCCACAAGACTGCTAAACAGCTTTGTTCATCAGGCCATCAGGACCCTGAATTCTGGCACACACACCCCCCCCCCGACCATAACACACTCACCCGCACAATAACTACCTCAGCTGTTTGCACAGAAAGACTGACACACCAACAGTAATACATCTGCTGCTGTATGTCTCTGCACTTTACTGCAACCATTTGCACAAATGCCATACCTGCTTGTGTGTTATTGCAATACTGTTCATGTGCAGACCTGTCACTGTCTGCACCTACACTACCGCATCAAACTTGCAAATACGAGTATTACGGTTCTACTTTTTCTGTATATAGGATTGCTGGGTTTTATCGTTTATCTTTATTTCCACTATGAGAGGTCTGGGTCTATCTTTTGTCACTATTTGCACTACGGGTAGCATTACTGTTGTCGTTTTTCTAGCCTTATCCCTTTTGTTTCTTATATTGCACCACTGAAGAGAGAGAGACGCCATTTCAATTCTCCTGTATGTCCTGTACGTATAGTAGTATTGACAAATAAACTCTTGAATCTTGAATACAGTTGAAGTACACTGTGGATCGGAACATAGCTCATTTTTCAGTGTGACCCCTTTCACGTAAATGCTCTTCTTCACCCCGTCACGGACCACAATCACGCATACAACGTACAACATCGCCCCCTAGAGTAGAGTCACAGAATCTGGGACAGCAGAAAATTCTTTAACACCTATCCAATTCCGGGGCTGTTATTAATAAAGGTTAGCCAAACACCTCAAGCAAAATCTACAAAAAGAAGACAGTAGGGTGTGGGCCTTCAGTATTCTAGGGTAGACCTACAGTATAATCCCGATGTTACTTCGGCTCTCCAAATCAGTTTAGCTTAGCATTCTCTTCAGCCACCACGGTAAGCTTTGTTTCCATGGCCTGCAGGTCTTCGGTAGACGGTGGAATATTGTCCACCTTCGCTTCGAATCTGGAAACCGACCCGTTAAACTCATACTGTAGGTTAAACTCCGTCAGCAGAGATGTGCGGTGTTCTGCGAGCCTAGCTGCTAGCGTGGCCATGACGGAGCTGCCGGTCGCATCGTCTTTCTTTTGTTCTTCTAGTTTAACATTTTTGGACGTTTACAGCGCGGAACGAAGGTTCTCCAGTTCGACAGTGTAAACAAGGCTGGTTGTTGCAAATTGGTAGAACTAACTGGACAGATGAAAAGGTAATGGAGTGGGAGAAAAAGACGCAACGACATCTTTAAATTAAAAAAAAAAATCACTATTTTGTATTTAATTTATACTGAATACCCAGCCATTCCCCCGCTCAGGTTGGACCATCCCCACGTAAATGTAAGAATCCAAGTCCTCATTCAGATCATTATAGTCCCACATACCTGCTGTGTGGATTTTTACCTGGGGTCAGCAGCAGTGACGAAGAAAAGGCTTTAGAAAGCAGAGACGGAACCAGAACCTTCTCCGGGTCAGCAGCAGCAGCGGCTTCGTTGTCTTCTTCTTCTATTGCTTTTTGGAGGTTGGCAAACAGCTTATAGGTCCATTATCGCCACCTTCTGGAATGGAGTGTGATTCAGAATGGCATTACCCTCCTTCCATCTTCTTCCGCTTAATCCTTTTCGGGTCGCGGGGGGGCTGGAGCCTATCCCAGCATCTTTTGGGCGAGAGGCAGGGTCCACCCTGGACAGATCGCCAGTCCATCGCAGAGCCAACACAGAGAGACAGACAACCATTCACTCTCACAGTCACACCTAAGGACAATTTAGAATCCCCAGTTTTTGACCAGTCCGGTGGCGACAGCTACCTGAGTCTGACCTGGTTAAGATGGTGCCCCAACGAGCTGTGACGTCAGAGCAGAAAATGGGCATCTACGCAGCCCGTCTCCTGTCATGAAGAAACGGAGACGCTCTGGAAGTGGGCCGCAGGACGGACACTCCGGGATGGGGGGGCATCGGGAGACCCGGGTTTAGTGTGTGTGTGAGTGCTTACGATGTGTCTGATTATGTGCACTTATTGTATAGGTGTGTTATGGTTGTGGTTGCTGTGTTCAGTATATGTTCAGACTGTATTCACATGTTAAAGTTGTAATGGAATGGGGATGAAAAGAACCATGTGGATAATGTGAAACAGGTATGTTGGTTCTGATGGACATTTATCCTATTTGCTGTACAACTTAATGGTGTGAGATGTAAATATTTAGTTTGTTTTGGAGTGTTAAAAAAAAGGAAAAGGCATATGTAGGATTGTTTTATTAGGATTTAACCTGTTTGTGTTGCCACCTCTTTATGATAAGTAACAACTTACCTTGATTTTTGTAATATGTTGTTAATATTTCCAGCACTTGATGCTGTGATTTTATTTTCCCTGTCTGTGGTGTGGGCCTGATGGCCGTTTACGTTCTTGAAAGTGAAAAGGAATGTCTGCCACTGTAACGGGGTGATTATAGGATTTGATGCGCAAGACCACCATTGTGTGATTGTTTGGAGAGTGTGAGGTGCAGTAGTGCCTGGGTGTGAATGGGTATGTGTTAATTGCCCTATATTGCGAAGCCTGTTTTGAGGGGAGTTCTCTGTGTAATTACGTGTATCCTGTGAGTTTATGGGGTTGGGTACCACTATTATGGATGTCTGTGACTGTTATTTGTATGTAGCTTTAATGGGATTAATTTAGTTTGGTGTGTGGCCTGTTTTCTTTTCTAGGACTGTTTATTTACATAGCAGAGAACTCCACTGGGCCAGTACAGGATGTGAATGAGTAGGCCTATACCCTCTTATATTAGTGTGTGAATCAAGTGAAAATTATTTGGTTGGGTTAATTGGTGTGCTTGTGTTTTTTTTCAAAGGGGGGGGTGAATGTACGATCGTTATCAAATCAGCCTTTATTGTCATATTGCTGTACATACAACTGTAGTGCAGGCAAGATGAAATAATATATATAATATTAGTATGGCAGTGCCCCAGGCTAGGGAGGGGTGATGCCCCGCCTTTGGGGGGGGTGGCGTCACCTGTGGTATATAAGCCAGGAGCGGGAGACATATTGTCTCTTCACTGTAACTCCTGCATTCGCGGTTCCCCGTGTGTACATGGTTCTTGTTAATAAACCTTATAAAACGTCACCTTGCCTCCTCATTATTCGGACACAACATAGTTGAACACATATTTATGCACTGTCCAAAATATCAGTTAGCCTGGTCAGCATTTTTTTTCTACTCTTTATTTAATATGGACATAACAAATTACATTAGTACAATCACAAAGAGAGACCAGATGTTAAACATAAAGCCTCTAAATTGAATGATTTGGCCTCTGTTCCTCCTCATAATTTAAAAATTAAATGTGGTTTATTAAATATTAGGTCTCTAACTCCCAAGTCTCTGTTAGTCCATGATCTGTTAATTGATCATCAGATTGATTTAATTTCCCTTACAGAGACTTGGTTAGGGCAAGAGGATTATGTTGGTTTAAATGAATCAACTCCCTCTGGTTATTTAAACTGTCAAAATCCCAGAAGTTCTGGTCGTGGAGGAGGAGTAGCAACAATTTACCATTCCAAATTACTAGTTAATGTAAAGCAAAAAACATGTTATAATTCCTTTGAGGGCCTGGTCCTCAGTATTGGGCACTTTAGCAATTTTAGGTTAAACCCAATTTTATTTGCCATAGTTTATCGTCCCCCATCAACCTACTCAGAATTTTTATCCGAATTTGTTGATTTCTTAGCTGATTTAGTGCTGAAATCTGATAGAATAATTATAGTAGGGGACTTTAATATACATGTGGATGTAGATAGTGACTGCCTTAATGTGGCATTTAATTCAATATTAGACTCGATTGGGTTTTCTCAGAAAGTAGGAAATTCTACTCATTACCTCCACCATACATTGGACCTTGTTCTGACATATGGCATAGAAATAGAAAATCTTGTAGTGTCTCCTCATAACCCTGTACTGTCAGACCATTGTCTGTTAACCTTTGATTTTACCATTTCTGACTATTTGGCTCCTAAAGAAAAATATTATTACAGTAGATGCCTCTCAGATGATGCTGTTTCCAAATTTATGCAGATTGTTTCCTCTATGCCATGTGTCAACACAACGGAAATAAGCTATAGACAGCTTGCTCCTTCTGTAATTGATAACATGGTGGATAGTGTTTCAGCTTCTCTGCATCAGGCTCTAGACTTGGTGGCCCCCTTAAAAAAGAAAAAGTCTAATCAGAGATTTCTAACTCCTTGGTTCAACACAGAAACTCGTAGCTTAAAACAGAAGACTCGTCAATTAGAAAGAAAATGGCGCTCTACTAATTTAGATGAAATCTATTTAGCTTGGAGAAATCATCTTTTAATTTATAAAAAATCTCTTAGAAAAGCTAGAACAAGTTATTACTCTGCATTAATAGAAGAGAACAAGAATAATCCCAGGTTTCTTTTCAGTACTGTAGCCAGGTTGACAAAGAGTCAGGACTCTGTCAATCCTAGCATTCCCTTAGAGCTTACTAGTCAGGACTTTATGAACTTTTTCAATAATAAAATTTCATCCATCAGAGATAAAATCAATCAGATTCTTCCCACAGTTAACTTAAATACTGTAACTACTACAACTCCTTCTTTTGATGTCTGTCTTGATGAGTTTACTCCAATCGACCTTTTAGAGTTAGACAAAATAGTTTCCTCATCCAAACCTTCAACTTGTCTTTTAGACCCTATTCCTACTAGGTTATTTAAAGAAGTCTTCCCACTTATTGGTAGCTTTATTCTTCATATAATCAATTCTTCATTAACTTTAGGCCATGTACCGCAGGCTTTTAAAACAGCTGTAATTAAACCCTTACTCAAAAAGCCAACGCTAGATCCAGGAGCTTTAGCTAACTATAGACCAATCTCTAATCTCCCTTTCATTTCAAAAATCTTAGAAAGAGTTGTTGCTACGCAATTATTCGACCACCTGCAGGGAAATGGTTTACTTGAAGAGTTTCAATCTGGGTTTAGAATCCATCATAGTACTGAAACAGCCTTAGCGAAGGTCACTAACGACCTCCTCATTGCATCTGATAATGGACTAGTTTCTGTACTTGTCCTTTTAGACCTTAGTGCAGCTTTTGATACTATCGATCATAATATTCTACTTGATAGATTAGAACACTATGTTGGACTTAATGGAACTTCGTTGCAGTGGTTTAGATCTTATTTATCTGATAGGTTCCAGTTTGTTCATGTAAATAATGAGTTTTCTTTCAACTCAAAGCTTAGTCATGGAGTTCCACAGGGATCTGTGCTAGGCCCTACTCTTTTTAGTTTATATATGCTTCCGTTAGGCAACATTATTAGAAAGCACTGTATACATTTTCATTGTTATGCAGATGACACACAATTATACCTGTCAATGAAGCCAGATGATAGTAATCAATTAGCCAAGTTAGAAGCCTGTCTTAAGGAAATCAAAGCTTGGATGACTTGTAATTTCCTGCTATTAAATTCAGATAAGACTGAAGTCATTCTTGTTGGTCCAAAAAACCTTAGAAATTCCTTTCCAAATCAAACTTTCAGTTTGGATGCAGTTACTCTTTCTCTTAATAGCTCTGTGAGGAACCTTGGAGTTATTTTTGATCAGGATTTGTCCTTCAATTCACATATTAAATTTGTTTCTAAGACTGCCTTTTATCATTTGCGTAATATTGCCAAGATTAGGAGCATCTTGTCTCAGAGTGATGCTGAGAAACTGATCCACGCTTTTGTTAGCTCGAGATTAGATTATTGTAATTCTTTATTATCAGGTTGTCCTAAAACATCTTTAAAAAGTCTTCAGCTGATCCAAAATGCTGCAGCAAGAGTTTTAACAGGTACTAGAAAGAGAGATCATATCTCTCCGGTTCTGGCCTCCCTTCATTGGCTTCCCATAGAGCTTAGAATTAAGTTTAAAATCCTTCTTCTTACTTACAAAGCTCTAAACAATCAGGCTCCTTTTTATTTAAAAGATCTGATACTACCGTATTATCCTAACAGAGCACTACGCTCCCAAAATGCAGGACTACTTGTAATACCTAGAATCTCCAAAAGTACAATGGGAGGCAGAGCCTTCAGTTATCAAGCTCCTCTCCTGTGGAATCAGCTGCCAATCTGGATTCGGGAGTCAGACTCGATCTCTGTTTTTAAGATTAGGGTTAAAACCTACCTTTTTGATATAGCCTACAATTAGGGAGGGATCATGTGTTTCTGAACTCTCCCTTAGCTATGCTGCTAATAGGTTTAGTCAGCCGGGGGACCTCCAGTAATGCACTGGGCCTCACTCCTTTCCTCACTCTCTATGAAATATTTTTTTTTTGCTGGTCATTAACATTTGTTTGTTCTCTCCCATAGATTGAGTCCCCATCGTGCTGTTTGCTCTCTACATGTCTGTTCTTTTCATCTTCTCTGTCCCCTCACCCCCCAGCCAGTCGCAGCAGATGACTGCCCCTCCCTGAGCCTGGTTCTGCTGGAGGTTTCTTCCTGTTAAAAGGGAGTTTTTCCTCTCCACCGTCGCCAAGTGCTTGCTCACAGGGGATCACTTGATTGCTGGGGTCTTTCTGCAACTGTGGGGGTTCCCCCCTACAGTTGATAGTGCTATGAGATGACTGTTGTTGTGAAATGGCGCTATATAAATAAAGTTGAATTGAATTGAATTGAATTGAATAGGTGTATATAGCACAAGTGCTAATTCTCAACACCAGTCCATAGGTGGCTTATATAGGTCATAAGTTAGCCTATGCATACAAAATTTATAAGCTAATTAAAATTACAACTACATTACAAATTATAAATAGAGCAAGAGATCCATGATCACAACAAACATAATAATTCAGACTAGATATGTACACGTTGCTGGTGGGATTTTAGCCAATCTTTAACGCCTCTGTGGAAGAGGTTGGCATTTGTCTCCAATTTTAAGTGAGCTGGCAGAGAGTTCCATAAGTTTGCCCCTTTTATGGAGAAAGCAGTCTGACCAAATGAAGTTCTAGACATGGTGACAATGCAGTCACCGTTGATGGAAGCTCGTGTGCTTGCTCTGCTAGAGCTCGAGCGTCTAGCCACCAAACCAGAAAAAGGAGGTGCAACAAGATTGTATAGACATTTTAAAACCAGTCTAATATTACAGAAGATAATAAAATTTTCAAAAGTAAAAACACTGTGCTTGACTAAAATACCACAGCGATGCCACCGCATTGGTTTGTGGTCCAAGATTTTTATAGCCTGTTTATATATTGCAGTTATGGGTTTTAGTGTAATTTGAGATGTTTGTGACCAAGATGTGATACAGTATGACAGATGTGAAAGAATCATCGCGTGCATATATGTATGAGCAGTTCTGAATGACAAATCCCTTCTAATGAGACGGAAGCAATTTAAATTGGGTTTGACCTTCTTGCAAATGTAATGCACCTGCTTGTCGAATCGCAGGTTCCTGTCTAGAATGATCCCTAAATACTTTACCTCATTCACTTCAGTAAGCACCTCATTTCCAATTTTAACATCAAAAACATCATTCATGGGCCTGTTTCTAATAGAGATACACATAGCAACAGGTTTTTTTTTTAACATTCAAGGTTAAATGCAACAACACAAGCCATTTAGAGATGTTCTGTAAAACCTGGGTCAGGTGCTCAGCTGTCAGCATTGGTGGACAATCTGTACAGGAACAAAACACAGCTCAATACTGAAGAGATTTTACAGAGAAATTCAGGGAATGTGGTCTATAAGGCAGTATTTTGGTTCATAAGGACAACTGGTCTAATTTCAAGGATATAGGAGAGTAATGCCATTCTGAATCACACTCCATTCCACAAGGTGGCGGTAATGCACCTATAAGCTGTTTGCCAACTGGCAAAAAAACCCCAAAAAACAATAAAGCTCATTAGCAATGACCAGATGAGGCTTTCTGGAGGACTTGAGGCCTTTCATCAAAATGGCTCATATAGACAGGGCCTCATGTGAAACTGCTTTTTCTCTACTAGGCCATCTAGTGGACAAAATGTATACAACATGCAGATTTTAACGAGTGTTATTGGTTTGTGTATTTTTTTTTTTCATTTCAATAAATGCACTGTCTTTTAAGAAATATCAATGATCATAAGGGAAAAAAGAAATAATAAAACTGAGGTGACTACAGTGACTGTGCTTATGCTACGTATCCATTTTTATTAAGAAATAATAACTTTTCAACAGTCGACTGGTGTGGTGGCCTGGTTGGTAGAGCATCCGCCCCACACCCAGGAGACCTGGGTTCAAATCCTGGCTGGGCCATGCTGAAGACCATATAAAAGTGGAACTTCCTGCTGTCCAGCTTGGTGCTCAGCAATAATGGAATGGAGGAGGGAAATTTGTGACGGTGCCTTGCATGGCAGAGACTCCTCTGATTCTAGATGTGATTAACATTGCAGATAAGGGAAACGTAATTTCATTCTACTGTACATGACTGGCTGTATGGATTGAATGACAAAGTTGGCTTTATACTGTCTTTCCCAGAACATCCATCTGTCCTTATTGTCATGCAGGGCACAATGGTGCCTTAGCATAATGATGCGTAATAATGATCCAAGCTCTTTGAAACACAACAGACACTTCACCTTGCAAATAAAAATAAAATTGCAAGAACGACACAGCTGGGATATGAAACCAGGCTTCCCACTTGTAGAGCAGATGCTTTACTGCTAAGCCATCACCTCAGTTTCAATAAATATCCACTACTTTTGGAAAATACATCAATGGGAAAAATATGCTCAAAATGTTCCCAAATGGGAGAAGTCCATGTTTTTGGTGCTGCCTCCATCTGAAAATTAGTTGTGACAAATCCCTTACACAGTCAAACATCGACAACACAAAACGTGAGGGACAGGGATTTCCATTGTGTATCACTGCTCACTTTATTTCATGTTGTGTGCAAAATCATGAATGGCTTCCTGACCCAGTCACATGGTACGACGTCAACACAAACATCAGCAATACATGCCTTGAAACGCACTTAGCCAAATATTTCCTGGATAAGCTCAGAGCACCCTCGAAGCTCCAGAGCCTACCGTCCCATCACTAGAGCTCATCGCTGGATCATCTGGGTTTGCAGCCACTGTTTATGCCAAGCGCTGTCTCGTTATTATTGTTTCCTTATCCTTACCTTGTGTGTCTCGCTCCTCAGGTTGCTGCCACCCACAGGTGTGTCACCAGAGCTGATCACGCTCGCCTGACCAGGAAGATCAGGATGTCCACCCAGGTCTCTGCCTTCCCCTATCCCCTGGTCCTTGCTGGAGTTCCCTGCTGGACTCCGCTGCTCAAGTTGTAAGTGTGCCTTCCCATATTATTCTCTCTTTGGAGAATCTGTCCCTTATAACCTCTGCTTTCTCCCATAGGCTACTTGTGCTCCAGGGGGCGCCTATCTTGTGGAAATTTAAGTTGGCGTTTTTGTGTTCCGCTTTTCCTTGAGCTTTTGCATTTTTAATTTGTGAGTTTTTGTAATAAAATTGTGAAACTTTTCATTGGAGTCTGAGTGATTGTTCTGGCAGGTCTGCGTTTGAACCTAACCCTGTTCTGAATCATGACAGAATGATCCAGCCAGGGTCAAGGTTCAGTGAGCGCTCAGCCAGACGAACAATCAGCACTCCAAGTTGCATTTCTTTCTGAGCAGCTTCAAACTATCATTCAGCAATTGGCGACTGTTACCAAGCACCTGTGTCGTCTTCCTAGTGCAGCACCTCCTCCTGCACCTGCTGCCTCGGCAGCTGTTGCCATCTGCAGAAACATCTCTGTTCCCACACCTGCCCCCTGTGGGGAGGGGGGAGGTGGGGGGTTGCAGGGGGTTCCTGCTCCACTGCCGGCTGTCACACTATACTCCCCCTCCAGCAGGTGGAGGGGGAGTATAGTGATGATGTGTCCAAAATACATTTCATGACCTTGTTGCTGCGGGGCTGGGTGCTCATGGGCACAGTCCATCTTGAGCAGCCTGGAGAGACCCCTTTATTTGTTTGAGTGATTTGTACAAGAGTTCTCAGGGGCTTTCGACCATTCAGAGAGTGAGGGGGAATATTGTTAGCCCGCTCATGAGGCTTCGGCAGGGGGATCAGTCCATGGCCGATTTCCCTACCAAGTTCCGGGTCATTGCAGCGGACTCCGGCTGGAATGACGTTGCCCTGCGCAGCACGTTCCTCTCGGGTCTGAATTTGCATCTCCGTGACGAGCTGGCTATCTGTGTGTCTCCCTCCTCTCTGGATGAGCTCATTGCACAGGCTGTGGCCCTCAACAACCGGTTTAGGGAGCGAGCGAAGGAGCGGAAGGCAGCTGTCTCTCTGCTCACTTCCTGGCCAACCGCCCCTCCCCTTGGTGCTGCTCCGCTGGCCCCCTCCGAGCTGATGGCACTTGGTAGGTTCCATCTGACTCAGGAGGAGCGTCGGCATCGAGGAAAGGAGGGGGCATGTTTCTATTGCGGGGTCCCAGGTCACGCTGTCTCGAAATGTCCTGTGAGGCCGTCAGTAACCGTGGGGGGTCTGGCAGGAAGGTCCTCACAAAATCCTCCCAATCGTTTTGGACTTTCGGCCCTCATTCAGTTACCGGGGCCAAGTTCAAAACCTCTGCCCTGGTTGATTCGGGGGCAGAGCAAAATTTTATCCAACAGGCCATGGTGCGGAAATTGCAGCTATCTATCAAGAATGTTCTGATACCTTTGTCAGTCTCGACAGTTTCAGGCAATATCATCGTGGCAATTAACGAGCAGACCAAGCCCATTGGATTTTTTTTCTTTTTTCCCCTTTGTTATATTATTCTGTTTCTTTTAATCTTTACTTTTAATCTATCCGAAATAAAGATTCATTCATTCATTCATTCATTTTGGTCACTCTGTCCGGTAATCACCACGAGGTTATTCAGTTTTATGTCCTGTCCCAATCCAACACCACCGTGATCCTGAGGTGTCCGTGGCTCGGCATACATAACCCCATCATTAATTGGAGTCGGAGCTCCATTTCATCCTGGAGCCCTTTCTGCCTCTCTTCATGTCTCCATTTGGCCGCATGCTCACCTTCACTCCCGATCTCCTCCCCTTTGGCTGAGCCGGTGGATCTCAGCTCTGTGCCTGAGATTTATCATGACATAGGGGAGGTCTTTAGCAAATCCAGAGCCCTATCTTTACCACCTCACCAGAGCTACAACTGTGCTTTTGATCTCCTCCCGGGCGTGCTGGCTCTACAGTTTATCTGGGCCACTGAGGGAGGCAATGGAGACCTACGTTAAAGACTCCCTAAGCGCCGGCATAATTCACCCATCATCCACTCCACTCGGCGTGGGGTTCATTTTTGTAGGGAAGATGGATTGGTCTCTGCGGCTGTGGATTGATTACCACGAGCTTAACACGATTACCTGGAAGGATAAGTATCCGCTGCCTCTCATTAATTCAGCGTGTGAGTTACTCCAACGGGCGCTTTTTTTTCACCAAGCTTGACCTCCACAATGCGTATCATCTAGTCCTCATTCGGGAGGGGGACGAGTAGAAGACGGTGTTCAAAACACCTTTTGGCCATTTTGAATATTTGGTCATGCTGTTCGGACTGACCAATGCCCCTGCTGTCTTCCAGCGATAAGTTAACGACACATACAACAACAACAAATAAATGTATTCACACCCGGGCCGCCTTTTCAGAGTCCAGAAGACCTGTCAACCAGCAAGCAGCTCCCGATGTCTCCAAGACATGGAGGGGATCACGTCTTTGTCCACTCCAAAACTGGCTCTTTCCCCCAGACCGTGCACAGTCTCAAAGTTGAAGCCGCCGGAAAGCACCTGTGGTTTTATCTGGGTCACCTGTTCGGAGCGCCAAAATGTTGGATTAAAATTGAATTAAATAAGACTGAGTCAAAAAAATCAATAGGCGGTTTCCAAGTTATGAGCCATTTATTCAAACTCTGGCCAGAGGAGAAACGGGTACATCTGACTGTCCCACAGAGTCACACATGCACCTTTCTCTACCATGAATTCTGAGTCTGGTGTTTTTATAGCTGTAAGGATAGATAAACAAAAGGGGAGAAGTCCTTGAGGGATCTTGGAGATGGAGACATCTCCTGAAGACAGTCTAAGTGTCTAATCTATAGCACATTCCTGGTCACAGAAACTTAGCAGGGCAGGTCAATAAAACAAGAGCTTATCTTAGGTCATTATTTACGTCTTTGCTGATTGATCCTTCACAGGCATTCACACGCACATCCATTCTGCACTCAAGACTCTGGGACATGAAATTCACATAGACAAATGATGGCTCATACAACGCACCAAATATACATCAGACGTAATATATGAAAGAACAATACAGAGATGAAATAATAAAGAAGAACATGAAATTATCCTTTCACATGTGACACGCATACAATCGGCGCATATTTAATAAGTTAGACCGTTGTCTGCAGCACTGCTCTTTCTTCCTCCAATGAACAAAGAAGGGCTGCCAGTTCCAGCTCCAGCTCACACGAGGGCATCCTTTCCACAGAACTTTGTGTCACTTCTGGTCCCCAAATCCGGAAATTTGGTATACACTTCCAGTACACAGATGAATCGGTGGCCATATTGCCTCTGCATTCAGGTACTCTTGTCGAAGAGGCAAAAAGTATCAATATTGGTATCGAAGAAAAAAATCCCATAAATTAGTGGCATCATATCGAAAGGAAAAATGCTGGTATGGCCTATCCCTTCAATGAATGACTATTACCCCTTGTGGACTGGTGACGGCATTACAAATTTAATAAATTTGCAATTTTCCCCCTAAACTCATATTTTCTTGTAAATATACTGTTGTGGGCAACATATGTTGGTTACATATGCTCCACAAATATATTGTTGTGTGTTGATTGTATTGTGTGCTGCACGTCTCAAGGAACAAAAGGACTGAGCCTCCGAGACAGCCTCCGGGAAGTAACGGGAGAGTGTGAGGTTTGACCTTTGTTTCAAGGAGATGACCTGGAGAGATTTCCGGACCACCGGAGACTAAGGGACAATGGTGTGAAGATCAGAAGAGTTACATTGTGACTGGGATTAAGTACCATGTGACTGTATGTTTGATTAAACACCATGTGACTGCAGTTTTGATGTCCGGGGTATAAAGGACAGATGTGAGATAATTCATCCTCTTTTTCTGCTTTGAAATTGTTGGAGTATGTGTTTGTGAATAAAGCTGAACCTGAGGAATAACTCAGTCTCATCCTTCCGCACATCCTCCACACTGGTGACCTTACGACGAAGCATGAGCAGAAATAATTCTCCCGAGCGGGGCTCGGCAGAAGCCAGCCTGATGACTGCCGCCACGTTCCAGCTGCCCGACTTCTGGCAGCATAGTCCGCGCTCCTGGTTTAGCGCGGTCGAGGCGCAGTTCAACCTCCGGAGAATCTCAAGAGACGACACGAAATTCTACAATGTGGTGGCGAAGCTGGACAGCCACACAGTCCAGAGGGTGGAGGATCTGGTCAATCACCCACCGGACAGCAACAACTACAGCACATTGAAGGATGCGCTTATCAGCCATTTCACCCCCTCGGTGCAACAGCGAGCAGAGGGGATCCTAGCGTTGACAGGGTCGGAGAACGACAGACCCGTAGACCTGATGGTGAAAATGCTGAGGCTGAGAGACTCCGAGGATTGCGATTTTATCTTCGCCCACCTTTTCCTCCGGACCCTGCCACCAGCGGTGAGAGTTACCCTGGCAGACTCACCTCGGTTGGCCCGGCGAGACTACCATGGGCTGAGCAAGGAGGCGCAACGACTCGTCGACGCCCACAAACGGAGTGCGGTTTCGGCCGCGGCAGCAGAGCTAGGAGCAACGTCCGGAGACAGCATGGGGCCAGTGGTTGCAGCACCAGACTCACCGGCGACGGCAGCAGTAAGGACCAAGCGACACGGAGCGGACGACGTCCTTTGCTTCTATCATCGCCGCTTTGCAGAGAGGGCACACAAGTGCCTCCCACCGTGCCACTTCAAGCGTTCGGGAAACACCAAGACCGGGGGCCGTTAGCGGCTGCGACCCTCGGGGAGGAGAACAAGCTGCTCTACCTGATGGATGCACACTCGGGGAGGCATTTCCTCGTGGACACAGGCTCCCAGCTGAGTTTCATCACGCCTTCCTACGTGGACCAGCTGACGCCGTCTAAGGGTCCCCGGGTGTCAGCAGCGAACGGCTCAGCGATTAAGACCTTCGGTGAGAGGACTCTGCTTCTGACTTTGCAGGGCCGTGCATTTGAGTGGACTTTTGTTATAGCGGCAGTCAATTTCAACATGTTAGGGGCTGATTTTTTGTGCTCACATGGTTTATTGGTTGATCTTGCTAACAGACGTCTGGTTAATGCACTGTCATTTCACTCTATTCCCTGCACAGCTCGAGTGGCGCCGCCAACTGCACAAGCCAACGTCACAGCTGCGGGTGGTAAGTTCCACACACTCCTCACTCAGTTCCCAGCACTCACAGTCCCAACGTTTTCGGCGACAGTGGCTAAACTAACTAACTAACTAACTAACTAACTAACTAACCTGCACTTATATAGCGCTTTTCTAGTCACAAAGACCACTCAAAGCGCTTTCATTAATACTAACCCTCTATTCTAAGGGCCTATAGGAAACAGATATCTAGGGACAATTTAGAACAGCCAATTAACCTAACATGCATGTCTTTGGCATGTGGGAGGAAACCGGAGAAATCCTGGAGTAAACCCACGCAACACGGGGAGAACATGCAAACTCCACACAGATCACTGTTGGTCGGGGGCTGGGATCGAACCCACGATCCCACGATCCCCACAATCCCCCGGCCAAGGGTAAACTGTGCTGCCGCAGTGCTAACCACTGCGCCACCGTGCAGCCCGACATCAGAAAGAATCAGAATCAGAAACAACTTTATTGCCAAGTATATTTACAAGTAAACACACAAGGAATTTGACTTGACATTGGGCGCGCACATTAGGCGCATCCAATGACACGGCAGCCATAGAGGCGCCTGTCTGCAGTGGGGGTAAAGGGGGGAGGGGGGGGGGAAACACAATAGGCAGAGAGAAAAAACATAGTTATCAGAATCACGCTCGTATAAGCTCATATAAGCTTATGAGCCAAATTTTGATTACACAGAAAAAACCCTCTATGCACATTAGCAGACGATAGATACAATCACACAGCAGAGGGAGGGAGAGCAGTGTGTGTATATTTGCATGTCATTGTGTAGTGTGAGTGTAACAGTTGTTAGTGAGCAGCAGAGGGCGCCTCCAGGCAGTGGATAGATGTTATAATCATGTGACTTATAAACAAGTCAGAGATCAGAGTCTGTCTCTCTTTTCCTCTTCCTTGCAGAAGGCACATGGGCAATGTCCTCGAGAGACCAATCCGCTGACGACAACAACTGATTGTTGATGTATGGGTAGACATAAGCCACTTCCCAGCGTTATCTTCATCGAGGAGGAATGTAAACAAAGGCGCCAAAACACAAGGTCAAATCTGCACAGTGCACTCAGAGAATAAAAAATTTCTCTCTCTTCGATTCTGTGCTTCAATTTCATACAGGCTTGAATCATACTTTAGATCATTCTCTGGAGAGCACTCAGCGATCCACAGATGTTATCCACCTACCGAAACATAGGTAAAACATGTCCAGAGAGTTCGTTCTCTCTTCAATGCATGCCAGATAGTAAATTCCATGTTAATCCTGCCGCTGACAGTCAGTGCTCCCCCCAGCTGGACGAATTGTTGAATTTGTTAAGGGAGCTACGCCGGGGTCCGCATTTGATTAGCTCACCCAGATAATTTCGATACACTAGGAAAACTCCAGGGGCCAAACAGAAGATCCTGTGATCAGTTCAATCTCAGTTGAATCTCAGTCGAATCACACAGACACATGAATTCCAATACCATGAGTCTCCCTTGGGTTCCCCCTGACCCGATCTTCTACTTTTTAAAGTGGTGACAATCGCATATAAGTCGCTTCCAGATCCATAATTTCCATTTGGATTAAGATTCAGCCAGGAGAAGAGTGACATTGCAAGCTGGGATCAGAAGGGAGAGGATTAGGAGGGAGAGGGAAGAAAAGCGTCTGCTCTCTCTCAGAAGCGGAAGTGAAGAGACATGGGGTGGAGCATGGGGTGGAGCATTATATCATTACCACCGGCCCGCCCATTTTTGCAAAAGCTCGGCACCTGGACTCAGCTAAACTGACCATAGCGCGCGAGGAGTTTGTCAACCTTGAAAAACTGGGCATCATCAGGCGTTCGAAAAGCCCCTGGGCTTCACCACTGCACATGGTCCCAAAGGCTGATGGCTCGTGGTGACCTTGCGGTGATTTCCGCAGGTTGAATAACGCCACAGCACACGACTGCTACCCAATTCCACATATCCAAGATTTTTCGGTGCATTTGGTGGGGGCGCGCATTTTTTCTAAAATAGATTTAGTACGCGGTTACCATCAGGTTCCAGTGCGCGCTGAGGACATACCCAAAACAGCGGTAATAACTCCTTTCGGGCTTTTTGAGTT
Organism: Pholidichthys leucotaenia; assembly: GCA_020510985.1. Lineage (NCBI taxonomy): Eukaryota > Metazoa > Chordata > Actinopteri > Cichliformes > Pholidichthyidae > Pholidichthys > Pholidichthys leucotaenia. Next base: position 126,057,063 of record CM035841.1, read on the forward strand.
TTTGCGCATGCCTTTTGGACTCAAGGGAGCGGCGCAGACGTTCCAACGCATGATGGACGTGGTCCTGCGCGACCTCCCTTTCGTGTTCGTCTATTTGGACTACATTTTGGTAGCCAGCACGTCCGAAGACGAACACGAAAGCCACCTCACAGCAGTTTTCCAGAGGTTGGCAGAGCACGGGTTAATAGTTAACCCAGCGAAGTGTCAGTTTGGGGTGGCGCACATTGATTTTTTGGGGCATCGCGTTTCGCCAGAGGGAGCGGTCCCTCTGCCCGATAAAGTGCGCGCAATAACAAATTTTCCCCAACCTCAAACGGTCAAAGTGTTACAGGAGTTTTTGGGAATGGTTAATTTTTATAACCGTTTCCTCCCCAGCGCAGCGAGGCTCATGCAACCATTGTACGCTGCACTAAAAAAACAAAAACCCACGAATAAAATCGAATGGTCTCCTGAGCGGGAGCGCGCATTCTCTCAAGTCAAATCAGTCCTCACAAACGCTGCTTTGTTGGCACACCCAGTTCCAACGGCCCGCATGGCGCTCACCACTGACGCGTCCGATTTAGCCGTCGGGGCGGTCGTTGAACAGTATGTAGCTGGGGCCTGGCAACCGCTCGCGTTTTTCAGCAAAACCTTGCGCGAAAGCGAGCGAAAATACAGCGCGTTCGACAGGGAGCTGTTGGCTCTGCACTTGGCCATCCGCCACTTCCAGTTCTGGCTGGAAGGGCGCCATTTCACCGTGTTAGTGGACCACAAACCGCTGACTTTCGCGATGGCCAAGATTTCAGAACCTTGGTCGGGCCGGCAGCAGAGACAGCTGGCCGCAATATCAGAGTTTACCACCGATATCCAGCATGTGGCAGGCAAATATAATGTGGTGGCAGACTGCCTCTCACGTGCTGTGGCGGCTCCGGGCCCCGTGGGGGCAGACTCTGCAGCCATGGCCGCGGGCCAGGGTAGCGACGCGGAAGCGCACGCAGCCCCGGTCCGCGTAGGGTTAGATTATGCAGCCATGTCCACGGAGCAGGTTAGCGATGCGGACGTGCGCGCGCTCCAGTCTGGACCAACAGGGTTAAGGCTGGAGTACAGGGTGCTGCATGATGGTATGCCCCCCTAATCTGTGATATTTCCACTGGACGGCCGCGTCCGGTGGTACCAGCTGCGTGGCGCCGTCGCGTTTTCGACTCGATCCATTCTCTGGCGCGCCCGGGGGTGTGCGCATCAGTCAAAATGGTAGGAGAGAAATTTGTATGGCCGGGGTTGCGCAAACAGGTCAAAGAATGGGCGACAGCCTGCGTAGCTTGTCAGCGAGCCAAAATACACAAACACACTAGAGCTCCTTTGGAGCCTTTTCACATCCCAGCTAAGAGCTTTGATTATGTGCATGTCAACCTGGTAGGCCCCCTCCCGTCGTCACAGGGGTGCACACACCTTTTGACAATGGTGGACCGCACTACACGTTGGCCGGAAGTGGTCCCACTGGCATCAACCACAGCCGAGGAGGTGGCGCGCGCGTTTTTAACAGCGTGGGTAGTGCATTCTGGAGTTCCGTCGGACATAACGTCCGACAGAGGTCCTCAGTTTGTGTCTGAGCTCTGGTCAGCGATGGCCCGCAGCCTGGAGGTAACGATCCACCGCACTACCGCGTACAACCCCCAGGCTAATGGTTTATGTGATGTATGGGAGTTGTATGAGTTGTATGAGTTGTATGAGTTGCATTTGCATATGCCACCCCATTGGTGGGCGCTGTATCCTGTGGCATCGCCAATAGTATAAGAGTGTGCTCATTGAACTGAACTTAAACGTGTATGTGTGCGTATGCCTGAGTAAACGAGCAAGCTGATGACCTGCAGCCATGTGTGTCTTGGTGTTTGTTCCTCCGAGTGGTAATCTAAAGTAGAAACCCACGGACATAACATCATTGGCGACGAAGATAACTTTAGGTTTCCAAGTCTCGCCGCAGTATTGATTGCGAGTGACGGAGGAAGAGGAACGTTTGTCCTGGTGGGAGTTTGGCTGGGCGCGGCACGCCAGGTGACAGGACGCCGGGTGACAGTGCGCCAGGTGACAGGACGCCGGGTGACAGGACGCCAGGTGACAAGATTGCTAAACGCTAGCTAACTGCACGCCATGGCTGGATTTAATGGGCACATTAACCCATTCGACGAGTCGGTGGAGCAGTGGACAACCTACGTTGAGAGGTTTGAGTTTTTTGTAACGGCAAATGGTATTGCAGAGGAGAAAAAGCTTGCTGTTTTCTTAAGTGTAATTGGTGCGTCAACATATGGACTTTTACGTAGTCTCGTAGCTCCAGATAAGCCAGGGGCTAAGACATATGCTCAACTCATGGAAGTTTTGAAAGACCATTTTTCTCCAAAGCCAATTGTGATTGCTGAAAGATTTCGCTTTTATAAACGGAACCAACAAGAGGGAGAAACTGTGACGCAATACATAGCAGTCATTAAAAAGCTTTCTGAACACTGCGAGTTTGGTATGCACCTGCAGGATGCATTGAGGGATAGGCTCGTTTGTGAACTGAATATAGAAGCTATCCAGAAAAAATTGCTGACGGAGGAGAAGCTTACTTTTTCCAAAGCAGTGGAACTAGCCGTGTCAATGGAGACAGTAGCTCGCGAGACACATCAGCTGAGCAACGCGCTGAAAGTGCATGTACTGTCACCACACGACAAACAACACACGAAATGTTCGCGCCGTGGAAAAATGAACCACAAAGAGAGCAATTGTTTTTATAAGGAGCAAAAATGCCACAAATGTGGTAAGAGAGGACACATCTCGAAAATGTGCAGGAACAAAGAGACTGTAAATAAGGAGAAACCAGCGGAGTATAAAGCTAAAAAGAAAAAAAGGTGCACCAATTGGATGTAAAAGAAATATCTAGTGATGGTAGCACTACAGACACTGAAGTGAGCCTGCATATGGTGTCTCAGCAGAGTAATTTGTCATACATGTGTGTTAAACCAAAAATTGAAGGTAAAAGGATTATCATGGAATTAGATACCGGTGCTGCCGTTTCTCTGATTTCAAGAAAACTGTATGATGCACACTTTAAGGACTTGCCCTTGCGCCAAACCCATATAATGCTGAAAACATACACGGGTGAGGTGATTCCAGCAGAGGGTGTCATCACCGTTTCAGTGAGGATGAACAAGCAGAGGGCTAGACTACCACTGTATGTGGTTCGGGGAAGTTCACCCCCACTTTTTGGTCGGGAGTGGCTGCGGAGGATTCGAATTGACTGGCGAGAAATAAAGACGGTCCGGGAGGAGACGCTAGAGGGTGTGCTACAAAGACATGCAGAGGTCTTTAAAAAAGAATTAGGCACTCTGAAAGGCATGGAAGTAGCCATAGTGCTGAAGCCGGATCATGTGCCATGGTTCTGTCAAGCGAGAGTCGTTCCCTATGCCCTTAGGCCAAAAGTGGAGGCTGAAATTGACCGATTGTGTGAGCAGGGCATTATATCCCCTGTCAAATTCAGTGAATGGGCAACACCCATTGTGCCCGTTGTGAAAAAGAACGGAGATGTTAGGATATGTGGGGATTTTAAAGTCACAGTTAATCCTGCCCTGTGTGTGGAGAAATACCCAATTCCACGTGTTGAAGATCTATTCGCATCACTTTCGGGGGGGCAACATTTTAGTAAACTGGACTTATCTCATGCCTATTTGCAAATGGTGATAGAGGGAAATTCCAGAAAATATCTCACAGTAACCACATCCAAGGGTCTGTTTTGTTACAACAGGCTGGTATTTGGAATTACCTCAGCACCAGCGATATTCCAGCGTGCCATGGACCAAGTCCTCCAGGGTCTGCCGAACGTTCACTGTTACCTGGACGATATATTGGTCAGTGGACAAGATCGTGTGCAGCATCTGAAAAATCTGGATGCAGTCCTAGGGCGCTTGGAAGAATTCGGTTTGCGAGTACGGAAGGAAAAATGTGAATTTTTCAAGGATTCACTGGAATATCTGGGTCACGTCATTGATGCCCAGGATCTACACAAGGCACCAGAGAAAGTCAGGGCAATTGTGGAGGCTCCTGCACCTACAGACGTGAGTCAGTTACGTTCTTTCTTGGGGCTAATTAATTATTACAGCAGATTTATCCCCAACTTGTCAGCTATCCTAAGCCCACTGAATACTCTGCTGTGCAAAGGAAAACAATGGCAATGGACATCTGAATGTGCTGCATCTTTCAAAGAGGCAAAAGAGCAGTTACTCTCTCAAAGCGTGTTAACCCATTATGATCCACAACTTCCCATTCGGCTGGCGTGTGATGCATCACCTTATGGTGTAGGTAGTGTCATCTCACATATTTTCCCGAATGGACAAGAGAGGCCCATAGCTTTTGCATCAAGGACTCTGAATAAGGCAGAACGCAATTATGCCCACATTGAGCGCGAAGCTCTTGGCATTATATTTGGAGTTCGTAAATTCCATCATTATCTGTATGGCAAGCAGTTTACACTCCTTACAGATCATCGCCCATTGACCACTATTCTGAGTCCGTGCAAAGCCACACCATCTATGGCTGCTGCTAGAATGCAGCGGTGGGCTCTCCTGTTAGCTGCCCATAATTACACCATACAGTACCGAGAGGCAGCTCGTCATGGAAATGCGGATGGGCTTTCACGCCTTCCATTACCAACATTATCAAGAGAGAGAATCAGTACTGTGGACAGTTTTCACATTAAACACCTAGAAGCCTTACCTGTGAACTGTCAAGAAATCTGCCGAGAGAGCAGGGGTGATCCTGTCCTTGCTCAGGTCCTGGAGATGGTCTCCACAGGTCGCTTTCCGAGGGTCCAGGATGTGGCCAGCACATTGGCGCCATTCATCAGCCGGAGGGATGAGTTGACACTCCAGCAAGGTTGCCTTATGTGGGGTGTGCGCGTTGTCATTCCCTCAAAATTGAGATCACGACTGCTGTCGGAACTGCATACTGGACACCCAGGTGTTGTCAAAATGAAAGCTGTCGCCCGCAGTTACATGTGGTAGCCCGGAACTGACGCTCAAATTGAACAGGTCTCAAAAACATGCCAGTCCTGTCAATTTACACAGAAAGCACCGGGACCAGCACCACTCCACCCATGAACCTGGCCTGGATCCCCGTGGCAGAGAATTCATGTTGACTTTGCTGGGCTGTTCCAAGGCCAAATGTTTATGGTGGTTGTAGACGCCCATTCAAAATGGCCTGAGGTACACCTTATGAGTTCCACTACAACGGCTAATACCATCCAGGTGCTCCGAGGGTTATTTAGTCGCTATGGGCTCCCTGAGGTGTTAGTGAGCGATAATGGTCCTCAGTTTACCTCACACGAGTTTGACACTTTTATGAAAGGCAATGGAGTAAAGCACATTCGCTCTGCACCATTCCATCCATCAACAAATGGTCTTGCAGAACGTTTTGTACAGACATTCAAGCAGTCACTGAAGCGTTCCACTGGAACCACTTCCATACAACACCGACTGGACGCCTTTCTACTCACGTACCGTAATACTCCACACTCTACAATGAAGGAGTCCCCGTCTATGCTTTTCATGCATCGCAAGCTGCGATCTCGATTGGATTTGTGAAGCCTAGCGTGACATCAGAGGTAGAGAAAGCACAAGAGGCACAGTGTGCGTATCGAGGAATGCATGCAAAAGCCAGAGCGTTCAAGGTGGGAGACCCAGTTCTTGTTTGGGATTACGGGAGAGGAGAGAAGAAGTGGATACCAGGGGTTGTTTCAGCTGAGACTGGCCCTGTATCCTACACCATCGACATCGGCGCATCGCAGCACTGGAGGCGACACGCGGACCAGATGCTGGCCAGGGTTGCTGAATTGGATACCTCTACAGACGACGGCGGAGCTGCATCGTCGTGCATCTCAGCAGACCTGCCTGTGCTGGAAAAGACTGTTCCAGAACCAGCTACTCCGGTTCCTGTGAGTGACCCCTCACCATTACCCCAGGTAACCTCAGAGGGAAACACCACATCACCTCCAGAGACTGGTAAGAGATATCCTTCTCGTATTACTAGACCACCAGAGCGTTATGCTCCATAAACTTTGTTTAAGATACTTTTAAGAGACATATATTGGACATCTTTGAATAAGAGACCTTTTTTATGTGTTAGATGAGAGAGTCACGTCTCATCAAAAGGGCAGAATAAACCCTTGACTGACTCAGGGGTTTGGGATCGTCTACTCCCAGCCTCAAGGCTAGTGTGTGTTTTTAAAATAATAAAAGTTGTTTGTGTATCTTGGGGGTGGGTACAACATTTAGTGGGGAGGAGATGTGATGTATGGGAGTTGTATGAGTTGTATGAGTTGCATTTGCATATGCCACCCCATTGGTGGGCGCTGTATCCTGTGGCATCGCCAATAGTATAAGAGTGTGCTCATTGAACTGAACTTAAACGTGTATGTGTGCGTATGCCTGAGTAAACGAGCAAGCTGATGACCTGCAGCCGTGTGTGTCTTGGTGTTTGTTCCTCCGAGTGGTAATCTAAAGTAGAAACCCACGGACATAACAGTTTATGCAAACGTTTCCATAGGTCATTGAAAGCAGCCCTCAGAGCGTCGCTTACGGATACAAATTGGGTAGACAGGCTACCATGGGTTTTATTGGGGTTGCGTTCTGCACCTAAGGAGGATTTGCAAGCCTCCCCAGCTGAGTTAGTTTTTGCACAGCCTCTCCGGCTGCCCGGGGAATTTCTCCCGGATAATCCTGCGCCAAATTGCCCCCCCGCTCAACGGCTGCAGAGCGACAAGGGATCAACCACGCTTCCTGGCCCGGTTCATCACAGCTTCCCACGCGTTTTTGTGCCGAAAGCCTTAAAAAATGCGGAGTTTGTTTTTGTCAGACATGATGCCCATCGCCCAAACTTGCGGCCGCTGTACGATGGACCGTTTAGGGTGCTGGAAACAGGAGAGAAGCATTTGTTGCTAGATTTGGGAGACAGAAAGGAGGTAATTAGTATTAACAGACTCAAACCCGCTTTTGTTTTGGCGGATGAAGCTGTGCAGCTGGCGAGGGCCCCCTGTCGCGGCAGACCCCCTGGAAGGCATTCTCCAGAACACCCACAGAGATTGACTAACAGTTCTAATCCACTGGCAACAGTTCCACAGCAGACTGCAGAGGCAGTAAAGCTGGCTTACAGCAAATACGGCAGAAGACTTAGGCCTAGGCAACGGGTGGATTGATATGTAGTAATGTTATTATGTCATGCATTTCTAGTTATGATTGTTCCATTTTAGATGTTTGGGGGGGGGGTCATGTGGGCAACATATGTTGGTTACATATGCTCCACAAATATATTGCTGTGTGTTGATTGTATTGTGTGCTGCATGTCTCAAGGAACAAAAGGACTGAGCCTGAGGCTCTGAGGCTCCTTACTCAGGAGGACTGAGGCTCCTTACTGAGCCTCCGAGAGAGCCAACGGGAAGTAACGGGAGAGTGTGAGGTTTGACCTTTGTTTCAAGGAGATGACCTAGAGAGATTTCCGGACCACCGGAGACTAAGGGACAATGGTGTGAAGATCAGAAGAGTTACATTGTGACTGGGATTAAGTACCATGTGACTGTATGTTTGATTAAACACCATGTGATTGCAGTTTTGATGTCCGGGGTATAAAGGACAGATGTGAGATAATTCATCCTCTTTTTCTGCTTTGAAATTGTTGGAGTATGTGTTTGTGAATAAAGCTGAACCTGAGGAATAACTCAGTCTCATCCTTCCGCACATCCTCCACACTGTACGTTTTCCTATTTGTTAATATTTTGAAGAATTTGTAATTTTTTACGCATAAATTTATAACTATTATAAGTCACACATCCACTGGTGATGGCAAAAATGTTCTTGAGAATAATTGATGCTGCTTTTGTTTTACTTAACAGCCTCAGTTCACACTGGAAAAACAGTTAAAATCTCCAGTAAAGCCTTCAACACAACATCTTGAGACTACTTCAGAAGAGGTACAGGTGTTTCTCCCGGAGCTCAAATTTAAAAACAAGAGGAGTGCTTTTGTTTCCATTCTCACCACTCAGAAGAAGACACCCATCCTAGGATTTATTGCTTGTTTTAGAAGTGCATCTGGAGGTTTTAACAATAAGCCCAAAGCAAGGTAGTTCTGTGGGGCTTACAAGCTCATCCTTCTAATACCCAAGGTGAGGAAAGGCACAATAAAGAATCCCTTTTTTGTTAAACTTGCAACTATCAGTGTAACAACCAGGGTGGATGTAGATCACAGGGAAGTGCTGTATCCAGAAGAAGATACTATCAGTGACCCCTGATGTAGATGACCTTGGAGTACTATGGAGGCAGCCATCGGCTACGTTGCAGGTTTCATCATAAAAAGATGAAGCAGAGGATAGCCTGTGTTTGCAGGATCCATCAGCTGGTTTTACACATTCCTTCCTCGAACTGAAGAACCATGGTGACCTACAGAATCCATCAGCGGTCCAGTCTTGCTGCTGCTTTTGAAGACCAATGAGGAAAAACAAAAGTGTGTGTGTGTGTGTGTGTGAGAGACTATATCAAAGCTGAGAACAAAGTGTTTCATACCTTTTCTCTGTTGATAAGGTATACATTCAAATGTGTTTTCTTTATTTTTATTCCTTACTCTTTATTCATGTTGCCATTGCATTCTTATTACAATGTTTATAGATTTCTGTGTCTCTTTGGATTTGTGAAAATGTTCTGGTGTTGTGGGATTAATAAAGCTTTAATTATGTTGTGTGAGAATGTTGTTATCCGCTATCTGGTATATAGAAGAGTGTATCTGTTGTTGGAAAAATTTGTTTTTTAGCATAAATGTTTCATTAATTTCTTGTCACACCTCATGGTTAGTTTTGTGGAGAATGTGGAAATGACGAGGCTGAGTTTATCTCAAGAGTCAGGTTTATTCCATTCTCCAACATCATCAAAAACAGAAAGAGAAAGAAACCCCCAGACATCCGTCCCTTTATACCCCAGGACATCAAAGCACACAGTCACATTGTATTTAATCCCAAGTCACAATGCGTCTTCTTCCAGGTCTTCTCACCTCCACCTAAAGTCACTGGTGGCCAGGAAATCCCTCAAGGCCATCTCTTTGCATACAAAAGGCCACATTTCACATCCTCCTGTTATCTCCTAGGAGGCTCAGTCCTTTTGTTCATCTGAGATGTGAAGCATACAGTAAGCATACAGTAATATACATGTGAAGCATATGAAACCCACATATGTGTCCCACATGACCCCCCCCCCCCCCCCAAACGTCTAAGATGGAACAACGTAATAACAGTCTGCATGTCATGAAAAATCACACACATCAGTCCACATGCTGCTTGGGCCTCAGTCTTCTCCCGTATCTGCTGTAAGCAGGCTTTACCACCTCCGCGGCGCCCTCCTGCTGGGGAGCTGCTGTCTGAGGATGAGAACTGTTAGTCAATCCCTGTGGGTGCTCTGGGGAATGCTCCCTAGGGGGTCTGCCGCGCCGAGGAGCCCTGGCCAACTGCACACCTTCGTCAGCCACCACAAAAGCGGGTTTGAGCCTGTTTATGCCAATCATTTCTTTTCTGCCCCCCAAATCTAGCAAAAAATGCTTATCTCCTATCTCCAGCACTCTAAATGGTCCATCATAAGGCGGTCACAATGGTGGGCGATGAGCATCGTGTCTGACAAAAACAAACTCCGCATTTTTTAAAGCCTTAGGCACAAAAACGCGCGGAAAACTGTGGTGAACGGGGCCAGGCAGTGTGCTCGATTCCGTGCTACTCTGCAACCGCTGAGCTGGGGAGCTCTCTGGCGCCGGATTATCTGGGAGAAATTCCCTGGGCAGCCGAAGTGGCTGTGCGAAAATTAGCTCAGCCGGGGAGGCTTCTAAATCCTCTTTAGGTGCAGAACGCAACCCCAATAAAACCCATGGTAGCTTGTCCACCCAATTTGCATCCGTAAGCGACGCTCTGAGGGCCGCCTTCAATGACCTGTGAAAACGTTCGCATAACCTGTTAGCCTGTGGATTGTACGCGGTCGTGGGGTGGATTGTTGCCCCCAGGCTGCAGGCCATTGCTGACCAAAGTTCGGAAACAAATTGAGGGCCTCTGTCGGACGTAATATCTGACGGGACTCCAAAACGCGCTACCCATGCCGTTAGAAACGCGTGCGCCACCTCCTCAGCTGTGGTTGACGACAGTGGGACCACTTCCGGCCAGCGCGTGGTGCGGTCAACCATTGTCAAAAGATGTGTGCACCCCTGTGAGGGCGGGAGGGGGCCTACGAGGTCCACGTGAACATGATCAAACCTCTGGGATGTGAAACGGCTCCAAGGGAGCTCTCGTGTGCCTGTGTACCTTGGCTTGTTGACAAGCCATGCAGGCTGCCGCCCACTCTCTAACTTGTTTGCGCAGGTTCGGCCATACAAATTTCTCTCCCACCATTTTGACCAACGCGCGCACTCCCGGGTGCGCCAGAGAATGGATCGAGTCAAAAATGCGGCGGCGCCACGCGGCCGGTACCACAGGGCATGGTCGCCCAGTGGAGACATCGCAGATTAGGGGGGGCATACCGTCCCGCAGCACCCTGTTCTCCAGCCTTAACCCTGTTGGTCCAGACTGGAGCGCGCGCACGTCCGCGACGCTAACCCGATCCGTGGCCATGGCTGCAAAATCTACCCCTACGCGGGCTGGAGCCGCCACAGCGCGCGAGAGGCAGTCTGCCACTACATTAAGTTTACCCGCCACATGCTGGATATCGGTAGTAAACTCTGAGATCGCGGCCAGCTGTCTCTGCTGCCGGCCCGACCACGGTTCTGAAACCTTGGCCATCGCGAAAGTCAGCGGCTTGTGGTCCACAAACGCGGTGAAACGGCGTCCTTCCAGCCAGAACTGGAAGTGGCGAATGGCCAAGTGGAGAGCTAACAACTCCTTGTCGAATGCACTGTATTTTCGTTCACTATCGCGCAAGGTCCTGCTGAAAAAGGCGAGTGGTTGCCAAGCTCCGGCTACATACTGCTCCACGACCGCCCCTATGGCCACATCTGACGCGTCAGTAGTGAGCGCTATGCGAGCCGTTGAGACTGGATGTGCTAACAACGCAGCGTTTGCCAGGGCTGTTTTAACTTCCGAGAATGCTTGCTCTCACTCTGGAAACCATTCAATTTTATTTGTGGGTTTTTGTTTTTTTAGTGCAGCATACAATGGTTGCATGAGCTGCGCTGCGCGGGGGAGGAAACGGTTATAAAAATTCACCATTCCCAAAAACTCCTGTAACGCTTTGACCGTTTGTGGCTGGGGAAAATTTTTTACTGCGCGCACTTTGTCAGGCAGAGGAACTGCTCCTTCTGGAGAGACGCGATGCCCCAAAAAATCAATCTGCGTCACCCCGAACTGACACTTCGCTGGGTTGATTATTAACCCGTGCTCTCCCAACCTCCGGAAAACTGCCGTGAGGTGGTTTTCGTGTTCATCTTCGGACGCGCTGGCTACCAATATGTCGTCCAGGTAGACGAACACGAAGGGGAGATCGCGCAACACCGCGTCCATCATGCGTTGGAACGTCTGTGCCGCGCCTTTAAGCCCAAACGGCATGCGCAAAAACTCGAATAGCCCGAACGGAGTTATTACCGCTGTTTTGGGTATGTCTTCAGCGCGCACTGGGACCTGGTGGTAACCGCGTACCAAGTCTATCTTAGAAAAAACGTGCGCCCCCGCCAAATGAACTGAAAAACCTTGGATATGCGGGATTGGGTAGCGATCGTGCACTGTAGTGTTGTTCAACCTGCGGAAATCTCTGCAAGGTCGCCACGAGCCGTCAGCTTTCGAGACCATGTGAAGCGGTGAAGCCCATGGGCTTTTCGAACGCCTGATGATGCCCAACTTTTCCAGGTTGGCGAACTCCTCGCGCGCTATGGTCAGTTTAGCTGAATCCAAGCGCCAAGCTTTTGCAAAAACGGGCGGTCCGGTGGTAGTAATAAAATGTTCCACCCTGTGTTTAGCCATGGTCGCCGAAAATGTTGGGACCGTGAGTGCTGGGAACTGAGTGAGCAGTGTGTGGAACTTACCACTTGCAGCTGTGACGTTGGCTTGTGCTGTTGGCGGGGCCACTCGAGCTGTACAGGGAATAGAATAAAAAGAGAGTGCATTAACCAGGCGCCTGTTAGCAAGATCGACCAACAAACCATGTGAGCACAGAAAATCAGTCCCTAACATATTGAAATTGACTGCAGCTATGACGAAAGTCCACTCAAATGTACGGTCGTGTAGGGACAGAAGCAGAGTCCTCTCACCAAAGGTCTTAATCGCCGAGCCATTCACTGCTGACACCCCGGGACCACTGGAAAGCCCCAGCCGGTCTGCGGAGGAAGGTGTGATGAAACTCAGCTGGGAGCCTGTGTCCACGAGGAAATGCCTCCCCGAGCGCGCATCCTTCAAGTAGAGCAGCTTGTTCTCTTCCCCGAGGGCCGCAGCTGCTACCGACCCCCGGTCTTGGCGTTTCCCGAGCGCTTGAAATGGCATGGTGGTATACATTTGCGTGCCCTCTCTGCGAAGCGGATGGTAGAAACAAAGGACGTCGTTTGCTCCGTGCTTCTTGGCCTCTGCCGCCGCCGTCGTCGGTGAGTCTGGTACTGCTGCCTCTGGTCCCCTGCCATCTCCGGACATTGCGCCGAGCTCCTCTGCCGCGGCCGTGGCCACGCGCCGTTTGGTGGCGTTGACGAGTCGTTGCGCCTCCCAGCCCAGCTCGCGGTAGTCTCGTCGGGCCAACAGTGGCGAACTGGCCAGGGTCACTCTCACCAGTGACGGTAGGGTCCTGAGGAAAAGGTGGGCAAAGACGAAGTGATCATCGTCAGAGTCTTTCAACCTCAACAGCTTCTCCATCAGGTCCGCAGGCCTGTCGCTTTCAAATTCAGTCAGCGCCAGGAGCCCCTCTGCTCGCTCCTCCACCGAGGGGGTGAACTACCGGATGAGTGCAGCCTTCAACGCGCCGTACTTGTCGCTGTCCGGTGGCTGGTTGATCAGGCTCTCCACATGCTGGGCTGTGTGGTTGTCCAGTTTTGCAACCACATGGTAGAACTTTGTGGCGTCTACCGAAATCCTCCGGAGGTTGAACTGCGCCTCGACCGCGTTAAACCAGGAGCGCGGATTGTTCTGCCAGAAGTCCGGTAGCCGAACTGTGGCTGCATTCGTTTGGCTGTCTCCTGACAAGTACGGCTCAGGAGAATTTCTTTCATTCATGATACGTCTTAGGGTCACCAGTGTGGAGAATGTGGAAATGACGAGGCTGAGTTTATCTCAAGAGTCAGGTTTATTCCATTCTCCAACATCATCAAAAACAGAAAGAGAAAGAAACCCCCAGACATTCGTCCCTTTATACCCCAGGACATCAAAGCACACAGTCACATTGTATTTAATCCCAAGTCACAATGCATCTTCTTCCAGGTCTTCTCACCTCCACCTAAAGTCACTGGTGGCCAGGAAATCCCTCAAGGCCATCTCTTTGCATACAAAAGGCCACATTTCACATCCTCCTGTTATCTCCTAGGAGGCTCAGTCCTTTTGTTCATCTGAGACGTGAAGCATACGGTAAGCATACAGTAATATACATGTGAAGCATATGAAACCCACATATGTGTCCCACAGTTTAATGTTTATTATGATGCACCTTTACAGTCAAAAGACTGAATAAATGAACAAACAGAAGAGGGCAGCCCCTAGGTGCTGCTACTTACAATTACATAATTTCTCTTTACAGATTGATGCTCCTTCTTCTTCTTTTAGATTTGTTTGGCGGTTGGCAACCAGCTTACAGGTGCATTACCGCCACGTACTTCACTCTATATCATCACTCTATCTGGTCAGGAGCTGTAGTCCTTCTATCATCACTGCTGTGTCCAGTTGAACCTCAACTCTATCTTCAGACATCACTCTTCTTCGTCTCCTCATACTTTACTCTATATCATCACTTCACTTTATATCATCCCTCTATACATCTTGGCGGCCAAGACGTCCCAGATTGATTCTTTGATGGAGGAAAACATTTTATGGGTTTGGCTTTTACATTGAAACGCTTACCGGATGTGACTCTTAGCTAGCTATATGCTACTTCCGACTAGCTGGCTGAATGGCAGCGGGACCCAGTCCCAGAATCTCCGTCAAAGTCCGGTTCTGTGCTGAGCAGAGGTGAACCGACATCGGGAATCGGCTGATGCGGATTTAAAATCTGAAATGGAGCTGAGTAGAGAAGGTTAGTTCACTTCCTGTTACCATGGAAACACTAACCACCATGCTAAACTAACGTTAGCGTCCTCCTTTGTCCGCGGATCCTTAAAAAAAAATTCTTCACGTGTTTGTCATCAGATTCTCTGGTAAATATTTGTAGGTAAATGTCAGAGTTTTCGTACGGTTGCGCACATAAATAATCGAATTTAACCTCTCCCAAAACACATAAGCTGAGTTCCGATCGCCCATTAGTATAGTCCGAAGTGGACTGCACAGGGTGTTATGTCTGGAATCAGAGTCGGAGTCAGACTTATGCCATGCACTGAACTCACTCTTTGTTAAGACTTATTCATGCTGGATTTCCCCTCTAGTCCGCTTTGGACGAGCCCAGCATGCACATGGCTGTTCATGCTCATTTTTTTCATCTACCCAGGCCAAGCGGTTGACACATGCGCACAACCATCATTTGTAGTTTCACTCCCGCCCGAAAGGTAGCGCCAATGCGCTGACGTGCCAGGATTTTCACCAACAAAGAAACTCTGCTTTCTGCTGCTTGACTTCCCGGTTTTCACTCCTTTTTCATGAATATGTTGCTGCTGAAGTATTTATGTATGATTCATGTATATTTATCCTTGTCTTCCGCTTCCTCATTGTCTTCTTCATCTACTTTGTCTTGGTATGCTGTGTCGATATCGTCACCTCGTGAATGGGACGTTCAGTCTTGCTCATGGACTTTTACAACGTGTTCAGGTCATGGGGAGGCAGTGCGGTCACAAAATTTGGGCTGCATGCGGTCGAGCACTGCAGACATTAGCGGAGTGGAGACGATGACGTAAATTTCGCCACATGAGGTTTCCGGTTACACATACACAGACAGCAGAGGTAGAGCATGAATCCAGCTTTAGCGAACACATAGCAAGCCACAAGGGACACACACACACACACCATTCACTACACATCATTCCCCTCCCCTTTACAAAAATGCAAAACATATACACACAATTCAGACGCTCCCCAATTTAGGACCTGAATCACGCAGTAAGAAACAACAGGGAAAAGTGAACTGTAATGACCTAACACCATCCATCCATCCATCCATCTTCTACTGCTTTTCCGGAGGTCTGGGTCACGGAGGCAGCAGTTCAAGCAGAGAAGCCCAGACTTCCCTCTCCCCAGCCACCTGCTCCAGCTCTTCAGAGAGGATACCAAGGCACTCCCAAACCAGCTGGGAGACATAGTCTCTCCAGTGAGTCCTGGGTCTGCCCCGGGGTCTCCTCCCAGAGGGACATGCCCAAAACACCTCAAGTGGGAGGCGTCCAGGAGGCATCCTGATCAGATGCCCATACCATCTCAACTGACTCCTTTCAATGTGAAGGAGCAGCGGTTCTACTCTGAGCCTCTCCCGGATGACTGAGCTCCTCACCCGATCTCTGAGGGTGAGTCCAGCGATCCTATGAAGAAAGCTCATTTCAGCTGCTTGTATCCGCGATCTCGTTCTTTCGATCATTACCCAAAGCTTGTGACCATAGATGAGAGTAGGAATATAGATTGACTGGTAAATCGACAGCTTTGCCTTAGAACTCAGTTCCCTCTTCACCACAACAGACCAGTACAACATCCGCATCACTGCAGATGCTGCTCTGATCCGTCTGTCAATCTCTGGCTCCATTCTCCCTTCACTCGTAAATAAGATCCCAAGATACTTAAACTCCTCCACTTGGGGCAGGAGCCTGTCCCCAACCCGGAGAGGACAATCCACCTTTTTCTGGCTGAGGACCATGGACTCGGACTTGGAGGTGCTGATTCTCATCCCAGCCACTTCACACTCAGCGGCAAACCATCCCAGCAAGACCTGTAGGTCATTGCTGGATGAAGCCAGCAGGACAACATCATCTGCAGACAACAGCGATGAGATCCTGTGGTCACCAAGCATGACACTCTCTGTTCCCTGGCTGCGCCTGGAAATCCTGTCCAGAAAAATTATGAACAGGGTTGGTGACAAAGGGCATCCCTGGTGAAGTCCAGCTCTCACTGGGAATGAGTCCGATCTAGTGTTGGCAATTCGAACCAAACTCTCACAACGGTCATACAGAGACCGAAGAGCTCGTAACAACAAGCCCGATACCCCATACTCCTGAAGCACCCCCCACAAAAAACCGTGAGGAACGCGGACGAATGCCTTCTACAAGTCTACAAAACACATGTAAACTGGTTGGGCAAACTCCCACGAACCCTCGAAGATTCTCGAGAGGGTAAAGAGCTGGTTCGATGTGCCACGGCCAGGACGAAAACCACATTGTTACTCCTGAATCCGAGGTTTGACCAACAGTCGGACTCTCCTCTCCAGTACCTTGGCATAGACCTTCCCAGGGAGGCTGAGGAGTGTGATCCCTCTAAAGTTGGAGCACACCCTCCGGTCCCCTTTTTTGAAGAGAGGAACCACCACCCCGGTTTACCATGCCAAAGGCACTGCCCCCGACCTCCACGCAATGTTGCAGAGGCATGTCAACCAGCCCTACAACATCCAGGGCCTTGAGGTACTCAGAAGGAATCTCGTCCACCCCTGGGGTCCGGCCACCAAAGAGATTTTTAACCACCTTGGTAACCTCAGCCCCTGTGATAGGCGAGTCGTCCCCCTCATCCGCAAGCCCTGCTTCCTCTGTGGAAGGCGTATCAGTGGGACTGAGGAGATCTTCAAAGTATTCCTTCCACCGCCCGACGATATCCCCAGTCGAAGTCAACAGCGCCCCATCCGCACCATACACAGTGTGGACAGGGAGCTGCTTCCCCCTCCTGAGCTGCCGAACAGTTTGCCAGAATCTCTTCGAGGCGGACCAAAAGTCTTGTTCCATGGCCTCACCAAACTCTTCCCATACCCGAGTTTTTGCTTCAACAACCACCCAAGCTGCACTCCGCTTGGCCTGCCAGTACACCTCAGCTGCTTCGGGAGTCCCACAAGCCAACCAAGCTCAATAGGACTCCTTCAGCTTAATGGCCCCCCTCACCACTGGTGTCCATCACTTGGTTTGGGGGTTGCCACCACGAGATGCCCCAATGACCTTGCGGCCGCAGCTCTGGGCCGCTGCTTCAACAATGGAGGTGGAGAACATGGCCCACTCAGACTCCATGTCTCCAGACTCCCTTGGAATGTGGTTGAAGTTCTTCTGGAGGTGGGAGTTGAAGACCTCCCGGATAGGGGCCTCAGCCAGACGTTCCCAGCACACCCTCACTATACGTTTGGGTCTACCAGGTCTGAATGGCATCCTCTCCTGCCATCGGATCCAACTCACCATCAGGTGGTGATCAGTTGACAGCTCTGCACCTCTCTTTACCCAAGTGTCCAAGGCATATGGTTTCAGTTCTGATGACACAATCACAAAATCGATTATTGACCTGCGACCTAGGGTGTCCTGGTGCCAGGTGCACATATGGACACCCTTATGCTTGAATATGGTGTTCATTATGGACAAACTGTGATTAGCACAGAAGTCCAGTAACTGAACACCACTCGGGTTCAGATCGGGCTAGCCATTCCTCCCAGTCACCCCCTTGCAGGTTTCACTGTCATTGCCCACGTGTGTATTGAAGTCCCCCAGTAGGACAATGGAGTTTCCAAGAGGAGCACCCTCCAGCACCCCAGTCAGAGACTCCAAAAAGGTTGGGTACTCTGAAACATCATTTGGTGCATAGGCACAAATGATGGTCAGGACCCGTTTCCCAACCCAAAGGTGCAGGGAAACAACCTTTTCGTCCACTGGGGAAAACTTCAAGGTGGGGGGACACAAGAATACCCACCCCTGCTCGTCGCCTCTTGCCCCGAGCAACTCCAGAGTAGGCCAAGCTCCAGCCCCTCTCCAGGAGACTGGTTCCGGAACCGGAGCTGTGTGTTGAGGTGAGGCTGACTATATCTAGCCGGTATCTCTCAACCTCATGCACCAGCTCAGGCTTCTTCCCCACCAGAGAATTGACATTCCACGTACCAAAAGCCAGTTTAGGAAGCTTCAGATCAGTCTGCCAAGGTCTCCGCCTTTGACCGCCACCTAATCCACTTAGCACCGGACCCCCATGATTCCTCCTGCAGGTGGTGAGCCCACTGGAGGGCGGACCCATGTAACTCCTTCGGGCTGAGCCCGGCCGGGTCCCATGGGTGGAAACCCGGCAACCAGACGCTAGCCATTGAGCCCCTCCCTCAGGCCTGGCTCCAGGGTGGGGCCCCGGTAACCCCATACCGGGCGGGGTACACTGAATCCTTGTTGTAGTATTTATCATGAGAGTCTGTTGGATCGTTCTTAGTCTGGCCCTTCACCCAGGACCAGTTTGTCTTGGGTGACCCTGCCAGAGGCAAATTGCCCCGGACAACATAGCTCCTGGGATCACTGGGGCACGGAAACCCCCCACCACGATAAGGTGATGATCCATGATGGGATGACCTAACACATTCGCCCAAAACAACTCAGATAAGACCTAACACCTAACACATTCACCCAAAACAACTCAGATAAGAGCCTCCTTTTTTTTTAACTAAAATACACAAAATAATCCCATGTCACGGCGTACACTCATGCAAACCTACGAACATATTTACGTTACAGTGTTCATGTCACACCAATGTCCGCATGCAACCAAGGATAAAACCAGCTCGGAGGCCCAGGGGATTTCCACGGCATGCAAGCTCCTGACCGCCGCCTGCCCCCTGGATCGAAACCGACCTCCCTGGCGAAAAAGTCTCCTTTCCACACCCTCAGCCACTTCTCTCCTCTGGACCCGCAGTGCTGCTGCCCGGCACGCCATCTCTCCATGCCTGTCGGTCCACTCCTGACCGCCTTCAACACTGCTGCAACTGCCACCGCTGTAGCCCCCAAACACTCTGGCCCCCTGTGGCCGAACTCCGGGAAAAACTAACGCCTGCTCATTGGCACCGGTCGTTGACTCGGGCACATCCCCGTAATGCGCAGCACCCTTGTCCAAGGCACTCTGAGCCCCGACACTGAGGTCCTGCCCGACCTCCATGGCGCCTAGCACCTCCTCTCTGTCATCCGAAGTGCTCCACTGTGCTGTCTGTGTGTCCATCTGTCGCTGCTGCTTCCCGGGACTTTCAGCAACACTCTAGTCGGTGTCACTTGTTGACCCAAGCGCCTCGTCGCTGCGCCCACCACCGTCATCCAAGGTACTCAGCTGTGCAGCCTCTGTGCCTGGCTGTCGCTGCTCCGACTCCCAACGTGCTGAGCTCCTCGGCTGGCTTGCCGTCTTCGGTGACCGGGGGCTCCTCCACTCGTGGCCCCGGTTCCACCTCAAAGTCTGGCTGGTAGCTCGTAGCTTGGTGTTGGCGCACACCTAGCTTTGTCGCTAACTTCCCCACAGACACTGACTGAGCTGCTAGCTTCCCTGAGTTATCTAGCTTAGCTTCTTTTGGCGGCAACAGCTCCATTACCTACAGCTTTGTGGTCCTCGTATGTTCGTCAAAATATTCGGCCAGCCGCCCAATAGCATCCGCATAAGACTCTTTCTCCCAACATACAGAGAATTTTCCGACCGTCTACGCCGAGATGATGGGCCAGAAGTGCTCATCTTCGTATTCCGTCGAGTCTAGTTAGGCCCAGCGCCGCTATGTAACCCTTGAACATGGCCACCCATTTCGGCCACAGGATCGCTGGCTCTCCTGGGTACTCCAGAAATGGTAATAAGGATGGAGGTAGCCCGTAGGCCCCCATGGTTTTCGCTCGTCGCCAAAATGTTATGTCTGGAATCAGAGTCGGAGTTATACTTATGCCATGCAGCAAACTCACTCTTTATTAGAGAACACACAACTATATACAGTCTGGCTGTAGCCCACCTGACGTCACACCCAGGGCGGGTACAGCAAGCCACAAGGGCCACACACACACACACACACAACATTCACTGCACATCACAGGGTGTCCGTTATATTAACTGAGATTCCAAACCAAAGGGAACGAACGGTCTTCAGTTCAAAGGCAACTGAAAACTGTGCAGGGAAGAAGTGAACAACTGTACATCACTTCACCGGAAGTTGACAAGAAGATTACCCATAAGTTATTGCGCCTCAAATACAACAGAGGTGGACATTTATTTCCTTAGAACTGAGTTCTGCTTTAATCCCATTAGTGAAAGATTTCTTTTATCTGTTTTCCCTCTTGACTTTCCAGAGCAACATGTCTGTGAGAACAGGTTTTCTCCTGACCAGCAGCTCTGGAACCAGGAGGAGAACTCAGGTTTGGAAGAGGAAGACCCAGATCCTCCACAGGTTAAAGAGGAACTGGAAGACTCAGAACTTCCACAGGTTAAAGAGGAACTGGAGGACCCAGAACTTCCACAGTTTAAAGAGGAACTGGAAGACTCAGAATTTCTACGGGTTAAAGAGGAACTGGAAGACCCAGAACTTCCACAGGTTAAAGAGGAACTGGAGGACCCAGAACTTCCACCAGTTAAAGAGGAACTGGAGGAACTCTGCATCAGTCAGGAGGGAGAACAGCTGGTAGTGAAGCTGGAGGGCAATACCTTTATGTTAACTCTTATTTCTGAGGAAAACCAGCAGAGTGAAGTAGAACCAAACAGTGAGCAGCTCCTCTCTCACAACTCTGCTGGAACTGAGATCCAAGATGTGGAAGGAAGCTGGCATGTGTACTCAGGATCAACTGAAGAAGAAGAAGAACCCAAACCAAAGAAGAGACGACTGGAAACAAGAAATCACCATGAAGGTAAACATTCTGAGAACAGACTCCTTGTGAGCATGAAACAGATAAAATGTTATTGAAATGTTTTTCTTCAAGAAAAAAAAAACACAAATGGAGAAACCAAAATCTACTTATACCACAATCTAGAAGGTTCCAATGAGTAAGTCTGATTTGGGATTTGTTTAATTATTTGTACAGCAATGCATGCTGGAATTTTTTTATTCTTGGTATTAGGGCTGTGCAATATGACGAAATATCTGTTGTTTCATAGAACACTCTATCGTTTATATTCTGATTTAAAATGCACATACCCACGTTTATTCAGTAAAGCTCCTACCTCACCACTACTTGTCAGCGTCCTGTCTCTCCCCTACAGTGCGCGACTGTGCGCAGCGTAGCAGGTGTGGTGGGTGGCTAGGCTTCAGTCCGGTGGTTGCTCATGCCAGCTCTAAACTACCAGTTCAGATAGCTGCTACTCCTGTTTGCCAGGGATGTGGGACCGTTTTTTTATTGTGCTGTATAACACCATGTCCAATTATGAAATGCTAAATGACGATGCTAAGTTGTGCTAACTGGAAACTATAGTAGACCATCACTTTTTAAATTTAAATTACTGCTGAGTTTCTTAGTTTTGTCTGAAAAAAATTTATTAAAGCTGCAAAAGTGTATGATGGTGGCACATACACGCAAAATAAATAATAAATACATTTAAACGAGTTAGAGGAGCAAGTTGGCTCTTCGTGTAATTTATTTGATTTCTAATCATTGTAATTACTCAAGTAGTGATAATGAATAAAGTTAAAGTCATCACATGTATTTTATGACATTATCTTTTGTGTCTTTGATTTTCAGATCATGACCAATCTGAAATATTTTTACTAAGAAGCAAACAGGTTAAATCAGTCCAGAATGGCAGTTTTTAGGCTGCAGGTTTACACTTAACTTTTCATTGATTTAAACTAACAGCTAATTTATATCTGTAGGTAACAGCCATGGATAATTTTCTCATTTTCAGACATTTTTTAATGTAGATTTTTTTGGTGTTGTTTTTGCTGTTCTACTCTGGCTCAGGAAATATTTAACTTATTGATGTTTACTTTTTATTCATATATGATTTAGAAGAAAAATCTGAAATTTATGAGAGTCAAGTCTCAAATGCACATTACAAAACTATTTTTATAACACTGCAAAATTATGAGGGAAAATGGTAATGTAAAAAAAAAAGAGATGGTCCTTTTTATGTGATTATCTAAACTGTAGAATTTACAGAAAATGTATGTCGTGATATATATTGTTATCGTGAAATAAGATGACTTAGTGGTGTCAAAAAGTGTGTGCCCCCTTCCTGATTTCTCATTTTTTTTGTATGCTTGTCACACTTAAATGTTTCAGATCATCAAACAAATTTAAATATTAGACAAAGATAACACAAGTAAACACAAAATGCAGTTTTTAAATGAAGGTGTTTATTATTGAGGGAAAAAAAATCCAAACCTACATGGCGCTGTGTGAAAAAGTGATTGCCCCCCTCGTTAAAAGATAAATTAACTGTGGTTTATCACATCTTTGGAAAGCTGAGTTCAATTTCTCTAGCCACACCGAGGTTTGATTACTGCCACACAAGTTCTCAATCAAGAAATCACTTAAATAGAATGTGCCTGACAAAGTGAACTAGACCAAAAGATACTCAAAAGCTAGACATCATGCTGTGAGCCAAAGAAATTCAGGAACAAATGAGAAACAAAGTAATTGAGATCTATCAGTCTGGAAAAGGTTATAAAGCCATTTCTAAAGCTTTGGGACTCCAGCTAACCACAGTGAGAGCCATTATCCACAAATGGCGAAAACATGAAACACCGGTGAACCTTTCCAGGATTGGCCGACCGACCAAGATTACCCCAAGAGCACAGCGACGACTCATCCGAGGTCACAAAAGACCCCACAACAACATCCAAAGAACTGCAGACCTCACTTGCCTCAGTTAAGGTCAGTGTTCATGACTCCACCATAAGAAAGAAACTGGGCAAAAATGTCCTGCAAGGAAGACAAAAACCACTGCTGAACAAAAAGAACATAAATGCTCGTCTCAGTTTTGCCAGAAAACATCTTAATGATCCCCAAGACTTTTAGGAAAATACTCTGTAAACTGATGAGACAAAAGTTGAACTTTTTGGAAGGTGTGTATCCCATTACATTTAGCGAAAAAGTAACACAGCATTTCAGAAAAGTAACATCATACCAGCAATAAAATATGGTGGTGGTAGTGTGATGGTCTGGGGCTGTTTTGCTGCTTCAGGACCTGGAAGATTTGCTGTGGTAAGTGGAAGCATGAATTCTACTGTCTACCAAAAAATCCTGAAGGAGAATGTCCGGCCAGCTGTTCGTGACCTCAAGCTGAAGCGCATTTGGGTTCTGCAGCAGGACAATGATCCAAAACACGCCAGCAGGTCCACCTCTGAATGGTTTAAGAAAAACAAAATGAAGACTGTGGAGCGGCCTAGTCAAAGTCCTGACCTGAATCCGATTGAGGTGCTGCAGCATGACCTTAAAAAGGCGGTTCATACTCGAAAACCCTAAAATGTGGCTGAATTACAACAATTTTGCAAAGATGAGTGGGCCAAAATTCCTCCACAGTGCTGAAAAAGACCCATTGCCAGTTATTGCAAACGCTTGATTGCAGTTGTTGCTGTTAAGGGTGGCCTAACCATTTATTAGGTTTAGGGGGCAATCACTTTTTCACACAGGGCCATGTAGGTTTGGATTTATTTTTTTTACCCTTCATAATAAACACCTTCATTTAAAAACTGCATTTTGTGTTTACTTGTGTTTTCTTTGTCTAATGTTTAAATTTGTTTGATGATCTGAAACATTTAAGTGTGACAAACATATAAACAAATAAGAAATCAGGAAGGGGACGGACACTTTTTCACACCACTGTATATTGTGATAGGAATTTTTTGCCATATGGTACAGCCCTGCTTGGTATACAGGAGTAAACTCCAGAATCCCAACTTTACTGACTTCTAATGTGACTAAGGCTGCATTCAGACCAGGATCGTCTGGGGTCTCGGTTCAACTGGGCGGGGAATGCAGAGAATTTTCACACCTTGGTTTGGTTTGCATTCACACTGCAGTGGACCAAACTGCCTTGATGTCATGCAGTTACAACAACTACTCGTTTGAGGCGCTGTAGCCAAAAACACCACTGACAAGGAAGAAAAAACCTCGTCAAAAAAGAAAAATCTGGCTCATCGATTGACCATGACCAAAAACAGAAATCTGTTCCCTTCAGGCGGGTTGTTTGTCTGCCACAAACAAGACATTTTTTAACTCTTCTCCTCAGCTTTCTCTGGTAAAAGGAGTTCTTGGATTTGTGAGGTTGTCTTTGTTATTTTCTACCCAAAATGCACTACAGTGAATGCCACTTTCTTTTCTCAGACTAAGTGTTGCTATGGTTACACAAACGCCAAGGGGCACTTCCGCCCTTTGGTCTGCTGGATACTCCGCTTGGATTCACACTGCAAGCGGAGCGCACCAGACTTGGGGTGCGTTCAGACGGCCACTGTTTAGTCCGGACCAAAGGACCAAACGGTAGTTTCCGTGGATAGTTTGGTTCATTTGGTGCAGTCTGAATGTGTGTTGAATCTCTGGTGTGCACCAAACAAGGGAAGTCTGGTCTCCCTGAAAACAGGGGTCTTGTGCGCCCCGCAGTACATTTTGGGTAGAAAATAACAATAAAGACCACCACGCGAACCCGAGAAATCTTTTTACCAGAAAAAGCCGAGGAGACAAGTTGAAAAAATGTCTCGCTTGTGGCAGACAAACAACCCGTCTGAAGGGAGCAGATTTCCGTTTTTGGTCCTGGCCAATCAATGAGCCTGATTTTACTTCTTCGCTGAGATTTTTTCTTCCTGGTCATATTTTCTCCACTTGGTGATGACTGTCTTCAGTGTGTTCCATAGTATGTTTAATGCCTTGGAAATTCTGTTGTACCCTTCTCCTGACTGATACCTTTGAACAATGAGATCCCTCTGATGCTTTGGAAGCTTTCTGCGCACCATGGCCTGTGCTGTAAGATGTGACTACAAAAATGTCAAGAAAAGCCTACTAGAACAGCTGAACTTTATTTGGGGATAATCAGAGGCACTTTAAATTGTGGCAGGTGTATGCTGACTCCCATTTAACATGAGTTTCAATGTGATTGGTTAATTCTGAATACAGCCCCATCCCCACTTATAAGAGGGTGTGTATGTTTATGCAAACAGGTTATTGTAAGATTTGAATTTTTTTATTTTTCCTTTAAAAGATTTCAGTTTGTTTTTCAGTTGGGTTGTACAGGTTATAGGTCACATTAATGGTGGAAAAAGTTTTGAAATGATTTATCTTGGTCTCATTTTTTTACATCACAAAAACTTAGCATTTCTACAGGGGTGTGTAGACTTTTTATATCCACTGTATATTTTAGCAGGTAAACAGTACTGAGTTAGGCATAATAAGATCCGTGGTGGCGGAGTGGTTAGCACTGCGGCAGCACGGCAACTCACCCTTGACCGGGGGATCCTGGGTTCGATCCCAGCCCCCGATCAACAATGATCTGTGTGGGGTTTGCATGTTCTCCCCGTGTCTGCGTGGGTTTACTCAGGGATTTCTCCGGTTTCCTCCCACATGCCAAAAACATGCAAGTTAGGTTAATTGGCATCAAACTGGGAATTCTAAATTGTCCTTAGGTATGACTGTGAGAATGAATGGTTGTCTGTCTCTCTGTGTTGGCCCTGCGATGGACTGGTGATCTGTCGAGGGTGTCCCCTGCCTCTCGCCCAAAGATGCTGGGATAGGCTCGAGCCCCCCACGACCCAAAAAGGATTAAGCGGAAGATGTATGTATGTATGGATGGATTAACCGTTATGATGCATTTTGAACCTGAAGCAAACTTGAGCTAGGATTAAAAGCAATTAAAATAATGCAGTCACAAGGTTACGTGGAAAACTACATAGATTTACTGGATATATACAGATGTGGACAAAATTGTTGGTACCCCTCTGTTAATGAAAGAAAAACCCACAATGGTCACAGAAATAACTTGAATCTGAAAAAAGTGGTAATAAATAAAAATTCTATGAAAATTAACCAGTGAAAATCAGACAATGCTTTTGAATTGTGGTTCAACAGAATTATTATTTTTTTTTTATTATTTAAGCTTTTGTAAAGGGTATACAGGTCATTACAGCATTGCATTGTTTACATTTTCATCGCACGTTCCCTTATATTTTGCTATTTGACAACATTGGTAGAATAGTTATTACAACACCCCCATTTTTTTTTAAAGTGAAAGAAAAAGTGAAATTAAAGAGAATTAAATTAAAAAACAAACAAACAAACAAACAAAAAAACCCCGAATGAACAAACAAACAGAACAGCAAAAAACAAACAGAAAATTAAGTAATTAAAAGTAAAAGAGCATCTGAGTAGCGTTGGAACAAAGAGTGGGACCATCATTGCAAATGGTATTTGTCAAAGATTAGCTCTAATGGAAGACACATATGCGATCCAGGGTTGCCAAAAGTTCATGAACCCATCCATGTCCTGTCTCAGTGCGAATGTCAACTTTTCCATCGAGTAAATGTCTTGAATCACGTTAATCCAATCTTCAGGTGTAGGACAGTCCTTCAGCATCCATTTTTTAGTTAGGGCTTTTTTACTTGCCAATATT
Source organism: Pholidichthys leucotaenia (assembly GCA_020510985.1). Lineage (NCBI taxonomy): Eukaryota > Metazoa > Chordata > Actinopteri > Cichliformes > Pholidichthyidae > Pholidichthys > Pholidichthys leucotaenia. Next base: position 126,083,662 of record CM035841.1, read on the forward strand.
AAAACATTGAATAAGTATTTATCTCCTCGTCTTTCCAGTGAGTCTGGTAGTAAACCCAAATACAAAGTTATAAAAGAAAAGGGAACTGTTATTTTGAATATTTTCCCCAATATTGTCTGTACATTGGTCCAATATTGGTGGATAACTGGGCATTGTGGTATATATTACTCATATATTCCATACCTACATATGTTAGAGCATGTGGAAATGTTTTGGACAGCATATGTAAGGAACTTCACACCTCGGAAAGGACAAAGGAATCTCACCCGCCGTGTGAAGAGCAAAGACGTCCCAGGACGCGGCGGCTGAGACGGACTAGACACCTTCACCCCCCAAGGCGAGGAGAGGAATTCCCAGCACCTCCCAAGACGAAGGAAGGAGATAACAGAACAATGGGGGATTAAGAGAACGGGGGATGTCGGCTTGTGTAATGCATGTCTTTGATGTGTGCCTGTATTTAACCAGCGAGCTGGGCAGAAATCATTCTCTTTGCCTTCTGCCAAGCTCTGCACCAGATGAGACAAGATAGAAGAGCTGTTCATTAAAGACTCTGTTTTTAATACAAAATCGCCTCATCATTTCCAGCTCCTCTACACTGGTGACCTTGACGCGAGTATGGACCGGAGGCGTTCTTCAAGCGACTCATCCGTGGCGACTCTGGCATACGCCAGCGACAACGCAGACGAGGGAACAAGCGGACAGCTGTTTCCCCCGGCAGAGGGCACCGAGAGAGCTCAACCGAGCTCCAGCACCGCCGTGAGAGCTGAGGCAAGGCACTCTCACCCGGCGGGCACAACAGTGATGATGTGCACGAACGCCGTCGCTGTCAAACTGCCAGATTTCTGGCGAGAAGACCCGGCCTCTTGGTTTCATCAAGCTGAAGCCCAGTTCATACTGGCGGGCATCACGGCAGACGATACTAAATTCTACCATATCGTCTCCAAACTTGACTCCGCCATTTCGAGGTGTGTGCGGAGCTTGATCCAGCGACCACCAGCCCGGGACAAGTATGAGACACTCAAGGCGACCATCGTGGCGAATTACGTCCTGTCAGCGGAGGAAAGAGCCGAGAAGATCCTGGCGGTCTACGGCCACAGAGGGGGCAATCCAAAGACCCTCATGGAGGATTTGCTGCAGCTCAAGGAGGAGGATAATGATAATTTCCTCTTCCAATTCATTTTCCTCAGCACGCTACCACCACACATGAGAGAGACACTCGCCAGTATGAAGTGCAACAATCATCAGGACTTCCGCACACTGGCCAACGAGGCTTATCGGCTCGTCAACGCCTGCAGGGAACTGACACCCACAGCGGCATCTGCAGACCTCAAGACTGACGCCCCGAGCCTTGGAGAGCCACAACCCACGGTGACAGCGGCGCGGCCCAAGCGCAACAAACAGAATGACGTCTGTTATTATCACCACCGCTTCGCCGAGAAAGCCCGAAAATGTGTTCCCCCCCTGCAAGTTTACGATGTCGGGAAACGCCAAAGCCGAGGGCCGTTAACAGCAGCGGTTCTCGGCGAGAAAAACAAGCTGTTATACGTGACGGATGGACACACAGGCAAGCAGTTCCTCATCGACACGGGAGCTCAGCTGAGTTTCATCATGCCCTCCCACGCAGATCGAGCCATGGGCACCCGGGGCAACGGAGCAGTGGCAGCCAACGGCTCTGACATCGACACGTTCGGGGAAAAGAGCCTGCACCTCCTTATTCACGGCCGCAGCTACAGATGGACATTTGTTGTAGCGGCGGTGAGTTTTAACTTGTTAGGCGCAGATTTTCTGTGTGCACACGGGTTATTAGTTGATCTAGCAAATAGGCGCCTGGTTAATGCACTATCTTTTGCTTCTATTCCATGCTCAGCTCGAGTCTCTCCACCACCTGTGCAGGCCAACGTCACCACGGCAGGAGGTAAGTTTGAGCAACTCCTCACCCAATTTCCAGCACTCACAACCCCCAAATTTTCAGCCACTGTAGCCAAACACGGGGTTAAACACTTCATTCCAACAACGGGACCTCCCGTTTTTGCCAAAGCTCGCCGCTTAGACGCGGCCAAGCTCAACATAGCAAGGGACGAGTTTGCAGCTCTCGAAAAATTGGGCATTGTTAGACGCTCGAAGAGCCCTTGGGCTTCACCACTTCACATGGTTCCGAAATCCGACGGTTCTTGGAGACCGTGCGGAGATTACCGCAGATTAAACAACGCTACAGCGCATGACCGCTACCCCATCCCTCACATACAGGACTTTTCACTACATTTAGCGGGTGCGCGCATTTTTTCAAAGATAGACTTAGTCCGCGGTTATCACCAAGTCCCAGTCCGAGCTGAAGACATTCCTAAAACAGCGGTTATAACCCCTTTCGGCCTTTTTGAATTCCTGCGAATGCAGTTCGGCCTCAAAGGCGCTGCTCAAACTTTTCAACGTATGATGGACGCAGTCCTACGCGACCTCCCCTTTGTTTTCGTCTACCTCGACGACATGCTGGTAGCCAGCTCATCCGAGGAAGAGCACGAGCAGCACCTCACTACCGTTTTTCAGAGGCTAGAAGAGCACGGACTAATAATTAATCCAGCCAAATGCAAATTCGGCGTATCGCAAATTGATTTTTTGGGACATAGTCTCCCCGAAAGGGGCAGTTCCGCTTCCAGACAAAGTTCATGCGATAGAAGGTTTTCCACGGCCCCAAACGGTCAAATCGCTACAGGAATTTTTGGGGATGGTTAATTTTTACAACCGTTTCCTCCCCCATGCAGCTCAGCTCATGCAGCCCCTGTATGACGCGCTCAGAAAAAAGAAAGCTTCCAACGCGGTCGAATGGACCCCGGAACGCGAACGCGCTTTCGCGGAAGTAAAAAACGCCCAAGCTAATGCCACAATGTTAGTCCACCCAGATCCCTCGGCCCGCATTGCTCTAACCACAGATGCTTCAGACCTGGCCATAGGGGCAGTTGTAGAACAACTTGTCAGTGGGGTCTGGCAACCTTTAGCATTCTTTAGCAAATCGCTAAACCCGACGGAACGCAAATACAGCACTTTTGACAGGGAGCTGCTGGCGCTCCATTTGTCCATCCGCCACTTCCAGTTTTGGTTAGAAGGGTGGAGTTTCACGGCTTTTGTGGACCATAAACCGCTCACTTTTGCTATGGCCAAAATTTCAGAACCATGGTCTGGCAGACAACAGAGACAGCTAGCTGCGATTTCAGAGTTCACCACAGACATTCGACATGTAGCAGGCAAACTTAACGTAGTAGCGGACTGTCTCTCTCGCGCTGTGGCACCACCAGAGCACGAGGAGACAGATTACACTGCCTCAGCAGCGGAACTCTTCACTAACGCAGACACATACGCAGCACCTATCCATGAAGGGATAGATTATGCAGCCATGGCGGAAGAACAAGGCAGTGATGCGGACGTGCGCGCGCTCCTGTCTGGACCAACAGGGTTAAGGCTGGAGAAAAAAGGGTTGCGCGACGGCGTGCCCCCCCTAATATGCGATGTTTCAACCGGCCGACCTCGCCCGTTAGTACCAGCTGCTTGGCGCCGCCGCATTTTCGACGCAATTCACTCCCTCGCGCACCCAGATGTGCGCGCCTCGGTCAAAATGGTTGCCGAAAAGTTTGTGTGGCCAGGCCTGCGCAAAAACGTAAAAGAATGGGCAAAAACTTGCATTCCTTGTCAACGCTCCAAAATACACAGACACACAAAAGCCCCTCTGGAGCCTTTTCCAATTCCGGCTAGAAGGTTCAACCACATTCATGTCGACCTCGTGGGGCCACTACCTTCCTCCCAAGGTTTCACACACCTGCTAACAATGATAGACCGCACCACGCGCTGGCCAGGGGCAGTCCCTCTAGCGGCAACTACAGCGGAGGAAGTCGCTCGCGTTTTTCTAACAAATTGGGTGGCACGTTTCGGCGTCCCATCAGACATCACGTCAGATAGGGGGCCTCAATTTGTCTCAGAGCTCTGGTCAGCCATGTCCAACAGTTTAGGGGCAACAATTCACTGTACCACCGCTTATCACCCTCAGGCTAATGGGTTATGCGAGCGTTTTCACAGGTCCTTAAAGGCCGCCCTCAGAGCCTCATTAACGGACACAAATTGGGTAAATAAACTTTCCTGGGTTTTATTGGGGTTGCGTGCGGCACCTAAAGAGGATTTAGACGCTTCCCCTGCAGAATTAGTCTTTGCTCAGCCTATCAAGACTCCCAGGCGAATTTTTACCGGAGAACCCGGAACCAGGGCACCTCCCAGTCCCAAGGTTTTTAGGCAGTAACGGACCAGACTCTCTCCACGGTCCAGCTCATCACTCCTTTCCACGAGTTTTTGTTCCTCAGACTTTAAAAAACGCTGAGTTTGTTTTTGTTAAGCATGAAGCTCTAAAACCAACGTTACGCCCAGTATACGATGGCCCGTACAGAGTGCTGGAAAATGGTGACAAACACTTTGTGCTTGATTATGGGGATAGAAATGAAACAGTCAGCATTGACAGACTCAAACCTGCCTTCTTGTTGAGAGACGAACCTGCACAGTTGGCTCGAGCACCTCGGCGAGGTAGACCCCCCAAGGGAAAAGTCTCAGCCCCCAGGCAGGGAACAAATAATCTCTCTCCTTCCCACACTACAGATTCCTCACAAGAAGGTCCCAGCAGGATGCCTAAACCAACCTACAGCAGTTTTGGGAGAAGATTAAAACCCAGACAGCACAGGGACTGATACCAACCACTCTGCAATTATTCATTAATTGTGCTGCAACAGTTTAGGACTGACTTATGATTGTACTATGCTGTTATGTTTACCACTGAACTCTCTTAGGAGCATGGCTACTTGAAAGTTTCTTCTGTGGCAACAGCTGTAACACGTAGTATGTTGTAGTAATTACCCTAGACTGTGAACCTTTCTGTGTCCTTTCCTAGTTGTTTGGGGGGCCTGTGGTATATATTACTCATATATTCCATACCTACATATGTTAGAGCATGTGGAAATGTTTTGGACAGCATATGTAAGGAACTTCACACCTCGGAAAGGACAAAGGAATCTCACCCGCCGTGTGAAGAACAAAGACGTCCCAGGACGCGGCGGCTGAGACAGACTAGACACCTTCGCCCCCCAAGGCGAGGAGAGGAATTCCCAGCACCTCCCAAGACGAAGGGAGGAGATAACAGAACAATGGGGGATTAAGAGAACGGGGGATGTCGGCTTGTGTAATGCATGTCTTTGATGTGTGCCTGTATTTAACCAGCGAGCTGGGCAGAAATCATTCTCTTTGCCTTCTGCCAAGCTCTGCACCAGATGAGACAAGATAGAAGAGCTGTTCATTAAAGACTCTGTTTTTAATACAAAATCGCCTCATCATTTCCAGCTCCTCTACAGCATGACCAAAACACATGAAAATGATTTGCAGTCTTTTCACCACACAAGCGCCAACAGTTCAACCCCTTATGGGTAAATTTGTTTTGTGCAGGTGTTCTGAAAAATCTTACCAAATTTTTCCATCCAAATTCTCTCCACTGCAGGGATGAGGTACTTTTCCATTGCTGTCTATTTAGCTTTTCCCATATTTCCAATTGTAAAGTGAAATTCCCCTCTTTTTCCCATCTCTCTTTTATATATGATGTGTTGTCTCCTTTTAAGTTTTGAAGACCTTGGTATATTTTAGAAATGTATCTGATCCCTGGGATCCCTTTATATGCCATTAAGAAGACCTTCAGAACACCTGACTGGGCCCTTTCCAAATCTTCCTTTTTAAGTATATTGTTTATGTGGTGTCTAAGCTGAAAGAACCTGTAAAGGTCTTGATTTATTAGACCTTGTTTTTTCAAATCTTCAAAACTTCTTAAAGTTTGCCCCTTAAAGAAATCGTAATATTTTATCAGCCCTTTCTCTTTCCACTCTTTAAATCTAGTGTCTGTTTTATTGGGGGTAAAGTCTTGATCATAGGCAATCCATTGCAGAAATCGATAGGGCTCTTTAGCTTGATTCTCTCTGACTATCTTAAACCAAATTTTTAGCGGGGTCTCTATCCACGGGTTAGTGTTATTCAAGAGTTTAGGTAAGGCATTGTTCCCTATTATCGCCTGTAGGGGGATGTCACTTGTTATTTGGCATTCCATCTCCTTCCATTGTGCTGTGAAGACTGGGTTACATATCTCTACTAAAGTTTTAATATGTGCAGCTATAAAATAGTCCCTGATATTTGGCAGCGCGAGCCCACCTTTGTCTTTGTTTAGCTGTAAGGTTCTATATCTGATTCTAGGTCTCTTGCCCTGCCATATGAATCTTGAGATCCTTCTGTCCAGCTCCTGCCATGTTTTTTTGGGGGGTTCTACCGGTATTGTTTGGAACAGGTATAGAAGACGTGGGAGTATATTCATTTTGACTGCTTCAATTCTTTGTGCAGTACCTAAGAATGGTATCATATTCCATCTTGCTAGGTCAGATTTTATTTTTGTTACCAGTGGATCATAGTTAAGTGTTATAATTTTGTTGAGTTGTTTCGGGATATTGATCCCCAGATATTTCATAGATTCCAGCTCCCAGTTAGTTTTGAGTTCACTTACGCCACATTTCCACTATATAGTTCTGCGCTACTCTTTTCTTTTCTTTACTACTTGTTTCTCCCGCGGCTGTGCCTCCATCACAACCGCGGAAAGCCGAGAATTGCTGGGGTGGGCGGGATCGAGGTGGCACTACACTGCTGACGTATAAAGGACGAGACTGACTCCTCAACAACACAGAAAAAAATAGCGGATTACGAGCGGAGGATTTCCACGGTTTTTAACACAATGAATGTCTTTAATGAGACAAGAGAATTTTACAGGAGAAGACGACGTGGATTGAGACAACACACGTTGGAGCAGGAGAGGAGAATAGCAGTTGCCCAGGAGGAATCTGAAGCAGCTGCATATGAAGCAGAGATCATTTCATTTGTTCAGTGTTCATGTGCATACATACAGTATGTCAAACGTGTTTTTTAAATAAAATGTTGTGCACTTTTAAACTACGTCGCCTCTGTTGTTCAAAACGGTTAAATGTTAACAGACGGTTAATTAAATGCTGAAACACCGGGGTAATTTAAAATTATGCAGAAGCTTAATCCTAAACCCCTTTAACTTACCAAATAATTTATATTATAAAAAAGCCAATCCAAATCTAGACCCATTTTGTATATTGTGTAATAATGATACAGTGATGATAAACTGACTTCCCAAAAAAAGCAGCAGCTATACAACGCACTTTTGGTTTGATGGAATTGCCAATTGACCTTGGAATTATATGTGGAAACTTGTTATACTTCCAGTTAACTTTAACTTACAAAATAATTAAAAATATTATAAAAAAGCCAATCCAAATCTAGGCCCATTTTTTGTATTGTGTATCATGTGAGTATCATTGTACAATCTATTGTTATTTATAAGGGTTATCTGTTCAGTGGTGGCTAATTACACACTAAAACAACGTAGAAAATGACTGCAAAGAAGATGCTGCAGCTAGCCAAGTCACTTTTGATTTGATGGAATTGCCAATTGACCTTGGAATTATATGTGGAAACTTGTTATACTTCCAGTTAACTTTAACTTACCAAATAATTGATATTATAAAAAAGCCAATCCAAATCTAGGCCCATTGTGTATCATCTTTCCCATCTATTGTTATTTATAAGGGTTATCTGTTCATTGGTGGCTAATTACACACTAAAACAACGTAGAAATGACTCAAAAAAAAAAATATGCTGCAGCTAGACAACTCACTTTTGGTTTGATGGAATTGCCAATGAACCTAGAAATTTTATGATGAAACTTTTTTTAATCCTACTAAATACACTGACATTGTCACACTGCCCAACACCAAATTATAATTTTCTTTTTCAAACCAAAGATCACTATGGATCTATTGAATCACAATAGCATAGGTTTATCATATTCATGTCAACGTTTACAACATCGAAAATGTTCTATTTGGGTTTACATGTATGGGTATTTTCGCTTTATATTATACTAGACTGCTTATAATTTATTGGAATTCTCAGAATTTGGAATGCCGATATAACATTCAATTCACATGGACTTACCTTTTACCCAATTCGACTTTCACCTTTATCAGTGTCTACTGCTGAATGTAAATTACACCTGTGCAACTGCTTACAATTTTACTTAAAAACTGTACCCAATGTAGAGCAATGGATACAGCAGTGGTAATATTTATTAAATTTAACAATAACAATTACATTACCATTAAAAATCTTGACACCTTTATGGCTGAACAGCAGGATTAGGGTCATATGAGGCAATGGAATGTGTATGTAATTATTCGCCTTTATCATCCAGTGTTATAATATACAAACCACACTTTTATCCAAAAGACTAACATTTTATTACATTACAAATATTCCCAAAACATGTTAACAAATGGGGAGCTTTCAGTACTTCGACCAGACTGCCAAAATGGTTTCGGAAGGCTCCGTGGAAGGAAGCCGTCTCTGTCAGCTCATCCCTTCTTAATGCGGCTTCCTGCTGTTGGGCTAACTGCAGGTGTCTTTCGCGCTGTTCAGAATCAGAATCAGAATCAGAATCAGCTTTATTGCCAAGTATATTTACAAGTAAACACACAAGGAATTTGACTTGACATTAGACGCGCACGTTAGGCGCATCCAATGACGCGTCGCCATACAAGGCGCCTGTCAACAGTGGAGGTAAAGAGGGGAGAGGAGGGGGAAGAAAACACAATAGGAGAGAGAAAAAACATAGTAATCAGAATAAACGCTCATATGTGAGCCAAATTTTGACTACACAGAAAAAAACCCTCATGCATTAGCATACAATAGAATTCACAAGACACAAGAGAGCAGTGTACAGTATCTTAATCAGTTCATGAATCAATGTGTGTGCGGTGTTGAGCAGTGTTGATGATAATAAGAGAGACCCAAGGACCCTTGGCAGAAGATGTTTTGTCTGTCTGGCGCCCAGTCTTATCTGGCGCTGCAGCTGGCTGTCCAAGGCCTTGTGCTCATGATTTTGAAAAAAAACACAATCTGCAGACAGCCAGGAGGAATTTTCATGGGGAATAATAATGCCAAATAGGACTGATCACAGAGAAGACTTGTATTTCTTCTGTAGATTCAGTACATTAATCCTTCATTGCGCAGCTTTGAATTCGTCGTGGAAAGACCTGAGCGAACCCATGATGTAATCCACCTTACGAGACAGTTCTCCAGTAGTCGCTATCATGGTCTTCTCCAGTTTCTCAATTTGTTGGATGCACCTCGCCTGGCCAGCATTTTGATAGGTTGAATCCATCTTCAGCAATTTGCGGTAAACCAAGACAATTCCCGTCCCAATCAGAATTATCCCAATCACCAAGATTACGAAGATAAACAGATCTTCAATATCTTCGATAGAAAGATTAGAGAGACACAGCATTTTCCATTTACCCGTGTCACATAGATAGCCCACTGGAGCCGTTCCAGCGGGGCAGACAGCTTCCCCCGGAGCACTTTTCCTTGTTGAAAAAATAGTGTCAATTGTGTTCAAAGCCCAGCTTATTAACTCCATAATTTCTTTTCGGCGGTCGCAGTTAGACGCAGGCAGACAACAGCAAGCTGGGATCTAGTAACAGGAGGGGAGGAAAAAATCAGCAGGAGAGAAGAAAAAAGCGTCTGCTCTCTTGGGAGGGCGGAAGTCCAGTCTTGGGAGGGCGGAAGTCCAGAGTTCGAGCATCCTTTCACGGATCCGCATCTCCTCAGCATGATTCTGGGCCATCAGTGATGCAAGGTCTGCAATGTTGCTGGACCTCTTCAGCTTGCCTATATGAAAGACAGAAGTCATTGTATTTAGATAACACCGGATCAAAACATGTCAGAAAAAATATTATGGAATTAAACTGTTGAAAGCCTGTGGTAGGATGCTTCGTTGCTGTTTTTAAGCTCAACTGTCATGTCGTTGCCCCGCAGTAGAGTGGACTATAAGCAACTTCTGTGGTGATGTGGTTAGACCCCCCTTCATTTCAAAAAGGATTAATTGTAAAAAGTATTTTGATTTAATGGGTTATTTTTAAAAGAATTTCTTTGTACTGTGGCCTGATAAATTAGAATGGGTTAATAGTGTTAGCTGACTTGAAGAATTTCAATCAAGCATTTTGATTTGAAGTCAGTACATGTGCTCCTTTTTTTTTTGTGAAAATACAACAGTATTTCACCACCAACACACCTATAACACTGGGCCACTGTGGCTATGAACACCCCTGAATCTAGTATTTTTATAAACGTAGAAAGACATTTTAAATTCCTTGTTATGCGTCTATAGAAAACAATCATATATAAAAACAACCGGGTGGTAATTTTCAGTTTGTTGTGCCTTACCAGCACTTGACCGGGAGATGCCGGGGCAGTCCAGTGAGGCGGACCCAAGGGATTTGAAAACTGTGTATAGAAGGAAAAAAACACACAATAAAGCTCACAAACAAAGTGCAACATGTACCGCAAACACAAAACTTTTTAACCAGAATACAATAAGCTTCCGTCAGCGTTTTGTTCACGTGAATACTGAAATAAAAGCGCGATTCAGCAGCTTGATGCCAGGTAGCAGCAAGGTACAGAGGTAGCTAGCTATTAGCGGGCTAGCCATCACCACAATTGCCCACAATCAAACAACTTTCTATATTGCTAAAATAAAGTGTGCTTTTGACCGAAAGGCAAGAAGACGGACAATAACAAAACAACACTCACCGTCACCGTTTTCCAATTCCGTGGCCGTGTCGAGTCCAAATTCTCTGCCAATAATAGCAGGCTGGACACTTCCTGGTATATTTTTTCATTGCAAGTTGCCCCACCAACTCGCTCTGGATGTAGTCATCGGCTACGAGGGACAGAAAAGTCCGCACCTCCTCGTTTGTTCATGGAATAAACTTGCGCGTGGACATCGTTATATGAGAACACAATTGTGAATCCAGTCACCGCAGTTACTCGCTGAAATTACAAATGGCGGACGTGTAGCTTCAACAGAAAACAAAACGGACGCGTTTGGTGACGTTACGCCCTGACCAATCAGCGTTTAGCAGTCAATTGACGTCAATTCACACCTCGCTTTTCGCTCGCCTGTACCCTGCCTCTGAACAGGCACGAAAATCGTAACGGTTAAACCGTGAGGACTTGGGTGGAAATGGCGAAAAACCGAAACAAGTAAAAAAAAGTAAAGCCCAGGTGATACTGGTGGAAATGGGGCTTTTGTGAATAATGATTTGGGTCATGGTTGAATGTTAAAACTTGGGTTTTATGCATGTTTAATTTGTACCCCGATAAATCTCCATAGTCTGAAAAAACTGAGATTAGTTCTGGTAAAGAAGTGTCTGGTTGCCCTAGGTATATTAAAATGTCATCAGCAAAGAGTGCTATTTTATGTTCCTTCTGACCAAGTGTAATACCTTGAATTTTTTGATTTTGTCTTATCCATTGGCTCAGAGGTTCTATGAAGATTGCAAAGAGCAGTGGAGACAGGGGGCAGCCTTGACGACATCCTCTTTCCAGCTCAAAAGATGATGATAAATTACCGTTAATCCTTATTTTAGCTGTTGGTTTTTTATATAATGCCTGTATAGTTCTAATGAAGTTGTTATGAAAATTGAAACTGGATAAGATTCTATATAGGAAAGACCAGTCAACCGAATCAAATGCTTTTTCAGCATCTAATCCCAATATGACTGCATTTAAGTTATATTTTTTTATATGATGAATTATGTGTAAAGTGCGTCGAATGTTGTCTTGTGTCTGTCTTTGTCTTATAAAACCTGTTTGGTCTAAGTGAATTAAGTCTGTCAGTATGTTTTCTAACCTTTTGGCAAGGATAATGGTAAAAAGCTTATAGTCCTGATTTAATACACTGATTGGTCTGTAGTTGGAGCATTCTAGTTTATCCTTTTCAGGTTTAGGTATAACTGCAATGACCCCTTCTCTCCAGGAGGGGGGGATTTCCCCTGTGTGGAGGACATAGTTAAATGTTTTCAAGAGGAGAGGAGATAGTTGCTGTTTAAAGGTTTTGTACCATTCTGCTGTATAGCCATCTGCTCCTGGGGATTTGTTAGCTTTAAGCTTCATAATTGCTTTTTCCAATTCTTTAGGTTGTATTTCTGACAGTAGTGTTTTATTTTGTGATTCCGTAAGTTGGGGAAGGTGTAATGTGTTTAGGAATGTCTCGGATGCGTTTTTATGTTTTTTGTGGGAGTATAAGTTCTTGTAGTAATTCTCGAAGCTTTTAAGAATATCCTGAATTCTGAATTTTATTTCCTTTGATACTGGGTCTCTGATTTTGTAGATTGCTCTTTCTGTTTGTTGTTTCCTCAATTTATAGGCTAGTAATTTTGCCGATTTACTGCCTGCTTCATAGTGTTTTTGTTTCAGAAATGTAAGTTTCTTCTGGATTTCTATTGTGTAGATCTCATTTATTTGATTTTTAATTTCTTTAATCTTGAGCGAGCCATTAGAATGAGTGTTGTCTTTGTGTTCTTTTTCTAGGTTCTTGAGTTCTGACTCTAGTGTGATTAGTTTTTCTTGTCTCAGTTTCTTTTGGGTTGCCAGTTTTGCAATAATTTTTCCCCTTATTACAGCTTTGCACGCATCCCACAGTATTAAAGGGGATACTTCTCCATTATCGTTTTCTTCCAAATATTTGAAAATATCTGATTCCAATTCATCTTTCAGTGGTCCTTTCAGGACATTTGAATTCAACCTCCAGGAAAATGTATTATTTGTGTATTTTTGGATGTTTAAGTCCATATAGATCGGACTGTGGTCAGAGAGATCCATCAGTCCTATTTTACATGTTTTTACTCTTCCAATGTCTCTATTAAACATAAAAAAGTAATCAATCCTTGAGTAAGATGAATGTGGCGTTGAATAAAAAGTATAATCTTTTACATTGGGGTTGAATTCCCTCCATACGTCACAGATTCCCATTTCTTTTAGTAGCATCCGAGTTTTCCTATTTTGAGTGTTATTTTGATGTGAAGAATTACCTGTTGCATCCCAGTATGGATTCAGTCTTAGATTGAAGTCTCCACCACATATCACTAAACCTTGGGCTTTAGTTATCATTAGGTCGAATACATTTTTATAAAATTTCCATTTAGCCCCTGGTGGTGCATATACATTCAGCAGGGTGATATCTTCTCCCTCTAGCCGCCCAATTACCAAACTGTACCTCCCTCCTTTATCTTTGTGTTCTGATTTTTTTTCAAATGTAATTTTGGTTGATATCAATGTCGCTACTCCCTTCCTCCTCCCTGATTTATATGAAGATGAAGAGATCATTTTAAACCCTTGTCTATTGAGTTTAGTGTGTTTCACGTCTGTTAGGTGGGTTTCTTGTAAAAATATTATTTCTGCTTTGTCTTTTTTCATTTTGCGTAGAATCTTGGATCTTTTAACTGGATTCAGGATCCCTTTTACATTATATGAGGCTATTTTGGTTACACCCTGTTTCTCCATTGTATTTTCTTATTTAGTATAACAGTGTGGTGGCCCTCTTTTTTGCTACTCAGAAACTGAAAGAACATTAAGAACATAAAAAACATTAAGAACATAGTGTACGAGACTTTAAAACAAAAAACTGTCAAAAAAACTTCCTGAGCTGGGGTCTCTTTAAAGACCCTGTAAGAGCCCTGATGGAGTGTAGGCTCTGAGGGAAATTCCTCAAACTCTGTTACGTGTTGAGGGCCCTCTCTTACCCCTGTAAGTTGTCCCATGTTTTTAACGTGAATTTCAGATCCCAATCCGAATTTGTAATGATTGTTTTTTTTTTTTTTTTTTTATGCCTATACCCTATGAGATTGTGTGCACCCTCCCACCCCCATCGCAGCACACATTCACTCTAATACAGTGTTAGTGTGGGGAGAACATGTGGGTCATTGTTACATTTCTATTTTAACAAGATTTTTTTTTTTCCTTTAAATTAAGAAGACATTTGTTTCTAATGCTATAACTGCTCCATGAAAGGTTTTACCACATGCTGATTCTGCATCTCCTTTAATGTTTGTTACCTTGTAGGAGGGGGGATGGAAGTGCAGAATGACAAAAACAAAAAGGTCGCTATTCCTTCCTGGAACTGGAAAGCTTATCTTTGTAGCTCTGGGGCTGGGTTTCCCGCTGCTGGCCCGTGGATTTAGAAGGTCTTTGAGTGGACCACGTTTGAGCTCTGATCTTCTCGCTCAGATTCGCTGCGGGTTTAAACACCGTTACCGGGAGCCCTCTTCTTGCCATGTCAATTGTTGCTTCTTCCGCTGAATTGTAGAGACATGACTCTTCACCGTAAAAGACCCTTAACTTCGCCGGAAATGGCGTCTGAAAGCGTAGATTCTTTTCCCGTAGAACCTTTTTGGCGTCGTTATATTCTCGTCGCTTTTTAAGAACCTCAGGGGCGTAATCGTGCTCCACGAAGACTTTTCTTTCTTAATGCATAAATCCTTTTTTCTGCCAAGCCCGTCTTACAACCTCTTGTTTTATTTTGAAATCGGAGAATCTTACCAACACTGAACGCGGGGGCGCCTCTGCCGCTGGCTTTGCGGCTAATGTACGATGGGCCTTTTCTATTTTCAAATCGGTGGTTTGTGGAATATCCAACTTCTCTCTCAATAAGGATTCCACGCATTCCGCCACTGTGTTGAAACTATCTTCAGCTCCTTCTTTCAGACCGTGAATTCTGATGTTATCTCGTCTCTGTCTTCCTTCTTGGTCGGTTAGCTTAGCCTCCAGCCTTGACTGTTTTCTGTGTAAATCCAGCATAGAATCTTCAAGCACTTTTACTCTTTCTTCAGCTTCCAAGATTCGGTTTTCGGCTTGGTCCATTCTGCTGTTCGTCCTTTTTAGTTCCTCTCTGAATTCATGAAATTCGGCCCGAAATCGTCGTAATTCATCATATAGCGATTTCAGGCTAACCTTTTTGTTAGCTAGGCCCAGCTCTTCGTCTCCTGAATGGAGGTCCTCGGGATCAGATTCTGCGGCCGCGGCGCGTCCTGACCTGGGGAATGTCAGTTTCTTCTGTTTTTGGTTAGGCATGGTGTTTTTGTCTTTTGATTTTTATTCTTCCAAAAATCCGTTAAGTCTGATTTTGAAGATGTTTTCCTTGGATTGGATCTGGGAGGTTCCGCGTTAAGTTGCTATCACCATGGTGTCCAGACTGGAAGTCTCAACAGAATTATTTTAAAAAACAAACTCAGGAAACAGGCCTGGACAAAAATGATGGTACTCCTAGAAAAGATTGAAAATAATGTGACGATAGGGACATGTTCAACCAAGATGTGTCCTCTAATTAACATCACAGGTGTCTACAAGCTTGTAATCAGTCAGTCGGCCTATTTAAAGGGTGACTTCATTCTTCTTCCGGCTTTCAGAGAGAGCAGTCGCATTTCTCCTCCTCTCCTCCTCCGCCTCCCTGACTGATCCCAGCTTGCTGCGTCCTGTCTGTGTCTCGCTCTCCTTCTTGCGGATCTCAATCCAAATGGAAAAATGGAATTTTGGGCTTTAAATGCAATTGACACCACCTTTTCAAACAGAAAATCGGGCCCGGGGGAGCCCAAATGTGTGACTCATGGGACAATTGAAACTCATCGGTCTGTGTGATTCGATTGAAGATGCGGAAGATATCTATTTGTTTGGCTATGATCACAGGATTTCTACTGTTTGGCTCTGGAGTTTCCTGGTGTATCGGAAATTTAAGAAGTTGGAAGAGCTGGTCAAAATGCGGATCCCGGCGAAGCTCCTTCAACAATTCGACCAGCATGGGAGTGCACTGATAGCGGCAAATGGTGAACTGACTGTCGAACTGAATCAGGAGGTTGAAAACATCTTGAGCCGCTGGGTGCGCTCCAGGGAATGATTTTAAAGCCTGTGAATTGAATTGAATTAATTGTGATGCACAGAATCGCATGAGAGTGGAAATTACTATGCTCTAAGTGACTGTGCTCATCAGGCCTTGATTCGGCGTCCTTGGGAACTCATTCCTCCAGGAGCAGAGATTATGCAGAAGGGTGTTTTGGCTTCTCTTTAACCCAAACAATTAACAAACATTTGCTGTTGTTCAGCAAACTGAACTCTTCAAGGACAGCATTATCATGTGTCTAATACGGAACTTTACCATCTGGCATGTACGAAGAGAGATGGACTCTGTGGACATGCTTATCTATGTTTAGAATACATGAACATTACATCCATCCGTTGCCTCGGAGAGGCTTCTTTGTTGTGCACCAGCAACTGATACATCCACACTGCACTCATACTGATATTACATGACTGACTACACACACTGGTCTCTCTCTTTTGCTTTGTTAATGTGTGATCTGTATTTTGTCTGCTAATTGTGCAACTGAGGTTTTTTTTTTCTATGTGATCACAATTTTGCTCATTCGAGCACTATTTTGAAAACTTTGTTTTTTTCTCTCTGCCCAATGTGTTCCCTACCCCTCCCCCTTCCCCTCTTTACCCCCCACTGCATGACAGGCGCCTTGTATGGCTGCCGCGTCATTAGAAAGCGCTTATCGAGCGCGCCTAATGTCAGGTCAAATTCCTCGTGTGTGTAAACATGCTTGACAATAAAGTTCATTCTGATTCTGACAATTAGTCACTATGCTGTTTGGTGACATGGTG
This sequence comes from Pholidichthys leucotaenia, assembly GCA_020510985.1. Classification (NCBI taxonomy): domain Eukaryota; kingdom Metazoa; phylum Chordata; class Actinopteri; order Cichliformes; family Pholidichthyidae; genus Pholidichthys; species Pholidichthys leucotaenia. Next base: position 126,100,297 of record CM035841.1, read on the forward strand.
TGTACCACACTAAACATGGACCAGAGGAAGCAAAGGAGAGAGTTGTCTCAGGAGATTAGAAAGAAAATTATAGACAAGCATGTTAAAGGTAAAGGCTATAAGACCATCTCCAAGCAGCTTGATGTTCCTGTGACTACAGTTGCACATATTATTCAGAAATTTAAGATCCACGGGACTGTAGACAACCTCCCTGGATGTGGCCGCAGGAGGAAATTTGATGAAAAATGGAAGAGACGGATAATACGAATGGTAACAAAAGAGCCCAGAACAACCTCTAAACACATTCATGGTGAACTCCAAGGTCAAGGTACATCAGTGTCAGATCGCACCATCCATCGTTGTTTGAGCCAAAGTGGACTTCATGGGAGACGACCAAGGAGGACACCACTGTTGAAAGCAAATCATAAAAAAGCCAGACTGGAATTTGCCATAACTGCATGTTGACAAGCCACAAAGCTTCTGGGAGAATGTCCTATAGGCAGACGAGACAAAACTGGAACTTTTTGGCAAGGCACATCAGCTCTATGTTCACAGAGGCAAAAATGAAGCATACCAAGAAAAGAGCATTGTCCCTACTGTGAAACGTGAAGGAGGTTCTGTTATGTTCTGGGGCTGCTTTGCTGCATCTGGCACAGGGTGTCTTGAATCTGTGCAGGGTACAATGAAATCTCAAGACTATCAAGGTATTCTAGAGAGAAATATGCTGCCCAGTGTCAGACAGCTTGGTCTCAGTCGCAGGTCATGGGTCTTGTAACAGGATAATGACCCAAAACACACAGCTAAAAACACCCAAGAATGGCTAAGAGCGAAACATTGGACTATTCTAAAGTGGCCTTCTGTGAGCCCTGATCTAAATCCTATTGAACATCTGTGGAAAGAGCTGAAACATGCCGTCTGGAGAAGGCACCCTTCAAACCCGAGACAACTGGAGCAGTTTGCTCATGAGGAGTGGGCCAAAATACCTGCTGAGAGGTGCAGAAGTCTCATTGACAGTTACAGAAATTGTTTGATTGCAGTGATTACCTCAAAAGGTTGTGCAACAAAATATTAAGTTAAGGGTACCATCATTTTTGTCCAGTGTCACCATGGGTTGAGATGCCGTCTCGGCACTCAGCCCATGTTTTCCCTCATCCCTGCTTCCCATTGAGCAGCGTCTCAGCTGGCCCCCAGCTGGCAGCATTATAGACGGCTGGGGCCAATTAGTCTTCATCAGCTGGGGCGCTGCCAATGAGGATAAATAGGAGCAGCCTCGATGACTCGGGGCTGCGACATAAACACATTGCTAAGCTGAAGCCCCTTCGTCTGGTGTCAGCTTATACTCCTCTTGCAGCATTCCTGTGTTTGTATCCCGCTGTGAGTATGTACGTCTTGTTACCCCCACGTCCGGTACGAGCTGCTTACCTCTGCGCTGTGCAACCTGTGAGTGTACGTCTGCATGAGTATCTGTGCTCTCCTCATCCCTTCCCCTTTACCCTGAATAAAATATCACGACTCGACTTCCGGTTATGGCTGCCACGTAGGACAGACGTGTCTCGCTCTGCTCTGCTCCTGGAAAAAAAAAAATCGGCAAATAACTCTCTCATTTGGGACAGAACGTATCCCAGCATTTGGGCGAGGATATGTCGGCGAAGCCTAAGGCTGGAAAACCAGGAAAAGGAAAAAGCGAGCCGCCGAAACAGTCCAAATTAACGGACTTTCAGGTCTGTGACGCAGCAAACAAAACTCCATATATGGCGGAGGAGGCTGGCAACGGTGCGATATTTGCGGGGAATGGCGCAGATGCGCTGATGGCTGCCATGAGTTCAATGAGAGCGGACTTTTCCTCTAGATTTGATGGGATTATGACAGCGTTGGAAGGAATAAGAAAGGAATTGGGTGACTGTGTAGAACGAACGGCGCAGATGGAGCTCCGTCTCGCTAGTGCTGAAGATGACGTCACCCGTCTTCAATTAAAGGTGCGCACTTTGGAAAAAAAAAATAAATCTCTGGAAGATAATATTTTGGATTTGGAATCTCGGTCGAGACAGAATAATTTGAGGCTGGTGGGTCTTCCAGAGGAATCAGAAGGTCGGGACGTATGTTCCTTTCTGGAAAAGTGGATTCCGGAGGTGCTGGGCAGCGAGGAGTTGCAATCAGCAGTGATTCTGGAAAAAGCACATCGTATTGGCCCACGGAGAGATAAGGGACCGCCGAGGACCTTAATTATGAAGTTTCTTAGCAACAGAGACAGGATGAAGATCTTCAACGCTGCACGAGCTAAAAAAGGAGAGATTAAACACCAGGACCAGCAGGTGCGGTTCTACCCAGATTTGGCCACAGGAATCCAGCAATTGAGGAAGCAGTTTGATCCCGTACGTAAGGAGCTGCGCAACCTTGGGATTCGTCATGGTGTAATCTATCCTGCGAGACTGCTGACCACGTATGAGGGCAGAACCCACATCTTCAAGACCCCAGAGGAGGCGCAGGAGTTCATCAAGAAGATCAAAGAAGAAGAAGAGACTGGTGGGAGCTAAGCATGAACAAAATATAAGGTAGAATAATTAAGCATTTGCACAGGCATCTGACTGACTTGAAGTAAATAGTAAGTTTACAAAATATAGATTGTATTATATATTAAAAAAACAAAACAAAAACAAAACAAACAAAAAAAAAACAACTATGATGTACAAAGTTGTTAAAAATTTTGGAGTTAAGTTGGAAAACTACAGAGGAGAGTTAATGTTACGTCATTAAAAGCAGTAGAGTTAGGGTGATTGGGAGGATGAAGAAGGAGTGGCTTAGGCTGTTCCCCGTGGGTGTGGAACGGTCGATGGCTATATCGGGAGACAGAATTTTTCTTTTGATTTTGGGGGGTTTGCCACAAGTGTGGGAAGGGGAAATTTGTTTGTGTGTAGTTTGTAGGATGAATGTTCAACCACTCATGTTTTTGCTTCTCTGTATGAGCATGTTTACACTGCAAGGTAATCCCAAACTCTCTATTGATCATGGACCAAAGTGTTAATCTTAATTTAACTTCATGGAATTGCAGAGGTCTACAAAATTTAAAAAAACTTAAACAAGTTATGAATAAAATAAAGGACATGGGTTCAAGAATTGTGTTTTTACAAGAAACTCATCTGATAGAGGAGGATGTTAAAAGAATTAGGAGTAGATGGCAGGGAAGTGTATTCACCTCTTCATTTTCATCCCGAGCCAGGGGAGTTATGACTCTCATACATAAATCAGTTCCTTTTCAAGTGAAAAATGTAATTGGAGACAAATTTGGAAGATATGTAATCATTCAAGGTTCTTTGCTATTAGAAAATATAAATCTTGTGAACTTATATGGTCCCAATATAGATGATCAGAAGTTCTTTGCTAATTTATTTCTCATCTTATCATCACTTACAGGGCAACATATAATAGCAGGGGATTTTAATTGTACATTGAATCCAGGTGTGGATAGATCAACAGGACTGGATTGTACGCACATTGGATGTAGGATGACTATTAATCATTTTATGAAAGAATTGAGATTGTTAGATATATGGAGAGAAATGAAACCACAAGTTAAAGCCTATTCTTGTTATTCCAGTACCTACAAGACATTCTCACGTATTGATTATTTTTTGATTTCCACAGAATTAAGGTCCAAGATTCAAAACTGCTTTTATGATAACATCGTGATCTCTGATCATGCACCCTGTTGTCTAATATATGTAGATAAAAAATTGACAAAGGAATCAGGTAGATGGCAATTTCAGCATAAATGGCTTCAGGATGAGGAATTTGTCAAGTATATAGAAAAACAGATAGACGAGTTCTTTGACATCAATACTACACAAACATCAGCATGTGTAAAGTGGGAGGCTTTCAAAGCTTTTATTAGGGGACATATTATTAGTTATACAGGATCAAAATCTAAGAAGACTCGAGAGGAGAGAGCTAAATTGGAACATAAAATAAAAAGTCTTCAGGAAAAAGTGTATGCAGGAAGTGACCCAAGGTTGGAGAATGAATTACTGATTTTGAGAGCTGAATACGACAAAAAATCAGCGAATAGAGCTGCCTCGAGTCTTCTAAGATTGAAACAATCTTTTTATGAACAAGGTGAAAAATCAGGAAAATTATTAGCATGGCAGATTAAACAATTGGAAATTAAAACACCAATTACCAGTATTATAAGTAACGGACAGGTAGTTATAGATCCTTTAGAAATTAATAGAGCCTTTAGAGATTACTATGAAAAATTATATGATACCAAAAATGAACCTGATTTAACAAAACTAAATGGGTTTTTGAACGAACTATCTATACCGTGTATTCCAAATGAAAACAGGGAGATATTGGAGTCTAAAATTAGTCAAGAAGAAGTTGGGCTAGCCATTGATAATATGAAATCAGGAAAAAGTGCAGAACCAGATGGTCTTCCAGTTGACCTTTATAAAAAATTTAAGAATAAATTAATAAAACCTTTTTTGGAAATGGTTTTAGAAGCATTTCAAAATAATAATTTACCATCATACATAAATAATGCCTTAATTATACTGCTGCCAAAACCAGGTAAGCCCTCTAATAAATGTGAAAATATGAGACCAATAAGCCTATTAAACGCCGACCTTAAGATAATCTGTAAAATTTTAGCAAGACGAATACAAGAAATTTTACCAAATATTATTAATCGAGATCAGAATGGCTTTATAAAGGGTAGACAAGGCTTCCATAATGTAAGAAGACTATTTAATATTATTTATTTTAATAAAGAAGCACCGGATACAGCTCTCCTATCATTGGACGCCGAAAAGGCCTTTGATAGAGTTGAATGGCCCTTTCTTTTTGAAGTCCTACAAAGGTTTGGACTTGGAAATAATTTCATAAAATGGGTTCAAATAATATACAATAATGCTACAGCAGAAATCCTAACAAATAACAATATTTCAAAACCAATAAAAATCAATAGAGGATGTCGACAAGGCTGTCCACTTTCACCTTTACTGTTTACTATGGCAATTGAACCTTTAGCGATAGCGATACGTTTACATTCACAAATATATGGAATTAAAGTTGGACCAACAGAACATAAAATCTCCCTGTACGCCGATGACATAATTTTGTTTATGTCGAATCTAAAAAAATCAATTCCAACCTTGTTGAATTTAATAAAGAATTTTGGGGAAATATCAGGATATAAAATAAATAAAACTAAATCTTCAATATTAATGCTAAATGAGACCCAGAGAAATTACCCAGCCCCTGAGGTAAATCAATTCAATGTTGTAAATCAGTTTAAATATTTAGGAATCCAAATTATGCCTAAGCTAGAATCAGTCGCCAGCGTCAACTATGAAGCCTTAATGTCAGATATTAATGAGTTAACTCAGAGATGGATGTCACTACCAATGTCGATGATCGGGAGAATCAATATACTTAAAAGTAATATTTTACCTAAAATACTTTATTTATTTCAATACATTCCCTTATCACCACCTTTAGATCTATTCTCAAGAATAAAAAAAAAGTTAGTGGAATTTATATGGAACAACAGGAGGGCTAGATTACGTTTGTCTTTATTATATTTACCATTTGATCGTGGAGGTCTGAAATGTCCAAATTTTATGTTGTATTATTGGTCGGCACAACTGAGGTCTATGACATATTATTTTTCATCAAATGATCTCCCTCACTGGACTGAAATGGAATCATACAATTTACCTTTACCTCTTCCCATATTCATATACTCAGATTCGGCAAAAAAATTACAAAAACAAGTTAAAAATCCATTTGTAAAGCATATGATCAAAATATGGTGTGAAGCTAAAAACTATTTAAAAGAACCACAGTTATTGTCACAATTTAGTCCAATATGGGGTAATCAATATTTTAAACCAGGGAGAGCGGACGCTGTATTTAAAGTATGGAATTTAAAAGGGATACAAAAGATTCAGGATTTATATTTGCCATGTGCAGACAACATAATGTCTTTTGAAGAGCTGAGGATCAAATTTAATCTCAATAGAACACATTTTTTTAAATATCTTCAACTTAGAAACTTTATTCGATCAAATCAAAATAAAGCTCTCACTCGACCTATTTATTCATCCTTGGAAAAAATGATGATGAAAGATAGTAAAAGAAAGGGTATTATTTCAGAGTTTTATAACTCATTGACACTATCTTCAAGTGAAAATTCACTGAAAAGATTAAACTACTGGAAAGAAGATCTGCAAATTGAAATTTCAGAGGAACAATGGGAATTGGCTTGTACAGAAGCTCAAACCAAATCAATAAATGCACGCCTTAAATTGATACATTTCAAATGGTTAATGCGGATGTATGTTACACCGGAGGAGTTAAATAGATATAACAAAAATATACCAGATACATGCACAAAATGCATGGAAAGTAAAGGAACCCTATTTCATTGTTTATGGGAATGTAGATTAATAAGAATGTTTTGGGAAGAGGTGAGGGTAACAATTGAAAAAATAATCTCAAAACAAATCATACTGAATCCTAAACTGTTTTTGTTGGGTCTGTACCCAGAAAAGCATAATTTTAATAAAAGTGAAAGAACATTCATAGACCTCAGTTTGCTTAATGCCAAAAAATGTATTGCACTATTATGGAAAAAGACTCATAGACCAGATGTGACTCAGTGGTTAAGACAGATGTTAACAAACCTTCCATTAGAAAGAATAACATATATACTGAAATCAAAGGAAATTGTGTTTGAGAATATATGGAGACCTTTTATTGATTATGTAAAAAATTTAAACATAACTCTTGAAGAAGAAGGTGAATGATGTGTGTGGACCTTGTAAATTCCAAACTGGTCAACATAATATGTATACTTATGTATTGGATTGTCTAGACTAAACAGAGGAGCATTGTTGAAGACTTGATTTTGTTGGTGGTTGTTGGTGTTTTTAGTGCATTTTTTTTTTTGTAGTACTTTAGTGTTAGTGTTTGATTGTTTGTATTATGTTTGTTAAAAAAAAAAAAAAGGTTCAATAAAGATATTGTGGAAAAAAAAAAAAATATCACGACTCACTGGCTTGTCCCTGGCTCTGATTGCCCGGCTCCCTAGAGCCGGATATGACAGTATGTCGCAGCCCGAAGAGTTGCCGGCGGCCGTGAGTCGCTGTGGAAATGTACCTTTCTGTCCGAGTGTCAGCGCTGCTAGCATGCCGTTTCCCAGGAGTCACTTCCGGCGCCAGGGCGACGAGCTAAGGTCCATCTCGGAGGCTGTCGACGGGACATTCTTCACCCTGCACGACGCCTCCAACGCGAGACGCTGGCATCCGGGCCGTGCTGAGGAACTCCTGGACTGTCACCCTCACTCTCTGTACCATCTGGAGGACAGTGCCAGGATAGACGCTGCAGGTACACAGCGAGAGAAGCTCCACGGGGTGGATGGAAATCCCGGCAGGGAGTCGAAGTGGGCGATGTCTTTCCGCGCTTCGGAGTCCCGTTCCTGCCGCTATTCCAGTCCGGGAGTTCGCGCCAACCAGAGGACTTCCCCCGACCTGCGCCACGTCACTCGGGATTCCCTTCTAGGAGCCGCAGTTGACAGCAGTTATGTCCGGGGTCGAGTGGCTGTCGCGAGCTCTACTGTGTTTCCTGTCACCACCTTCAGGCATGTGGCGGCGGCAGTGAGATTGATGGTGAGGACTTCAGGGCTACGAAGCTTTCCCGTGCTCGACGCCTTCCTCGTCTCGATCTCCGATCTGGAGCGGCGAATCCTGGGTTTCCCCCTCGCTTCGTCCCCTGGGAGTAGTCGTCATCACATCGCCGAGTCAGCTCTGCACGAACCTCGTCCGGATCCAGTTCTGGGTCATCGTCAGGACCGTTCCTCCCACGCAGCTGTCATCCCTTCGCCTCGTCAGTGTGGAGATTCTACAGCCTCGTCCCCTGAGCCTCGTTCCCCCGCTGTCATTCCTGGACATTCGGGCTGGCTCACCCCGGCTGTTTCCCCCTCCTCCTCGACGCGCTTCCTGACCGCTGTGTGTGCCTGGAATCCCGGCCTGGTGAGCTCTCTGCTGGAGACAACGCGAGCGACCCTCAGACGAATTCCCGGGGGGTCCTCCGTTATCGCCGGGCGGGGAGAGGAAGAAGCAGATTCCACTACAGCAGGCGATACTCAACCTCCAGGGGGCAGGCAAGTCATTGTTTTTTCACACCTGCTTAATGATTTGCTCTGTCACATCCCTGGAGGAGAAGTTCAGGGTTCGCAGCTCCCTGAACTCTCCCCACCTGCTGTAACCTGTATGCCTAATCCCGCATCCTCTGTGTCTCTCTCCGCCGAGCGGTCCCCGGCTCCGGGTCAACGTGGTGGGATATGGAGAGGGCCTGTGGTTCCGCAGCTACATTGCGGACGGAGGAGGGGGACTGACTGCTGCGTGGAGTCTACGCCGACGACTGAGCGTCCCCGGGTCTCCACGGAGGAGCGGTTCGGTCCGGCGGGACGAGATTCTTCTGGCTTCACGCCGAGTGGATCGTCGGCGGGGTCACCTGAGCTGGAGGGATCTCAAGCTGCGCTGACCATCGTGCTGGCTGCGGGGCCCGACGCGGCTAGATGGGAGCCTGACAACGACCTCCTGACGACGGATCCTGGATCTTCGCAGTCCTGGACGGCGTCAGAACCCGAGATCAGGCGAGTGCTCTCCTTTCTTTTCTCTCTTTTTATCCCCGAGCACTTCAGCCTATCTCCAGGGGAGACGAGCCGGGTGCAGCCGTCCGCTGCGTCTGAGCTCGTCTCGCCGGGTTCTGGCGCTGCCGGTGATCCTGATCCCGGTTCTGTTTTCTCTTCTGAGCCTTCTTCCAGGGTCACCGGCAAGGAGTTGCTGTTCCTCGTGGTGCTGGAGGGTCCGGGTTCAACGTTGGAGGTCGGTTCTGGTGCAGTATTCAACGTGGGTTCGCCCGAGACCCAGTCGGGGTCCAACGTGGGTTCGCCTGAGGCCCGATCGGGGTCCGACGTGGGTGCTGCCCCAGTATTGTCCAGGTCCGGTGAGGAGGTGGCCGTTTTCCTGCGGCCTGACGCCCGCCGCCCTCGTCATCGGCTCTCCCCTGAGCCTCTTCCACCGGGATCCGCTCTGATCCTTCGCCCGTCTCAACGGTCCTGGTGGTTGAGTGATGCGGGTCGACGACCCGACCCACAGAACTTTCGGTTCGATGATCTGGTTCCCCCCACTGGTCTGTGTTTCTCTCTGGGCAGCCTGGTTCGGCTGCCGGTGGACTGGATTCCTGGGATCTGGGTCCAGAGTTCGCCGTCCGAACACTTCTCTTTCCCTGATTCGCCAGCTGGACAATGGGCGGGGAGATCTCCGGAGCCATCTCGGCCATTTTTGGACTCTGCCTGCCATTCACCTCGGGTGTCACTTTTTCTTTTGTTATTAAGGTCACTCGGGTGTAATGTTCTGTCCTGTTGGTGGATTTGTTTTTATAGTGCTGTTTTCCATCGCTCATGCTCAGCATTTTACTTTTTGTGCCATGTTTTTAGCCTCGTTTTTTGTATTGTAGAGTTATGTTTTGTTTTCCGTAACACCATGCTCTGCAGTTATCCATTTATTCCAGTCACTTTCATTTCTTTAGGTGACTGGGTATTTATATATTCGTGTGTGTGGATTTTTCTTTGCCTGCACTCAGTATTTCTTTTTTGTCCTGTTGGTTCATTATAGAGTCATGTACCTTGTTTTCCGTAACACCATGCTCTATAATTGTCATTTGTTCCAGTCACCCTCACTTTTCTTGGTGACTGTGTATGTACTTAAATTAGCGCTGTGTATAGGTTCCCCTTTATTTAACCGTACTCAGCATTTTTTGCCCTGTACCTTTTTGGTGGTTCTTTTTTCCTTGCTCTGGGTCACGCATGGTTGGTACTCTCTGGGTAGTATGTAACCAGCGTGCTGACCCAGTTCTTCTCCCCATCTGTACCTGGGTTAATTATTCTGTTTTGTCAGTATTGTATTTGGGTTTTCTTTCCCGCTACCCTACATTGCCCCATTGGTGTTGCCCTTCCCTTGGCTTCTTCCCCTCCGGTCCGCCTCCCTTCCTCCCACCCTAGGTGGTGGTGGTGGTGGGGGGGGGGGCTGGGATGTTCCTGGTCGTTCAGGAGCCCGACCTTGAGGGAGGGGCTCTGTCACCATGGGTTGAGATGCTGTCTCGGCACTCAGCCCATGTTTTCCCTCATCCCTGCTTCCCATTGAGCAGCGTCTCAGCTGGCCCCCAGCTGGCAGCATTATAGACGGCTGGGGCCAATTAGTCTTCATCAGCTGGGGCGCTGCCAATGAGGATAAATAGGAGCAGCCTCGATGACTCGGGGCTGCGACATAAACACATTGCTAAGCTGAAGCCCCTTCGTCTGGTGTCAGCTTATACTCCTCTTGCAGCATTCCTGTGTTTGTATCCCGCTGTGAGTATGTACGTCTTGTTACCCCCACGTCCGGTACGAGCTGCTTACCTCTGCGCTGTGCAACCTGTGAGTGTACGTCTGCATGAGTATCTGTGCTCTCCTCATCCCTTCCCCTTTACCCTGAATAAAATATCACGACTCACTGGCTTGTCCCTGGCTCTGATTGCCCGGCTCCCTAGAGCCGGATATGACATCCAGGCCTGTTTCATGAGTTTGTTTTTTAAAATAATTCTGTTGAACCACAATTCAAAAGCGTTGTCTGATTTTCATTGGTTAATTTTCATAGAATTTTTATTTATTACCACTTTTGTCAGATTCAAGTTATTTCTGTGACCATTGTGGGTTTTTCTTTCATTAACAGGGGGTACCAACAATTTTGTCCACGTCTGTACATGTAGATAATGTATAAATATATATTCTCTGCATCAACAATGGGCAATTACAGTGTAGCTTCTAAACAACCATGAGGTTTTTGCACATAAATATTGGAATCAATTGCAATCTCATAAATTCTGTATGTTGTTATCCAAACTGCAAACATTTTGACCAACACTATAATTTTTCAGATGCAATAAAACCTTAAAACATTTACAGACACATTATAGGTGTACTGAGACCCAGCAGTACACCTTTAACAAGCGGGCGCTCCTGCAGCCGGTGATCAGTTTTTGGCACCTGATGTGCCAAAAACAGATTGCGCCATCCTCGATCAGTTTTTGGCAGCCGATCACTTTTTGGCACGACACCGGCATTTGCGGTGTTACCAAAGTACTTGAGTTTCGTTTTGCAAACTTTACATATTACATGTGTCATATCTAGCACTTTCTTTCCCGGAATGTTGTAGAAACAAAAATGCTCCCACGCACTTGCCTTCGTTGAAGATGGGACTGGCTGAATTTCTTGCTGCTCCATTTTTTCTTTATTCTGACTGTTTCATCCAACTGCTAGCTAGTAAGCTACTCTGCGTGGTTCTCCTGCGTTGGCAGCATCAATGTGTAATTGCGCATCACAAAGCTGCAGTACGTGTCACGTGGCGGGGCCCCAGTATCACTGCAAAAAAAAATAAAAACTGATTCTTAATTTTTGTTAGTCATCTCTGGATTGTGTAAAATGAGAATCTAGATTCTTATGTGAATTGATTCCCCCCCCCCCCCAACACCCCTAGTTGTTGTAGTATTAGATGTGATGAAAGCTTTGAATGGACCTACAGTTGCAGGGGGCAAGTGCATGTATCCACTCAGAGGTTGGTCATAGTGTGAATGGCTTGAAACATAAGTGTAAGGTACGTTATATTGGGGAATAAATGTGCACTTTTATTCATGATTATTAATCGCGAATGAACACAAATTTTTGGGAGATTAATTGTCATCAAGATTTTTAACCATTTGACACCACTAATGACTGAACAAACATTAGTATGACTCATGTGATCCTTATCAGAGATATTGATTAAATTTAAATAACGTACAATCCCCAATTCCAATGAAGTTGGGACTGTGTGTAAAATGTAAATAAAAGTCGAATACGATGATTTGCAAATCCTTTTCAACCACTTTTCAGTTGAATACACTACAAAGACAAGACATTTAATGTTCAAACTGATAAACTTTGTTTTTGACGATATTTTATTGCAGATATTTACTCATTTACACAATATGGTAAATGATAAGTGCTAAATTTACTGTTACTATAAAACGAGTAAAGCTCGGGCCACCAAACCTGGTATACAGGTTCACCTTGAGATCCTGACCTCTGACTATGAGTTTGGGGTCTAAAGGTCAAGGTTAACATTCCCTATACTCTATTACTGTACAATGAGTAAAACTAGCATCACCAAACGTGGTACACAGGTTCATCCTGTGACTCTGAAGTGTGACTATGGTTTTGGGATCACAAGGTCAAAGGTCAACATTAAAATATATATCTCAGCAACAAAGAAATCTAGGGTCACCAAACTTGGTACACAGGTTCACTCTGAGACCATGACCTCTGACTATAGGTTTGGGTCAAAAGATCAAGATTGACACTCCCTATGCCCTCTTACTATAGAATGTGTAAAGCTCTCTAGGGTCACCAAACTTGCTGCACAGGTTCACCTGGGGATCATGCCCTACAACTATGGGTTGTATACTTTGTTGTATATTCATGGATGATGGGTTTATCAAAATTTAGTTCTGCCACAGTAGTTATATTGAAAAGTTGAAAACTGCTCACCATGATTAAGTGTTGGGATCTTCAAAGAAAATGGAGGCGGGGGATTTTGCACTTGTCTCAGAGTGCCCTTGTGAATTTAATGCCTGCAACACATTCCAAAAAAAGCTGGGATGGGGGCAAGAAAAGAGTTGGGAAGTTGAGGAATGCTCCAAAAGCACCTTTTTGGAACACTCCACATGTGAACAGGCTAATTGGAAACAGGTGAGTGTCATGATTGGGTATAATGGGAACTTCCCCAAAAGGTTCAGTTGTTCACAAGCAAGGATGGGGCAAGGTTCACCACTTTGTGAACATCTGTGCAGGCAAATAGTCATACAGTTTAAGAACGTTTTTCAAAAAACAGTTGCACCAAATTGAGGGATTTTATCATCTGTGGTCAATAATATCGAAAGATTCAGAAGATGTGGAAGAAATTCTGTTTGTATGTAGCAAGGCCGAAAACCAACATTGGATACTTGTGAATGCAGTGCCGTCCCTCAGACGACACTGCATTAAAAACTGCCATCATTCTGTAAAGGATATTACCACGTGGGCTCAGGAACACTGGAAAACCAGCGTCAGCTAACACAGGTCTTTGCTACATTACAAGTGCAAGTTAAAACTCTACCATGAAAAACAAAAGTCATATAATACAGTGGGGCAAAAAAGTATTTAGTCAGCCACCAACTGTGCAAGTTCTCCCACTTAAAACATGAGAGAGGTCTCCAATTTTCGTCATAGGTATACCTCAACTATGAGAGACAAAATGAGAAAAAAAAAATCCAGAAAATCACAATGAAGGATTTTTAATGAATTAATTGGTAAATTCCTCGGTAAAATAAGTATTTCGTCAATAACAAACGTTCATCTCAATACTTTGTTATATACCCTTTGTTGGCAATGACAGAGGTCAAACGTTTTCTGTAAGTCTTCACAAGGTTTTCACACACTGTTGCTGGCATTTTGGCCCATTCCTCCATGCAGATCTCCTCTAGAGCAGTGATGTTTTGGGGCTATCGCTGGGCAACACTGACTTTCAACTCCCTCCAAAGATTTTCTATGGGGTTGAGATCTGGAGACTGGCTAGGCCACTCCAGGACCTTGAAATGCTTCTTACGAAGCCACTCCTTCATTGCCCGGGCGGTGTGTTTGGGATCATTGTCATGCTGAAAGACCCAGCCACGTTTCATCTTCAGTGCCCTTGCTAATGGAAGGAGGTTTTCACTCAAAATCTCACGATACATGGCCCCATTCATTCTTTCCTTTACACGGATCAGTCGTCCTGGTCCCTTTGCAGAAAAACAGCCCCAAAGCATGATGTTTCCACCCCCATGCTTCACAGTAGGTATGGTGTTCTTTCTCCTCCAAACACGACAAGTTGAGTTTTTACCAGAAAGTTCTATTTTGGTTTCATCTGACCATATGACATTCTCCCAATCCTCTTCTGGATCATCCAAATGCTCTCTAGCAAACTTCAGACGGGCCTGGACGTGTACTGGCTTAAGCAGGGGGACACGTCTGGCACTGCAGGATTTGAGTCCCTGGCGGCGTAGTGTGTTACTGATGGTAGCCTTTGTTACTTTGGTCCCAGCTCTCTGCAGGTCATTCACTAGGTTCCCCCATGTGGTTCTGGGATTTTTGCTCACCGTTCTTGTGATCATTTTGACCCTACAGGGTGAGATCTTGTGTGGAGCCCCAGATCGAGGGAGATTATCAGTGGTCTTGTATGTCTTCCATTTTTTAATAATTGCTCCCACAGTTGATTTCTTCACACCAAGCTGCTTACCTATTGCAGATTCAGTCTCCCCAGCCTGGTGCGGGTCTACAATTTTGTTTCTGGTGTCCTTTGACAGCTCTTTGGTCTTGGCCATAGTGGAGTTTGGAGTTTGAGGTTGTGGACAGGTGTCTTTTATACTGATAACGAGTTCAAACAGGTGCCATTAATACAGGTAATGAGTGGAGGACAGAGGAGCCTCTTAAAGAAGAAGTTACAGGTTTGTGAGAGCCAGAAATCTTGCTTGTTTGTAGGTGACCAAATACTTATTTTACCGAGGAATTTACCAATTAATTCATTAAAAATCCTTCAATGTGATTTTCTGGATTTTTTTTTTCTCATTTTGTCTCTCAAAGTTGAGGTATACCTACGATGAAAATTGGAGACCTCTCTCATGTTTTAAGTGGGAGAACTTGCACAGTTGGTGGCTGACTAAATACTTTTTTGCCCCACTGTATATCAACAGGTACATACAGGTTTTGGAGCAATATACTTTTTCAGGGCTGTCCCTGATTATTTCAGCAAGACAGTGCCAAACCACATTCTGCACGTGTTACAACAGTGTGACTTCGTCAAAAAAGTGTGCGGGTACTAGACTAGCCTGCCTACAGTCCAGACCTGTCTCCCATTGAAAATGTGTGGCACATTATGAAGTGCAGAATACAACACTGGACAACTTCATTAGAACTATCCAGGCACTATATAAAAAACCAACAGCTAAAATAAGGATTAACGGTAATTTATCATCATCTTTTGAGCTGGAAAGAGGATGTCGTCAGGGCTGCCCCTTGTCTCCACTGCTCTTTGCAATCTTCATAGAACCTCTGAGCCAATGGATAAGACAGAATAAAAAAATTCAGGGTATTACACTTGGTCAGAAGGAACATAAAATAGCACTCTTTGCTGATGACATTTTAATATACCTGGGGCAGCCGGACACCTCTTTACCAGAACTAATCTCAGTTTTTTCAGAGGATGGAGATTTATCGGGGTACAAATTAAACATGCATAAAACCCAAGTTTTAACATTCAACTATGACCCAAATCATTATTCACTAAGCAAACTCAAAACTAACTGGGAGATGGAATCTATGAAATATCTGGGGGTCAATATCCCGAAACAACTCAACAAAATTATAACACTAAACTATGATCCACTGGTGGCAAAAATAAAATCTGACCTAGCAAGATGGAATATGATACCATTCTTGAGTACTGCACAAAGAATTGAAGCAGTCAAAATGAATATACTTCCACGTCTTCTATACCTTTTCCAAACAATACCGGTAGAACCTCCCAAAAAAACATGGCAGGAGCTGGACAGAAGGATCTCAAGATTCATATGGCAGGGCAAGAGACCTAGAATCAGATATAGAACTTTACAGCTAAACAAAGACAAAGGTGGGCTTGCGCTGCCAAATATCAGGGACTATTTTAAAGCCGCACAAATTAAAACTTTAGTAGAGATATGTAACCCAGTCTACACTGCACAATGGAAGGAGATCGAATGCCAAATAACAAGTGACATCCCCCTACAGGCGATAATAGGGAACAATGCCTTACCTAAACTTTTGAATAACACTAACCCGTGGATAGAGACCCTGCTAAAAATTTGGTTTAAGATAGTCAGAGAGAATCAAACTAAAAAGCCCTATCGACTTCTGCAATGGATTGCCTATGACCAAGACTTTACTCCTAATAAAACAGACACTAGATTTAAAAAGTGGAAAGAGAAAGGGCTGATAAAATATTACGATTTTTTTAAGGGGCAAATTTTAAGAAGTTTTGAAGATTTGAAAAAACAAGGTCTAATAAATCAAGACCTTTACAGGTTCCTTCAGCTTAGACACCACATAAACAATATACTTAAAAAGGAGGATTTGGAAAGGGCCCAGTCAGGTGTTCTGAAGGTCTTCTTAATGGCATATAAAGGGATCCCAGGGATCAGATACATCTCTAAAATATACCAAGGTCTTCAAGACTTAAAAGGAGACAACACATCATATATAAAAGAGAGATGGGAAAAAGAGGGGAATTTCAATTTACAACTGGAAATATGGGAAAAGCTCAATAAACAGCAATGGAAAAGTACCTCATCCCTGCAGTGGAGAGAATTTGGATGGAAAAATTTGGTAAGGTTTTTCAGAACACCTGCACAAAACAAATTTACCCATAAGGGGTTGAACTGTTGGCGCTTGTGTGGTGAACAGACTGCAAATCATTTTCATGTGTTTTGGTCATGCCCAGTTATCCACCAATATTGGACCAATGTACAGACAATATTGGGGAAAATATTCAAAATAACAGTTCCCTTTTCTTTTGTAACTTTGTATTTGGGTTTACTACCGGACTCACTGGAAAGACGAGGAGAAAAATACTTATTCACTGTTTTAATATTGGCAAGTAAAAAAGCCCTAACTAAAAAATGGATGTTGAAGGACTGTCCTACACCTGAAGATTGGATTAACGTGATCCAAGACATTTACTCGATGGAAAAGTTGACATTCGCACTGAGACAGGACATGGATGGGTTCATGAACTTTTGGCAACCCTGGATCGCATATGTGTCTTCCATTAGATCTAATCTTTGACAAATACCATTTCAATAATGGCTCCGCTCTTTGTTCCAACACTACTCAGATGCTCTTTTATTTTTAATTATTTATTTTTATTTTTCTGTTTGTTTTTTGCTCTTTTGTTTTGTTTGTTTTTTTAATTCTTTTTAATTTCACTTTTTCTTTCACTTTAAAAAAAAGGGGTGTTGTAATAATTATTCTTCCAATGTTGTCAAATAGCAAAAAATAAGGGAATATGTGATGAAAATGTAAACAATGCAATGCTGTAATGAGCTGTATACCCTTTACAAAATCTTAAATTAAAAAAAAAAAGAATACAACACTGGAGACCCCAGACTGTTGAGCAACTGAAGTTGTACATCAAACAAGAATGAAAAAGACTACCTCCTACAAAGCTTCAACAATCAGTGATCTCAGTTCCTAAACATTTATTGAGTGTTGTTAAAAGGAAAGGTGATGTAACACAGTGGTAAACATGCCCCATCCCAGTTTGTTTGGAAAGTGTTGCAAGCATCAAATTCAATATTAGTCAATATTTGCAAAAACAATAAAGTTTGAACATCAAAGGACAGATTTACTAACGTGCTTCACAAAACTTTGCAAAACCCTGTTTTGGCGTTAAACTACTGTTGAGATTTACTAAGATTTACGAGGGCAAAATTAGCGGTGGAAAGGTGTGGGCTGTGTTAATTTTGTGCCTGACCTCATTGCATATGTATTTGTGGGGGTTGTCATGTTAACGTGCAAATTTTAGGGAGGGGAGTGTTTAAATGACTGGTGCAAGGTGATATCCTGCTAAATGCGCCAGGATTTAACTCCCCAAAAAAACTTGTCTTAATTCATCTGTGCCTGACATGATAGCAGTCACTGGTGCCGAAACACTGGCAAGAACCGAGGGTGAGTGGCAGAAGCTTCTCTCTGTGTGACTTTATTTGGCATGACAAAAGAACAGATTATATGAGTATCAGTGGTCTCACAAAGATCGGTGTTATGCTGAACTGTATATCAGCCGGCAGTTTTGGGGGTTTTTTTGTGTCGTGAAAAGTTTTCAATAAC
This sequence comes from Pholidichthys leucotaenia, assembly GCA_020510985.1. Taxonomy (NCBI): domain Eukaryota; kingdom Metazoa; phylum Chordata; class Actinopteri; order Cichliformes; family Pholidichthyidae; genus Pholidichthys; species Pholidichthys leucotaenia. The sequence continues at coordinate 126,118,286 of CM035841.1, forward strand.
TTTTAATGGCACATGGGTATAGACGATTGTCACCACAAATGAGCTCAATCGGACTAAAACCCTAGGACAAGTTAGACCAAAGGTGCGAGGTTGAAATCTGGTCACTGCCACTTCCTGCCAAAATGGCCGACTTTCTGTTAGGTGTAGACCATCACTTTTATGAAGTTTTTTTTTTGCATGTCTTGACATGATCAGCATCTCACCTGATTTTCATCTTTCTACGCGAAAGTAAGTGTGTGCCACTCCCCATTGACTTCACATGTTAGGTGGTGCTGTAGAGCCATTTTTGTGGGGTCATTCATATTTCTTCCAAAATATTAACTTTTTTGCCAGTCTTGAGGTCCCTGCAAAAAATGGTGCGTTTTCGTGCGCGTTCACTACCCCAAAAATGAGATCTTAGATGGAAAAGAAAGAAAGAAAGGGAAAAAAAATACGAACAATTACAACAGGGCTCTTGCCCACTGATGCTGTCAGTGGCTCGGGCCCTAATTAACAAAAATAAACTATTTTAGTGAGGTTTGCACTTAAACAAAAACTTTAAAAAAGCTTTATATATTATGCTCCTCCGAACTGGCTGTGCCTGTGTTGATGACCCGCTTCCTCACCAGCTGTGCCTGTGCGCAATTTTGCTACTGCTCTTGCTGGGTGGGTGGGCATTATTGAAATGAAGTGTCTGCGTCTGTGCTCATAATTTTGCATGTTGTGAGTAGCTCACTGGCAAAAATTGGCCATTGCGCACTCGCTAATTTGCGCAACCTTAATAAATTTGCCCCCAAATGTCTTTGTAGTGTATTCAATTGAATAAAGGTTGAAAAGGATTTAGAAATCACATTCTGTTTTTATTTACATTTTACACAACATCCCAACTTAACTGGAATTGTGGTTGTACTTATATGTGCAGTCAGCACTAAATGTTGAAGATTCCCCTGTGGTACCAGTGCAAACTCATAAGTTTCATACCTTGGGCAAAACAAAAAAGTCCTTTCCACTGCTGCAGCCAAATACTTTTCACATTTGTTCAGTTAGAATTTCACAAAAAACATGTGATTGACGTGGTTACACAGCAGAGCCCTGCTCAATTTTTAAAACTACAAAATATTTACTCTGAGTGCTGTTTTTTATCCCCAACGCTGGTCGAAACCCAAAGGGGTTGGAAGAGTCCTTTGGACAAAGTCTGAACGAGGATTATGTTATGGGTTGGTCTGTCCGTCTGTCCCACTTTTGTGAAATTAACTCCTCCTACAGTTTCGGTCCAATTGCTTTGAAACTTGGTTCCATGATTTGATATACACTGAGAATGCACTTATTGCAATTTGGTTTTAATCAGATGAGTTTTGTGGGAATTGCAGCCCCTAATCTATGACCTCCTGTTTCACCTCAATTCATAGACAGTAACTGTCTTGTGAAATCAACTTCTACAATTTTGGTCCGATTGTTTTGAAACTTGGTATCATGGTTTGATATATACTGAGGATGCACATATTGCAATTTCACTCTCATCGGATGACCTTGAGGTCAAAGGTCAGAGGTCAAATTTTTCCCTAAATCTCCTAAACACAATAACTACTGAAAGAAAGGATGTAGGCTTTTCAAATCGATACAGTAGTTGCATCTAATACACACCTTGGACAACTTACACCCTCACCTAACTATTAGTTTGGGGTCAAGGGGTCAAAGTTCAAGGCTAACATTGCAGTTGCACTATAATAAACGGTAAATGCTACATTTACTGTTACCATAAAATGAGTAAAGCTAGGGCCACCAAACCTGGTATACATGTTCACCTTGGGATCCTAACCGCTGACGATGGGTTTGGGGTCAAAAGGTCAAAGGTCAAGGTTAACATTCCCTATTCCTTTTTACTGTACAAGTAAAGTTAGTCACTAAACTTGGTACACAGGTTCATCCTGTGACCCTGAAGTGTGACTATGGTTTTGGGATCGCAAGGTCAAAGGTCAACATCAAAATAGCTTTTAAACTATATCTCAACAACAAAGAAAGTTAGGGTCACCAAACTTTCTGCACAGGTTCACCTTGGGTTCCTGACCTCTTGACTGTGGGTTTGGGGTCAAGGAGTCAAAGTTCACAGCTAGCATTGCAGTTGCACTGTAACAATTGGTAAATGCTACATTTACTATTACTGTAAAATGAGTAAAGCTAGGGCCACCAAACCTGGTCCACAGGTTCACCTTGGGATCCTATCCTCAAACTATGGGTTTGGGGTCAAAAGGTCAAAGGTCAAGTTTAACATTCCCTATCCCTTTTTGAAAACTCTGTCGCTTTTACACGCACTGGCTATTTTATCTGTTTTTATGTATTTTACCGACTCCATTTTAAATTTTTATCTCTTTTATTGATATTAACTTTTTATTTAGTGGTATTAACTTTTTAAACCGGAGCTCAAACTTTATTGCTCGGCTATATTGATCATACAGCTCCCAACGGCTGGACCATTTATGTTTTTAAAGTCAAAAATGGACATGACAGTGCCTGGGGATGATAAAATTCTATTGCAGAAAGCACAAAAGAAAATTGCTGACTTGGAGGAGGATATCCGAAGGCTCTCTGATGGAACTGCAGCAGAAAAATACGCTCCTCTCCAACTTCACCCTACGTCTTCCTCTGCTGTCACAGATGATGAGTCTTTTAGCGGCCCAGGAGTCCAAAACAGCGGCCTTGAGTGACTCAGCCCTCTGAGACACAGTCGCCTGGAACGGCTCTGCCTGTCCATGGCCCTCCTCCTGCTCAATGCCAAATCAGATGGCCTGGTCTGAGATGGTGGTCTGGGGCAGGAAAAGGGCCTCAGACGCATCAACCACCAGCCCTCCTTTGCCCGTCTCCAACCGCTATGAGGCTCTGGCAATGGCTGATAATCCACCTTCCACCAATGCTCTAGCTTCACTGGTTTACAGTTCTCTTGGGCTCCGCTCAGCACGCAGCCCCCGCTGACGTCCCACCCATCCCTTCGCTGGAAGACCTGGTGGTCTTTCCTCCGCTGAGGAGTGACAGTAGTGGGGCAGCTGGCGTGGCCCCAGCTGAGCCACGGCGGCTCCGGCCCCGTTCTGGAGAGTCCTGTCCCTGACGTATGATCCTGAGGGAGGCTGTTTGCTGGCACTCCGGGTGGCCACACTGCATGGAACAGTCAGGGAATCCCTCCTCCGGTTCTGGCACCGTTTTGCTGCCCTGCTCGTCGGCTGGTGAGGTAAGGGGCCTTACCTGTCCCAACGACGGGACCCCCACTCTGCCGCCCCCCACCGCACTGACTGTCACTGAGGGACCCTGCAACCACCAACATCCTGTCCACTTTTTCCTCCAACCATGGTGATCGTTGGTGGCTCCATCATAAAGCACATCAGGTATTTTAACTCTACACTGACTGTTTCCCAGGAGCTACTGTCCCTAACCTGTTAAGCCGTTTTTCCACTAGCCCAGTTCGCCTCGTCTCGTTTCGTTTCGTTACTACTCGTTTCGGCTGCGGTTGTGTCTCCATAGCAGCCGGGTAAAGCGGGGTTAAGCTGTGGTGGGCGGGATTTTTTTTACAGCAAGGCGGCGCCACGCTCCCGTGACGTAAAACACGCGACCCAAGCCAAACACGACATGGCGGCTTTACAAGGCGACTCCTCGGTCTGTGGCTTTTTTCACCGTAAATGCCAAAAAGAACCGTCAGACAAGGGTACAGACAGTGAGACGAAACACTCTGGAATAGATCTGCAGCTTCTGGAGAGAGCCGAAGACGTGAGGATACAAACTAGGTCATATGTGACGGTAAGCTAATGTTGCTAATGCTAGTTTGCTATAAGTACGTCGTACTACACTGTAATCTCTGCAAGTTATCACTGTTAGGTACTAAAATATGTACGCTGTGTGTGTTTCAGATGGCTCTGTTGTGGGAAAATTACCACTTCAAACGGTCAGTCTGGCGTTCAACACAGCCTGTCAACTGATGTCAGCACAGCTTCACAAACGATCAGTGGTTGTAGAGCTTAAGAATGTCTGGTTTATTTCCTGTGCAAAAAATTGCTCTGATCTAAGTAAAGGAACCCTATTTCACTGTTTATGGGAATGTAGAAAAATCAGAATGTTTCGGGAATAGGTGAGGGTAACAATTGAAAAAATAATTTCAAATCACATTGAACCCTAAACTGTTTTTGTTGGGTCTGTATCCAGAAAAACATAACTTTAATAAGAGTGAAAGAACATTCATAGACCTCAGTTTGCTTAATGCCAAAAAATGTATTGCACTACTGTGGAAAAACTCATAGACCAGATGTGACTCAGTGGTTAAGACAGATGTTACCAACCTTCCACTAGAAAGAATAACATACATACTGAAATCAAAGGAAAATGTGTTTGAGAATATATGGAGACCTTTCATCGATTATGTAAAGAAATTAAACATAACTTCTGAAGAAGAAGGTGAATGATATGTGTGGACCTTGCAAATTCCAAGCTGGTGAATGTATATTATGTATTCTTATGTAATAGATTACCTAGACTAAACAGAGGAGCATTGTTGTTGACTTGTTTTTGTTAATGGTTGTTGTTTTTATTACCCTTTTTTTTGTTATTTTGTTATTGTTCTTTTTAGTTTTTAAATTACTTTTGTGTTGGTGTCTGACTGTGTGTGCTGTTTGTAAAAAAAAAAAAAAAGGTTCAATAAAAATATTGTGGGAAAAAAAATTGCCCTGATCTGCGTGAAAATCATGGACTGTTGAGACATCATGGACGTACCTGCTTCAGCTGCACTGAGTCTGAGATGGTGTCATAGGAAAAAATGATCAGCTGACACAACTTGATCTCCAGGTTAATAACTATATTAGCCACAAAATGTATATTCAAAAAGTAAACATTACTGAGTTCGGTATAATAAGATGTATTTGACAGTTATGATGCATTTTAGGCCAAAACAAACTTGATCTAGGATTAAAAGCAATTAAAATAATGCAGTCACAAGGTTACATGGAAAATGCTTGATTTACTAGATACATATACTGTAGAAATATATATATATTCTCTGCATCAACAATGTACTATACATGCATTCATGTAGTATTGCACTGACAAACCTCTGAAGTTTTTGCAGATGTCTCTTTTTTATATGTGAAGGTTACCACCATGTGACATAAATTTCTTAAAAATGAGCCATTATTTTCAAGGTCACCCATGAATGGTTTGTACTATTGACTCTTTTCCAACCAGTGTATTAACAGACAAAAATAGAAATCATGATGCAAATACTTAAGTCACTAAATTGTTTATTACAATCAGCAGCAAATTCCAGATTATTCAAAATATGCAAAACTCAAACTGTAAGACTGGGTCACTCAGCAGCTGGGATGTGCAGCTCGCACTGCTCTCAGATCAGCAGATCTTAGGCCTGCATCTCTGTAAATAGTGACGCAAGGTCCAGTTTGGGGTGGATCGATCGTTTACCTCTTGCCTAGACAAAAGACAGAAATGGGTGGTGGTTAAATAAAGGAAGTTTAAAACATATTTGGGAAATACACTTGTTGCTAAAAGCCAGTGGTGGAATGTGAATGAATGAATCTTTATTTCGGATAGATTAAAAGAAAATAGAATATTATAACAAAGGGGAAAAAAAATCTAATAAGGTCGAATTAAACAATAACTCCTCTGATTATACAGTTCAACATAGGTTAACTGAAATGGGTGATGGCTGAAGCTGCAGCTTATATTGCCCACCCATATTCCATCCAAGAATTCAAAAGAAAAACAAAGCAGGAGCAATTCCAATTCCAATGTGACAATAAAGTACTTCGTTGTTGTATTTAACCACAATTTTCATGTAGCTGCACTGATGTAAGTCGATTTTACAAGGGCTGGGTTAGATTATTTGTTTATTTGACAGGGACAGTGCAATAAACATAGACAATTAATCAAATGACAATTACATTTAAAATCATCAGCTTTTACTGTGGCCTCAGCAATCAGAATGAATTAATACATTCACTTGAATGGAATATAGTACTTTAACTGAAGGTGTGCATCACAGAGTATGGAGTCGCTCAGTCAAAATATGGAGTTTTTATCAAAAGTTTGTCTGGAATGTAAAAGTGTCTCTTCTTGCCCTGGCTTCAAGTGTGGGTGGTGTTTTGTACTTTTATTGCTAAAATATAAAAGGATGCACTACAATGGGCCTCAAATATTTGTAATGTGTCCTGTTACTGCATGAGTTTATTGATGATAGACTATAAACTACACATATAAACTAAATTATATTGATGACTGAACAACTCCCATTCCCAAAAAGATACAGTTATGAACATAACTCACAAAGGATCACACAAGTGATCTGACAAAAAAAATAAATACATTAACAAGTGGTTTATTTTACAGTTGATGCACCAGTCTTTTTCAATTATTCTGTAATTAATACTCACACAATCAAATAAATCTCAGTTCAGTCCCTTTTATATTAAGTGGAAATTGTGCTACTTTGGTTTTGACACTTTTACCTATAAAAGCAAAGGATTTCCAGTACTTTCCACAGTGGCGACGTCCGTTGTTGAGCAGCTGATTCCCTCCTCCCTAGACGAACGACAGAAATGGATGGTAGTTAGTTTCAAGCAAGTTCAACACTTATACAGGCACATCTCAAAAATTAGAATATCATGAAAAAGTTAAATATTTTTGTCACTCATTTAAGAAAGTGAAACCCATATATAGATTCATTACAGGGACAGGGACAGTGATATATTGAAAGTGTTTATTTTAATATTGATGATTATGGCTACTGCCCATATTAACCAACACCTCAGCGGCCAACATTTCTATTTAAAAACTATTTTTTAAAGTTTATGTAATATTCTAATTTTTTGCCAAATTGAATTTGGGGTTTTCAGGGGCTGTAAGCCATAATCATCCAAATTAAAATAAATAAATGCTTGAAATATATCACTGTCTGTGTAATGAATTGATATATGGATTTCTCTTTCTGACGCTTTAGAAAATTATATGAATGACTTTATAAATCACTGGTTTGAAAAAGCACTTTTATATTGTTGAGATTTCGGCTCCTGTGGTCTCACCAGTATCCACTATAAACAGGGAGGCTAAACCCTGGCATGTGGAAACACATTCTAGCATTAAATTGCACACAATTTAATGTGCAGCACTAAAGTGCAATACAAAACAAAAACCAGGACTTTAACCAGGATTAACATATTTCATCGTTTTGCTCTCACAAGCGAATATTTGGGAGAAAACAAGCGCGAATCAGCAGTTGGTACTAGCTAGCTACTAGCCAAAACTCGTTAGCTAAAAGGAGTTAGCCAGCAAAAAACGGCGCTGTATGGCTCAAAAAAAGTGAGCTTACCACCAACAGGATAAATAAGCGAACAGATGCACATTATTACAAATCACTCACCATCGATAGTTCTCTCACGTTCATCTTCAGCTTGTCTATAGTCCGGTTGTATGCTGGCCAGCCATCGGGTCACTCCTCACTGTGTATCTGCCACCAAGCAGAGAAAACTCTGCACCTCTTTGTTGGACCACGGTGTAGAGTTCCGCAAAACCTACAACGCTGTCTGTATTAATATTGTATTTACTCCGTGACCGAGTTAGTCCGTGATTGCAAATGGCGGTCATAAAGATTTCAACGAAGACGGGCGCTGGGCGCGTTCGTGACGTTATGCCCTGACCAATCAGTGGCTAGCAGTCGATTGAGGTCACATCGCACCTTGCTTTTGCACGATTATACCCTGCCTCTTAACTGGCACGAAAATAGTGTCGGTTAAAGCGTGCTGGGTACAGTGGAAATAGTGAGAAAGTGAGTAGAGTAGAAGTAAGTAAGGCTAAGGCGATACTAGTGGAAAAGGGCCTTTAGTAAAGCTCCCGGATCTGCTGCAGTCACAACCACCCACCATCACACGGATTACACAGGGTTACAAAAATAATTTTTTTGTAAGTTGTCTTTGTTTTTTCAACTGATTTAAGACAATTTTGCACCGCTGAATCCGAAAGTGACATCCGTTTCTCTCGATCAGGTGCTAAGTTAAAAACCTGTACTTACTCAGTACTTACTTAGTACTGTGCATGTACTTACCTTTATATAAAGGCAAGTACATGTAAATTGAATGTTACGTCATCATTGTTCAAAATTCAGAGAATTTCAAGACATAGAAAAGAATTTTGCATCATATAAAGTGAAAATACCCGTACATGTAAACAAAACGTATAAAACAAACATATGGCCATAATTCAAAAAGTTGACCTGATTGAGCAAAACCAATGTGATTTTTGGATTCAACACATCGAAATTGTCCTAAATCAGCTAAAAAAAAACTTAGACAATAAATTTGGTGTTGACCAGTGTTATTATTTACATAGGGACTAACGACACCACCCACAGACAGTCTGAAATCACTAAAAATGACTTCTGCAAACTTTTTAATATTTTATCAAACAGCGGGAAGTCTGTTTTTACTTCTGGCCCCATTCCCACACTGCGCCATGGATCAGACCGTTTTAGTTGTGTTCTTGCCCTCTCAACTTGGCTCAAGTCTGCGTGCAGCAGCAGCAACATTAATTTTATTGACAATTTTAACTTGTTTTGGGGCCAACACACTCTATGTAAATCTGATGGCATACATTTAAATACATCAGGTAGCCGGCTTTTGGCAGCAAACCTGATGCATATCATTCAAACCACAACATGCAATTGACTGTTTACATCCCATGACCCCTCCCCTCCAGATCCACTCACATCTCTGACCTTCAGGAAGACTATCCAGAACCAGTCTGGTTTTTGTCAGTGTCCACCATCTGGTCTGGAAATTCATTCACTGCCCACCTTCCCCATTAGGACATTGATCACAGACAGACTTCCATCCATAAAACATACAGTTTACAAGAACTCACGCCTACACTGCCTGCTTTCTGTGGATCAGTCTTCTAACAATAATCCACAGAAAACAAACTACCCATCCGTAAATAACTCACCACCTACCCTAAATATGGCTCTTTTAAACATACGTTCTTTTGCCAACAAGACTTTTATCATCAATGATCTGATTTTAGATAATAAGACTGTTTATTTTTAAGGGGAGACGTGGCTTGGCATGGATGCACCAGCGGTTCTCCCTGAAGCCTTCCCACCAAATTTTAGTTCCGTTTTTTTCCAGAAGAAAGGGCAGGAAGGATGGGGGTACTGCTTCTATTTTTTCTTCCTCATTTGCAGTAAAGCAGATTTTACCTGATCAATATACCACATTTGAATACCACGCTTTTGTCTTGAGCAACCCCACAATTTCATGCATCACAGTTTACAGACCACCCATACAGTATACTGCCCTGTTTTTATTAATGAGTTCTCTGAGTTTTTATCAATAATCCACTCCTCATACAATTTTATTCTCATTTCTGGTGATTTTAATCTACACAGTGATAAGCAGGGCAACCATATGTCAGAAAATTTTAATGACCTGACGTCCATGAATTTTACTCAACATGTCATGCAGCTGACTCACAACAGTGAGTCGGCTCTGGATCTTGTCATTAGCCATGGCCTGCTCACGAATGTGTCCTCTGTTTTTGACTTGGCTGTATCTGACCATGACTGTGTATTTTTTTTTTTTTTTTAACATCACTGGTTTTATGCAACGGGAGACCTCGGTGTGAACTGTGAGGAAGCACCATCTGACACCTGAAGTGGCTGCTGATTTTATCAAACTCTTACCCAACACTCCCCCAGTTATTTTATCTGCATCCTGTGATTTTATTGGTGATAATTTTAACAGTAAATTAGGATCAACCATTGACAGAGTTGCCCCAATAATCACAAGGACAGTTAGGAATAAACCAAAGCCTCCATGGAGAAATAACCACATCCAAAAACTGAACAGAGTGCAGGATGGCTGAGAGGAAATGGAGGAAAAATCAAATTAACTATCAGTTACCAAATACTACAGAATAAATTAAAAATATACAATAATGCAGTCAAGACATCGAGAACAGAGTATTTTGCCAACATAATCTCAACCCATAACAATAACCCTAAAGTCCTTTTTGCAACCATTGATCAGTTAATCAACCCAGATTTTAATAAAAACACAAACCTGCCATCAGACTCTCTCTGTGAGAGTTTTGCAGACCACTTCAGGTGCCAAGTTGATTCTATTAGATCCAACATTTTATCTGACCAGAAGACTGCTTTTAATAGAATGTTGGACTCACCTTTAGCTGAGGAAACACTGGACTGTTTTGCCGTGGTTGATGCTAAGATGCTTGGTAGAGTTTTCTCCCAGGTAAACTTGATCTCCTGTCTTTTAGCTCTGATTCCCACATTGCCTTTTTTTTTTTTTTTAAGTTTTTGTAAAGGGTATACACGTCATTACAGCATTGCATTGTTTACATTTTCATCACATGTTCCCTTTTTTTGTTTTTTGACAACATTGGAAGAATAATTATTACAACACCCCTTTTTTTAAGTGAAAGACAAAGAGAAATTAAAGAAAGAACAGAAAAAAACACACAAAACAAAACAAGAAAAAACAAAAAAAACAAAAGAGCAAAAAACAAAAAAATAAAAAATAAAAATAAATGAATAAAAATAAAAGAGCATCTGAGTAGCGTTGGAACAAAGAGCGGTGCCATTATTGAAATGGTATTTGTCAAAGATTAGATCTAATGGAAGACACATGCGATCCAGGGTTGCCAAAAGCTCAAGAACCCATCCATGTCCTGTCTCAGTGCGAATGTCAACTTTTCCATCGAGTAAATGTCTTGAATCACGTTAATCCAATCTTCAGGTGTAGGACAGTCCTTCAACATCCATTTTTTAGTTAGGGCTTTTTTTTTTTTTTCCACAATATCTTTATTGAACCTTTTTTTTTTTTTTTAACAAACATGATACAAACAATCAAACACTAACACTAAAGTACTACAAAAAAAAAAAAATGCACTAAAAACACCAACAACCACCAACAAAATCAAGTCTTCAACAATGCTCCTCTGTTTAGTCTAGACAATCCAATACATAAGTATACATATTATGTTCACCAGTTTGGAATTTACAAGGTCCACACACATCATTCACCTTCTTCTTCAAGAGTTATGTTTAAATTTTTTACATAATCAATAAAAGGTCTCCATATATTCTCAAACACAATTTCCTTTGATTTTAGTATATATGTTATTCTTTCTAATGGAAGGTTTGTTAACATCTGTCTTAACCACTGAGTCACATCTGGTCTATGAGTCTTTTTCCATAATAGTGCAATACATTTTTTGGCATTAAGCAAACTGAGGTCTATGAATGTTCTTTCACTTTTATTAAAATTATGCTTTTCTGGGTACAGACCCAACAAAAACAGTTTAGGATTCAATATGATTTGTTTTGAGATTATTTTTTCAATTGTTACCCTCACCTCTTCCCAAAACATTCTTATTAATCTACATTCCCATAAACAATGAAATAGGGTTCCTTTACTTTCCATGCATTTTGTGCATGTATCTGGTATATTTTTGTTATATCTATTTAACTCCTCCGGTGTAACATACATCCGCATTAACCATTTGAAATGTATCAATTTAAGGCGTGCATTTATTGATTTGGTTTGAGCTTCTGTACAAGCCAATTCCCATTGTTCCTCTGAAATTTCAATTTGCAGATCTTCTTTCCAGTAGTTTAATCTTTTCAGTGAATTTTCACTTGAAGATAGTGTCAGTGAGTTATAAAACTCTGAAATAATACCCTTTCTTTTACTATCTTTCATCATCATTTTTTCCAAGGATGAATAAATAGGTCGAGTGAGAGCTTTATTTTGATTTGATCGAATAAAGTTTCTAAGTTGAAGATATTTAAAAAAATGTGTTCTATTGAGATTAAATTTGATCCTCAGCTCTTCAAAAGACATTATGTTGTCTGCACATGGCAAATATAAATCCTGAATCTTTTGTATCCCTTTTAAATTCCATACTTTAAATACAGCGTCCGCTCTCCCTGGTTTAAAATATTGATTACCCCATATTGGACTAAATTGTGACAATAACTGTGGTTCTTTTAAATAGTTTTTAGCTTCACACCATATTTTGATCATATGCTTTACAAATGGATTTTTAACTTGTTTTTGTAATTTTTTTGCCGAATCTGAGTATATGAATATGGGAAGAGGTAAAGGTAAATTGTATGATTCCATTTCAGTCCAGTGAGGGAGATCATTTGATGAAAAATAATATGTCATAGACCTCAGTTGTGCCGACCAATAATACAACATAAAATTTGGACATTTCAGACCTCCACGATCAAATGGTAAATATAATAAAGACAAACGTAATCTAGCCCTCCTGTTGTTCCATATAAATTCCACTAACTTTTTTTTTATTCTTGAGAATAGATCTAAAGGTGGTGATAAGGGAATGTATTGAAATAAATAAAGTATTTTAGGTAAAATATTACTTTTAAGTATATTGATTCTCCCGATCATCGACATTGGTAGTGACATCCATCTCTGAGTTAACTCATTGATATCTGACATTAAGGCTTCATAGTTGACACTGGCGACTGATTCTAGCTTAGGCATAATTTGGATTCCTAAATATTTAAACTGATTTACAACATTGAATTGATTTACCTCAGGGGCTGGGTAATTTCTCTGGGTCTCATTTAGCATTAATATTGAAGATTTAGTTTTATTTATTTTATATCCTGATATTTCCCCAAAATTCTTTATTAAATTCAACAAGGTTGGAATTGATTTTTTTAGATTCGACATAAACAAAATTATGTCATCGGCGTACAGGGAGATTTTATGTTCTGTTGGTCCAACTTTAATTCCATATATTTGTGAATGTAAACGTATCGCTATCGCTAAAGGTTCAATTGCCATAGTAAACAGTAAAGGTGAAAGTGGACAGCCTTGTCGACATCCTCTATTGATTTTTATTGGTTTTGAAATATTGTTATTTGTTAGGATTTCTGCTGTAGCATTATTGTATATTATTTGAACCCATTTTATGAAATTATTTCCAAGTCCAAACCTTTGTAGGACTTCAAAAAGAAAGGGCCATTCAACTCTATCAAAGGCCTTTTCGGCGTCCAATGATAGGAGAGCTGTATCCGGTGCTTCTTTATTAAAATAAATAATATTAAATAGTCTTCTTACATTATGGAAGCCTTGTCTACCCTTTATAAAGCCATTCTGATCTCGATTAATAATATTTGGTAAAATTTCTTGTATTCGTCTTGCTAAAATTTTACAGATTATCTTAAGGTCGGCGTTTAATAGGCTTATTGGTCTCATATTTTCACATTTATTAGAGGGCTTACCTGGTTTTGGCAGCAGTATAATTAAGGCATTATTTATGTATGATGGTAAATTATTATTTTGAAATGCTTCTAAAACCATTTCCAAAAAAGGTTTTATTAATTTATTCTTAAATTTTTTATAAAGGTCAACTGGAAGACCATCTGGTCCTGCACTTTTTCCTGATTTCATATTATCAATGGCTAGCCCAACTTCTTCTTGACTAATTTTAGAATCCAATATCTCCCTGTTTTCATTTGGAATACACGGTATAGATAGTTCGTTCAAAAACCCATTTAGTTTTGTTAAATCAGGTTCATTTTTGGTATCATATAATTTTTCATAGTAATCTCTAAAGGCTCTATTAATTTCTAAAGGATCTATAACTACCTGTCCCTTACTTATAATACTGGTAATTGGTGTTTTAATTTCCAATTGTTTAATCTGCCATGCTAATAATTTTCCTGATTTTTCACCTTGTTCATAAAAAGATTGTTTCAATCTTAGAAGACTCGAGGCAGCTCTATTCGCTGATTTTTTGTCGTATTCAGCTCTCAAAATCAGTAATTCATTCTCCAACCTTGGGTCACTTCCTGCATACACTTTTTCCTGAAGATTTTTTATTTTATGTTCCAATTTAGCTCTCTCCTCTCGAGTCTTCTTAGATTTTGATCCTGTATAACTAATAATATGTCCCCTAATAAAAGCTTTGAAAGCCTCCCACTTTACACATGCTGATGTTTGTGTAGTATTGATGTCAAAGAACTCGTCTATCTGTTTTTCTATATACTTGACAAATTCCTCATCCTGAAGCCATTTATGCTGAAATTGCCATCTACCTGATTCCTTTGTCAATTTTTTATCTACATATATTAGACAACAGGGTGCATGATCAGAGATCACGATGTTATCATAAAAGCAGTTTTGAATCTTGGACCTTAATTCTGTGGAAATCAAAAAATAATCAATACGTGAGAATGTCTTGTAGGTACTGGAATAACAAGAATAGGCTTTAACTTGTGGTTTCATTTCTCTCCATATATCTAACAATCTCAATTCTTTCATAAAATGATTAATAGTCATCCTACATCCAATGTGCGTACAATCCAGTCCTGTTGATCTATCCACACCTGGATTCAATGTACAATTAAAATCCCCTGCTATTATATGTTGCCCTGTAAGTGATGATAAGATGAGAAATAAATTAGCAAAGAACTTCTGATCATCTATATTGGGACCATATAAGTTCACAAGATTTATATTTTCTAATAGCAAAGAACCTTGAATGATTACATATCTTCCAAATTTGTCTCCAATTACATTTTTCACTTGAAAAGGAACTGATTTATGTATGAGAGTCATAACTCCCCTGGCCCGGGATGAAAATGAAGAGGTGAATACACTTCCCTGCCATCTACTCCTAATTCTTTTAACATCCTCCTCTATCAGATGAGTTTCTTGTAAAAACACAATTCTTGAACCCATGTCCTTTATTTTATTCATAACTTGTTTAAGTTTTTTTAAATTTTGTAGACCTCTGCAATTCCATGAAGTTAAATTAAGATTAACACTTTGGTCCATGATCAATAGAGAGTTTGGGATTACCTTGCAGTGTAAACATGCTCATACAGAGAAGCAAAAACATGAGTGGTTGAACATTCATCCTACAAACTACACACAAACAAATTTCCCCTTCCCACACTTGTGGGAAACCCCCCAAAATCAAAAGAAAAATTCTGTCTCCCGATATAGCCATCGACTGTTCCACACCCACGGGGAACAGCCTAAGCCACTCCTTCTTCATCCTCCCAATCACCCTAACTCTACTGCTTTTAATGACGTAACATTAACTCTCCTCTGTAGTTTTCCAACTTAACTCCAAAATTTTTAACAACTTTGTACATCATAGTTTTTTTTTTTTTGTTTGTTTTGTTTTGTTTTTTTTAATATATAATACAATCTATATTTTGTAAACTTACTATTTACTTCAAGTCAGTCAGATGCCTGTGCAAATGCTTAATTATTCTACCTTATATTTTGTTCATGCTTAGCTCCCACCAGTCTCTTCTTCTTCTTTGATCTTCTTGATGAACTCCTGCGCCTCCTCTGGGGTCTTGAAGATGTGGGTTCTGCCCTCATACGTGGTCAGCAGTCTCGCAGGATAGATTACACCATGACGAATCCCAAGGTTGCGCAGCTCCTTACGTACGGGATCAAACTGCTTCCTCAATTGCTGGATTCCTGTGGCCAAATCTGGGTAGAACCGCACCTGCTGGTCCTGGTGTTTAATCTCTCCTTTTTTAGCTCGTGCAGCGTTGAAGATCTTCATCCTGTCTCTGTTGCTAAGAAACTTCATAATTAAGGTCCTCGGCGGTCCCTTATCTCTCCGTGGGCCAATACGATGTGCTTTTTCCAGAACCACTGCTGATTGCAACTCCTCGCTGCCCAGCACCTCCAGAATCCACTTTTCCAGAAAGGAACATACGTCCCGACCTTCTGATTCCTCTGGAAGACCCACCAGCCTCAAATTATTCTGTCTCGACCGAGATTCCAAATCCAAAATATTATCTTCCAGAGATTTATTTTTTTTTTCCAAAGTGCGCACCTTTAATTGAAGACGGGTGACGTCATCTTCAGCACTAGCGAGACGGAGCTCCATCTGCGCCGTTCGTTCTACACAGTCACCCAATTCCTTTCTTATTCCTTCCAACGCTGTCATAATCCCATCAAATCTAGAGGAAAAGTCCGCTCTCATTGAACTCATGGCAGCCATCAGCGCATCTGCGCCATTCCCCGCAGAAATCGCACCGCCGCCAGCCTCCTCCGCCATATATGGAGCCTTGTTTGCTGCGTCACAGACCTGAAAGTCCGTTAATTTGGACTGTTTCGGCGGCTCGCTTTTTCCTTTTCCTGGTTTTCCAGCCTTAGGCTTCGCCGACATATCCTCGCCCAAATGCTGGGGTACGTTCTGTCCCAAATGAGAGAGTTATTTGCCGATTTTTTTTCTCCAGGAGCAGAGCAGAGCGAGACACGTCCGTCCTACGTGGCAGCCATAACCGGAAGTGAGTTAGGGCTTTTTTACTTGCCAATATTAAAACAGTGAATAAGTATTTTTCTCCTCGTCTTTCCAGTGAATCCGGTAGTAAACCCAAATACAAAGTTACAAAAGAAAAGGGGACTGTTATTTTGAATATTTTCCCCAATATTGTCTGTATATTGGTCCAATATTGGTGGATAACTGGGCATGACCAAAACACATGAAAATGATTTGCAGTCTCATCACCACACATGGCGTCAACAATTCAACCCCTTACGAGTAAATTTGTTTTGTGCAGGTGTTCTGAAAAATCTTACCAAATTTTTTCCATCCAAATTCTCTCCACTGCAGGGATGAGGTACTTTTCCATTGTTGTTTATTTAGCTTTTCCCATATTTCCAGTTGTAAAGTGAAATTCCCCTCTTTTTCCCATCTCTCTTTTATATATGATGTGTTGTCTCCTTTTAAGTCTTGAAGACCTTGGTATATTTTAGAAATGTATCTGATCCCTGGGATCCCTTTATATGCCATTAAGAAGACCTTCAGAACACCTGACTGGACCCTTTCCAAATCCTCCTTTTTAAGTATTTTATGTGGTGTCTAAGCTGAAAGAACCTGTAAAGGTCTTGATTTACTAGACCTTGTTTTTTCAAATCTTCAAAACTTCTTAAAATTTGCCCCTTAAAAAAATCGTAATATTTTATCAGTCCGTTCTCTTTCCACTTTTTAAATCTAGTGTCTGTTTTATTAGGAGTAAAGTCTTGATCATAGGCAATCCATTGCAGAAGTCGATAGGGCTTTTTAGTTTGATTCTCTCTGACTATCTTAAACCAAATTTTTAGCAGGGTCTCTATCCACGGGTTAGTGTTATTCAAAAGTTTAGATAAGGCATTGTTCCCTATTATCGCCTGTAGGGGGATGTCACTTGTTATTTGGCATTCCATCTCCTTCCATTGTGCAGTGTAGACTGGGTTACATATCTCTACTAAAGTTTTAATTTGTGCAGCTTTAAAATAGTCCCTGATATTTGGCAGCACAAGCACACCTTTGTCTTTGTTTAGCTGTAGGGTTCTATATCTGATTCTAGGTCTCTTGCCCTGCCATATGAATCTTGAGATCCAGCTGTCCAGTTCTTGCCATGTTTTTTTGGGAGGTTCTGCCGGTATTGTTTGGAAAAGGTATAGAAGACGTGGAAGTATATTCATTTTGACTGCTTCAGTTCTTTGTGCAGTACCCAAGAATGGTATCATATTCCATCTTGCTAGATCAGATTTTATTTTTGCCACCAGTGGATCATAGTTTAGTGTTATAATTTTGTTGAGTTGTTTCGGGATATTGACCCCCAGATATTTCATAGATTCTATCTCCCAGTTAGTTTTGAGTTTGCTTAGTAAATATTGATTTGGATGTTTAATTCGTACCCCGATAAATCTCCATCCTCTGAAAAAACTGAGATTAGTTCTGGTAAAGAGGTGTCCGGCTGCCCCAGGTGTATTAAAATGTCATCAGCAAAGAGTGCTATTTTATGTTCCTTCTGACCAAGTGTAATACCTTGAATTTTTTGATTCTGTCTTATCCATTGGCTCAGAGGTTCTATGAAGACTGCAAAGAGCAGTGGAGACCAGGGGCAGCCCTGACGACATCCTCTTTCCAGCTCAAAAGATGATGATAATTTACCGTTAATCCTTATTTTAGCTGTTGGTTTTTTATGAAATGCCTGTATAGTTCTAATGAAGTTGTTATGAAAATTGAAACTGGATAAGATTCTATATAGGAAAGACCAGTCAACCGAATCAAATGCTTTTTCAGCATCTAAGCCCAATATGGCTGCATTTAAGTTATATTTTTTTATATGATGAATTATGTGTAAAGTACGTCTAATGTTGTCTTGTGTCTGTCTTTGTCTTATAAAACCTGTTTGGTCTAAATGAATTAAGTCTGTCAGTATATTTTCTAACCTTTTGGCAAGGATAGTGGTAAAAAGCTTATAGTCCTGATTTAATACACTGATTGGTCTGTAGTTGGAGCAGTGTAGTTTATCCTTTTCAGGTTTAGGTATGACTGCAATGACCCCTTCTCTCCAGGAGGGGGGATTTCCCCTGTGTGGAGGACATAGTTAAATGTTTTCAGGAGGAGAGGAGATAGTTGCTGTTTAAAGGTTTTGTACCATTCTGCTGTATAGCCATCTGCTCCTGGGGATTTGTTAGCTTTAAGTTTCATAATTGTTTTTTCTAATTCTTTAGGTTATATTTCTGACAGTAGTGTTTTATTTTGTGACTCAGTAAGTTGGGGAAGGTTTAATGTGTTTAGGAATGCTTCGGATGTGTTTTTATGTTTTTTGAGGGAGTACAAGTTCTTGTAGTAGTTCTCGAAGCTTTTAAGAATATCCTGAATTCTAAATTTTATTTCCTTTGATACTGGGTCTCTGATTTTGTAGATTGCTCTCTCCGTTTGTTGTTTCCTCAATTTATAGGCTAGTAATTTTGCCGATTTGCTGCCTGCTTCATAGTATTTTTGTTTCAGAAATGTAAGTTTCTTCTGGATTTCTATTGTGTAGATCTCATTTATTTGTTTTTTAATTTCCTTAATTTTGAGCGAGTCATTAGAATGAGTGTTGTCTTTGTGCTCTTTTTCTAGGTTCTTAACTTCTGACTCTAATGTGGTTAGTTTTTCTTGTTTCAGTTTCTTTTGGATTGCCAGTTTTGCAATAATCTTTCCCCTTATTACAGCCTTGCATGCGTCCTACAGTATTAAAGGGGATACTTCTCCATTATCATTTTCTTCCAAATATCTGAGAATATCTGATTCCAATTCATCTTTCAGTGGTCCTTTCAAGACATTTGAATTTAACCTCCAAGAAAATGTATTATTTGTGTATTTTTGGATACTTAAGTCCATATAGATCGGACTGTGGTCAGAGAGATCCATCAGTCCTATTTTACATGTTTTTACTCTTCCAATGTCTCTATTAAACATAAAAAAATAGTCAATCCTTGAGTATGATGAATGTGGTGCTGAGTAAAATGTATAATCTTTTACACTGGGGTTGAATTCCCTCCACACGTCACAGATTCCCATTTCTTTTAGTAGCATCCGAGTTTTCCTACTTTGAGTGTTATTTTGATGTGGAGAATTACCTGATGCATCCCAGTATGGATTCAGTCTTAAATTGAAGTCTCCACCACATATCACTAAACCTTGGGCTTTAGTTATCATTAGGTCAAATACATTTTTATAAAATTTCCAGTTAGCCCCTCGAGGTGCATATACATTCAGCAGGGTGATATCTTCTCCCTCTAGCCGCCCAATTACCAAACTGTACCTCCCTTCTTTATCTTTGTGTTCTGATTTTTTTTCAAATATAATTTTGGTTGAGATCAGTGTCGCTACTCCCCTCCTCCTCCCTGACTTATATGAAGATGAAGAGATCATTTTAAACCCTTGTCTGTTGAGTTTAGTGTGCTCCACGTCTGTTAGGTGGGTTTCCTGTAAAGATATTATTCCTGCTTTGTCTTTTTTCATTTTGCCTAGAATCTTGGATCTTTTAACTGGATTCAGGATCCCTTTTACATTATATGAGATTATTTTGGTTACACCCTGTTTCTCCATTGTGTTGTCTTATTTAGTATAACAGTGTGGTGGCCCTCTTTTATGCTACTCAGAAACTGAAAGAACATTAAGAACATAAACATTAAGAACATAGTATATAAAACTTTAAAACAAAAAACTGACAAAAGATCTTCCTGAGCTGAGGTCTTTTTAGTGACCTTAGAAGAGCCATGATGGTGTGTTGGCCCTGAGGGAAATTCCTCAGATTCCGTTACGTGCTGAGGGCCCTCTCTTACCCCTGTAAGTTGTCCCATGTTTTTAACGTGAATTTCAGATCCCAATCCGAACTTGTAATGATTTTTTTTTTAATGCCTATTCCCTATGAAATTGTGCGCAACCTCCCGCCACCGTCACAGCAAACAATCACTTTAATACAGTATTTGTTAGTGTGGAGAGATCATGTGGTTCATTGCCACATTTCTATTTTTACAAGTTTTTTTTTTTTTAAGACTTATTTGTTTCTAATATTATGTCTGTTCCATGAAATGTTTTACCACTTGCTGATTCTGCATCTCCTTTAATATTTGTTACCTTGTAGGAGGAGGGTTGGATGTGCAGATTGACTAAAAATAACGTTATTCCCTCCCGTAAACGGCCAGTTTTTCCTTGTAGCTCTGGCGCTGGGTTTCCCGCTGCTGGCCCGTGGATTTTGAGGGTCTCTGTGTGGACCACGTTTGAGCCTTGATTCTTTCGATCGGGTCTGCTGTGGGTTTATACACCGTTACCGGGAGCCCTCTTCTCGCCATATCCGTGGTTGCTTCTTCCGCCGAGTTGTAGAGACACGTCTCATCGCCGTAAAAAACCCGCAACTTCGCCGGAAATGGCGTCTGGAAGCGCAGTTTTTTCTCTCGTAATACCTTTTTAGCGTCGTTGTATTCCCAACGCTTTTTAAGGACCTCCGGGGCATAATCGTGTTCCACGAAAACTTTTCTCTCTTGGTGCATAAATCCTTTTTTCTGTCAAGCCAGTCTTACAACCTCTTCTTTTATTCTGGAGTTGGCGAACTTCACCACCACCGATCGAGGAGGCGCTTCCACCACCGGCCTAGGGGCTAATGTACGGTGCGCCCTTTCTATCTTCAAATCGGTGCTTTGGGGAATATCCAACTTCTCTCTCAGTATGGATTCCACGCATGCAGCCATTGTGGTGAAACCATCCTCGACTCCTTTCAGACCATGAATTCTTATGTTGTCTCTTCTCAGTCTTCCTTCTTGGTCGGTTAGCTTAGCCTCCAGTCTTGACTGTCGTTTGTGTAGATCCAGCACGGTATCTTCCAGCCCTTTTATTCTTTCCTCTGCTTCCAAGATTCGGTCCTCGGCCTGGTCCACTCTGCTGTTTGTCCTTTTTAATTCTTCTTTGATTTCACAAAATTCGGCCCAACACTCTCGGCGAAATTGTCTTAATTCTTTAAGTACCATTTTTAAGCTAACCTTTTTGCTAGCTTCATTCAGCTCCTCGTCTTCTGAATGGAAATCCTCCGGATCAGATTCTCCGGCCGATGCGTGTCCTGGCCTGGTATATGTCGATTTCTTCTGTTTTCCATTAGGCATGATGACTTTGTCTTTTGATTTTCACTCTTCCAAAAATCCGTTAAATCTGATTTTCAAGGTATTTTCACGGATCGGGTCTGGGAGCTTCAGCGTTAAGCTGTTATCACCATGGTGTCCAGACCGGAAGTCCCCACATCACTTTTTAAAACATTTTATGGATTCTTCGAACATGAGATTTTAAACATTGTAAATTGCTCTCTTCAGACTGGTGTTTTCCCCACTGCCTTTAAAACGGCTGTGGTGAAGCCCCTTTGGAAGAAGAGTAATTTAGATCCTGATATTCTCAGTAACTATCGACCTGTATCCAACTTACCATTTTTAAGTGAAGTTTTAGGAAAAAAAATTGTTTTCTTCCAGTTAAATGATTTTCTTATTGACCACAATATTTTTGAGAAATTTCAATCTGGTTTTAGGACAAACCACAGTACCGAGACAGCCCTTTCAAAAATCGTTAACGATATCAGGTGTAACATGGACTCCCACAAACTGCCAGTCCTGGTGCTGCTGGATCTCAGTGCTGCCTTTGATACAGTAGATCACCACATTTTATTAAGCAGACTCAAAACACCTGGTGGGCCTCTCAGGTACTGTTCTTGAATGGTTTCATTCCTATCTCACAGATCGTTGCTATTTTGTAAGTATGGATACATGTTCTTCGGCAATCCACAAAATCAAGTGTGGGGTACCCCAAGGTTCAATTTTAGGGCCAATACTTTTACTCTTTATATATTACCACTTGGGGATGTTATCAGAAGACATGACATCAATTTTCATAGCTATGCTGGTGATACACAGCTGTACATTGCCGCATCTCCTGATGACAGAAAACCAATTAATGCCCTTTTGAACTGTATTTTAGACATAAAGTCATGGATGGCAGAGAACTTCCTACAGCTCAACCAGGACAAAACAGAAGTTTTAATCATTGCTCCTAAAGGCGAGAGAGAAACTTTTACCTAAATTACTAGGTCTAAAACCTACACATTGTGTCAAGAACCTGGACGTTCTTTTAGACTCGACTCTTAATTTTATTTCACACATTAAATATGTAACAAAAATCGGATTTTACAATCTTAGGAATATAGCCAGAGTCCGCCCTTTTCTCTCTCTTGCCAGCACGGAGGTCTTGATGCATGCTTTTATTACTCGTCGTATAGACTATTGTAATGCCCTGCTCTCTGGTCTTCCTCAAAAAAGGATATCACATCTCCCAACTGCTCCAAAATTCAGCAGCACAAGTGTTGATGAGGACCAGGGGGAAGGACACATATTACAACAGTTTTATAATCACTGCATTGGCTCTCCATGTGTTTTAGGATCAATTTTAAGATTCTCTTGGTCATTTTTAAATGCCTCAATGGTCTTGGGCCTTCTTATCTATCTGAGCTGCTTTTACCTCATGAGCCCTCGCAGACCCTGAGATCCTGTGGTACTGGCCTTTTAATGGTTCCCAAAGTCAAGACCAAGACCTTTGGTGAAGCTTCCTTTGACTATTACAGTCCTCGTCTGTGGAACAGCCTGCCAGAAAGCCTTAGGGCCACAGAGTCAATAGATGTTTTTAAGAACAGGCTCAAGACCCACCTTTTTAATTTGGCTTTTAATAAACCTGTTTAACTATTATCCATCCATCCATCCATCTTCTACCGCTTTTCCGGAGGTCCGGGTCGCGGAGGCAGCAGTTCAAGCAGAGAAGCCCAGACTTCCCTCTCCCCAGCCACCTGCTCTAGCTCTTCAGAGGGGATACCAAGGCGTTCCCAGACCAGCTGGGAGACATAGTCTCTCCACCGAGTCCTGGGTCTGCCCCGGGGTCTCCTCCCAGTGGGACGTGCCTGAAACACCTCAAGTGGGAGGCGTCCAGGAGGCATCCTAATCAGATGCCCATACCACCTCAACTGGCTCCTTTCAATGTGGAGGAGCAGCGGTTCTACTCTGAGCCTCTCCCGGATGACTGAGCTCCTCACCCTATCTCTCAGGGTGAGTCCAGCAATCCTACGGAGAAAGCTCATTTCAGCCGCTTGTATCCGCAATCTCGTTCTTTCGGTCATTACCTTTGGGCAAACTCCCACGAACCCTCAAGAATTCTCGAGAGGGTAAAGAGCTGGTCCGATGTGCCACGGCCAGGACGAAAACCACATTGCTTCTCCTGAATCCGAGGTTCGACCAATGGCCGGACTCTCCTCTCCAGTACCTTGGCATAGACCTTCCCAGGGAGGCTGAGGAGTGTGATCCCTCTAAAGTTGGAGCACACCCTTCCGTCCCCTTTTTTGAAGAGAGGAACCACCACCCCGGTTTGCCATGCCAAAGGCACTGCCCCCGACCTCCACGCAATGTTGCAGAGGCGTGTCAACCATGACAACCCAACAACATCCAGGGCCTTGAGGTACTCAGGGCGAATCTCGCCCACCCCCGGGGCCCGGCCACCAAGGAGATTTTTAACCACCTTGGCGACCTCAGCCCCTGTGATAGGCGAGTCATCCCCCTCGTCCCCAAACCCTGCTTCCTCTGTGGAAGGCGTATCAGTGGGATTGAGAAGATCCTCGAAGTATTCCTTCCACCGCCCGACGATATCCCCAGTTGAAGTCAACAGTGTCCCATCCGCACCATACACAGTGTGGACGGGGAGCTGCTTTCCCCTCCTGAGCCGCCGAACAGTTTGCCAGAATCTCTTTGAAGCCGACCGAAAGTCTTGTTCCATGGCCTCACCGAACTCCTCCCATACCCGGGTTTTTGCTTCAGCAACCACACGATCTGCACTCTGCTTGGCCTGCCGGTACACCTCAGCTGCTTCGGGAGTCCCACAAGCCAACCAAGCTTGATAGGACTCCTTCTTCAGCTTAATGGCCCCCCTCACCACTGGTGTCCACCACTTGGTTCGGGGGTTGCCACCACGAGATGCACCGACCACCTTGCGGCCGCAGCTCTGGGCCGCCGCTTCAACAACAGAGGTGGAGAACATGGCCCATTCAGACTCCATGTCTCCAGACTCCCTCGGAATGTGGTTGAAGTTCTTCCGGAGGTGGGAGTTGAAGACCTCCCGGACAGGGGCCTCAGCCAGACGCTCCCAGCACACCCTCACTATACGTTTGGGTCTACCAGGTCTGAATGGCTTCCTCCCCTGCCATCGGATCCAACTCACCACCAGGTGGTGATCAGTTGACAGCTCTGCACCTCTCTTTACTCGGGTGTCCAAGACATACGGTCGCAGGTCTGATGATACGATAACAAAATCGATCATCGACCTGCGACCTAGGGCGTCCTGGTGCCAGGTGCACATATGGACACCCTTATGCTTGAACATGGTGTTTGTTATGGACAGACTGTGGTTAGCACAGAAGTTCAATAACTGAACACCACTCGGGTTCAGATCGGGCAGGCCGTTCCTCCCAATCACCCCCCTCCAGGTTTCACTGTCGTTGCCCACGTGCGCATTGAAGTCCCCCAGTAGGACAATGGAGTCTCCAGGAGGAGCACCCTCCAGCACCCCAGTCACAGACTCCAAAAAGGGTGGGTACTCTGAAACATCATTTGGTGCATAGGCACAAATGATGGTCAGGACCCGTTTCCCAACCCGAAGGCACAGGGAAGCAACCCTTTCGTCCACCGGGGAAAACTCCAATATAGAGGCAGCAAGGTGGGGCGATACAAGAATACCCGCCCCTGCTCGTCGCCTCTCGCCCGGGGCAACTCCAGAAAAGGCCAAGCTCCAGCCCCTCTCCAGGAGACTGGTTCCGGAACCGGAGCTGTGTGTTGAGGTGAGGCCGACTATATCTAGCCGGTATCGCTCAACCTCGTACACCAGCTCAGGCTCCTTCCCCACCAGAGAGGTGACATTCCACGTACCAAAAGCCAGTTTAGAAAGCTTGGGATCAGTCCGCCAAGGTCTCCGCCTTTGACCGCCACCTAATCCACATAGCACCGGACCCCCATGATCCCTCCTGCAGGTGGTGAACCCACTGGAGGGCGGACCCATGTAACTGTACTGGCCTTTTAATGGTTCCCAAAGTCAAGACCAAGACCTTTGGTGAAGCTTCCTTTGACTATTACGGTCCTCGTCTGTGGAACAGCCTGCCAGAAAGCCTCAGGGCCACAGAGTCAATAGATGTTTTTAAGAACAGGCTCAAGACCCACCTTTTTAATTTGGCTTTTAATAAACCTGTTTAACTATTATTGAAATAGTAATTTATTTTCTGTTGTTTTATGTTCTTCTTGGCACCATTTGCGTTTAAGATTTTCTTATCTTCTTATTGATGTGTTTAGTTCAGTTTTTTAGTATGGGTTTTTAGTTTCTGTTTTTATGTGTTCTTAGTTTCTTTTTGTACGTTTTTAAATTTTAGCTTTTAACAAACCATTTAACTATTATTGAAGTAGTCATTATGTTCCATTGTTTTACATTCTTCTTAGCTCCATTTGCTTTTAGATTTTCTTATTTTGACGTGTTCTTAGCTCAGTTTATAAGTATGGGTTTTTAGTTCCCTTTGTTCTATGTGTTCTTAGTTTTATCTTGTATTTTATGTGTTTTAGCTCCAGTGTTTCCTCAGTGGACACCCTCATGCCGGATGCTCCCTGGCCCATCTGCAGGGGTGCTGGTCTCGTGGGTTGCTTTAGCTTGGGTGGGTGGGGGCTTTATGCCACTGCCTACAGCTGTGGTGCAGGCCCTGGCCTGTCCTGGTTGGGGTGGCCTTTGTGGCGCCCTCTATGGTTATGGACTGTGTGGTCTCCCAACGTGGAGGGCTCCACAGGATGGCTGCTCCTTCACGTGGTGCCTCGGTACCAAGCAATGTCTTTTATTTTATATGTGTGTAAGAGAAGTAGGGGGTGATGTATGTGCCTGTGTGTGTGTGTGGGGGGGGGGGTATGTTTATGGGAGAGTTGGAAGGGGTGGGGATATATTGTGTAAAATATGTAACTAAATATGTCTACTGTTTTTATCTATGTAAAGCACTCTGTGCTGTATCTAATGTTTGAAAAGTGCTATACAAATAGTTTGATTGATTGATTGGTTGATATGCCTTATTACTGTACAAGTAAAGTTAGGGTCACCAAACTTGGTACACAGGTTCACCCTGTGACCCTGAAGAGTGGCTATGGTTTTGGGATTGCAAGGCCAAAGGTCAACATCAAATTGGCTTATAAACTATATCTCAACAACAAAGAAAGCTAGGGTCACCAAACTTGATACACAAGTTCACCTTGGGATCCTGACCTCTGACTATGGGTTTGGGGTCAAAAGGCCAAAGGTCAAGGTTAGTAATAATGATAATATATTTTATTTGTAATGCACTTTACATTAAAACATCTCAGTGTGCTACATGTAAAAAGCATAAAGCTCAAATTCATAAAAGATAAAAAAGGGGATAAGGTCAGGGCATATGGTAAGGGACAAGGGAGGGCATTCCACAGACGTGGGGCAGCAACACAAAAAGCTCTGCCCCCCATGGTGCTTAGTTTTGTCCTGGGTGTATGAAGCCGGTTTAAGTGAGTGGAATGGAGGGAACGTGATGTGGTTAGTGGAGTTAGCAGTTCTTTGAAGTAAGGGGGACATTTCCGTGGATGCACTTGGAGGCATAAGCATTTCTTATGCCTCTTTACTGTACAGCGCGTAAAGTTAGGGTCACCAAATATTGGTACACAGGTTCACCCTGTGACCATGAAATGTGACTGTGGTTTTGGGATTGCAAGGTCAAAGGTCAACATCAAAAATAAAGCATATAAAGCATATCTCAACAACAAAGAAAGCTAGTGCCACTAAACCTGGTACACAGGTTCACTCTGAGACCATACCCTCTGGCTACAGGTTTGGGGTCGAAAGGTCAAGGTTGGCACTCCCTATGATCTCTTAAGGTGTGTTCACACCAAACGCGAACAGGCAAATTTTTCGCTCGGAACGATTACATTATAAATCAGTGTAAACACACCAACAGACATGAATAGTGAGATGCAGACAGGCAAAGTTGTCTTTAAAACTTCTGCAGCTGTGTTCAACCTGCTGTGGAAATTCCCAAAATAACATCATGCTTAGATTTACATTATCCGACCGGGGGCTAACCTGAAAATGTTGTCTCAAGCCTCCAAAACTTAACAGATGATGGGTGTTTACGTTGCTAGCTTGCTAGGACATCCGTGGCTGGAAACTGTGAGTAAATAACTCCAAAATCCCCATTCAGCTGAAGAGTTTGCGGTACTCCTGTCTCCCGGTGAGTGAGTTTCATTTTCAAACTAGTTTACTCTGGAATGGTGATAATTTTACTTCGGTGACAGCAGAATCTCAAAGTTAACAGCTAGTTAGCTGCTAGCTAGCGGGCACGAGTACGCAACTACGCAAATTGACGCGTACTTGCGTCTTCCCATTCACTTTGTATGGATTCGCGCCGCCCGTTCATGTTTGGTGTGAACACACCTTTAAGGTGGATTCACACTACAACCTTTGGACCAACTTTTAGTGATGTTTTGGCAAACGTCTGTGGCTTCTGGTGGCAAAAGTTAATGATTGCTGGTGTTTGTTGGCAAACGCTGGCGAAAGTTGTGTTCTTTGAAAATTTTCAGCCTGCTGACAATTTGCCGACGTTTGGGAATACACGTTGGTGAAAGTTGTGTTCAGTTTGTAAAAGTTCCTGAATGCTGGGCGAAGTTATGCAGTTTACCTAAGTCAGCCTAAGTTAAAGCTGGTTTCACACTATAGCATTTGGACTGACTTTTACAGACGTTTTGAAAAATCAGAGAAATAGTCAGCGCAGGTCAGCTGACATCAGCGTTAATCGACACTCATATGCATTTGTGGAGGCTTCCTGCCATTCTGGACCTGCTTTTGGAGTGAACACATTTGCTTTGGGCGTACGTTTCAGTATTTATTTTAATTTTATATTCCTATGTTGATTGCTAGAACAAGGTTTCAATGTACCCCGCCCGATATGGGGTTACCGGGGCCCCACCCTGGAGCCAAGCCTGGGGGAAGGGCTCAATGGCCAGCGTCTGGTGGCCGGGTTTCCGCCCATGGGACCCGGCCGGGCTCAGCCCGAAGGAGTTGCATGGGTCCGCCCTCCAGTGGGCTCACCACCTGCAGGAGGGACCATGGGGGTCCGGTGCTATGTGGATCAGGTGGCGGTCAAAGGCAAAGACCTTGGCGGTCTGATCCCAAGCTTCCTAAACTGGCTTTTGAGACGTGGAATATCACCTCTCTGGTGGGGATGGAGCCTGAGCTGGCGCATGAGGTTGAGAGATACCGGCTAGATATAATCAGCCTCACCTCAATACACAGCTCCAGTTCCAGAACCAGTCTCCCGGAGAAGGGCTGGAGCTTGGCCTACTCTGAATTTTCCTCGGGCGAGAGGTGACGCGCAAGGGTGGGCATTCTTGTATCCCCCCACCTTGCTGCCTCTATATTGGAGTTTTCCCCGGTGGATGAAAGAATGTTTCCCTGCCCCTTCGGGTTGGGAAACAGGTCCTGACCACCATTTGTGCCTATGCACCAAATGATGGTTCAGAGTACCCACCCTTTTTGGAGTCTCTGACTGGGGTGCTGGAGAGTGCTCCTCTTGGAGACTCTGTTGTCCTACTGGGGGACTTCACTGTGCACATGGGCAATGACAGTGAAGCCTGGAGGGGGGTGATTGGGAGGAACGGCCTTCCTAATCTGAGCCCAAGTAGTGTTGAATTATTGGACCTCTGTGCTAATCACAGTTTGTCCATAACAAACACCATGTTCAAACATAATGGTGTCCATACTGTGTGTGCACCTGGCTCCAGGACACCCTAGGTCACAGGTCGATGATCGATTTTGTTATCGTGTCATCAGACCTGCGACCATATGTCTTGGACACTCGGGTAAAGAGAGGTGCAGAGCTGTCAACTGATCATCACCTGGTGGTGAGTTGGATCTGATGGCAGGGGAGGAAGCCATTCAGACCTGGTAGACCCAAACATAAAGTGAGGGTGTGCTGGGAATGTCTGGCTGAGGCCCCTGTCTGGGAGGTCTTCATCTCTCACCTCCGGAAGAACTTCAACCTCATTCCGAGGGAGTCTGTAGACATGGAGTCTGAATGGGCCATGTTCTCCCCCTCCATTGTTGAAGTGGCGGCCCAGAGCTGCGGCCGCAAGGTCATCGGGGCATCTCATGGTGGCAACCCCCGAACTAAGTGGTGGACACCAGTGGTGAGGGGGGCCATTAAGGTGAAGAAGGAGTCCTATCAAGCTTGGTTGGCTTGTGGGACTCCCGAAGCAGCTGAGGTGTACCGGCAGGCCAAGCGGAGTGCAGCTCGGCTGGTTGCTGAAGCAAAAACTCGGGTATGGGAAGAGTTGGTGAGGCCATGGAACAAGACTTTCGGTCCGCCTCGAAGAGATTCTGGCAAACTGTCCGGTGGCTTAGGAGGGGGAAGCAGCAACCTCTCCACACTGTGTAATGTGCGGATGAGGCACTGCTAACTTTGACTGGGGATATCGTCGGGCGGTGGAAGGAATACTTTGAGGATCTCCTCAATCCCACTAACACACCTTCCACAGAGGAAGCAGGGCTTGTGGACGAGGGCATTGACTCGCCTATCACAGGGGGTGAGGTCGCCAAGGTGGTATAAAAATCTCTTTGGTGGCCGGGCCCCAGGGTTGGATGAGATTCGCCCTGAGTATCTCAAGGCCCTGGATGTTGTAGGGCTTTCATGGTTGATACGCCTCTGCAACATTGCGTGGAGGTTGGGGGCAGTGCCTTTGGCATGGCAAACCGGGGTGGTGGTTCCTCTCTTCAAAAAAGGGGACTGGAGGGTGTGCTCCAACTTTAGAGGGATCACACTCCTCAGCCTCCCTGGGAAGGTCTATGCCAAGGTACTGGAGAGGAGGGTCCGGCCGTTGGTCGAACCTCGGATTCAGGAGTAGCAATGTGGTTTTCATCCTGGCCGTGGCACATCGGACCAGCTCTGTACCCTCTCGAGAATCTTCGAGGGTTTGTGGGAGTTTGCCCAACCAGTTTACATGTGTTTTGTGGACTTGGAGAAGGCATTCGACTGCATCCCTCCTGTTTTTTTGTGCGGGGTGCTTCAGGAGTATGGGGTATCGGGCTTGTTGTTACGAGCTCTTCGGTCTCTGTACGACCGTTGCGAGAGTTTGGTTCGTATTGCCAACACTCAGTCAGACTCATTCCCAGTGAGAGTTGGACTCTGCCAGGGCTGCCCTCTGTCACCAATCCTGTTCATAATTTTTCTGGATAGGATTTCTAGGCGCAGCCAGGGAACGAAGGGTGTCATGCTTGGTGACCACAGGATCTCATCACTGTTGTTTGCAGATGATGTTGTCTTGCTTGCTTCATCCAGCAATGACCTACGGATCTTACTGGGACAGTTTGCCGCTGAGTGTGAAGCAGCTGGGATGAGAGTCAGTACCTCCAAGTCCGAGTCCATGGTCCTCAGCCAGAATAAGGTGGATTGTCTTCTCCGGGTTGGGGACAAGCTCCTGCCCCAAGTGGAGGAGTGTAAGTATCTTAGGGTCTTATTCACGAGTGAGGGGAGAATGGAGCCAGAGATTGACAGACGGATCGGAGCAGCATCTGCAGTGATGCGGATGTTGTACCGGTCTGTTGTGGTGAAGAGAGAGCTAAGCTCTAAGGCAAAGCTGTCGATTTACCAGTCAATCTACATTCCTACCCTCACCTATGGTCATGAGCTTTGGGTAATGACCGAAAGAACGAGATTGCGGATACAAGCCGCTGAAATGAGCTTTCTTCATAGGATTGCTGGACTCACCCTCAGAGACAGGGTGAGGAGCTCAGTCATCCGGGAGAGGCTCAGAGTAGAACCGCTGCTCCTCCACATTGAAAGGAGCCAGTTGAGGTGGTATGGGCATCTGATCAGGATGCCTCCTGAACGCCTCCCACTTGAGGTGTTTCGGGCACGTCCCACTGGGAGGAGACCCCGGGGCAGACCCAGGACTCGCTGGAGAGGCTATGTCTCCCAGCTGGTCTGGGAATGCCTTGGTATCCTCTCTGAAGAGCTGGAGCAGGTGGCTAGGGAGAGGGAAGTCTGGGCTTCTCTGCTTGAACTGCTGCCTCCGTGACCCAGACCTCCGGAAAAGCAGTAAAAGATGGATGGATGGATGGTGTTAGGTCATTACAGTTCACTTTTCCCTGTTGTTTCTTACTGCGTGATTCAGGTCCTAAATTGGGGAGGGTCTGAATTGTGTGTATGTGTTTTGCATTTTTGTAAGGGGGAGGGGAATGATGTGTAGTGAAAGGTGTGTGTGTGTGTCCCTTGTGGCTTGCTGTGTGTTCGCTAAAGCTGGATTCATGCTGTACCTCTGCTGTCTGTCTATGTGTAACCGGAAACCTCATGTGGCGAAAAGCAGTAGAAGATGGATGGATTCCTATGTAGTTACTTCTGCATACCATTTTCCCCTATTCATTCATTCATTCATTCATTCATCCATTCATTCATTCATTCATTCATCTAAAAAAATAATAAAATAATGCATAGAATCCAACATTAAGTCCGCAATTAAAATGTGAATGTGGATGGAATTAAAAAAAAAACTATTTAGTGAATCATCTTATAAATAAAATGACGGGTGATTATCTTTTGACTGTTAGAACTCTCTCCATTAAAATAACACCATCATCATCATAACAGTCTGACAGGAGCGACAATGACTGTTTCATTTAGGTCTGATCAGATTCCTCCATGCAGCTGTGCCTCGCTCTCCGCCACCAGGAACCCCCGACCCTGCCAACCTGGGCGACGTTCGAGCCGGTATGAGTTGCTTTCTGACTGACCATTTCATGAAACTGCTTGCAAAGTATTTGAGTACTGCTAGCTTTTGCTGGACTAGCGGCACATTCTTGGCAGATAGAGGCATTATCAGTGGCAAGGACAAGCCACGACAAACTGACTCCAGTATCTGTTGCAGTGACTGACCAGATGATGATGAGGTTTGTTTATCTCTGTTCTTTGTGTAGTGCATGTCACGATGCACCGACTGGCAAAAGTCCACCACAGACCTTGTGACAGATGTGCTTATCTGCCAGGATGTCCAGTCTCACCCCGTGTAACTTGGAGTGGTCCACCACAGACCTAAAATCCTATTAAATGTCATTTACTTTTTGGCACCACATCAGCGATTTTTTTCTTTTGGGCTGTCACGTTTTTGGGAGATTATATACAGTGTTGTGAAAAAGTGTTTGCCCCCTGCCTGATTTCTCATTTTTTTGTGTGTTTGTCACACTTAAGTATTTCAGGTCATCAAACAAATTTAAATATTAAACAAAGATAACAAAAGTAAACACAAAATGCAGCTTTTAAATCAAGGTGTTTATTAGTAAAGGGTTAAAAAAAAAATCCAAACATACATGTCCCTGTGTGAAAACGTGATTGCCCCCTCCATTAAAACATAAATTAACTGTGGTTTATCATATCTTGGGAAAGCTGAGTTCAGTTTCTCTAGCCACACCCAGGTCTGATTACTGTCACACTTGTTCTCAATCAAGCAATGACTTCCACAGGACCTGCTTGACAAAGTGAAGTAGAGAAAAAGATCCTCAAAAGTTAGACACCATGCTGCGATCCAAAGAAATTCAGGAACAAATGAGAAACAAAGTAATTGAGATCTGTCAGTCTGGAAAATGTTATGAAGCCATTTCTAAAGCTTTGGGGCTTCAGCGAATTACAGTGAGAGCCATTATCTGCAAATGGCAAAAACATGGAACAGTGGTGAACTGTTCCATGCGTCAAAATTACCCCAAGAGCACAGCGATGACTCATCGAAGAGGTCACAAAAGACCCCACAACAACATCCAAAGAACTGTAGACCTCACTTGCCTTAGTTAAGGTCAGTGTTCATGACTCCACCATAAGAAAGAGACTGGGCAAAAATGTCCTGCATGGCAGAGTTCTAAGACGAAAACCATTGCTGAGCAAAAAGAACGTAAAGGCTCGTCTCAGTTTTGCCAAAAAAGATCTGGATGATCCCCAAGACTTTTGCGAAAATACTCTGTGGACTGATGAGACAAAAGTTGTACTTTTTGGAAGGTATGTGTCCCATTACATCCGGCGTAAAAGTAACACAGCATTTCATGAAAAGGAACATTATACCAACAATAAAATATGGTGGTGATAGTGTGATGGTCTGGGTCTGTTTTGCTGCTTCAGGACCTGGAAGACTTGCTGTGGTAAATGGAAGTATGAATTCTGCTGTCTACCAAAAAATCCCAAAGGAGAATGTCCGGCCCTCTGTTCGTGACCTCAAACTGAAGCGCACTTGGGTTCTGCAGCAGGACAATGGTCCAAAACACACCAGCAAGTCCACCTCTGAATGGTTTAAGAAAAACAAAATGAAGACTTTGGAATGGCCTAGTCAAAGTCCTGACATGAATCCGATTGAGATGCTGTGGCATGACCTTAAAAAGGCGGTCCGTGCTTGGAAGCCCTCCAATGTGGCTGAATTACAACAAATTTGCAAAGATGAGTGGGTCAAAATTCCTCCACAGCTCTGTAAAAGACTCAGTGCCAGTTATCGCAAATGCTTGATTGCAGTCGTTGCTGCTAAAGGTGGCCCAACCAGTTATGAGGTTTAGAGGCAATCACTTTTTCACACAGGGCCTTGCAGGTTTGAATTTTTTTTCCCATTAATAATAAACGCCTTCCTTTAAAAACTGCATTTTGTGTTTACTTGTGTTATCTTTGTCTAATATGTGACTCGTGCTGGCAAAATGAGTCGGAATGCGCACCGCGTCATTACGAGCTGCATGCAGGAGAAGTCATAAATCATGACTCTTTCTTTGTTTGCTAGCAGCAAGTCCCGGGAAAAAACCCATGAGTGCCTGGTATCATTGGAAGACGTAGAAAACGTACTTTCTAAAAATACATATGTTTTTGTGGATGATGTACTGTAACTCTGGACTGATCGAACGCGAGTTTTAAACCTAGCCAAAATATAAACAAATAGTCTTTTTCCGGTGTCCGTTTTTGTGCACTTCCTACAAAGTGAATATCAGATTGAAGGTCTTTCAATACAGAATATGGAAAAAACGTAACCTCAGTTTTGATAATTTCCTCAATATGACTCATTTTACCAGCACGGGTCACAATATAAATTTTTTTGATGATCTGAAAAATTTAAGTGTGACAAACACAAAAAAATGAGAACTCAGGAAGGGGCAAACACTTTTTCCACACCGCTGTATATATATATACTGTATATATCCTGTAGAGTTAAAAAAAATAAAAAAAAACATGTCATACAGACCTTGTTATCACCAAACAAACACTGTACATTGTCCTCTTACATATATATTTTCTTTTTTTTTAAAATTCCCCCTTCTCTCTATTTCTCTTTCATTTGTGTGTGTCTGAACTGAGTTTCAATCTGAAAACTTCTGTTTTGACCAGCATTTCAGTCAACGTTTGCCAAAGGAGCTTAACTTAGGTTGACTTAGGTGAACTCTGCATAACTTTGCCCAGCGCTCAGGAACTTTTACAAACTGGGCACAAATTTCACCAACATTTATTTCCAAACGTTGGCAGATTTTCAGCATGCTGAAAATTCTCAATGAATACAACTTTTGCCAGCATTTGCCATCAAACACCAACTATCAATTTTGTATCAACTTTTGTCAGCAGAGCCAGACATTTGCCAAAACGTCATTAAAAGTTGGTCCAAATGTTGTAGTGTGAATCCACCCAAAAAAGTATGTCCAGGATGGCAGGAAGCCTCCACAAACGCTGATCTTTATATGAGCATTGCCTGACACTGATGTCAGCTGACCTGCACCGAGTATTCTTAGCTTAAGTTAACTTGGCAACTGCTACACATACGTTAGCCTAAGTTGGGAAAAGTTTGACAACGCTGAATGCAATGCTAGGAAATGCTAGCAAAAGTTCGTAAAAGTTTGTAAACGTTCATGAACGTAATTTCACCAACATTTGGACTGACTTCTCTGATTTTTCAAAACGTCAGTGAAAGTCAGTCCAACCGTTATAGTGTGAACCCAGCTTCACTATAGAATGTATTAAGTTCTCTAGGGTCACCATACTTGCTACACGGGTTCACCTTGGGATCCTGACCTACAACTATGGGTTGTATACTTTGTTGTATATTCATGGATGATGGGCTTATCATAACTTGGTTCTGCCACAGTAATTATATTGAAAAGTTGAAAACTGCTCTCCGTCAGTAAGTATTGGGTCTTCAAAGAAAACGCAGGCAGGGGACATTGCACTTGCCTCAGGGTGCTCTTGTTCATTGTTCTTTTGCTTTTTTGTCCCTCAAGATGCTTTACAACTACATGACTGTAAGGAGGAGGTGGTTCATGGTGTTCAGCAGCTCTGTAACCAGGAGGAACAAGATGCTACACAGGTGAAAGAGGAAGAGGAAGAACTCTGTACCAGTCAGGAGGAAGAACACTGTGGACTGAAACAAGAGACTGATACCTTCATGGTGACTCCTACTGACAAGGACAAAGACAACAGTGGAGTTGAACCAATCAGTGAGCAGCTTCTCTCTCATGACTGTTCTGACACTGAGAGCCAAGACCAGGGAGCAGGTAAGAATGTAAACCCAGAATCAAGTAAACATGAAGAACCAAAGCCAAAGAAGAGACTTCACAGATACAGGAGTGACAGTAATAATGTAGACAACTCCTCCATGTCAGAGAATAAGTGTGATAATACCACAGGTGAAAAGTCTGTAAAATGTGTTAATGACAAAAACTGTAAAAATGAGTCCCAAAAGAAGAAAGATCACACAGTTGATAAGTTACATATTTGCAACACGTGTGGAAAAAGATTTAGATGCAAAAGCAAATTATCAGTTCATGAGAGAATTCACACTGATGAGAAGCCATTTTCCTGTGAAACATGTGGACAAAGCTTTACTCAGCATAGTGCTTTGAAAAATCATTTAGTTAGTCACATCGTTGAGAAGTCCTTTTCTTGTGAAACATGTGGGAAAAGTTTTAATCGCAGGCATCATTTAAAATATCATATGAGAATTCACACAGGTGAGAAGCAATTTTCTTGTCAAACATGTGGGAAAACCTTCACAGCACATAGTTCTTTAAAAACTCACATGAGAATTCACACAGGTGAGAAGCTATTTATCTGTAAAATGTGTGGGCAAAGATTTAGTCAACGTGGTAATTTGAAAACTCACATGAGAATTCACACAGGTGAGAGGCCATTTTCTTGTGAGATATGTGGGCAGAGTTTTAAACAGAGGAGTTCTTTGACGACTCATATAAGCGTTCACAACGGTGAAAAGCCATTTTCTTGTGAAACATGTGGGCGAAGATTTAAAAAACGGGTTACACTAAAAATTCACATGAGAAGTCACACAGGTGAGAAGCCATTTTCTTGTGAAACTTGTGAGAAAAGTTTTAACCACAGGGATAATTTAAAATATCATATGAGGATTCACACCTTTCACAAGTCATTTCCTTGTGAAACATGTGGGCGAAGATTTAATGACCGTGGTATGTTGAAAAGACACATGAAGATTCACACAGATGCAAAGCCATTTTCTTGTGAAACATGTGGGCAAAATTTTAAATACAGTCATGCTTTGAAAGCTCATTTGAGAATTCACACAGGTGAGAAGCCATTTTCTTGTCAAACATGTGGGAAAACCTTCACAGCACGTAGTTCTTTAAAAACTCACATGAGAATTCATACAGGTGAGAAGCTCTTTATCTGTGAAACGTGTGGGCAAAGATTTAGTCAATGTGGTAATTTGAAAACTCACATGAGAATTCACACAGGTGAGAAGCCATTTTCCTGTGAGATATGTGGGCAGAGTTTTAAACAGAGGGGTTCTTTGACGACTCATATAAGCGTTCACAATGATGAAAAGCCATTTTCTTGTGAAACATGTGGGCGAAAATTTAAACAACGTGGCACATTGAAATTTCACATGAGAAGTCACACAGGTGAGAAGCCATTTTCTTGTGAAACATGTGGAAAAAAATTTAACCACAGGGATAAGTTAAAATATCATATGAGAATTCACACCGTTCAGAAGTCATTTTGTTGTGAAACATGTGGGCAAAGATTTAATGACCGTGGTATGTTGAAAAGACACATGAGAATTCATACAGATGCAAAGCCATTTTCTTGTGAGACATGTGGGCAAAATTTTAAATACAGTCACGCGTTGAAAACGCATATGAGAATTCACACAGGTGAGAAGCCATTTTCCTGTCAAACATGTGGGAAAAGTTTCACTGCACGTAGTTCTTTAAAAACTCACATGAGAATTCACACAGGTGAGAAGCTATTTATCTGTGAAACATGTGGGCAAAGATTTAGTCAATGTGGTAATTTGAAAACTCACATGAGAATTCACACAGGTGAGAAGCCATTTTCATGTGAGATATGTGGGCAGAGTTTTAAACAGAGGGGTTCTTTGATGACTCATATGAGCGTTCACAATGGTGAGAAGCCATTTTCTTGTGAAACATGTGGGCAAAGATTTAAAAAACACGACACCTTAAAAATTCACATGAGAATGCACACAGGTGAGAAGCCATTTTCTTGTCAAACATGTGGGAAAAGTTTTACTGCACGTAGTTCTTTAAAAACTCACATGAGAATTCACACAGGTGAGAAACTATTTATCTGTGAAACGTGTGGGCAAAGATTTAGTCAGTGTGGTAATTTGAAAACTCACATGAGAATTCACACAGGTGAGAAGCCATTTTCTTGTGAGATATGTGGCCAGAGTTTTAAACAGAGGGGTTCTTTGACAAGTCATGTAAGAGTTCACCATGGTGAGAAGCCATTTTCTTGTGAAACATGTGGGCGAAGATTTAAAAAACATGGTACATTGAAAATTCACATGAAAATTCACACAGGTGAGAAGCAATTTTCTTGTGAAATATGTGGGCAAAGATTTAACCAGCGTGGTCATTTTGAAGCTCATGAGAATTCACATAGGTCAGAAGCTGTAGTCTTGTAAAATAGATGGGAAATTTTCACTCTGTATTCGAGTTGCCATGAGAATTC
Organism: Pholidichthys leucotaenia; assembly: GCA_020510985.1. NCBI lineage: Eukaryota > Metazoa > Chordata > Actinopteri > Cichliformes > Pholidichthyidae > Pholidichthys > Pholidichthys leucotaenia. The sequence continues at coordinate 126,156,717 of CM035841.1, forward strand.
AGTTTAGCTGTTGTAGTCTCATAATGTCTGCAGATTTTATTTTAAGTTTTAAGTCTCTTTTTTGTTAATGGCATGTCCTTAAAATTAAGTTGTAATGCAAATATAAATTAGTTTGGTAAGAACATATATTATCATATCACCTGCATATTCACTCTGCTTTGGAGCCTAGGGCCTCAAATCTTTAAAGTGCTGGATGCATGGACATCATAAGCATTTCTGATATGGGGGTGCTTTATAGTTTGGGGTCTGGAGGGTTCCGTTCCATCCCAAAATGTCAATGTAATGGATGCCATTTCCTGTATTGCACATTTTAGCAATTTTTTTTTTTGATTGAATACTTTATTTTGATAGAATACCGCCTTATCATGGTGGGAGGTTTACATGCCCTAGTGATCCCAGGAGCTATGTTGTTTGGGACAATTCGCCTCTGGTAGGGTCAAACTGGTCCTGGGTGAAGGGCCATACTAGGAGAGATCCAATAGACTCCCGTGATGAATGAAAAATGAAGGATTCAGTGTACCCCACCCAGTATGGGGTTACCAGGGCGCCACCCTGGAACTAGGGAAGGGGCTCGATGGCAAGTGTCTGATGGCTGGGTTTCTGCCCATGGGACCCGACTGGGCTTAGTCCAAAGGAGTTACATGGATCCGCTCTCCAGTGGGCTCATCAACTGCAGGAGGGACCATGGGGGTCCAGGGCAATGTGGATCAGGTGGTGGTCGAAGGCAGTGAGCTTAGTGGTCTGATCCCCAGCTTTCTCATAAAGGTGTCCATATGTGCACCTGGCACCAGGACAGCCTAGGTTGCAGGTCGATGATCAATTTTGTTATCATGTCATCAGACCTGCGACTATACAGGACCTCTTTCACTTCCGCCCTCCAAAGAGAGCAGACGCTTTTCTTCCCCGCTCCGGCTCCCTATCTCTCTCTCCCTCCCTAACTGACTGGATCCCAGCTTGCTATCGTCTGTGTCTGCGTGTCTTTTCTGCTGATTTATCTAACGAAATTATGGATATAAGCTGGGCTTTAAACGCAATTGATATCACCTTTTCAAACAGAAAATCGGGCCCGGGGGAGCCCAAATGTGGAGAGACCCATGGATTGGAACTCATGTGTCTGTGTGATTCGACTGAAGATGTGGAAAACATCTACCTGTTTTGGCTTTACGATCACAGGATTTCTGCTGATTGGCTCTGGAGTTCTCCTGGTGTATCGAAAATTTAACTGGAAGAGCTAATCAAAATGCGGACCCGGCGTAGCTGCTTCTTCAACAATTCGACCAGATGGGGAGTGCATGAATAGCGGCGAATGACCAACATGGAATTTACCATCTGCATGCACTGTAGAGAGATGGACTCTACCGGACATGTTTATCTGTGTTTAGAAGGGGAAACATCTGGAGTCGCTTCGTGCTCTCCAGGGAATGATATGAACTTAAAGCCAGTGTGGAGCACTGAATCCGTAAGAGAATTGAAAGTTTTTTCTCTGAAGTCAGTGCTATTCGACCTGTTTTTTTCGGCACCCTCAACACTCAGTCCTCCTGATAATCAACAGTATAATTGTTTTCATAACATTGGCGGGCAGCATCTGACTCTCAAGGACAGCTGTCTGGCTCAACTATTCCATCTGCCGTGCTCAAGGACACGTGCCTTTGCTTCAGACTGTAGTCATAACATCTGCTGAGGAAGAGACTATTGTTGTCCACCTAACTGATTTGCCACTGATTGCATCCAACTCACACATACTGATCCATTTATACTGACTGATGAAGACATTCACTCACTGCTCTCTTTGTGTCATTGTGTGGATTCTATTGTTTGCTAATTGTGCATTGAGAGTTTTTTTCTTGTAATCATAATATCGGTCATATATGAACTTTATTCTGATCAACAATACTTTTTTCTCTCTCCTATTGTGTCCACCCTCCCCCTCCCCCCACTGCCTACTATTCCCCTCCTGCTGACAGGCGCCTCCACGGCTCGCCGTGTCATTGAGAATGTCATTTATGACGTTTTCAGTGTCAAGTCAAATTCCTCGTATATTTACCTGTTATTTACTTGTAAATGTGCTTGGCAATAAACTTATTCTGATTCTGATTATTCTGATTCTGATACAGTATGTCTTGGACACTTGGGTAAAGAGAGGTGCAGAGCTGTCAACTGATTACTACCTGGTAGTGAGTTGGATCCGTTGGCAGGGGTGGACATCACTCATACCCGGTAGACCTAAACATATGGTGATGGTATACTGGGAACGTCTGGCTGAAGCTTCTGTCCAAGAGGTTTTCAACTCCCATCTGCAGAAGAACTTTGACCACATTCCGAGGGATTCTGGAGACATGGAATCTTAATGACCATGTTCTCCACCTCCATTGTTGAAGCAGCTGCCCAGAGCTGTGGCCACAAAGTTATTGGTGAATCTCATGGTGGTAGCCCCTGAACCAAGTGGTGGACACCAGTGGTGAGGGCTGTCATCAAGCTGAAGAAGGGTTCCTATCGAACTTGGTTGGCTTGTGGGACTCCTGAAGCAGCTGAGGTATAGCGACAGGCCAAGCAGAATGCAGCTCGGGTGGTTGCTGAAGTAAAAACTTGGGTATGGGAGGAGTTTGGTGAGGCCATGGAACAAGATTTTCGGTCGGCCTTGAAGAAATTCTGGCAAACTGTTCGGCGACTCATGAGGGGGAAGTAGCTCCCTCTCAACACTGTGTATGGTGTGGATAGGGTGCTGCTGACCTTGACTGGGGACATCATCAGGTGGTGGAAGGAGTACTTCGAGGATCTCCTCAATCCCACTAACACACCTTTCACGGAGGAAGCAGGGCTTGACGAGGGGGATGGCTCGCCCTTCACAGGGGCTGAGGCCATCGACGTGGTTAAACTCTTTTGTGGCCAGGCCCCGGGGGTTGATGAGATTCACTCCGAGTATCTCAATGCTCTGGATGTTGTAGCACTGTCATGGTTGACACGCCTCTGCAAATTGCATGGAGGTTGGGGCCAGTGCCTTTGGCATGGCAAACTGAGGTGGTGGTTCCTCTTTTTAAGAAGGGGGACCAGAGGGTGTGTTCCAACTTTAGGAGGATCACACTTCTTAGCCTCCCTGGGAAGGCTATGCCAGAGTTCTGGAGATCAGAGTCCAACCGTTGGGCAAGCGTTGGATTCAAGAGGAGCAGTGTGGTTTTTCTCCTTGCCGTGGCACTTCAGTACCAACTCTTTACCCTCTTAAGAATCCTCGAGGGTTCATGGGAGTTTGCCCAACCAGTCCACGTGTGTTTTGTGGACTTGGAAAAAGCATTCAACCACGTCTCTCATGGTCTCTTGTAGGGGATGCTTCGGGTGTTTGGGATATTGGGCTTGTTGTTACGTGCTCTCCGGTCTCTATAGGACCATTGTGAGAGTTAGATTCACATTGTCAAACTCATTTCTAGTAAGAGATGGACTCTGCCAGGGCTTCCCTTTGTCACCAATCCAGTTCATAATTTTATAGACAGGATATCTAGGCATAGCCAAGGAACGAAGAGTGTCATGTTTGGTGACTACAGGATCTCATCGCTGCTGTTTGCAGATGATATTGTCCAGTTGGCTTCATCGAGCAATGACCTACCGGTCTTGCTGAGACAGTTTCCTCCTGAGTGTGAAGCGGCTGGGATGAGAATCGGCACCTCCAAGTCTGAGTCCATAGTCCTCAGCCGGAAAAGAGTGGATTGTCCTATCCGGGATGGGGACAGGCTTCTGCCGCAAATGGAGGAGTTTAAAGTGCTGATGACACATTCTTGACTTCCTCTAATTTTTCAACACATAATACAATATTACAAAATAGGTTGGTCTGTGCAGTTCTAAGTCAAACAGGCTTTTTTCACACAAACATCCGACGTTTTCATGAGCACAACGTCACCCATGGTGTCAGTGGCTCGAAAACCCCCTGGCCATGTTGTAACGTCATCGACGGAACACAGCGCTTGGCTGCCCTTTGTACACACAGGATGGAAGCGGTTGAAAACATCGACCGTGGTTCCAGCACATGTAGTCTGGAATTGGCTTGTGTTGTCCAGTCTTCAGACGATTATAGTTCCGAAGAATGGGATAACGAAGAATCTGGGGGCATCAAACCGTATAGGTTTGAACCGTGCCAAGCAGGCATTGTGCCTAGCGAGTCAGACTCAGTGACAGTCAGCTGTTCCTGTTTTGTGTGCATCATCTGCCGTATTGTCAGCCAGCCAATATTGCCAACACTATCACGACATGTTAGCCACTCCACACAGCCGTGGTTCTGTTGTGCCCCTTGTAGCGATGTCGGCTCTGGGGCGCAACCATGGTTAACACGTCTCCTCTCCATGTTCGCTGGGCGATGTCAGTCCCAAACACCTACCGTTTGTGTTTCTGTGTATTTTTTTAAGTCTTCACCTTTTGGGATCAGTTTTTATGTTCAATACATGTGCTGTGGTGAATCCTGTGCTTAAATCCTCATGTAAATCCTCGTTATTTACATGTAAATCCTCTTTCTCTGTACGCTCTTACGCAGGGCAGGGAGAGGGCACATGAAATAACAAAGATTTACGTGTCAGGCTCACTACAGCACATTTAATATAGAACGACAGACAATTCCCAAAAAGTGAAGACGTACAAAAAACACACTTACTGATGGCGTTCGGGGGCAGACATTGCCCAGAAAATGAATGAGAGGAGATGTGTTAGTCACAGGTGCGCCCCAGAGCCGACATCGCTTCAAGGACGCACAAGAACCACGGCGAACATGGAGTGACTAACACATCGTGAGAGTGCTGAAAATACTTGCAGACTAACAGCACAGATGACAATACTATTGACCAGCAGTGCATTAATGGCAAACGGCCGCCAATATGTACATGCACTGCTGGTGATGGTGTGATGAGAAGCACCTGGGTGCAGACCGGGAAACATGATCAGCAGGAGTTTGAATCAGCTGGTGATAATGATAGAGGGGACGTGTCCGGACCAGTGAAATGTAAGCATGCGATCACAGAAAGTAGGTCAAAGCTGCGCGTAATTCCATTAATCCTTCCCCTCCTCCATGCACTCCTCCTGCCTAAATGCACACCAGGAGGCTTATGACAGCTGGAGCTGAAGCGTGTGATGTGGTCCTGTGCTTATCTAAGCCTGAGACACAACGTGAAGGCATAGCCGTAAAATTAAAAGAAGAAACCAGAGAAACTGTGAGCTACAAAGCTGCTGTCATTCTAGTTAACAACACTGGAGTCCGTTCTGTCGATTACGTCATTGGGGTGCCGCCCTTAATTCGGTGGGCGGCACCATAGTCCAGGCAGCGGCTGCGGTTTTTTTTATGATAACTAGTTTATGCAGGTGTTGTTGTAAATATTATATTGATCATAGACAATGACTTTTGGGTTTACACAACATGCTAAAAAATATCAATAATGTGTCATCAGCACTTAAGTATCTTGGGGTCTCATTCAGAAAGGAGCGAGAGATTGACAACCGGATCAGAGCAGCATCTGCAGTGATGTGGACATTGTACTGGTCTGATGTGGTGAAGAGGGAGCTGAGCTCTTAAGCAAAGCTGTTGATTTACTGCTCAATCTACGTTCCTACCCTCACCTATGGTCATGAGCTTTGAGTAATGAAAGAATGAGATTGTGGATACAAGTGGCTGAAATGTGCTTTCTCCATAGAATTGCTCGACTCGCCCTTAAGGTGCCTTCACACCAAATGCAAATGGGTGATGCAAATTCATACGAAGTCAGTGGAAAGAGGCGAGCTCACACGAAATTGCACATTTGTGCGTTCACGTCCGAGGGATAACGCCGTCATCTGAGTAAAAGTATCAACACTGGAGAGTAAACTAGTTTGAAAATGAGACTGAGACTTACCTGGTGACAGAAGGACTGGGAGCTCTTCAGCTGAATCGGGATGTCAGAGTTACCCACAGATTCCTGCCACAGATGTGCTAACAAGGCTTGCAAGCTAGCAACGGAAACACACATCTTCTGAAGTTTTAGAGGTAGGGACAACTTTTTCAGGTGAGCCCCCCGTCGGATAATGTAAACCTAAACATTATATTATTTTGGGAATTTTCACAGAAGGTTGAACACAGCTGCAGAAGTTATAAAGGCAACTTTACCTGTCTGCATCTCACTCAGATGGTGAATTCATGTCATGTGTTTACATTGAGTTATAATGTATTTGTGCTGCTCGAAAAATTTGCCCATTCGCATTTGGTGTGAAGGCACCTTTAGAGATAGGGTGAGGAGCTCAGTCATCCGGGAGAGGTTCATAGTAGAACCGCTGCTCCTCCACATCGAAAGTTGCCAGTTGAGGTGGTTTGGGCATTTGATCAGGATGCCCCCTGGATGCCTCCTACTTGAGGTGTTTCGGGCACATCCCACTGGGAGGAGACCCCAGTGCAGACCCAGGACATGCTGGAGAGACTACGGTTTGCATTTATAATATATGATTGCGGTAAAGCTAGGAAGATTTATCATAAGTGTACATAAAAAAATATTTAATTTCTAAATACAGGGGAAATACTTCAAGAATGGTTGTGCCCTGTTTTGCTCAGCATCAGAGTTTTATGACAGAAATTGACATTTTCACTTCTTTACAATGATTTGGACCAAGGAGGTTTTAAGCTCCTCATTTAGGCTGTTGGCGATTATCATACAGGGCTACTGTTTACCTCAGAGAAAACTTGTAATGTTGTTTTAAATTGTAGTGACCATGATCAACATTAAAAAGGGAGCTAGTACTGTAAAGATGCATCTTGTTGTCAAGATCACATCACCCTGACACTGAGAGGACACTGGTGTGTATGTCGACACTTGTCAGTTTGTGATGTGTTTTTCTGTGCTAATCAGTCCTATGTTCACACAATATTGGACTTAGTCCGTCGATGCCTTCTCTGTTTTGTGTTGCTATTAGATTCTGGACTGTTGGTTTAGACATGGATGTGTGTCAGTCAGCTGTTACCTATATACTGGTGATCAGCTGACTGCCCACCGAACAGCTGCTGGAACTTTCACATGGGTGAGGTAAAATATTACATTTGTAATGTAGCCAGAAAAGCAAGATACATGAGAAAGCAAAAAAAGATTCAAAACACCTGGACAACAAACTGTAAAATATACATCAAATTAAATGGATCACCTGAAGAAGCCAAGGTCATTAACATCCGAAATATTATGGAACTGGACAAATATCAATGAACATTATGAACTGGAGTCGACAGCAACAAATGAAAACTGTAAGCCACTGAAGGATTATACTCATCTGCAACAGGACATATAACTACATGAAACAAAAGATCAACAAACAGGAACAACAGGAACTGAAGGTTTTTGAATATACGGATCACAACCCACAGAACGTAGAATATAACATAGACCCTGATAATAATTTATTTACCGCCATCAATAATAACTGTAGTTACTACACGGATGAACAGTTTAACACAATGGTCATATCTGATTTCAATAATCCACTTCAACAGCAGAAGTCTCTACGCCAACTTTAATAACATTAAAGTTTATTTACATCAGTTTAAAGAGCCATTCAATATCGTGGCAATATCAGAGACATGGCTCAGTGAAGAGAAAGGAGTGGATTTTACCATGGATGGCTACGAATTAAATTATGGGTAAAAAAGTATTTAGTCAGCCACCAATTGTGCAAGTTCTCCCACTTAAAAGATGAGAGAGGTCTCCAATTTTCATCATAGGTATACCTCAACTATGAGAGATAAAATGAGAAAAAAAATCCAGAAAATCACATTGAAGGATTTTTAATGAATTAATTGGTAAATTCCTCAGTAAAATAAGTATGTGGTCACCTACAAACAAGCAAGATTTCTGGCTCTCACAGACCTGTAACTTCTTCTTTAAGAGGCTCCTCTGTCCTCCACTCGTTACCTGTATTAATGGCACCTGTTTGAACTCGTTATCAGCATAAAAGACACCTGTCTACAACCTCAAACAGTCAGACTCCAAACTCCAATATGGCCAAGACCAAAGAGCTGTCAAAGGACACCAGAAACAAAATTGTAGACCTGCACCAGGCTGGGAAGACTGAATCTGCAATAGGTAAGCAGTGTGAAGAAATCAACTGTGGGAGCAATTATTAAAAAATGGAAGACATACAAGACCACTGATAATCTCCCTCAATCTGGGGCTCCACGCAAGATCTCACCCTGTGGGGTCAAAATGATCACGAGAACGGTGAGCAAAAATCCCAGAACCACATGGGGGGACCTAGTGAATGACCTGCAGAGAGCTGGGACCAAAGTAACAAAGGCTACATCAGAAACACACTACGCTGCCAGGGACTCAAATCCTGCAATGCCAGACGTGTCCCCCTGCTTAATCCAGTACATGTCCAGGCCGGTCTGAAGTTTGCTAGAGAGCATTTGGATGATCCAGAAGAGGATTGGGAGAGTGTCATATGGTCAGATGAAACCAAAATAGAACTTTTTGGTAAAAACTCAACTTGTCGTGTTTGGAGGAGAAAGAACACCATACCTACTGTGAAGCCTGGGGGTGGAAACATCATGCTTTATGGCTGTTTTTCTGCAAAGGGACCAGGACGACTGATCCGTTTAAAGGAAAGAATGAATGGGGCCATGTATCATGAGATTTTGAGTGAAAACCTCCTTCCACCAGCAAGGACATTGAAGATGAAACGTGGCTGGGTCTTTCAGCATGACAATGATCCCAAACACACCGCCCGGGCAACGAAGGAGTGGCTTCGTAAGAAGCATTTCAAGGTCCTGGAGTGGCCTAGCCAGTCTCCAGATCTCAACCCCATAGAAAATCTTTGGAGGGAGTTGAAAGTCTGTGTTGCCCAGCGATAGCCCCAAAACATCACTGCTCTAGAGGAGATCTGCATGGAGGAATGGGCCAAAATACCAGCAACAGTGTGTGAAAACCTTGTGAAAACTTACAGAAAACGTTTGACCTCTGTCATTGCCAACAAAGGGTATATAACAAGTATTGAGATGGACTTTTGTTATTGACCAAATACTTATTTTACCGAGGAATTTACCAATTAATTCATTAAAAATCCTTCAATGTGATTTTCTGGATTTTTTTTTTCTTATTTTGTCTCTCATAGTTGAGGTATACCTATGATGAAAATTGGAGACCTCTCTCATCTTTCAAGTGGGAGAACTTGCACAATTGGTGGCTGACTAAATACTTTTTTTACCCCACTGTAAATAGAAAAGTGAAAAAAGGAGGAGGAGTTGCAATTTATGTTGACAAGAGCTTGCAATACAAGGTTGTTGAAAATTTGTCGGTGACTGTGGATGATTTATTTGAATGTATTACAATAGAAATCTGTTTGGACAATATGAAGAATATAGTAGTGAGCTGAGGATATAGAACACCTGGATCAAATATTGACTTATTTAAGGACTGGATGGAAAAAAAAATGTATGCAAAACTTACTCATAAAGTTATGTTCATCTGTGGGGATTTCAATATAGATCTCATGAATTCAAAACAACATAATTTGACAGAATTTATCAACACAATGCACAGTATGGGCTTACATCCAACAATCACCAGACCTAGCAGAATCATGTCACACAGTGCCATACTAATAGATAACATATTCACAAACATTATGGAAAATAATATCGTGAGTGGGCTTTTATTGAATGATATCAATGACCACCTGCCGATTTTTGTTGTCTATCAGTGTGATTATAAGAAGAAAAAGTATACCAAAAATATTAAATATAAAAGAATAAGAACTGAAGAATCTATGTATTTACTGGTAAAGGAATTATTAATGCAAGACTGGAAGATAGTTTGTGATGAAAATAATATAAATAAAGCATATGATAAATTTTTACAAATATTTCAATCATTGTACAATAAAAACTGTCCAATAAAGCAATACAGTGACAGACAACAAAACAAAACTATTCCATGGGTCACCAAGGGGTTACTAAATGCATGTAAAAAGAATAATACATTATATAAACAATTCATTAAGTGTAGAATGGTAGAAGCTGAGATCAAATATAAAAGATATAAAAACAAGCTAATATAATGAGGAATTGTAAGAAAGAATACTACAACAGAATATTAGAGGATAATAAAAATAACTTAAGAGGAATATGGCAAGTGCTAAATGGGATTATTAGTAACCGGTCAAAGAATGCTAATTATCCAGAATATTTTATTGAAAATGACAATTTGATAAATAATATGGAGGATGTGGTTAATGGTTTCAATAAGTTTTTTGTAAACATTGGTCCTGAATTAGCAAAATCAATAGTGACACCAGAAACAAACAATGGTGGTTCTGTAAATGAAATAGAAGATAGGAATCCAAACACAATCTTTTTGAGTGCAGTTACTGAAAAGGAAATTATCGAGACTGTGAGTAAATTTAAGAACAAAAAATCAACGGACTGGAATGAAATTGACATGACAATAGTGAAAAAGTAATTGAAGGAATTGTTAAACCACTCACCCACATCTGTAACCTGTCATTTCAAACTGGTAAATTTCCAAACAAAATGAAAATAGCAAAAGTAATGCCTCTATACAACACAGAAGACAGTCATCATTTCACAAATTACAGGCTGTCTCTTTACTCTCACAATTCTCCAAAATACTTGAAAAAATCTTCACTAAGAGACTGGATGATTCCATTGAAAAACACAGCCTCCTAACAGACAGTCAGTATGGTTTTAGAACAGACAAATCTACATCTTTGGCACTGATCAAACTCATAGAAGAAATTACTAGTTGTATAGATTAAAAAAAAAGTTTGTTGTAGGAGTATTTATAGATTTAAAGAAAGCTTTTAACACCATAGACCACAGAATTTTACTAAGGAAATTGGAAAGGTATGGGATAAAAGGGGTCGGTCTGAGTTGGGTGGAAAGTTATTTAAGTAACAGACAATTTGTACAAATTGGTGAGCACAAATCCCCCTTCATGAACATCTCTTGTGGTGTGCCCCAGGGGTCAGTTTTGGGACCCAAACTCTTTATCTTATATATAAATGACATACGCCAAGTATCAAAAATTCTGAAGTTTATTTTGTTTGTGGATGACACAAATATCCTTTGCACTGGTGAGAATTTGCAGCAGGTTTTAGAGGTGGTCACAACTGAAATGAAAAGGTTAACACAATGGTTTAACAAAAATAAATTATCTCTAAATCGGAAAAAAAACAAAGATTATATTGTTTGGAAATTATAAAATAAATCTTGAAATAATGATAACGATAGATGATACCAGAATAGAAACAGTACAGGAAAATAAGTTTCTGGGGGTGACGCTAGACATTAAAATCTGCTGGAAACCTCACATCAGTCACATCCGGGCCAAGCTGGAAAAATGTATAGGGATACTGGGGAAGACAAGACATATTTTGGACTATAAATCATTGTTCTTACTGTACAATTCACTGTTTCTACCATATCTTAACTACCGTGTAGAGGTCTGGGGAAACACCTACAGGTTCAACCTACAGCCAATATGCACATTACAAAAAAAAGCTATAAGGTGTAGAGGAGCTGGAAATGATGAGGCGATTTTGTATTAAAAACAGAGTCTTTAATGAACAGCTCTCCTATCTTGTCTCATCTGGTGCAGAGCTTGGCAGAAGGCAAAGAGGAAGCTTTCTGCCCAGCTCACTGGTTAAATACAGGCACACATCAAAGACATGCATCACACAAGCTACATCCCCTGTTATCTTAATCCCCCCATTGTTCTGTTATCTCCTCTCTTCATCTTGGGAGGTGATGGGAACTCCTCTCCTCGCCATGGGGGGCGAAGGTGTCTAGTCCATCTCTGCCGCCGCATCCTGGGACGTGTTTGTTCTTCACAGGGCGGGTGAGATTCCTTTGTCCTTTCAGAGGTGTGAAGTTCCTTACATATGCTGTCACAAAACATTTCCACTTACTCTAACATATGTAGGTATGGGATATATGAGTAATATATACCACAGGCCCCCCAAACAACTAGGAAAGGACACAGAAAGGTTCACAGTCTAGGGTAATTACTACGACATACTACGTGTTACAGCTGTTGCCACAGAAGAAACTTTCAAGCAGCCATGCTCCTAAGAGAGTTCAGTGGTAAACATAACAGCATAGTACAATCATAAGTCAGTCCTAAAGTGTTGTAGCACAATTAATGAATAATTGCGGAGTGGTTAATATCAGTCCCTGTGCTGTCTGGGTTTTAATCTTCTCCCAAAACTGCTGTAGGTTGGTTTAGGCGTCCTGCTGGGACCTTCTTGTGAGGAATCTGCAGTGTGGGAAGGAGAGAGATTATTTGTTCCCTGCCTGGGGGCTGAGACTTTTCCCTTGGGGGGTCTACCTTGCTGAGGTGCTCGAGCCAGCTGTGCAGGTTCGTCTCTCAACAAGAAGGCAGGTTTGAGTCTGTCAATGCTGACCGTTTCATTTCTATCCCCATAATCAAGCACAAAGTGTTTGTCACCATTTTCCAGCACTCTGTACGGGCCATCGTATACTGGACGTAACGTTGGTTTTAGAGCTTCATGCTTAACAAAAACAAACTCAGCGGTTTGAGGAACAAAAACTCGTGGAAAGGAGTGATGAGCTGGACCGTGGAGAGAGTCCGGTCCATTACTGCCTAAAAACCTTGGGACTGGGAGGTGCCCTGGTTTCAGGTTTTCTGGTAAAAATTCACCTGGTAGTCTGATAGGCTGAGCAAAGACTAATTCTGCAGGGGAAGCGTCTAAATCCTCTTTAGGTGCCGCACGCAACCCCAATAAAACCCAGGGAAGTTTATTTACCCAATTTGTGTCCGTTAATGAGGCTCTGAGGGCGGCCTTTAAGGACCTGTGAAAACGCTCGCATAACCCATTAGCCTGAGGGTGGTAAGCGGTGGTACGGTGAATTGTTGCCCCTAAACTGTTGGACATGGCTGACCAGAGCTCTGAGACAAATTGAGGCCCCCTATCTGACGTGATGTCTGATGGGACGCCGAAACGTGCCACCCAATTTGTTAGAAAAACGCGAGCGACTTCCTCCGCTGTAGTTGCCGCTAGAGGGACTGCCTCTGGCCAGCGCGTGGTGCGGTCTATCATTGTTAGCAGGTGTGTGAAACCCTGGGAGGAAGGTAGTGGCCCCACGAGGTCGACATGAATGTGGTCGAACCTTCTAGCAGGGATTGGAAAAGGCTCCAGAGGGGCTTTTGTGTGTCTGTGTATTTTGGCGCGTTGACAAGGAATGCAAGTTTTTGCCCATTCTTTTACGTTTTTGCGCAGGCCTGGCCACACAAACTTTTCGGCAACCATTTTGACCGAGGCGCGCACACCTGGGTGCGCGAGGGAGTGAATTGCGTCGAAAATGTGGCGGCGCCAAGCAGCTGGTACTAACGGGCGAGGTCGGCCGGTTGAAACATCGCATATTAGGGGGGGCACGCCGTCGCGCAACCCTTTTTTCTCCAGCCTTAACCCTGTTGGTCCAGACAGGAGCGCGCGCACGTCTGCATCACTGCTTTGTTCTTCCGCCATGGCTGCATAATCTATCCCTTCATGGATAGGTGCTGCGTATGTGTCTGCGTTAGTGAAGAGTTCCGTTGCTGAGGCAGTGTAATCTGTCTCCTCGCGCTGTGGCACCGCCAGAGCGAGAGAGAGACAGTCTGCTACTACGTTAAGTTTGCCTGCTACGTGTCGAATGTCTGTGGTGAACTCTGAAATCGCAGCTAGCTGTCTTTGTTTTCTGCCCGACCATGGTTCTGAAATTTTAGCCATAGCAAAAGTGAGCGGCTTATGGTCCACAAAAGCCGTGAAACTCCGCCCTTCTAACCAAAACTGGAAGTGGCGGATGGACAAATGAAGCGCCAGCAGCTCTCTGTCAAAAGTGCTGTATTTGCATTCAGTTGGGTTTAGCGATTTGCTAAAGAATGCTAAAGGTTGCCAGACCCCGCTGACAAGTTGTTCTACAACTGCCCCTATGGCCAGGTCTGAAGCATCTGTGGTTAGTGCAATGTGGGCCGCGGGATCTGGGTGGACTAACATTGTGGCGTTAGCTAGGGCGTTTTTTACTTCCGCGAAAGCGCGTTCGCGCTCCGGGGTCCATTCGACCGCGTTGGAAGCTTTCTTTTTTTTAAGCGCGTCATATAGGGGCTACATGAGCTGAGCTGCGTGGGGGAGGAAGCGGTTGTAAAAATTAACCATCCCCAAAAATTCCTGTAGCGATTTGACCGTTTGGGGCTGTGGAAAACCTACTATCGCATGAACTTTGTCTGGAAGCGGAACTGCCCCCTTCGGGGAGACTTTATGTCCCAAAAAATCAATTTGCGATACGCCGAATGTGCATTTGGCTGGATTGATTATTAGTCCATGCTCTTCCAGCCTCTGAAAAACGGTAGTGAGGTGCTGCTCGTGCTCTTCCTCGGACGGGCTGGCTACCAGCATGTCGTTGAGGTAGACGAAAACAAAGGGGAGGTCGCGTAGGACTGCGTCCATCATACGTTGAAAAGTTTGGGCAGCGCCTTTGAGGCCGAAAGGCATTCGCAGGAATTCAAAAAGGCCAAAAGGGGTTATAACCGCTGTTTTAGGAATGTCTTCAGCTCGGACTAGGACTTGGTGATAACCGCGGACTAAGTCTATCTTTGAAAAAATGCGCGCACCCGCTAGATGCAGTGAAAAGTCCTGAATGTGAGGGATTGGGTAGCGGTCATGCGCTGTAGCGTTGTTTAATCTACAGTAATCTCCGCACGGTCTCCAAGAACCGTCGGATTTCGGAACCATGTGAAGTGGTGAAGCCCAGGGGCTCTTCGAACGTCTAACAATGCCCAATTTTTCGAGAGTTGTAAACTCGTCCCGTGCTATGTTGAGCTTGGCCGCGTCTAAGCGGCGAGCTTTGGCAAAAACGGGAGGTCCCGTTGTCGGAATGAAGTGTTTAACTCCGTGTTTAGCCACAGTGGCTGAGAATCTGTGGGTTGTGAGTGCTGGAAATTGGGTGAGGAGTTGCTCAAACTTACCTCCTGCCGTGGTGACGTTGGCCTGCACAGGTGGTGGAGAAACTCGAGCTGAGCATGGAATAGAAGCAAAAGATAGTGCATTAACCAGGCGCCTATTTGCTAGATCCACTAATAACCCGTGTGCACACAGAAAATCTGCGCCTAACAAGTTAAAACTCACCGCCGCTACAACAAATGTCCATCTGTAGCTGCGGCCGTGAATGAGGAGGTGCAGGCTCTTTTCCCCGAACGTGTCGATGTGAGAGCCGTTGGCTGCCACTGCTCCGTTGCCCCGGGTGCCCATGGCTCGATCTGCGTGGGAGGGCATGACGAAACTCAGCTGAGCTCCCGTGTCGATGAGGAACTGCTTGCCTGTGTGTCCATCCGTCACGTATAACAGCTTATTTTTCTCGCCGAGAACCACTGCTGTTAACGGCCCTTGGCTTTGGCGTTTTCCCGACATCGTGAACTTGCAGGGGGGAACGCATTTGTGGGCTTTCTCGGCGAAGTGGTGGTGATAATAACAGACGTCGATCTGTTTGTTACGCTTGGGCCGCGCCGCTGTCACTGTGGGCTGGGTCTGCTCCGTGGGTTGTGGCTCTCCATTGCTCGGGGCGTCAGTTTTGAGGTCCGCGGATGCCGCTGTAGGTGTCCGCTCCTTGCAGGCGTTGACGAGCCGATAAGCCTCGCTGGCCAGTGTGCGGAAGTCTTGGTGGGTGTTGCACTTCGTATTGGCGAGTGTCCCTCTCATGTGTGGTGGAAGCGTGCTGAGGAAAATAAACCGGAAAAGGAAATTGTCGTTGTCCTCCTCCTTAAGCTGCAGCAAATCCTCCATGAGGGCCTTCGGATTGCCCCCTCTGTGGCCGTCGACCGCCAGGATCCTCTCGGCTCTTTCCTCCGCTGGTGGGACATAGTTCGCCACGATGGTCGCCTTGAGCGTCTCATACTTGTCCGGGGCCGGTGGTCGCCGGATCAAGCTCCGCACACACTTCGAAGTGGCGGAGTCGAGTTTGGAGACGATATGGTAGAATTTTGTATCGTCTGCTGTGATGCCCGCCAGTATGAACTGGGCTTCAGCTTGTAGAAACCAAGAGGCGGGGTCTTCTCGCCAGAAGTCTGGCAGCTGGACAGCGACGGCGTTCGTGCACACCATCACTGTTGTGCCCGCCGGGTGAGAGTGCCTTGCCTCGGCTCTCACGGCGGTGCTGGAGCTCGGTTGAGCCCTCTCAATTCCTTCTGCCGGAGGGGACAGCTGTCTGTCTGCTCCCTCGTCTGCGTCGTTGCTGGCGTATGTCAGAGTCGCCACGGATGAGTCGCTTGAAGAACGCCTCCGGTCCATACTCGCGTCAAGGTCACCAGTGTAGAGGAGCTGGAAATGATGAGGCGATTTTGTATTAAAAACAGAGTCTTTAATGAACAGCTCTCCTATCTTGTCTCATCTGGTGCAGAGCTTGGCAGAAGGCAAAGAGGAAGCTTTCTGCCCAGCTCGCTGGTTAAATACAGGCACACATCAAAGACATGCATCACACAAGCCGACATCCCCTGTTATCTTAATCCCCCCATTGTTCTGTTATCTCCTCTCTTCGTCTTGGGAGGTGATGGGAACTCCTCGCCATGGGGGGCGAAGGTGTCTAGTCCGTCTCTGCCGCCGCATCCTGGGACGTGTTTGTTCTTCACACGGCGGGTGAGATTCCTTTGTCCTTTCAGAGGTGTGAAGTTCCTTACATATGCTGTCACAAAACATTTCCACTTACTCTAACATATGTAGGTATGGGATATATGAGTAATATATACCACATAAGGATAATAAATAATGTAGGATATAGAGACCATACCAACTCGTTGTTTTTAAAGTTACATGCCATAAAGTTCATGGATTTAGTTAAATATAAGACAGCACAAGTAATGTACAGGGCAATTGATAGTCAACTCTTGAATGAATGAATGAATGAATTTTTATTTCGGATAGATTAAAAGTAAAGATTAAAAGAAAGGAACAGAATAATATTACAAAGGGGAAAAAAATCTAACAAGGTCAAATTAAACAATAACTCCTCTGATTATACAGTTCAACTTAAGTTATCCAAAATGGGTGATGGCTGAAGCCACAGCTTATATTGCCCACCCATATTCCATCCAAGAATTCAAAAGATAAAACAAAACGGGAGCGATTACAATTCAGAACAAAGCTAAGACAAAACGTGACAAAAAAACCAACAACAACTAAGCAACAGCACAACACAAACTGAATATGATAATTCTTATGTGATTTTACATGTCATCTTGTATATATGTTTGGAGTATTTCTTCCTTTAGTTTTTGTTCAAATTGTCCAAGCGTTGTACATGATTTTAATTCAGGTTCAAAATCGTTCCACAATCTGACTTCTTGCACTGAGACACAGTGTTGCTTGGTGGTAGTTCTCACTGAAGGTTTTTGAAATATACATGTTCCTCTGAAATGATATTGTTTCTCCCTTATTTGGAACAACTTTTGGATATTTCGGGCAGTGATAGATTCTTCACTTTAAACATAATTACTGCAGTTTTAAAGTCAACCAGATCTTTCAACTTGAGAGCTTTTAATTTAATAAAAAGTGGGTTTGTTGGTTCCCTGTAAGCAGCTTTGTTTATTATTCTAATAGCTCTCTTCTGAAGAATAAAGATTGGATATATGTTTGTTTTACATGTATTTCCCCATACTTCAGTGCAATATGTCATGTATGGGAGTATTAATGAATGATACAAAGTATATAATGTGGGTTGATTCAGCAAATATTTCAGTCTGTGTAGTATTGCGATTGATTTGGATATTTTACCTTTAATATAATTAATATGTTACTTCCAACACAGTTTATTATCAATTATTACTCCAAGAAATTTAATTTTGGATACCCTTTCAATCTCTACACCATTTACACTGAGTTTAGATACTGAGTTGTTGTGATGGTTGTTAAAAATGATAAATTTTGTCTTACTTAAATTGAGCGTTAATTTATTTGAATCAAACCACAGTTTAAGCTTTCCTAATTCCTTTCCGAGTGTATCCAAAAGTTGTTCCAAATTGCTTCCACTGCATAATAAATTAGTGTCATCTGCAAACAATATTAGAGCCATTTTTTCCGAAACTTTACATATGTCATTTATATACATATTGAATAACAATGGCCCCAAAACTGAACCCTGTGGTTCAGTTTTGGGAGTGAGTTTTTGCTACCAACACATACAGTTGGGTAAAAAAGTATTTAGTCAGCCACCAATTGTGCAAGTTCTCCCACTTAAAAGATGAGAGAGGTCTCCAATTTTCATCATAGGTATACCTCAACTATGAGAGACAAAATAAGAAAAAAAAAATCCAGAAAATCACATTGAAGGATTTTTAATGAATTAATTGGTAAATTCCTCGGTAAAATAAGTATTTGGTCAATAACAAAAGTTCATCTCAATAAGATGAGATAAGATAAGCCTTTATTAGTCCCACAATGGGGAAATTCCAGGATTGCAACAGCACAGGGATAGCAACACTCAGAGCAACAATCAGAAGGCAAGAAAAAACAAGAACAGCTAGTAAACATATGTACATATTACTATAAATATATATATATATACTGTATATATACGTATATAGACACACAGTGCGGAGCATTATGGTTGGTGAATGTGCAGCAGAAAGTCTAAGCTCTCTCTCCGCGGATGCGACGGGCCAGCTGAAAGTCTTTGGGCATGATGGTGACCCTCTTAGCGAAGAAGAGACCCACCAGGTAGGCCTCGCTGGCCTTCTGCAGAGCCATGACGCCGAAGCTCAGGAAGCGCAGGTCGGTCTTGAAGTCCTGAGCGATCTCCCTCACCCGGCGCTGGATGGGCAGCTTATGGATGAGCAGCTCCGTGGGTTTCTGGTAGCGACGGATCTCTCTCAGAGCCACGGGCCTGTGACGGTGAGGCTTCTTCACTCCGCCGGTGGCCGGAGCGCTTTTTCGAGCAGCCTTGGTGGCTAGCTGCTTCCTGGGGGGCTTTTTCCTCCAGTAGATTTTACGGGCGGTCTGCTTGGTTCTTGCCATCGCTCTTTATTATTCTGTCTTATATTTCTTGCATGCCGCCTAAACTCCAGCCCGGCACCCGCGTTGTTTTCGCTACAGTTCCCGGTATGTCGAGTTTCAATCCGTTAGCACCGGGTGGCGGCTGAGTGCTAGCTAGCACTAGCTCTTCCTGCTGTAACGTCTCCTGCTGTAAACAGTGGCTCCGTCCGCCGACTCGGGAGACCTTTGGGGCGATCTGTGTGTCCGTGATATATATATATATAGAGAGAGAGTGAAAGGTGTACTTTGAAAGGTGTACAATACTTTGTTATATACCCTTTGTTGGCAATGACAGAGGTCAAACGTTTTTTGTAAGTTTTCACAAGGTTTTCACACACTTGCTGGTATTTTGGCCCATTCCTCCATGCAGATCTCCTCTAGAGCAGTGATGTTTTGGGGCTGTCGCTGGGCAACACAGACTTTCAACTCCCTCCAAAGATTTTCTATGGGGTTGAGATCTGGAGACTGGCTAGGCCACTCCAGGACCTTGAAATGCTTTTTACGAAGCCACTCCTTCTTTGCCCGGGCAGTGTGTTTGGGATCATTGTCATGCTGAAAGACCCAGCCACGTTTCATTTTCAATGCCCTTGCTGGTGGAAGGAGGTTTTCACTCAAAATCTCACGATACATGGCCCCATTCATTCTTTCCTTTACACGGATCAGTCGTCCTGGTCCCTTTGCAGAAAAACAGCCCCAAAGTATGATGTTTCCACTCCCATGCTTCACAGTAGGTATGGTGTTCTTTCTCCTCCAAACACGACAAGTTGAGGTTTTACCAAAAAGTTCTATTTTGGTTTCATCTGACCATATGACATTCTCCCAATCCTCTTCTGGATCATCCAAATGCTCTCTAGCAAACTTCAGACCGGCCTGGACATGTACTGGCTTAAGCAGAGGGACACGTCTGGCACTGCAGGATTTGAGTCCCTGGCAGCGTGGTGTGTTTCTGATGTAGCCTTTGTTACTTTGGTCCCAGCTCTCTGCAGGCCATTCACTAGGTCCCCCCATGTGGTTCTGGGATTTTTGCTCATCGTTCTCGTGATAATTTTGACCCCACGGGGTGAGATCTTGCGTGGAGCCCCAGATCGAGGGAGATTATCAGTGGTCGTGTATGTCTTCCATTTTCTAATAATTGCTCCCACAGTTGATTTCTTCACACCAAGTTGCTTACCTATTGCAGATTCAGTCTTCCCAGCCTGGTGCAGGTCTACAGTTTTGTTTCTGGTGTCTTTTGACAGCTCTTTGGTCTTGGCCATAGTGGAGTTTGGAGTCTGACTGTTTGAGGTTGTGGACAGGTGTCTTTTATACTGATAACGTGTTCAAACAGGTGCCATTAATACAGGTAACAAGTGGAGGACAGAGGAGCCTCTTAAAGAAGAAGTTACAGGTCTGTGAGAGCCAGAAATCTTGCTTGTTTGTAGGTGACCAAATACTTACTTTAATGAGGAATTTACCAATTAATTCATTAAAAATCCTTCAATGTGATTTTCTGGATTTTTTTTCTCATTTTATCTCTCATAGTTGAGGTATACCTATGATGAAAATTGGAGACCTCTCTCCTCTTTTAAGTGGGAGAACTTGCACAATTGGTGGCTGACTAAATACTTTTTTGCCCCACTGTACATACTGATATCTGTTCTTTAAGTAACTACATAACCAGGACAGTGCTACCCCCCAATACCATAATTTTGTAGTTTCTTTAATAATAAATTATGATCCACTGTATCAAATGCTTTTTTAACATCCAGGAATACCCCAACTGAATACTCTTTATTTTCAACGGCAGTTGATATTTTTTCTATAAATTCCATTAGAGCAAATACAGTTGTCCTCTTGTGTCTGAACCCATATTGCTGCTCACACAATAAATTATTCTTCATTATGAAGTTGTCAATTCTCTCACAGAATATTTTTTCAAGTATCTTGGAAAATTGCGGCAATAGTGAAATAGGTCTATAGTTTGAAAATTCCCCTCTGTCACCCGTCTTGTATATCAGAATTACTTTAGCTATTTTCATTGCACTGGGAAATATACCTGTTTGGAGAGACAGGTTACAAATATACGTCAGTGGCTTCACTAAGCATTCAATGATAGTTTTGACTAAAAGCATGTCAATACCATCACAATCCGTAGATGTTTTACTTTTAAACAATTTAACAATTTCAATGACCTCTCTCTGTCTTTGTTCTTTATGAAAATGGAGTCTTTTATAGCAATGTTTTTGCTTATTGTATCACCTGTAGGTGCCGTAATGGGTATTTCTCAAGCCAAATTAGGACCAATGTTACACAAAAAATTTATTAAATTCATCTGCAGGTGAGACTGCATTGACACTCTGAGTCAGGGTTTTTTTTTTTTTTTTTTTTTTGAAAGATTGGTTGGGTAGCTTGTCTGTTTTTATTTCCAAGAATATTGTTAAGTATTGTCCATGTATTTTTAATGTTACCTCTGTTTTTCTCCAGTTCGTTACTGTAATAATCTCTTTTACTACATCTCATTATACAGTATATATTAACTTATTTTGCTCTGCTTCTTTTGTCCTTTTCTTTAGAAAAGCTTTATATAATGAATTTTTCTTTTTACACGCTTTTTGTAATCCTTTGGTCAACCATGGCTTGTCGACAGATTTCTGTTTTCTCTACTAATGGACAATTTTTTTTTTCATAAAGAGTGGTTACAATCTTCATGAATGTGTCATCGGCTTCATTTACATCTGATACATAGACTTTTGTCCAGTCTTGCTTCAGCAGGGCTTCTTTAAAAGAACTGATTGCATTTTGTGATTTGTATCTGAAAGATTTTAAAGTTTTTTTCTGTATTGGCCCCCATGTGGCCATGGATAAGTGCAAAGACTGCCAAATGGTCACTTATGTCATTTATCAATAATCCACATTCTATTTTCTTATCAATAATATTAACAAACAGGTTATCAATAAGTGTAGCAGTGTGAACTGAGATTCTACTGGGATGTGTTATTGTGGGATATAGACTCATACTGTACATAGAATTCATGAACTCTGTAATTACATTTTGTTGAAATGGATTTAGTAAATCGATATTGAAGTCTCCACAGATTACAACCATTTTCTTACTAGTCATATTATTGTACAGCTTGACTAACTTATGTCTGAATGTCTCAATGCAAGTTCCTGGCATTCTATATATACAACTTATAATTAGATTTTTTGTTTTAACTTGGTCAATCTCAACAGTAACACATTCTAGAATCCCTGGTAGTGCAAAGGACATTCCATTTACAATTTCATATACAGTGCAACACCACCACCCTTTTTTTGAGATCTATTAATATGAAACATCTGATATCCCTCTATTGCCATCAGGGGAGCCTGCTCTTCATTGAGCCACGTTTCAGAGACTGTGATAGCTGTAAATTTTCTATCTAGCTGTTTTAAATAGTCCTGAATCTGTGGAAAGTTTTTATTAAGACTTCTGCTGTTGAAGTGTATTATTGATAGTTTACCATCTAATTGCACTTGACTTTTGAATTGCTTTTCAGTGTAATATTCACAATGATTATGAATATTGTTGAAGAAGTGGTTATCAGGATCAATATCATTCTCCATCTCTTGTGGTTTATGTTCAGCATAATGGCATATTTTCAGAGTCTGAATTTCCTCTCTGTGTCAAATGACTTCCTCCAATTGGGGATGATTGATGTCTACTAAGGTCAGTCATAAGTTTTTTGTTTTGTTTTTTAAAGTAAACATTTGTCCTCACTGTGATTCACTTCCTTACATATATTTAACCAGCTCCTCCACATTCTGATTACCAGCACTTTGGACTCCTCTGGTGTTCCATTCAGTTTTATAAAGACTTTGCAGTTGAAAGTCCATGTTGATTGGATTTTCTTCTGTTTTTGCAATAAACACCCCTTTTTGGCGATGTCTCCATTTCTGTTGGTCAGGTGCTCATTCAGATAAACTTCTGTCCCCTTCAGCTTCCTTCCCTGTTTCAGCAGATCCATTTTATACTTTCTGTTTGTAAGACGGATGATTATTGCCAATTTTTCACCCTTCCTTCTTTTAGGAAGATGATGACAAGCCTCTATGTTGTTACTGTCTATCTTATGCCTTTAGAATGGAGGAAGGTTGTCACCTGTTCTTTCACCAATCTGGTGTCCAGTTCACAAAGGTCTGTACCATCCATTCTTGCCACAGCCTGGGCATAGGATCTGGGTTGTGTTTCTAATCCTGAAGCAATAATGTCATTCATTCGAGTATACTCTTCCAGGTTGTCCACCCTATTTTCCAGAAAAGTAATGTTTTTGTCTTTCTCTTCATTTTTCAGCCTCAAGGCTTTGATCTCTTCCACCAAATCAATTATCTGTGTTTGTTGTTTTCTCACCACAGTTACCTCTTCTGAGAGAAAGTCAAGTGATTTTTTTTAAATTCCTCAACCTCATCATATGTTACATTCCTTTTGGGTGGCATTGTGTTGTTATTGGTGCCAATTGATTCAAATAGATTCTGGTTAATAAAACTCCCAACTAATATACAAAAAATATTCAAAAAAAGAGACAATGATTATAATTTGAGAGGAGACTTAAACTTTACAAAACCTAAGGTATGAACAACTAAGAAAAGTATGTGCATATCTGTCTGTGGGGGTGGATTTGTGGAACAGTCTGGAGCTGGAACTGAAACTATGTACAAACAGCTCAATTCAAAAATAGGTGTAAACATTATTTGCTGAAAGGATATATGCTAGAGGGGTAGTATTAATATGTATGATTCACTATGCTCACTCTTGGACACTATGGTATGGTAGGTGGGACAGTACTGTGCATATCTGTGTATATCTGTGTTGTTTGCGGCTGGGTTTAGATGTATGGACCGTATGTATGTTGGGATGGATGGGTGTCAATGTTGACATGTACAAAATATAGTTAATTGTCTACTTGGGGTCTTAAATGAGGTAATATGTATATATTTCACATGGGTTGTATTTAGGGAAAAGAGGAGTGGGAGTAAATAAGTGTTCACTTCTTCCTTCTCCCTTTGGAGCACTGTATACTGTCACTTTTATTGCACTTGTCATTTGTTTTGTTTTTTTACTTTTTTGCTCGAAATAAAGTATCTGTCTATCTATCTATCTATCTAATATTACAAAATATTACAGATATTACAGCCATAATAGTAACAGAATTAAGACTGTTAATTGGTGGAGAGCATTTCTGCATTAACAGGATTTCAAATAATAAACTGATCGTAGTTAATGTAGTGTTGCTAACTTTCCACAGTATCCTAGTCTAATATTTTATTTATTGATGTTGCATAAATGTACTAATCCAGTAGGAAATACTCATTAAACATAAAATTTTTCTCAACACCGTTAATGATGTCATCATGGTGAGATCATAAAATGTAACAGATTAATGGTGTTAAAAAGTGAATACCTGTATGTATTTTGTTGTAAATGTGTATTAAATTGTTTTGACTGTATTAATGAATAAATATACCTTAAGGCAGTTTATGTTGCAATGTGAAGCTCTCTTCTCACTGCTCTGTGTGCAACACATTGCATTATGGGATACATTGTTACCATACACTGCATTCCAAATTATTATGCAAATAGGATTTTAGTGTCATAAACATTCAATTTTTTGTTTATCATTTAGACTCATGGATCGTATTGTGTCGCAGGGCTCTTTGGATCACTGATATCAATTTCAGACACCTGCCATTATTAGTTTGCCAGGTGAGCCCAATTAAAGGAAATTTAATTTTTAAGGATGTTCCTTATTAAGCATGCTACAGGTTTCAAGCAATATGGGAAAGAAAAAGGATCTCTCTGCTACCAAAGAGCGTCAAATAGTGCAGTGTCTTGGACAAGGTGTGAAAACGTTAGACATTTCACGAAAACTGAAGCGTGATCATTGTACTGTGAAGAAATTTGTGGCTGATTCAGAGCACAGATGGGTTCGTGCAGATAAAGGCATAATGAGGAAGGTTTCTGCCTGACAAATTCATTGACTTAAGAGAGCAGCTGCTAAAATGCCATTACAAAGCAGCAAACAGGCATTTGAAGCTGATGGTGCCTCTGAAGTCCCACAAACCTCAAGGTGTAGGATCCTCCAGAGGCTTGCAGTTGTGCATAAACCTACTATTCAGCCACCCCTAACCAATGCTCACAAGCAGAAGTGGTTGCAGTGGGCCCAGAAATACATGAAGACTAATTTTCAAACAATCTTGGTGAGTGCCGTGCAACACTGGATGGCCCAGATGGATGGAGTGGTGGATGATTGGTGGATAGCCACCATATCCCAACAAGGCTACAACATCAGCAAGGAGGTGGAAGAGTCCTGTTTTGGGCCAGAATCATGGGAAGAGAGCTGCTAGGCCCCTTTAGGGTCCCTGAAGGTGTGAAAATGACCTCTGCTAAGTATATAGAGTTTCTGACTGACCACTTTCTTCCATGGTACAAAAAGGAGAACCGTGCCTTCCGTAGCAAAATTATCTTGCTACGGAATCTGTCTGTCTGTCTGTCTGTCTGTCTGTCTGTCTGTCTGTCTTCATGCAGGACAATGCACTATCTCGTGCTGCAAAGAACACCTCTGTCATTGGCTGCTATGAGCATAAAAGAAGAGAAACTCATGGTGTGGCCCTCATCCTCCCCTGAACCTTTGGGGCATCCTCAAGCAAAAGATCTATGAGGTTGAGAGGTAGTTCACATCAAACCGGCAGCTGTGGGAGGCTGTTCTGACATCTTGCAAAGAAATTCAAGCAGAAAAAGAAATTCAAGCAGAAACTCTCCAAAAACTCACAAGTTCAATGGATGCAAGAATTGTGAATGTTATATCAAAGAAGGGATCCTATGTTAACATGTAACTTGGCCTGTTAAGATGTTTTTGATTGAAATAGCTTTTGATTTCAGCAAATATGACCTCATAATGCTGCAAATTCAGCAAATGACCATTTTCAGTTCTTTACAGTCATTAAAATGCTTTGAAACTCTCTTGTACATAATAATTTGGAACAGTGCATTTTGAGTTTTTTTTTATTTTTGCAAAAAAAAAAAAGTTATCACTGGGAGGTTTGTTCATTAAAATTTGAATCATGCTCTAACGGTTGATGACTTGAAAATTATACTGACTCATTTGCATCGACTATTTCAGAAAATCAGACAAATATCATTTGTATAATAATTTGGAATGCGGTGTATGTATTGATACCTGTATCAGAGAGCATGGACTTGTATTGAAACACAGCTTCACTTTCTGTTGATATTCTTTTTAAGCCTTACTGTATATGTGTTATTGGCAAATATCGCAGCCACAATGCTAGAGTGCTGTAAGTGTGAATCTGAAATTCATCTCATCTCTGCTGAGCTTCAGCATCTAAATGACAGACTATATCAAAGATGACAAGAAACAAGAAAGTGTTTCATGCCTTTTAGTATTAAGTCATACATTTATATTTGTTCTTTTTTTCGTTATTCATATTGTCATTGTATTCTTATTACAATGTTTACAAATTTCTGTGTTTCTTTGGAGTTGTGAAAATTTTCTGGTGTTGTGAGATTAATACAGTTTTAATTATGTTGTGTGACCATGTTATTCATTATATGTACAAGACTCACTGTTATTGGAAAAATCTTTTTTTAGCATAAATGTTTAATTTTTTGTTCTCCCCTCCCCCCATGGTTATTTTAATGTTTATTATGTTGCATCTAAACAGTCAAAAAACTGAATAAATCAAAAAGAACAAGAAGGAAGACGGCACCGAGGTCAGGGGTCGGCAAACTTTTATTACACAAAGAGCCACTGTGAGTGATTTTTTAAAAAATTATTATTTAGAATAGAATAGAATAGGCTTTATTGTCATTGTACAGTTGTACAATACAACAAAATTGTGGGTGCTCCACCAGGCTACTGCACAATAAAGTAAGGGAGAAGGATTCGATAAAAACACAGTTACAGAACACACGATTAAACACACAACTGAAATAAAAATAAATGAAAATAGAATAAAAATAAAATGGCCCATGATTATGGAAATATACACAGGTATGGTAGTGGTTATGTGGGTGGAACTATGTACATAAAGAGTGCAGAATGCAGACACACAATTGAACACACAATAGAGTAAAATGGCCCAAGGATTATGAAAAATGTACATAATAGTGGCTTTACGGATGGGTCAGTATACATGAAGGTGAGTGCAAAGACAAGTGAGTTTTTGTGATAATTAAAAGGTCCTCAGTTCTGAGCATGTGAGCGTTCGGAGGGAGGGGGGTGAAGCCGCTGACTGTTTGCGGTTCGGATGGCCCAGAGGAAGAAACTGTTTGTCAGTGTGGAAGTGTGGGACCTGATCGATTTGAACCATCGTCCAGAGGAAAGCAGGTTGAACTGGTGGTGGGTGGGATGTGAGGGGTCTCCTGTGATGACCTTGATCTTTCTGAGACAGGAGGATCTGGAGATGTCTTCCAGGGAGGGGAGAGAGCAGCCAAAAATTTTTTGGGTGGTTTTGATGACCCTCTGCACAGCCTTCCTGTTCTCAGCCGTGGACCTGGTGTACCACACACCCGACAGTAGATGAGCATGCTCTCCACTGAGCAGCAATAGAAGGCCAGCAGCAGCTTCGGGTTCAGGTGGTTCTTCCTCAGGACACAGAGGAAGTGCAGCCGCTGCTGGGCTTTCTTCACCAGGGCCTTGGTGTTGACATTCCAGGAGAGGTCAGAGGAGATGTGGGTGCCCAGGAACCTGAGGGAAGGGACATTTTCCACGTAGTTGCCATTTATGAGGAGGAGGGGGTGGTCCTGTCTGTTCTTTCTGAAGTCCAGTATGAATTCTTTGGTTTTTTTGACCATTCAGTTTCAGATTGTTTGCTTGGCACCACAGCAGCAGATTCTCTACCTCCACCCTGTATGCCTTATCATCGTCATCAGTGATGAGCCCAACCAAGGTGGTATTGTCCACATATTTCATGATGACGGTGGTTGGGTGGGTTGGAATACAGTCAAAGGTGTACAGGGGGTACAGTCAAGGGCTTAGTATGCAGCTCTGGGGGGAGCCAGTGCTGAGAGACAGTGTGGAGGAGTGGTGGGGGCCAAGTCTGACTGTTTGTCGGTGGTTGGTGAGAAAGATTTTTATCCAGGGGCAGATGGGGGGGGGGGGGGTGTCTAGAGGAGGTGCAGTTTGTTGATCAGGGTGTCTGGGATGATGGTGTTGAAAGCTGAGCTGTAGTGCACAAAGACCATCCTCATATACCGTAGCTCCTTGGCTTCTCCAGGTGGCTCAGCACTCTGAAGAGTGGTGGCGATGGCATCTTCTGTGGACCGGTTCTGCCTGTAGGCAAACTGGTGGGGGTCGGGGGTGGGGGGGAGACAGTCCCTCAAAACACTTCATGACTACAGATGTGAGTGCTATGGGTCTGTAATTGTTCAGGCTGTCAATTGCAAACTTTTGGGGGGATGGGATGATGGTGGAGGCCTTGAGGCAGGAGGGGACGGTGGCGTGCATCAGGGAGAGATTGAACAGCTTGGTGAGGATCCCTGCCAGCTGGTCTGCACATGGTTTGACCACCGTTCCTGGAATGTCATCTGGGCCAGCAGCTCTGTGGGGGTTCATTGCTCTCAGTTGCCTCCTCACCTTGTGCACCTGTCGAGAGGGGGAGGAGGGGGGCAAGTTTGGTGGGGAGGTGTGCTCAAACCGGGCAAAGAAGCCACATAGAGCCACAAAAGATCTAAGGCTAAAAACTAAGGTATAATAGTTTATCCTTTTTTTTTTTTTTTTTTTTTTTTTCCTTTGAAAGACAAAAGTAAAATAGAAAGATGTCTTTACCTTCTTTACATGTTTCAACTGCACTGCAGCCTTCATCAGAAGAGTCAGCTGATTGCTGCCAGGTGACATTTATCAGCTGATTTTCGTAGGCGGGGCCAGCTCAGCAGATCTGTCAGATCCGCCGAGCCGGCCCCGCCTCCCGCCGTCAGATGGTCTCTGGAGAATGTGGTCCCAGGTGTGAGAAAGCATAAAGGCCCCCTCATCTCGGTTCATGGTGTCTTTTCCCCGCTTTCTGATCTCTATTGCCTCCTTGATCCAACGTTTGTGTCTGTTGCTCTCCGATCCAATAATTTTTGTGTTGTCCCAGTCCATGATGTGATTATTTCTTTTGCAGTGGTCCGATATAGCTGATTTTAATGTTTCTTGTTCTGCTTTTTCTTTTTGTGATCTTGTGAGTCGTCCTTGCGTTTCCTTCTCACATTCCTTTTGGTGTTCTTTTTTTCTTGTGGTGAATAATCTTCCGGTTTCTCCAATGTAGGTTTTGTTACATGATCTGCATGATATTTCATATAATACATTGCATTTATTGTCTTGTTCTATTCTGTCCTTGGGGTGTACTAATAACTGTCTTAATTTTTTGTGTGGTTTGACTGCTGTGTTTATTTTGTATTTTTTCATGATCCTTTGAATTGGTTCCGTGATCCCTCGTATGTATGGTATAGTTATGGTTTCCTTGTTTTTGATTTCAGCTTTTGTTCTGTGTCTTGTGTCCTGTTTATTTTCTTTGTTTCTGACGGCGGGAGGCGGGGCCGGCTCGGCGGATCTGACAGATCTGCTGAGCTGGCCCCGCCTACGAAAATCAGCTGATAAATGTCACCTGGCAGCAATCAGCTGACTCTTCTGATGAAGGCTGCAGTGCAGTTGAAACATGTAAAGAAGGTAAAGACATCTTTCTATTTTACTTTTGTCTTTCAAAGGAAAAAAAAAAAAAGGATAAATAATTGAAAGAAGACAAAATGAACCTGTTTGACGTATTACGTGGAAGTTATGGACAAGTCTGCATTAAAGACTTCCGCCGGCTGGAGAAATTGGAGAAAACACGGGCACGCTTCAGAAACCACCTACGATTCAACCTCCGTTGCAGAGATGAGGAGGTCACACCCCAAAGCCTCAATATAAGAAATCCAATCCCGACCAAGAACGCAGAAAAAATCATCAACAAAGCACGGAAAGACCTTATAAAAGAACGTATAAGAATAACGGCAAATAAAGTAGACAAAATAAACAACCAAATCAAAGAGGAAACGGACATGTTTAAGCAACGCTACCCGACGGACCAGAAAACGCAGGAGCAGATAAAAGCACAACTGAAACACTCACACGAACAAGAATTCATCACAACGAAAAACCGCCAATTGAAAAAATTAAAAAAACTCACAGAAAGAAAGAACGGACGAAGACAAACACACACGGAAAAGAACGATAAGTGGGTCAAAAACCTATCACAACGCACACTCACGGACACGGAGAAAACAGTGCTGAACAGAGGACTGAACTTCGCCATCACACCAGCCAGAATCCCCCATGAAGAATACATCCTCGCAACAGAACTGGCATGCGAAAAAATCCAGGACCAAGGAGAAAAAGCAGCACTCCGGAACGCAGTCGCAGGAATCCTCAAAACGGCCAAATTACCACAAAGCAACGTTACAAGAAAAGAAGAAAAAGCATTAAACTCACTCAAGACAGATAAAACGATCACAATACTCCCAGCAGATAAAGGCAGAACAACAGTAATTTTGGACACGGAAACATACGAAAAACAGATGGAAACCATGTTGGCAGACAGTAACACATACGAAATCATTAAAACAAACCCGACAGAAGAAAAGAAAAAAATGCTCAAAGCCCTTCTAAAACCTCTATTAGAAAGCAATAAAATCACAAAGGACGCATATGATCACCTGATCCCCACAGCCAGCATCACCCCTCGGATTTATGGAACACCGAAAATACATAAAAAGGATATCCCACTGCGGCCAATAATAGACAGCATTGGATCAGTCACATACAACTTATCAAAAGCCCTAGCTGAAATCATCAAACCCCTCCTTGGACTATCAGACTTTCACTGTAAAAATTCAAAAGAGCTGGCACAAGAACTCAAAGACATAAAAATAGAATCAGACGAGATCCTCATCTCACATGACGTCATCTCTTTATTCACAAAGACTCCTATTGACGTCACACTACATATAGTGCAAGAACGCCTCAACAAGGACAGTACCCTAAAAAGACGCACCAACCTCACAGTCCATGACATATCCAAATTACTACAGTTTGTTGCAAAATCCACTTATTTTCAATTCAGAGGAAAAATCTACAAACAAAAAGAAGGATTTGCAATGGGAGACCCACTATCAGCCATCATGAGCAGTTTTTTTATGGAGGATCTGGAAAATAAAGCCATCAACACAGCACCCACAATATGCAAACCCACCCTTTGGAAGAGATACGTGGATGACATTCTGGAAAAAATAAGGAAAGGACATACACAAGAACTCACCGACCATCTGAACAGTACAGACAGTACGGGGAACATAAAATTCACACACGAAGAGGAGGAAAATGGCACCATAGCCTTTCTGGACATGAAAATCCACCACAACGAGGATGGCAGCATAAAAATCACAGTCTACAGGAAACCAACCCACACAGATCAATACCTACTTTGGACATCGGAACACCCCACAGCACACAAGCTATCAGTCGTCAGGACATTATATGAACGAGCCACCATCATCACGGAACAAGAAGACAGACAGGAGGAGGAAACCACATAAAACATGCACTTATACGCTGCCAATATCCAGTATGGGCCATAAACAAAGGGAAACAGCAAGTCAAAAACAAAGAAAATAAACAGGACACAAGACACAGAACAAAAGCTGAAATCAAAAACAAGGAAACCATAACTATACCATACATACGAGGGATCACGGAACCAATTCAAAGGATCATGAAAAAATACAAAATAAACACAGCAGTCAAACCACACAAAAAATTAAGACAGTTATTAGTACACCCCAAGGACAGAATAGAACAAGACAATAAATGCAATGTATTATATGAAATATCATGCAGATCATGTAACAAAACCTACATTGGAGAAACTGGAAGATTATTCACCACAAGAAAAAAAGAACACCAAAAGGAATGTGAGAAGGAAACGCAAGGACGACTCACAAGATCACAAAAAGAAAAAGCAGAACAAGAAACATTAAAATCAGCTATATCGGACCACTGCAAAAGAAATAATCACATCATGGACTGGGACAACACAAAAATTATTGGATCGGAGAGCAACAGACACAAACGTTGGATCAAGGAGGCAATAGAGATCAGAAAGCGGGGAAAAGACACCATGAACCGAGATGAGGGGGCCTTTATGCTTTCTCACACCTGGGACCACATTCTCCAGAGACCATCTGACGGCGGGAGGCGGGGCCGGCTCGGCGGATCTGACAGATCTGCTGAGCTGGCCCCGCCTACGAAAATCAGCTGATAAATGTCACCTGGCAGCAATCAGCTGACTCTTCTGATGAAGGCTGCAGTGCAGTTGAAACATGTAAAGAAGGTAAAGACATCTTTCTATTTTACTTTTGTCTTTCAAAGGAAAAAAAAAAAGGATAAATAATTGAAAGAAGACAAAATGAACCTGTTTGACATAAGGTATAATAGACAAATTACAACTGCAATCTGGCCTGACAAGATCAAGATTAAGAGATTTTTTCCTAGAAATTTGCAGCTTTTTTTGTTGTAAATATGCTACCTTTTTCTCAAAAAATTGTTAGTTTTTCTGGTTTTTTTTTTTTTATTATTTGCATTAAGTTTGTCTTTTTTCCTTGTAAAATTGTATGGGTGTTTTCAAAATGTGTTATATTTTTGCCATAAATGTTTTTTTCTAACTTTCCTCTGCAAATTTAAAACCTTTATCAAGTAAAATTGAAGTATTTTTCAATGTAAATTTGTGACATTTTTTCCAAATAAAGTTACAGTGAGGAAAATAATTATTTGATCACCTGCTGTTTGTAAGTTTACTCCCTTACAAAGAAATACCATAGTTGTTATGGTAGGTTTATTTTAACAGAGGGAGATAGATCAACAACAAAAAAATAAGAAAATATTAAATGACCCTGCCTGTTGCACCAAAAAATGCTGGGATAGGCCCCCCCCCCCCCCCCCCCGGCAACCCCAAAAGGATTAAGCAGTAGAAGATGGATGAATGGATTAAATAAGGGTTATCAACTAATTTGAATTTGATCAAGGGAAATAAGTATTTGATCCCCAAGCAAAACGTGACTCAGGTTGCATCCAAATTTAGGTTCAGGTTCAGGTTACTTTATTTGTACCCGTAGGTAGATTTGTTTTGCAGTCTGGTGGCATCCATATATACAAGCCACAAATTACATTCAACATAGACACAAACACAGGCACACATGAAGCTGACTATAAACATGATAAAAATACTCAAGGCTCCATCAATCAGGGTATAAAAAGACAAAGAGAGAAAAACCAGAGGTAAGAGAGAAGAGTCGTATTAAAAGTTAAAAACTAGTCAAAGAGGTTAAAAACTCAAAGGTCTAAAACTCAATAAAATATTTAGAACCCCTTTACCCCTACCCCTTAGCCCTACTCCTCCATTTTGTGTTGTGGGGAACCCACTCAGTAATTACTCAGTAGTTTTCCCTCAGACTGAAGTGGCAGATCAAAGGTGGGGTGTGGGGAGTGATACGTTAATGCAGCACCCCAGGTAGCAGAGAAGTGTTAGTGCTGTGATATAAAAGAGAGTGCCTGCAACCTGGGGGAAAGTTTTCTGATTCTGGTGAATGTGAGAGAGAGTGGAATAAAGCTTCATCTGCTCGGAAAAGTTCTGCCTGGTTATTCTCTCCACACTGATGACCCTTGACGCACAATGGAACGCGAGGCAAACACCCAGGAGATGACCCAGACGGGAAGTGCCAGCAATGCGTGTGCTGTTTCAGTCAAACTCCTATTTCTGAGAAAACCCGCCAGAGTGAAGCAGAACCAAACAGTGAGCAGCTCCTCTCTCACAACTCTGCTGGAACTGAGATCCAAGAGGAGGAAGGAAGCCGGCATGTAGACTCGGGACCAACTGATGGAGAAAAAGAACCCAAACCAAAGAAGAGACGACTGAAAACAAGAAGTCATCATGAAGGTAAACACTCTGGAAACGAAGACTGTGAGAATGAAACAGAAAATGTTAGTGAAATGTTTTTCAAGAAAAAAACACAAATGAAGAAACCAAAATCTACTTATACCACAGTCTAGAAGGTCCCAATGAATAAATCTGATTCAGAATTTGTTTAATCATTTTTACAGTGATGCATGCTGGGAATTATTATTTTTGTTGGTGTAGAGGGGATGCATTGGAACAGAATTCTTGGCAGCTACAGGGCAGTTACCATAGTTAGCCAGCACTGAGTGGCAAACACATGTAGCAGATTTAGTTTATATGCAGCAAAACAGAAAAAATTACACAAAATATTTAGTTCCTTTTTTAACTTTAGATGTTAATATCGCACTGATTTTTGTGTTTTGCTGCATGCAGGCTGGAGCTGACAAGTGTGCTTTCTTATGGCTGCTGGGAGTTCTGTTCTTGTGTGTGCCCTCTGTCGGGGTTGATGGCTTTCCCGTTGTGATGGTCACTGTGAGAATTTTTTTTTTCAAGAGTGTTCTGGATAGTTGTAGTATTAGACATGATGAAAGCTTTGAATGAACCTGCCTTTGCTGGAGGCAAGCACATGTGTCCACTTGGAAGCTGATGGTAGGCTTGAAAGATGACAACTATAAGGTATGTTACTTTGGGGAATAAATGTGCATTAAATGTAACTCATGATTATTAATCACGAATGAAGGCAAATGTTGGGGGATTAATCGTGATCGAGTCTTTTAACCGTTTGATACAACTACTGACTGAACAAACACGCTAGTAAGACTCATGTAGGATCCTAATCAGATATGGGTTACCTTTAGTATAATGTACAAACTCCAATTCTAGCGAAGTTGGCACATTGTGTAAAATGTACTTGAAAACAGAATTTGATTTGCAAATCCTTGTCAACCTCTTTTCAGCTGAATACACTACAAAGACAAGACATTTACTGTAACGTTCAAAGATTTTTTTTTTCAAATATTCACTCATTTTTAATTTAATGCTTGCAACACATTCCCAAAAAAGCTGGGACAGGGGAAAGAAAAGACTGGAAAAGTTGAAGAACGCTCAAAACACCTTTTTGGAACATTCCATAGGTGAACAGGTTATTTAGAAATGGATGAGTGTCATGATTTGGGTATAATACAAGCTTCCCCAAAAGGCTCAGACGTTCACAAGCAAGAATAGGGTGAGGTTCACCACTTTGTGAGCAGTTGTGCAGGCAAATAGTCTAACAGTTTAAGAACAATGTTTTTCAGTGAACACTTGCAACAAATTGATGGTTTTCTTCTGTCTCTAATATCATCAAAAGATTTGAAGAATATGGAAAAATTTCTGCATGTAAGCAGCAAGGCCAAAAACAAACATTGAATGCCCGTGACCTTTGATCCCTCAGATGACACTGCATTAAAAATTGCCATCATTCTGTAAAGGATATTACCACGTGGGCTTAGGAACATTTTGAAAATCATTGTCACTTAACACAGGTCGTTGCTGCATTACAAGTGCAAGTTACAACTTCCATGCAAAGCAAAAGCCATACAGGTTTTGGAGCCATATTTGTTTTTCAGGGATGCCCATGCTTATTTCAAAAAGACAATGCCAAGCCATGGCAAAAATCAATGCAAAGTGTCAAATGCGTGCGTCTTGGCGCAGCGCATATGGGAATTGAATACGAAATCCAAACGCAGAAGTGAGTTGAATGTGCTTTAATGACAAATGTGAGGACAGTTCAGGTTCAAACAGATGAATGACACCAGCATACAAGGGAGACAGCCAGGACGCTCTACAGCTCGTAGGGAAGCGGAACATGGAGGAATGGCCCAGGCGCTACATGCGGAACTGTGAGCGGAGGGATGCAAAGGAACCCAAGGCGCTTCCAGACGGGACTGGTAAGGCGAGGGCAAGCATAGGAAAACTTACAGAGCTGGAGCAGTCTGAGGCAATCCCAGGTAGCAGACCCAGTGGAACAAAAACAGCAGAGAACAAGCTGGTGGAAATAGAGATGATCCAACGACAGTGGTACAAGCAGTTTAGTTCAACACTGAAGAGAACAAACACTGTGAGAAACGAACAATAACCTGGTAATGCACATCAGCGAACACAGATCATAAATACTGCAACTCACTAATCAGCTGAGTGCATGCCGGTGCGTGTAATAAGTGTGTGGGTGTGTGTGAGTGAAGGCAGGTGCATGCGTGAGTGAGTGAGAATGAATGGGTATGTGTGTATGTGTACAAGGTGTGCATGAGAGTAGGAATGAGGGTGAGCATGTAAGTGTGTGAGTGTGTGCATGAACAAAGAGAAATGAACACAAATGATAAATGACAAACAGCTGTTGGGTGTTGGCAGGAGAAGGAGGCGTGGCTGTCAGCTGGCAGGGAGCCAAGGACCCAGAGGCTCCTAAAATCTACCAGCAGTGAAAAAGGAACAACTGCACAGGAAAATACAGCCCCACGACATGGAGCTGGATTGAAACCCAATCCAGTCCATGACACAAAGATTTTAAATTAAATTACCCTTTATTGTCATTCAACCAATCATGTACAGTAGAACAAAATTGTGTTTTTCCTATCTACAGTGTTAATCACACACACCCCATATGTAGAATCAGAGGGCCGTTGCCATGCAAGGTGCCACCACAGATTTCCCTCCTCCATTCCATTATTGCTAAGCACCAAGCTAGATGGCAGGAAGTTCCGCTTTTATATGGTCTTCGGCATGATCCAGCTGGGATTTGAACCCCTGCCTCCCGGGTGTGGGGCAGATGCTCTGCCAACTGAGCCACCACTCCGGTACATAATATAATCATTGTTGAGGAGACATATTGACCTCTAGTTGTCAATTAGGGAATGATCCTTCTGGGATTTGGGAATTAGGCTGATGAGTCCTTGTGTCAGAGTAGGAGGAAGAGCTTCTTTCTTGATGCTTTCTACAAAAATTTCTAAAAGGAATGGGCCAATTGTTCATAAAACTTTGTAAAATTCTGTTGTCAGGCCATCCACGCCCGGTGATTTATTATTCTTTAGCCCCTTGATTGCAAGGACAACTTCATCTAGAGATACTAGTGCATTGCCCATAGAAAGCAAGTATTCCTGTCTGAAACAGGTAGGCCAGTTAGGCTTTACAGGCCTAAATGTAGGCTGTGTTTGAAAGTGGAATACAAAGAGGTGTAGCCTATATGTAGGCAGTCACACTTGCTAGACTTTGACGATTTTTTTTTGTATTTTGTATACTTTATTAACCCCAGAGGGAAATTCAGGGCATCCACATGGATGGATGAGGCAGCCATGGTACTGCACCAATCCCTTCACCATTCAAACACACCTTCACACCTAGGGCCACTTTAGCGTCTCCAGTTAACCTAACTTGTATGTTTTTGGTCTGTGGGAGGAAACCGGAGTACCTGGGGTAAACCCACGCAGACACGGGGAGAACGTGCAAACTCCACACAGAAGGGTTAAATATGAAAGGGACTGAACTGAGATGTATTTGATTGTATGAATATTAATTACAGAATAATCAGAAATGAATGGGACATCCAATATTAGCGACTGTTTAAGAACCGCTTGTTTATTTTTATTTTTTTTGTCAGATCACTTATTTGTGTGATCTTTTATGAGTTATATTCATAAATGTTGTATCTTGCACTTTGGAGAATAGGAGTTTTTCAGTCATCATTATAATTGTTTTAGTTTATAGTGTATTGTCAATAAACTCATGCAGTACTGTAACAGGATATGTTTACAAATATTTGAAACCCATTCTAGTGCATCCTTTTATATTTTAGCATTATTATAAGTACAAAACACCGAACATTATTATACACAGCAGAATGACCCATTTGGCTGCAACTGTTTCATTAGTGTTTCCCATTTGTCTGTAAATATTTGAATAAAAATGATTTATTTCATTATTTGGACATTTTTATGTCCTGTTTGGTCACGGTCGTCGTTTAGTCAAAGCATGCATATGTGTTTGCATATGATATGCAGTTGATCTGGACATTCCGCTCCACAATCATGGCGGTATTAGTATTAAGTTTTTAATTTTTAGATACTTGTGTGAGAGTGTAGACTCGTGGTCCTACAAAGGACAGTGGTATCACACAGGTGAAGCAGCAGTCGGGACTCCTGTCTAGGCATGGGCGTATCAATACTTCGATACCAGCTGGTCGATATTTTGGAGTTGATACTTTTTTAAATATCGCGATATGACCGTGTTAATACAAAACCTGCAATTTGTTTTCAATTCTGAGCGTTTTAGGCATTAAATTTATGTGTGAAAACCAGTGAAAAACCTGCCCAGGCATGTTTTAGAGATGGTCTGCCATGTCACATGATTATGGCAGCCTATCAGATGTCAGAGCCAAAGACTCACTGTACACTGGCAGCCTCAGTCACTGGCCGAATCTCAATCTCCTCCCTAAGCCCTCAAGCCCTGACCCCTTGTAGAATTCAGCGACAACCATTAGTAGTGTGTGAGTGTGCGAGTCTGCGAGGGCTTGAAATGGTATAAAAGGAGTGGGAAACTTTATGGCATGTCACCCTACCTTGACAACGGTGTATGACAAGCATGCTGCTTAGTATTGTGGGATTCGGACTTTTTATTTTAAGAATGATTTTATCTTCAAGGCCAAGGAACAGCAGGAATCAATTGCCTGATCTAAATATCTTGCAGGCACTAGTCTTACAGAGTGAAAGAGAGGTAATTATTAAAAAAAAAGTTTTACTTTTTTATGAAAATTACACAAAATAGTTGATAATGTCTGCACTATAGTATATTTATTTATCCTTTATTTATACATTATGTGTTAAATGCAGTATCTTAAATCCTAAGTTATAGTCATCCACACTGGCTTACTAAATAATCATAATCAATAATCAATCAATATACCAGCTGAATACTGACTTGAAACCTTGAGCAGATGCGTTTCTGTGGCCCGGGAATTTGGAGTCATGTTTAGTACAAAGCTTAATAAACTGTAATGTTTGTTCATTGCTCCCTGTTTGTCAATAAAAAATGTTTCATTATGCAACTATAGACACATTGCAGACCAGTGAACTACATTATACTTACATGTAAACATCTTTTTTTTAATGATGTTTGGAGTTGTTCCTTCTATACTTCTGTGTTTACCTGCTTTTTTTGTGTGGGGTGGAGCAGGGGTGAAGGGGTGGTCAGTGATGAACAGGTGACCAATCAGGAGCTTTTCCTTGAGAAACCCCAACATGGCGCTCTGAACTGTGGGTAATTCCCTTACCTAAAGTCAGCATGCTCATGAAGTCAGCGAGTGAGCAGTCAGCCACTTCCTGATTTCAGATTGGGACAGCCCTTCACGTGAACGCGCCTAAAGTCAACGAGTCTGCAAGGGAGGAGAATGAGATTGGGCCACTGACTCTGGTGCAGAGCAGAGTGAGCTTAGAAGCATCGCGGGCGGCAGAAGAAGTACATGAGTAACGCTCTTTGAACCTATGTGTAACTAACTGAAGGGTTTCTGACTTACAGCGACCCTATAATGGCGGATACATAAACACACATACTTTTTCGTAGAATGGTACTGTAACATATGTAAATAGGCTGGTACTAGTAAGACGGTGGCCGGGTTGGACGTGGGTGGACCGGGGTGGCTAACTGCCGGTTTCCGGTAGTGACGCCACTCGGGGTATAAAGGAGGTGGGCAGAAGAGGCTCTGCCTCTTTCGTCGTGGAGCCACCTGGCATGCAGGCGAGTGCCGTATGCCTTTGTACATAGTTATATTGTTATCCTGAATAAAGCCCTGTTAACAGAGTTCTGCTTCCTCATCATTCTCATAATTATGGACACAACATTTGGCGATGAGGTAAAAGTGGTAATGGAGCATTCCATTGGCAGCATTTGGCTGTTTTTGGAGGCCCCAGGTGAGCCACCCATGCCGTGGCCTCGTTGGTTTGCTGCCTTTACCAATTATCTTGTTGTCTTAAACCTGGGTGAGATGGAGAAGCTCTGAGCGAGAGCTGTGTTGGTCCATAATTTGGGAATGGAAGGGCAGAGGATTTTGGAGAACCTTGGAGGTGCTGACAGCTTTGACAAAGTAGTGAAGCTAATGGCGCCGTACTTTAGGGCGCCGGAAAACGTCACTGTGAAGCGCATTCACTTTTGACAATGCCACCAGCGGTCGGGAGAGCCGGTAAGAAGATTTTTGGCGGACCTCTGTAAGCTGGCGAGGGAATGCAGATTTGGGGCCCTGGAGGACGAGATGATTCGGGATCAGCTGGCAGAGCACATCCACTGCCCAGCGGCCCGGTCCAGGTTGTTGACACACCCAGGAGAGTTGACTTTAGCTGAGGCTGTCAAGCTTGCCCAACAGTTCGAGGCGGCAGAGACCATCGCAAGAGGCCTTACTGAAGGGGCTTCTCTGGAGAAGAATGAGTCTCGTGCTGAGGCACTGATCATGGACCCTTGTTATGGTGAGTGCGGAGAGGAAGATTTTGCCTCCGTGGTCAGGATAAGGTCTGCCCCTGGTACGCTGAAGTGTTATGGGTGTGGGTCCACTGAGCGCCGCTATAAGTCCAGGATGTGCCTGGCAAAAGGAAAGCGTTGTGGCAAGTGCGTTGTTTTGAACCATTTTGCCAGGGTGTGTGAAAACTTTGTACGCAGGAGCCATAGGGGTGAACCAGGTGCTGTGCAGAAGACTCCAACAGTTGTGCATATCATCTCCCCAGAGATGACAGGGAGGTTCGGCTGCACCGTCACGCTAGATGGCATTGAGATCCCGCTTTTGGTGGATACTGGAGCGGTGATTTCTGTCCTGAATCTGGAAACCATGGAGAGACTGTTTCTCCACCGGCAGATTAGAAGGAATTATGAAGAGTTTTATGGCTATGGATGGAACAGGTTGGCTATTTTGGACTATGTGGAAATGGAGGCCCGGTAT
The DNA here is from genome assembly GCA_020510985.1 of Pholidichthys leucotaenia. Taxonomy (NCBI): domain Eukaryota; kingdom Metazoa; phylum Chordata; class Actinopteri; order Cichliformes; family Pholidichthyidae; genus Pholidichthys; species Pholidichthys leucotaenia. The sequence goes on from CM035841.1 coordinate 126,197,629, forward strand.
AAGGACAGAGTGGCACCCAGTGTTCGCATCAATGTTTCAGCATCCGGGGTTAATGTTATGGGCTGCAACCTATTTTACAGTCTTGGGTTCTCCATGGCTAACGTTTCGGGTGAAGAATGGTCTGGATGTGGACTGTGGGGCCGACCTGTTCCAGTCGTGGAGGGTGCTGAGGTGTGGGATTCAGACTGGTTGGACAAAGTGACTGAGGGAGAGCACATGCTGCACCACGCGGAGCCGTCTGGGGCTGGATCTGATGCCGTCACGCAGGCTGCCCTGGACGAGGGTGCCGAATGGCACGACGGGATCCCCGATGAGGCTCGTGAGGATGAGGTGCCAACGCCGGGAGAAAACGGGGCTAGACCATGGGGCGTGGTGATCGTAAAGCGCTCCCAGCGATGGCCTGCCAAGAGGAGACCGAGACAAGCCTGCGAGCCGGAGTGATTGGTGATGGAGGCCTGTCGCAGGATTGGTGATCTGGATGAAAGAAAGAGGGCTCCCTCAAAGACCAAGGTTGATGCTCGAGTACAACGGGATCACAGTCCATGCAAGCAGCAGGATGACCAGAGGCGGTTCCAGGTGGAGCCCGGCTGGATGGAGGCAGATCAGCGGGGGTCTATTCCTGTCTGGAGACACCTGAGGGATCCGCGGCTGCCAGTGGTGGAGAGGAGACGGTGCAGCAGGGGCCCTGAGGTGAAGAGATGGAGACGCCTGGAGAGGGATCCATCCAAGGACTGAGGGTCTTTTGGTTTTGTGTGTCTGTGGTGTTTACCCTAGTCCTGTATGTGTTGTTTTACTATTTGGTGCCCCAGTAGATTTACTTTAAAAAAAAAAAAAGAAAAGAAAAAAGGAAAGAGAGTGAGTGCGGTAGGCATAATTATTTGTGTAGTTGCGAGCCTGAGTTGAGTGCTTGCATGACAATTTTATTGGCCTGTGTGATGTTATGCCTCTTTTGCACTGAGTTTCAGAGTGTTTTATTCAATTAGTATTTATGTGTTAAATTTTGTAGTTAGTGGGGTGGTGGCTCAGTGAGTAATTATGGCAGTGGTGAATGTGAGCCCACCTGGTTTATTTGACCCATTTCAATTGAATGTCCCAACATTATTTTGTTCTGTGTGCCCAATGTGGGGTGGGAGTTGGAGTGGGGGCTGCCAGTAGTATATGTATTGTGGTTTTGTTTGTTATGTATAGTATAAGTATGGGGATTGTTTTGCAGTTAGAGACATGACCTTATGTTATTTCGTTTTGTTGTTCTTACTAGCGGCAGAATAACCCACTCAGCCGTGTAGGGGGTGCTGGTAGTCTACCCGGCATTTGGGTGGGTTATTTGTGTGCCTGACATTTTTTAAAGGGGGGGGGGGGGGTAACATATGTAAATAGGATGGTACTAGTAAGATGGCGGCTGGGTTGGATGTGGGTGGACCGGGGTGGCTAACTGCCGGTTTCCGGTAGTGACGCCACTCAGGGTATAAAGGAAGTGGGCGGAAGAGGCTCTGCCTCTTTCGTCATGGAGCCACCTGGCATGCAGGCGAGTGCTGTAAGCCTTTGTATATAGTTATATTGTTATCCTGAATAAAGCCCTGTTAATCGAGTTCTACTTCCTCGTCACTCTCATAATTATGAACACAACAGGTACCTGTCGGGGATGTGTCTGTTGTTGTTGTTAGGGACCACAATGGAAATAAGTGTGTGCACTTTTTGTGTTATCCCACTGTTTTAACATATGTTGTATTTTTTATACAATGTTATTTTAAACGATGAATAAATCAGCAACAACATCTGACGTTCCTGACGTGTCACATCAGCTGTTGACCACCTGACAGGTTTGACAGCAGCACACCGCACACCGAGGATTCATGGATCAAGAGGCAAATGCAGTTAAATAATAAAATTAAATTTAAAAAAATTGCATTGTGAAAAAAATGACACATATATGCTGTTTGGTATTACCATAGAATTTGGATGAATGGTGAAACATTTCAGAAGTAAAACAATACTTGAATCCAGTTAACTTGACTGAGCTTTCGTACAGCACACTTACCCGCCTGGATAACTGAGAATCTTCACCAAATTAATAAACTGTGAGTTTTATTCATATTATTCCTTGCAGTGAAGTTGTTAATGAAACCGCAATCATGTGATTTTCAAAAAAAGTAAGGCTAAAAGTATCGGTATTGCTATCGAAGAAAAATCCCTCAAATTAATGGGATCATATCGAAAGGAAAAATGGTATGGCCCATCCCTACAATGAATGACAACTACGACCCCTGTGGACTGGTGACGGCATTACAAATTTAATAAATTTGCAATTTCCCCCCTAAACTCATATTTTCTAGTAAATACACATCTTTTCCTATTTGTTAACAGTTTTAATAAGTTTGTAATTTTTTAAGCATAAATTTATAACTATTATAAGTCACACATCCACTGATGGCAAAAATGTTCTTGAGAATAATTGATGCTGCTTTTTACTTAACAGCCTCAGTTCACTGGAAAAACAGTTTAAATCTCCAGTAAAGCCTTCAACACAACATCTTGAGACTACTTCAGAAGAGGTGCAGGTGTTTCTCCCGGAGCTCAAATTTAAAAACAAGAGCAGTGCTTTTGTTTCTATTCTCACCACTCAGAAGAAGACACCCATCCTAGGATTTATTGCTTGTTTTAGAAGTGCATCTGGAGGTTTTAACAATAAGCCCAAAGCAAGGTAGTTCTGTGGGGCTTACAAGCTCATCCTTCTAATACCCAAGGTGAGGAAAGGCACAATAAAGAATCCCTTTTTTGTTAAACTTGCAACTATCAGTGTAACAACCAGGGTGGATGTAGATCACGTGGAAGTGCTGTATCCAGAAGAAGATACTATCAGTGACCCCCTGATGTAGATGACCTTGGAGTACTATGGAGGCAGCCATCGGCTACACCGCAGGTTTCATCATAAAAAGGTGAAGCAGAGGACAGCCTGTGTTTGCAGGATCCATCATCTGGCTTTGCACATTCCTTCCTCGAACTGAAGAACCATGTTGACCTACAGAATCCATCAACGGGCCATTCTTGCTGCTGTTTTTGAAGACCAATGAGGAAAAACAAAAGTGTGTGTGTGTGTGTGTGTGTGAGACTATATCAAAGCTGACACAGTCCAAGGACGGATAATTTTTTCACACGAGTTGTTCAGAACTCCTTACGCAAAGATAGTGATGATAATCAAGTCAGTGGCGGTAATGCACCTATTGTGGAGTGTGTCACATAAGAGGCAGATCCATGGACAGACGGTTTATTACACACTTCACATCTCACAAGCACTGTGATATCCTACCGTGTAGCAATGATCACACTTGAGTTATTTCTTTGGCTAACTCTGCCATTTATTCTGTAACACACATAACAACACTGAACATGGATTCTGCGCGGGGTTTTCACACTCTTGCTCTAATGTGTCCCCTTAATAGTAGTGCTGAACAATACAGGTAGTTCCCCCTAGAGGCATGTGCCAGTAATGTTCTATTTTAGACTTGCAGTCTACCACATCCCTCCCCTCTAGATTAAACTACTCTTAATTACACTAGCCAATTACTAGACATCCTGGAACTCCCATTTAACCCTGAACTATCACAGTTACTTTTTAATTTCTTAAACACATGTGTCATACACATAATTTCTTTCTTTTTTTTTTTTTTTTTCACATGTATAACACACATAACAGTCTAACTGGGGATTTGGTTTGACTACCGCATCCCAGTGAGGTTCCAGGACGCATTCTTGTCCTGTGGCTGGGGAACTCACTACTGACTAAGTATAGTCCTTCAAGTAGTCTGGAGCTTTCCTAGCTCGCTGAGATCTTCTCACGGCTGGTGAGCCAACTGCAGGTGAAGACTCAGACTGCTCCACTGTTTCGGCTGCTGCAGTGCTGCCCGTAGAATCTGCAGAGACGGTTACCTCATGTTTCACCTGAAGTGGTGGTTCGTTGATGCTCTCCTCAGGATGGGTGTCAGACAACACCTCTGGTGCCATCGGCAGGGGAATGGAGCTCCTACCACGAACTTGGTCGATGTGTCGCCTCACCACTTGTCCATGACCTAATGTCACCTTGAATGACACAGGGCCTGTCTTTTCTGTTATTTCTCCTGGTACCCAGGCTGGTCCTGAGCCAAAGTTGCGGGTGTAGACCACGTCTCCTTCTCTCAGTATTCTCTCTCTAGCATGCCTGTCATGATAACCTTTTTGTTTCTCTTGTTTATCATGCACTTTGTTTCTGAAGTCTGGATGTATTAAGTCAAATGTTGACCTCAACTTTCTTCCACACAACAGCTCAGCTGGTGACTTGCCAGTTGTAGATTGGGGTGTTATTCGATAGCTGAACAGAGCTCTCGACATTCGGGTTTCAATAGAGTCTCCTGTCATCTTTTTCATGAGTGACTTGAACGTCTGCACGGCCCTCTCGGCTAAGCCGTTAGAAGAAGGATGGTATGGCGCAGTCGTGATGTGACGTATGCCATTCTTTTCAGAAAACTCTTGGAACTGTTCACTCGTAAAACATGTACCGTTATCTGATACTATGATTTCAGGTAGCCCATGTTGGCTGAAACTCTTTCTAAGACATTCAATGGTAACAGTAGAAGTAGAGCTACTCACAGAATATGCATCGATCCACTTTGAGTATGCGTCAACTATGATCAGGAACATTCTTCCTATCCATGGACCTGCGTAGTCAATGTGAATTCTTCTCCATGGTTTATCTGGAACTTCCCAGGGATGTAGTGGGGCTGCTGGAGGACTGTTCCTGTTCTCCTGGCATGCCGCACATGACTTCACAAGCGCCTCCACCTCTGCATCCATGTTGGGCCACCACATGTAACTCCTCGCCAACGCTTTCATGCGAGTGATGCCAGGGTGTGCTTGGTGTAGTTGTTGCAGTAAGGCATTCCTACCAGGTGGTGGAACAACCACGCGTCCTCCCCACAGGATACAAACCTTCCTGGGTGCTGAGCTCATCCTGTCGTCGGGCATAGGGAATGAACTCAGGACTGTTCATCTTCGGCCATCCTCGCAAGATGTATTCTCGCACTCTTGCTAGAACAGGGTCTTTGTCTGTCCACTTCTTTATTTGTTGTGCGTTCACCAGGGGCACGCCGATATCTTCAAACAATAGCACTCTCTCCTCCTCCTCAGGCGTGCTGTCTCTTCCTCCATCCAAGGGTAGCCTACTCATCGCGTCAGCATTCGTATGGTCCCGTCCGGCTTTGTAAACGATGGTGTACTCATACGCTGCTAATGTAACGGCCCATCTCTGAATTCTCTGAGATGTCATCTGGGGTATGGCTCTCATTTCACTGAACAGTGAAATTAGTGGCTTGTGGTCAGTCACTATGGCGAACTGTCTCCCGTACAGGTATTTGTGGAATTTTTTTACACCAAATACTACTGCAAGGCCCTCCTTGTCTAGCTGGGAGTAGTTTTTCTCAGCTGCACTAAGAGTTCTTGAGACGAACCCTATGGGTCTCTCTGAGCCATCCTCCATACGATGAGAGAGTACAGCACCCACACCGTAGGGTGATGCGTCACACGCCAGGATGAGTGGTTTGTTTGAATCATAGTGCACTAACACACTACAGGACTGAAGTAGCGCTTTGGACTCTTCAAACGCCTTCTGCTGCTTGACCCCCCATGACCATTTTTCTTCCTTCTTAAGTAAGGTATGTAGTGGTGCCAGCAGCGTGGAGAGCTTTGGGAGGAACCTATGGTAATAGTTCAACAAGCCCAGGTAGGCTTTTAACTCAGTAACATTTTGTGGCTCCGGCGCCTCCGCAATGGCTTCCACTTTGTCTGTTAGAGGGTGTAGACCACTGGCGTTGATCTTGTGGCCTAGGAACACCACCTCTTTTCCCATGAACTCACACTTGCTTCTTTTCAACCTCAGACCGCTTTTCTCCAACCGTTGAAGCACTTCCTCCAGCGTTTTCAGATGTTCTTGTTCATTTGGTCCTGTACAAAGGATGTCATCCAAATAAATGGCAACATTCGGAATTCCACCTAGGATGCCCTCCATAGTTCTCTGGAATATAGCAGGACTGGAAGCTACTCCAAATGGTAAGCGTGTGTAGGTATATAAGCCTTTGTGTGTATTGATGGTTACATACTTTCTTGATTCTTCTTCCAGGACTACTTGTTGGTAGGCGTGACTCATGTCTAATTTCGTGAAGTGTCGGCCGCCATTCAGCTGTGCGAAGAGGTCCTCCACTTTAGGAATTGGATACTGATCCACCCGTGATGCTCGATTGACAGTGAGTTTGTAATCTCCACATATTCTAATGGAGCCATCCGGCTTTCTCACTGGGACTATGGGCGCCGCCCATTCTGCAACCTGCACTGGCTCAATGATCTTGTCATCCAGCAGCCTCTGTAGCTCGCTTTCAACCAGTGGCTTGACTGCATAGGGTACCGGTCGGGGTTTGCAGAATCGTGGTTGGGCCTCCTTGTCCACATTAATCTTTGCAGTGACACCTTTTAGCTGTCCCACGCCTTCTTTGAACACCTCAGCGTGTCTTTCGAGGATCTCCTCCAGCTGCAATTTGGGCTGAGATTCCACTTTATTCACCAACTGATCAATCATGGCCAGTTCTTGTAGCCAACTTCGCCCTAGTAGATTTGGTCCTTCGCTCCCAACTACTACTACAGGTAAGTCCTTTTCGTTGTTTTCGTGCTGCACCTTCACTTGTGCCATGCCTAGCACGTCTAGCTTCTCTCCTGTGTATGTTTTTAATTTTAATGAACAGGGATTTAATTCTGCTGTGTCTGTTTTCTTCCACAGTTGTGTATATTGCTGTTTACTTAATATGGTTACTCCACAGCCTGTATCAACTTCAAATGTTACTTTCATTCCATTAACATTCATGGTACGCGTGATGGGCGCTACCTTGGTCAGCTCCTCTGACGTGTTGTAAATTGTGTGAAAATCCATGTCTTCTGTATCACTTTCTCCCTCCCCTCTCAGTTGATTCGCTCGCTGTTCCTTTCCTGGGCCCTTGTTTTCATACTTTTGCCCTTTTACTGTTGCTTTCAGCACCTGTGCGCTGTCCACCTTTATTCTACATGCTTTTTTAATGTGCCCTCGCTTGCCACAATTATGACACAGCTCAGTGGCAAATTTGCACTCGGCGGCATTGTGCTGGCCTTTGCAGCGATAACAACTGGGGAATTTGCGATGATTTTTATCAGTTGACACTTTGTGGACACCTACTTGGGTCTTAGGCACACGAGCATGCGTTGCTGTGTCCTCTGTTAGCTTCCCTTGCATTTCTCTCACATCTTTAGATGCTGTTTCCATCGCTTGGCATAATTCCAAAGCCTTCGCAAAAGTGAGTTTTGTTTCAAATAAAAGTCGCCGTTGCATTCGGTCATCATTCACTCCACACACAAGTCTGTCTCTTAACATTTCTTCCAATGCGTCTTTGTAATCACAGTGCAGTGTTAATTTCTTCAATTCTGCCACATACTCTGCTATGGACTCAGTGTTCCTCCTTATGCGTGAATTAAATTTGAATCGTTGCACTATTTCACTCGGTTTGGGGCTGAAGTGCTTCTGAAGCTCAGCAGTAAGCTGGTCGTACGTTTTATCTTTCGGTAATGCAGGGCTTATTAAATTTCTCAACAAGCTGTAAGTAGTTGCACCAACTCCACTCAACAGTACAGCCTTCCTTTTGTCTGGCTCCTCAATGTCATTAGCTTGGAAGAAAAAGTCCAACATTTCACCATATTCTTCCCATGACTGAGTCGAGTTATCAAAAGGGGTTACCGTTCCGATTACAGCCGCCATTGCTCGTCGTGGTGGGGAAACCTCGTTTTTCCTCCTCTGAACTTGCACTCGAACTACTGGAGTCACTTGAGTTCGCCACACTTGCAATGTTCTCTGTTTCTCGCCGCTGATTTTTTTTTTTTTTTAATCCTCGTCGCCAATTGTGTGATATCCTACCGTGTAGCAATGATCACACTTGAGTTATTTCTTTGGCTAACTCTGCCATTTATTCTGTAACACACATAACAACACTGAACATGGATTCTGCGCGGGGTTTTCACACTCTTGCTCTAATGTGTCCCCTTAATAGTAGTGCTGAACAATACAGGTAGTTCCCCCTAGAGGCATGTGCCAGTAATGTTCTATTTTAGACTTGCAGTCTACCACAAGCACAGAACAGAATGAATGAATCTCTCCTCTCTTCCCTCAACTCACTCTTCACACGTTTCATGGCAATTCCTCATCACACAGCATGACATTTACATTCCACTGCATGCAACCCCCTATGTCCCTGACTACTTCCAGCTATCTCGCCAGGAACTCCCTGGGCATTGTTCTGCCATGCTTATTCACTGTCTCTGTCTGAGGTGCTAAATAATCTGACTTCCCCCAGGTGTAAGCTGGTTGCCAACCGCCAATCAAATCTAAAAAGAAGAAGAAGAAAGTGTTTCATACCTTTTCTCTATTGATAAGGTATGCATTCAAATGTGTTTTCTTTATTTTTATTCCTTAATCTTTATTCATGTTGTCATTGCATTCTTATTAAAATGTTTACAAATTTTTGTGTCTTTTTGGAGTTGTGAAAAATTTCTGTTGTTGTGGGATTAATAAAGCTTTAATTATGTTGTGTGAGAATGTTGTTTTACGTTATCTGGTATATAGAAGACTGTAATGTTGGAAAAATCAGTTTTTTTCAGCATGTTTCATTAATTTCTTGTCACACCTCATGGTTATTTTAATGTTTATTATGATGCACCTTGACAGTCAAAAGACTGAATAAATCAACAAACAGAAGAAGACAGCCCCTAGGTGCTGCTACTTACAATTACATAATTTCTGTTTTCAGATTGATTCTTTGGAGGAAAACATTTTATGGGTTTGATTTTTACATTGAAACACCTACCGGAAGTGAATCTTAGCTAGCTATATGTTACTTCTGACTAGCTGGCTGAAAGGCAGCCGGATCCAATCCCAGAATCTCCGTCAAAGTCCGGTTCTGTGCAGAGCAGAGGTGAACCGACATCGAGAATCGGATGATGTGAATTTAAAGTCTGAAATGGACCCGAGTAGAGAAGGTTAGTTCACGTCCTGTTACCATGGAAACACCAACCACGGTGCTAAGCTAACGCTAGCTTCCTCCTTTGTCCGCAGATTCTTAAAAAAATTCTTCACATGTTTGTCATTAGATTCTCTGGTAAATATTCGTAGGGAAATGTCAGAGTTTCCGTACGGTTGCTCACATAAATAATAGAACTTAAAGAATCCCCCTGCCCCCAAAAAGTTAATTATTAGCACATTGTCTTCCCAAAGAGTTTTTACAGGAGAAATCTCGCCTTTCACCTTACATAGGGGCGATAATTAAGCACATTTTTTTCATATTCTGGGCATAGATGTTCGCCTTTGTGCAACCGGAAACCCCGTGTGACGAAATTTACGTCATCGTCTTCAGTCCACTGGTGTAGCAGTGCTCGACAGCGTATGACCGTGCCGCCTGCCCGACCTGAATGCGTTGACAGCGCATGCGCAAGACTGACCGTCCCATTCAGAACATGGCACTATCAACACAGCTTACAAAGTACACGAGGAAGACAATGAGTAGGCAGAAGACGAGAATAAACATACATGAATTCTTTTGCAGCAGCTTGAGCGGAGAAGAGCACTGGAAAAGGGTAATTCCTCCTTTCAGTGAAATGATGCCATTGTTGTTGCTACAAAAAAAAAAAATGTGCGTCACTCTTGTGTTTTGTAGCCAGTGAACAAACTGGCGTGCTAGTGCATTTGCGCTACCCATAGGGCTAGGGCAAAACTACAAATAACAGTTGTGCGCATGCGTAAACTGCTTGGCCTGGTAGACAAAAAAAGTGAGCATTTACAATGCTGCGTGCGTGCCGGGCTCGTCCAAAGCAGACTAGAGGGGAAATGCAGCATGAATAAGGTTGTTTATGCTTTGAGGCACAGCGTGCAAGTGGCTGCAAAATGGCCATCCCTTTCCTTTATATGTTCGGCGTGATGACGTCACTAAGCGGCCATATCATCACGCCAACACTGACCAAACTTGTGGTTTTTCTTACACCCCCCCACCCCCGGAAAAACAGAACAACACACATGTTAAAATTGACTCTCCCCAATTTAGTACAGTGAAGAACCCCAAACTAGCTAGGGCCAGCAGGTGGACTATGTTTGTCCACAAACCTGGTGATGAAAGAGGCCGACAGAGATGTAGCACTGACCGTGGCTTTATTGATAAACAGGAACACAGTACACAGGATGTACCGTCGCGGAGTCATCCAGAACAAGAGGAAGCCCTCATGACAACTGCCTCCTAATATAGGGCGGTGTGATGTCGCAACAGGAAGGCGGCGTCATCACACCGCACTTCACATTAAAATCCCCACACAACATCCTCCTTTCCTTTACAAAGTCCAAAATCACACACCCAATCAAACCCACCCAAATTTGGAAACACAATCACACAAAACACACCAAACTAAAAGCAGAAATAAAAGCAAGGCATAAAACACTTTCAAAACTACAATAAGACTGGTGGGTGGACTACCACACAGCCCGCACGGCGCAGTGGATTATTCTGCCACTGTTACTACTTTTCACTTTATTAAAACAAACTAAAAACAGCTGTGCTCCTAAACTAAACACCAAAATCAGAATTATGAACAATATTGAGTCTATTAGCACAGTCATTCAAGCAGATGATGGGTCAGGCAGGGGGGCCTGGGCAGCCAAGCAGCAAGCGTGCCCCTGGAGGCGGCAGGCTCCCGGGGTGAGGATCAATCTTCAGTACGCAGGTGCCTGGATCCCAAACCACCTTCACCAACTCTCGTCCAGCCTCGCCACCCGGAGCATCTTCCTGGACATGCCGCAGCTGGTTAGCGTGCCTCATTGAACCATCAGACAACTGGAAGCACGCTGCTCCTAACTTCGCCATGATCCTCAGGCGTGCCTGATGTTTCGCCGACTGTTATCTGGCCCAACTTTGCCTTGGTCTTTCGTCAACCCGAACCAGTCCATGACCTGAAGTGGGACCTTACTCTGCCTGACGTGCTGCTGAGCATGCGGTAACTTCATGCTCTTTTATGGTCATGCCCCACCCTCTTCTAACAATGATGCAGTGGTCACCGTCGTGGCAGCAGACCCCTCACCCAACTGCGGCCGAGTACTGAAGGTGTCCGGTACCTTTATGGTGCCGCTTGTCAGAACGGGTGTCCCGCCTTCACGCTTGGCTCCCTTAACTACCTTCCGCCGAGCACAGGCACTGAAACTGTCCTGTTCCCACACTGAGCTGGAACTGGGCGACTCAATGACATATCTGCTCATCAGCTCTTCGTCCCAGACCACATCGTTATCGATCACCGGAGCCAACCATTCGTTCCCAGCGCTGTCTCTGATGGCAAAACCCAGTCCATAGAATAGGTCAGACCCCATGATATTATCACCGCGTGCCGCCAGTTGAAATATTAAGTCATACACTGCTTCAGATTTGTAGCGAACAGTCAACTTCACAGTCTCAACATTGCACATTGTTACCGCCCTAGCCGTACAACGGCGCTGGGTTACTCCTAATCCTGTGGTAGGGAAAAAACTTCTTCACCATAGTCCAATTCAGCATCAACCGCACCACCGCCGGGCTAAGCAGTAATGGCACCTCAACACTGTCCAATTCCAGCACACGATACGAATACCTGTTGGTGCTGGGAATCACCGAGTGAGTGGTTGTTGCGGGTGGGTGGGGTGGTTTCTTTGGTGGGCTCAACAGCTCAGATAAACGGCACATCCTGGCGTAATGATTCAAGCGTCCACACTTGCATCGTTTCCCTCTTGCTGGGCCCACTCTCACTTTGTGATGGTGCGTCGAGGACCCACAACCCCTGCAAATGGGGTTTCCTGGGGCAGACCTTCGGCTCGTAGCGTTAGCTTTGTAGTTTTAGTCCAAGCTATCTTCGCTCTCAGGGTCCATAACATTAGCTGAGGTGGGCAGCTCCGGCAGCTTCTGTGACTGGCGCCAGTTTAGCTCCGAAGCTAGTTTGTCGGCGGCCTCCCAACTGGAGAGCTAGCTTGACAGCCCTAGCTAACGTCAAGTCATTAGGCACCATTAATAGCCTAGCACGTAGCCCAGAATTGCACGTATGCTCAGCCAATTGGTCTCGCATTATCTCGTCTTCCAGCGTTCCAAAACGGCACTCGCTAGCTAGCTGCCTAAGGTCAGCGACGTATTGATGAAATGGCTCACCGACATGTTGGCATCTCTGGCAAAAACAAATTGTTCGTGCTGTCCGGGGTGGTGAAATGGTTAGCTAGCAGCTCCACGACGTCCTCATACGAGTCTGTTGGGCCAAGCGTCCACAGAATCCTCTGGCCCTCAATACCCAGGTTGTGGATAAGGAGCGCACGTGCCCTCACCTTATCGAGATTCCCAACGTCCAGCGCCGTGATGTACGTTTGAAAGGCCTCTAACAAGCGAGGCCATGACGCTGGTGGATCACTTGGGACCTCACGGAAGGGTCGGAGTGGTGTAATGCACGCCTTCATATGTTAATCCTCAGTCAGCAAATGTAATGTCCACAAACCTGGTGATGAATGAGGCCGACAGAGTTGTAGCACTGGAAGTTACTTTATTGATAATCAGGAACACAGTACACAGGAGGCACCGTAGCGGAGTCATACGGAACAAGAGGAAGCCCTCATGGCGCTGCCCCCTAATGTAGGGCGGTGTGATGACGCAATAGGAAGGCAGCGTCATATCTAGCCGGTATCTCTCAACCTCGTACACCAGCCCAGGCTCCTTCCCCACCAGAGAGGTGACATTCCACGTACCAAAAGCCAGTTTAGAAAGCTTGGGATCAGTCCGCCAAGGTCTCCGCCTTTGACCGCCACCTAATCCACATAGCACCGGACCCCCATGATCCCTCCTGCAGGTGGTGAGCCCACTGGAGGGCGGACCCATGTAACTCCTTCGAGCTGAGCCCAGCCGGGTCCCATGGGTGGAAACCCGGCCACCAGACGCTAGTCATCGAGCCCCTCCCCCAGGCTTGGCTCCAGGGTGGGGTCCCGGTAACCCCATACCGGGCGGGGTACACTGAATCCTTGATCTAGAATTTATCATGAGAGTCTGTTGGATCGTTCTTAGTCTGGTCCTTCACTCAGGACCAGTTTGTCTTGGGTGACCCTATCAGAGGCAAATTGCCCCGGACAACATAGCTCCTGGGATCACTGGGGCACGCAAACTCCCCCACCACGATAAGGTGACGATCGATGTCTATTTTTTAAAATAAAATTACTGTTTTTTTAATAAATTTGAAACAGACTGGTAATTTTTTTTCTTTTTCCTTATAACAATGTACATTTTTGACCATAATTTTGCAGAGCTAGAACAGAACAATCATTTAACTCTGACTTCAAAGAAAAAATATTAATAAAATTATGTTTAATGAAATAAATCAACTTAAATGACCAAAGGTGCAGTTATTTCTGTTATAATATTTCTGTATACTTATAGTATTTTTGTAGAAATCTTCTCACCACCCAGACAGCAGGAAAAACCTCCTTTATTTTGAAATCCAAATGTTGACACGTTTAGTTTGTCTGAAGGCTACTGATGGATTAAAGTCACTGACTTCATGAATTTCGGTCATCTTAACTTGCCAGGTCCATAATAATGAACATAAATTAGTTAATATTAACTAAGGTAAAGGTAAAAAGATCTCCTTTTTATTCTTGTCTGAAATAAGAAAAACAAAAAACTAACCACACTGTAATGAGCCGAGAGCTGGAGGTTTCCACCAGGCTCGGTCTCATGGCTTTTTCCTTAAATTTACATACAGTAATTGTAGTATTTTTTGCCTTTTGGGTTTCTGTATTTGTGTACTGTTTGCCATTTTCCTGTTTGTTTTCTAGTTTTGTTACACTTTTATTTTGTATTAATTTATATTTATGTTTTAGTCTGCTTGGGTTTTTATTTTATTCTTTATATCTTCATTGTTGTTCTTTTGCTGGTTGACAGTTGTCAGTGGCGTGGTGTTCCATGTGGGCATTGCCCTGTCAGCTGTCAGCTTCGGTTCGCTCCTCTCTCACTGCCCCAGCTGGTCCTAATTATGTTTCATTGCTTTCTCCTGCCCGCTGAGATAACCCACACCTGTCATTGATTATGTAAATGCTTTTTTGATCCTATTTAAGGGCTTTATTTTCATTTTCTCATCGCTGCAGTCTTGGTTCTCACCTTCCTGCCCCGTAGGGCAATTTGTGACAGGAGACTGTGGCCAGTAGAGACCCAGCTGCGGTGAGTTTGCGGATTTTGTTTTTTCTTTTCACTCCCCTATTTTGTAGAGCTCGTCATGTCCCCAGCGCGTTGACATCCGGTGATCAAGGGGAGATCGGCAGCAGGTTCCCCGAGCATGGAGGAGGAATGGGCTGCGGAATTCATCCAGGTTTTTGTGGTTGAAGCCCTTGCCTTCCGCAGCCCAAAAAAGATCTGGGAAAAGGTGGATTTGGCAACCGCCATCGTCGAGGCGCATCCAGGGTTATAGCGGCACGCCCAGTTCGCTGACTTGTTGGCCATGCCCGCTCAGTGTTGCAGCAGTCTTTCCTCGGGCTGACGTGAGGGCCGCCTTCGGGAAGCCCGGAGCCTACACGGAGACATGCTTCGCGGAAGACGCCCTGCCCCGCCTCCAGTGCGCCCACTCCTGCTCTCGCTTCATCCGCTCCACAACGCCAACGTCATCCAACTCCGGACCGCCGGAGGAATACTCCCGCCTCTCTGGCAGCAAATTCCCCTTCGCCGAGGCAGAAGCCTCCCTCAGCAGTGCGCACTCTGTGTTCTTCTTCTCTGGCTGAATCGTCAGCTCCTCCCCTCTCCGCAGCTGCTGTTTCCTGCTTCTCCTCGGCGCTCTCATCTGCTGCCTAGAGGTCATCTGTTTTTTCCCCCAGCTCCGCCCGCATCCGTGTCCACTGGGGCTGCTCCTCCACGATCCTCTGAGGGGCCTATAGCCATGGAGAGGGATAACGCCACACCCATTGCAGCAGGCAACATCGAGCCCCGGGAACACAGGCAAGTGTCATTTCATTCCCCTTCATTTTATGATGATATGCCTTGCCTGATCGCCTGTTGCAGCGATGAATTTGTCACCTGCCTTCTCCGTGTCTCCACCTATCCTCCCAGAGGGTCCGCTGACTACAGGGTTGAGCCGCCAGATGATGGAGGAACCTGTGGCCATGGAGGACCTGGTCCCAGCCCCACAGCCACAGTCTAGACAGAGAGAAAGAGCACTTCCTACGACCTGAAGCCTGCACCCACAGCAGAGCGTCCCCTGGCTTTGGCTACACGGAATCCAGCACCAGCGGTGAGCCGACCCCCAGCCGCCATGCCGGATGAGCCACCTGTGTGGGTCACTTCGCCTGGGGGTCCTGAGACTGCACCTACCACCATGCCTGCTGCAGGGGCCACCACAGCAGAGTTGGAGCTGGACCTCCAAAGGACCAGGCCTGAAGAACCATCGCTTGGATCAACGAAGTTCTGGACGGCGGTGGAGCTTGAGCTCAGGCAAGTGCTCTCCTTTGTTTTCATTGCATCTGTTTTGGAGAGATCTTGTCTGGCTCTTGGTGAGGAGAGCCGGGTGCAGCCGTGAGCTGCACCTGAGCTAATCTCGCTGGGCTCCACTGTTGCTGGTGACCCTGACCCTGTTTCTTCGCCTGTCTTGTTTGAGCTCCCCCCCAGGGTCGCCGAGGATATTCCCGATCTGCCAGATGTCTCTGTGGGTCCAGGTTTGCCGCTGGACATCATTGTGGGTCCAGCTCCTCTCGCTGACATCGTCGCGGGTGCTCCGTCCCAGCCCGGGACCTCTGTGGGTGCAGCTCCTCCTCCGGCTGAGGTCTTCGTGGGTGCTGCTCCCCCTCTGGCTGAGGTCTTCGAGGGTGCTGCTCCCCTTCCTGCTGAGGTCATCGCAGGTGCTCCGGCCCAGCCCGGGACCTCCGTGGGTGCAGCTCCTCCTCAGTCCGGGTCTCCGTGGGTGCTGTGTCCCAGTCGGGGACCGTCATGGGTGCTGCACTCCAGTGTGGGCCCGCCATGGGTGTTACGTCCCAGCCCAGGGGCCACCGTGGGCGCAGCTTGGGCCCAGTACGGGTCCACCGCGGGTGCAGCTTTGCTCCAGCCCACAGCCACCGCGGGTTCTGCTTCACTCCAGCCCACAGCCACCGTGGGTGCAACCATGTCCCAATCCGGGACCACCGAGGATGCTGCTGGTCAGTCCAAGGGCATCGTGGTTCCCTCTCCTTCACCAGACACTGTTATGGTCCCCCCCTCCTCTGCCAGATGCTGTCCTGGTCCCCTCTCCTCAGCCAGATGCTGTTGTGGTTCCCCCTCCTGTGCCAGACGCCGTCGTGGTTCCTCCTCCTCAGCCAGACGCCATCATGGTTCCCTCTCCTCCATCTGACATTGTCTTGGTTCCCCCGACTCCTCCATCGTGGCCACTACTTGTCCTTCCTGTCTGGCAGCCACCTCCTGGACCACCTCTCCTTTTCAGGTGGTTGAAAAACTCAGGCAGACCACCCGACAGCCGGTGCCGCAGAGTTGGGTGGCCCATGTTCTCTGGGAGGCCACCCGACTCGGTCCATCATGCCATCTGGCGGGCCTGGGACTCTGGTCGCCTGCCTGAACTGTCCAGCTCCTCGGTCCAGGGGGCTTAGGGGAGTTGAGGATTTTTCCTGGTGTGGATCCTGAACGGAGTTTGTTTCATTCTCTCCTGGCCTGTTCCCCCAACCACCCTCCTGGGGTGGGTTATTGTACTCCTGTTGGGGGTGAAGGGTCCTTCTTTTTCTTTTGATGTTACCCTGGGGTGTCTGGTTTCCCCCCCTTGAGAGGGGGGCTCTGTCATGAGCTGAGAGCTGGAGGTTTCCACCAGGCTCGGTCTCATGGCTTTTTCCTTATATTTACATAATTGTTGTATTTTTTGCCTTTTGGGTTTCTGTATTTGTGTACTGTTTGCCATTTTCCCATTTGTTTTCTAGTTTTGTTACACATTCATTTTGTATTAATTTATATTTATATTTTAGTCTGCTTTGGTTATTATTTTATTCTTTATATCTTCATTGTTGTTCGTTTGCTGGTTGACAGCTGTCAGTGGCATGGTGCTCCATGTGGGCATTGCCCTGTCAGCTGTCAGCTTCGGTTTGCTCCTCTCTCACTGCCCCAGCTGGTCCTAATTATGTTTCATTGCTTTCTCCTGCCCGCTGAGATAACCCACACCTGTCATTGATTACTAAGTAAATGTTTTTTTGATCCTATTTAGCTAGATAGATAGATACTTTATTTTGAACAAAAAAGTATAACAAAAACAAAACAAATGACAAATGCAATAAAGTAACAGTATACAGTGTTTGAAAGGGAGAAGGAAGAAGTGAACACTTATTAATTCCATCTTCTCTTTTCCATAAATACACCCATGTGAATTATATACAAATTACCACATTTAAGACCCCAAGTAAACAATTAACTTTATTTTGTACATATCAACATTAACACCCATCCATCCTAGCATACATTGATGTCCATACATCAAAACCAGCCTCAAACAACACAGATGTACACAGTGCTGTCCCACCCACCATTCCATAGTGTCCCAGAGTGAGCATAGTGAATCGTACATATAAATATTACCCTTCTAACATATATCCTTTCAGCAAATAATGTTTGTACCTCTTTTTGAATTGATTTCTGTTTGTACATAGTTTCAGTTCCGGCTCCAGACTGTTCCACAAATCCACCCCACAGACAGATATGCACATACTTTTCTTGGTTGTTCGTATCTTGGGTTTTGTAAAGTTTAAGTCTCCTCTCAAATTATGATCATTGTCTCTTTTTTTTAAATATTTTTGTATATTAGTTGGGAGTTGATTATTAATTGCCCTGTACATGACTTGTGCTGTCTTAAATTTAACTAAATCGATGAACTTTATGACATGTGACTTTAAAAACAACGAATTGGTATGGTCTCTATATCCTACATTATTTATTTTCCTTATAGCTCTTTTTTATAATGTGCATATTGACTGTAGGTTGGTCTTGTAGGTGTTTCCCCAGACTTCTACACAGTAGTAGGGCTGGGAACGATCCCTAATTTCCAGAATCGATTCGATTCCGATTCTTGAGATTCTGAATCGATTCGATTCCGATTCGATTCGATTCGATCCCGATTCGATCTGGGGAATTACCATTTTAATAGCCATTTTACTTCCCATGAAACAAAAATCTTTGAGACCTAATGCTGCAAATTGTACCAAGAATCTTCTAACTTTGTTAATACATAAATTATCACATATAGAACTGACCCAAAATCAGTTACAATAATGCATTTTTTATTATTTAACTTATCATTTCATAAAGTGCTCACAGGTGCTTTCTTTAGTGCAAAGGATGTGTCGTGTCAAGTTCACCACCCAGAGTAAGTAAACAAATTCAATGCATGAACCATGCATACATAATCTCACTGTATTTCAGTCCCTCCAAGATTTTGTCAGCTGTTTTTGTGATTGTTGTGGCCCAAAAAGCCTGGATTTGTGGGAGCTTTTCCAAAAAGTTATGGCACTTTTAGAGTTTTTTTGCACTCAAAGTTGTGTGAGGAAGTACAGATTTTAAAGCAGCTGCTTTTGCCATAGTTTACAGTGATGCTAGTCTATGTAACACCACAAGAAAAGCACAGGATTGCCAAAAATTTCCTGTTAAACAGTGATTTATTTAGAATTAAATGCTCAGTAAAATTGTAAAAAAAAAAAAGACCAATATTGTGTTCTTGCTGAGAACTTAAAAAAAAAGAAATAAAAGAATTTGTCATTACAACAACTAAATTGCATTGAATGCATGTTAGTGTGGAGAAAATGATGGCAGCACCTCCTTGAATCTTGAATTTGAAGGTCTTCTTCTGTGCTGAAATCCACATGAAGCAGGGATGCTCCTCCACTGACGACCTCTGACCTTCAGAAGGTCTCAGTGAGGATGAAGCTTCCAGTTGTCACACATCTGAAGGCAGATAAAGGAATAGATTTCACAGTAAAATTAACATTCATATTTTTAGATCCCCACACCAGAGTAGGGTTTGATAATTTAGGGTGTTTTTTTTTAATATATTTTAACTACAGATTAACTTTCAGTGTTTGAAAAGGGTTTCAGTTCATTTCCTGAGAAGGTTTGTTCATTTCAATTTAGTTCTACTGAGTAAAAATAGCTTGTTGTACTGCAACCTTTATTAATTTTATTGTGCTTTATTCTCTTCACATCTCTTACTTAAGTGGCAGAAGTCCATAATCTCATAAAATATACCTTAATTCTGCATTTATTCACAGCGCTTAACCAACAGTTCTCTCTGTGTCCATAGTTTGTAAAAGAAACCACCATCATGCCAGATAAATTATTAATTGACGACATAAATGTTAAAACAAACAAATGATATTATACTTACAGTCTCAGCAGCTCCAAGTCTCCCTCTGCTTCACGGGTTTCAGTCTCCGTGCATTTTCCGTTTATCAGTCGTCAACTTTATGTTCCAACACAGCGCTGCACGGAGTAAAAGTCCGTTTATCCAAGGAGTGGCTTAGGCTGTTCCCCGTGGGTGTGGAGCGGTCGATGGCTATATCGGGAGACGGAATTTTTCTTTTGATTTTGGGGGGTTTGCCACAAGTGTGGGAAGGGGAAATTTGTTTGTGTGTAGTTTGTAGGATGAATGTTCAACCACTCATGTTTTTGCTTCTCTGTATGAGCATGTTTACACTGCAAGGTAATCCCAAACTCTCTATTGATCATAAACCAAAGCGTTAATCTTAATTTAACTTCATGGAATTGCAGAGGTCTACAAAATTTAAAAAAACTTAAACAAGTTGTGAATAAAATAAAAGACATGGGTTCAAAAATTGTGTTTTTACAAGAAACTCATCTAATAGAGGAGGATATAAAAAGAATTAGGAGTAGATGGCAAGGAAGTGTCTTCACCTCATCATTCTCATCCCGGGCCAGGGGAGTTATGACTCTCATACATAAATCAGTCCCTTTTTAAGTGAAAAATGTAATTGGAGACAAATTTGGAAGATATGTAATCATTCAAGGTTCTTTGCTATTAGAAAATATAAATCTTGTGAACTTATATGGTCCCAATATAGATGATCAAAAGTTCTTTGCTAATTTATTTCTTATCTTATCATCACTTACAGGGCAACATATAATAGCAGGGGATTTTAACATTGAATCCAGGTATAGATAGATCAACAGGACTGGATTGTATGCACAATGGATGTAGGATGACTATTAATCATTTTATGAAAGAATTGAGATTGTTAGATATATGGAGAGAAATGAAACCACAAGTTAAAGCCTATTCTTGTTATTCCAGTACCTACAAGACATTCTCACGTATTGATTATTTTTTGATTTCCACAGAATTAAGGTCCAAGATTCAAAACTGCTTTTATGATAACATCGTGATCTCTGATCATGCACCCTGTTGTCTAATATATGTAGATAAAAAATTGACAAAGGAATCAGGTAGATGGCAATTTCAGCATAAATGGCTTCAGGATGAGGAATTTGTCAAGTATATAGAAAAACAGATAGATGAGTTCTTTGACATCAATACTACACAAACATCAGCATGTGTAAAGTGGGAGGCTTTCAAAGCTTTTATTAGGGGACATATTATTAGTTATACAGGATCAAAATCTAAGAAGACTCGAGAGGAGAGAGCTAAATTGGAACATAAAATAAAAAGTCTTCAGGAAAAAGTGTATGCAGGAAGTGATCCAAGGTTGGAGAATGAATTACTGATTTTGAGAGCTGAATACGACAAAAAATCAGCGAATAGAGCTGCCTCGAGTCTTCTAAGATTGAAACAATCTTTTTATGAACAAGGTGAAAAATCAGGAAAATTATTGGCATGGCAGATTAAACAATTAGAAATTAAAACACCAATTACCAGTATTATAAGTAATGGACAGGTAGTTATAGATCCTTTAGAAATTAACAGAGCCTTTAGAGATTACTATGAAAAATTATATGATACCAAAAATGAATCTGATTTAACAAAACTAAATGGGTTTTTGAACGAACTATCTATACCGTGTATTCCAAATGAAAACAGGGAGATATTGGAGTCTAAAATTAGTCAAGAAGAAGTTGGGCTAGCCATTGATAATATGAAATCAGGAAAAAGTGCAGGACCAGATGGTCTTCCAGTTGACCTTTATAAAAAATTTAAGAATAAATTAATAAAACCTTTTTTGGAAATGGTTTTAGAAGCATTTCAAAATAATAATTTACCATCATACATAAATAATGCCTTAATTATACTGCTGCCAAAACCAGGTAAGCCCTCTAATAAATGTGAAAATATGAGACCAATAAGCCTATTAAATGCCGACCTTAAGATAATCTGTAAAATTTTAGCAAGACGAATACAAGAAATTTTGCCAAATATTATTAATCGAGATCAGAATGGCTTTATAAAGGGAAGACAAGGCTTCCATAATGTAAGAAGACTATTTAATATTATTTATTTTAATAAAGAAGCTCCGGCTTTTTTCTCTCGGCGCCACACGAGTCGGCTGCCTTTTGCAACAGCGGCTCGATTCCGAGTCTTTTTCCCTTCCTCTCTCTTTTGATCCGTCTTTTTTTTCACCCCACTTATATCACGGACACACAGATCGTCCTAAATGTCTCCTGAGCCGGTGGACGGAGCCACTGTCTATAGCAGGATACGATACAGCAGAGAACAGCTGCTAGCATTCAACCGCCACCCGGTCCCATTGGAAAAACTCGACATACCGAGTGAACTGAGGCGAAAACGCCGCGGCTGCCGGGCTGGAGTAAGGCGGAGGACAAAAAATATAAGGTACAGACCCTCCCTTCCATCTGTTGTCATGGGAAATGTACGGTCGATACTGGGAAAGTTAGATGAGCTAGCGGCTATCTCCCGTTATGATAGCACATACCGGGAGTGCTCTCTCCTTTTGTTTACTGAGACGTGGCTAACTGAACTAGCAGCAGATGCTAACATTGAGCTGGAGGGTTTTCACATGATACGAGCTGACCGAACACCAGACAGTGGCAAGGCTAGGGGCGGTGGAGTGATCATGTATGTTAACAACAACTGGTGCAGACCGGGACATATCACTGTTAAACAACGACACTGCAGCAAAGACATTGAGTTGCTAGCTGTTAGCATGAGGCCTACATATCTCCCGAGAGAACACTCACACGTGATCTGCATTGTTGTTTATGCAAATCCGACGGCGAACGCTGGGACAGCACGTGACGTCATCCATTCAGTAACCAGCAGGCTGCAGACAGAACACCCAGATGCTCTTCTCCTCATCTCAGGCGATTTCAACCATGTTTCACTGTCTCCCATTCTACCCACGTTCACCCAGTATGTCACATGCCACACTAGAGACAATAAAACACTGGATTTATTCTACGCAAACACTAAGGAGGCGTACACCTCATCACAACTACCCCCACTCGGGAGATCGGATCACAACTTGGTTCATCTCCGGCCGGTGTACAAGGTGCACAAAGTGCACAGACAACCTCCGGCCATGCACACTGTGGAGTTATGGTCTGAGGAGACAATGGACACCCTAAAGGGCTGTTTTGAAGCCACCGCCTGGAAGCAGCTCTGCGATCCACATGGTGAGGACATCGATGGCCTCATTCACACCTTCACGGGCTACCTCAGCTTCTGTGTGGACAAATCCGTTCCCACCAAGACCATACGGCGTCACTCAAACAACAAACCCTGGATCAACCCTGAGATAAAAACACTTCTGAGAGAGAAGAAGAGGATCTTCAGGTCGGGGAACAGGGAGATGCTGAAGTCCGTACAGAGGGAGCTGAGGAGAAAGATCAGAGAAGGCAAGGACAGCTTCAGGAAGAAGATGGAGGACAAGCTGCAACAGAGCGACATCAGCGGGGTCTGGAGAAACCTCAAAACCATCTCGGGGCTCCAGAATACCTCCCCCCAGGCCACAGGGGGCAGGGAGTGGGCGAACAACCTGAATCTGTTTTTCAATAGATTTGACCAACCGCCCTCCCCCCTGACTGCACAACAACCACTGCTGCCTCTAAAGAAATCAAGTCCTGCTGCCCACTCCCCATTCTACCAACACCCCCCCACTCCCAACACACAGCCCCCCATCCTGACCCTGACCAGGACCCAGGTGAGGACGGAGCTGAGGAAGATCAAGGCGAGGAAGGCGCCGGGACCGGACGGCATCAGCGCAAAGCTCCTCAAGTCCTGTGCAGACCAGCTGTGTGGGATTGTGACGTATATCTTCAACATGAGCCTGAAACTGGGGAGGGTACCACAGCTGTGGAAAACATCTTGTGTGGTACCTGTACCAAAAACTTCCCACCCCAAAGACCTGAACAGCTACAGACCGGTGGCCTTGACGTCCCACTTGATGAAGACCCTGGAGAGACTGCTCCTTGCTCACCTCCGCCCCCTGGTGGAACCAGCGATGGATCCACTCCAGTTCGCCTACCAGCATGGCATTGGGGTGGAGGATGCGGTGATCTTCCTCCTTCACCGTTCTCTGTCCCACCTGGAGAAGCCCGGGAATATGGTGAGGATCATGTTCTTTGACTTCTCCAGTGCTTTCAACACCATCCAACCGATGATCCTGAAGGACAAGCTGCTGCGCGCAGGGGTGGACCAGCACCTGTCATCATGGATCCTGGACTACCTCACGAACCGGCCTCAGTTTGTGAGAACCCGGGACTGTGTGTCCGACACGATCATCAGTAGCACGGGGGCCCCCCAGGGAACGGTGCTGGCTCCCTTCCTGTTCACTCTTTATACTGCGGACTTCTCACACAACACAACACACTGCCATCTACAGAAGTTCTCTGATGACTCTGCGATCGTTGGCCTCATCTCCAATGGAGATGAAGCTGAGTACAGAGGGCTTATCCAGGACTTCGTGGACTGGTGCCATCGGAACTGCCTCCAGATCAACGCGAGGAAAACTAAGGAGCTGGTGGTGGACTGCCGCAGGCATGGGCAGCCCCTCACAGTACCAGTAAATATACAGGGAACAGACATCGAGATGGTGACATCCTATAAGTACCTGGGTATTCATCTGAACAATAAACTAGACTGGTCACACAATACTGATGCACTCTACAAGAAGGGACAGCGCAGGCTGTTCCTGCTGAGGAGACTCAGGTCTTTTGGTGTACAAGGGGCGCTGCTGAAGTCATTCTATGACACGGTGGTGGCATCAGCCATCACTTTTGGAGTGGTCTGCTGGGGCAGTGGCATTACTGCAGCCGATAGGAAGAGACTGAACAAACTGATTAAGAAAGCTAGCTCTGTCCTGGGGCAGCGCCTTGATCCGATGGAGGAGATAGGAGAGAGAAGGACGGTGGCTAAACTGTCATCTCTGCTGGAGTCCGAGTTCCACCCTATGCAGGACATACTGAATGCACTGAGGAGCTCATTTAGCAGCAGACTACATCATCCCAGGTGCACAACCGAGAGGTTTCGTAGGTCCTTCCTACCAACGGCTGTCAGACTGTACAACCTAAGCAGGGCTGCTCGCAGAGATAGCAAAAAGACGTAACAAACTAATAGTTTTTTGAATGCAAAAGATGCAATAGACTTACACAATGGTCCTCTCCGGCATACAACTAGGAACATACCGGTCGCTATGGAGGGTGAGAATATGTATGGGCACATAATCATACCATGTAGGATAACTAAGTAGACGGTTATGCTGTTTCATTCCATCTAGCAACAATGCTCTGCACTGTGTGTGTTTATATATTTGCATATTTATTCCATCTAGCTACAATGCTCCGTACTGTGGGTGTTTATATATTTATATATCTACATATTATTCCATCTAGCTACATTGCTCCGCACTGTGTGTGTTTATATACTTGCATATTTATTCCACCTAGCTGCAATGCTACGTACTGTGGGTGTTTATATATTTACATATTTATTCCATCTAGCTACAATGCTCTGCACTGTGTGTTCATATATTCATATATTTATTCCATCCAGCTACAATGCTCTGCACTGTGTGTCTGTGTGTGTGTGTATATATATATATTTTATAGTAATACGTACATATGTTTATTAGCTGCTCTTGCTTGCTTGTTTTTTTTTTCTTGCCTTCTGATTGTTGCTCTGAGTGTTGCTATCCCTGTGCTGTTGCAATCCTGGAATTTCCCCGTTGTGGGACTAATAAAGGCTTATCTTATCTTATCTTATCTTATCTTAAGCACGGGATACAGCTCTCCTATCACTGGACGCCGAAAAAGCCTTTGATAGAGTTGAATGGCCCTTTCTTTTTGAAGTCCTACAAAGGTTTGGACTTGGAAATAATTTCATAAAATGGGTTCAAATAATATACAATAATGCTACAGCAGAAATCCTAACAAATAACAATATTTCAAAACCAATAAAAATCAATAGAGGATGTCGACAAGGCTGTCCACTTTCACCTTTACTGTTTACTATGGCAATTGAACCTTTAGCGATAGCGATACGTTTACATTCACAAATATATGGAATTAAAGTTGGACCAACAGAACATAAAATCTCCCTGTACGCCGATGACATAATTTTGTTTATGTCGAATCTAAAAAAAATCAATTCCGACCTTGTTGAATTTAATAAAGAATTTTGGGGAAATATCAGGATATAAAATAAATAAAACTAAATCTTCAATATTAATGCTAAATGAGACCCAGAGAAATTACCCAGCCCCTGAGGTAAATCAATTCAATGTTGTAAATCAGTTTAAATATTTAGGAATCCAAATTGTGCCTAAGCTAGAATCAGTCGCCAGTGTCAACTATGAAGCCTTAATGTCAGATATCAATGAGTTAACTCAGAGATGGATGTCACTACCAATGTCGATGATCGGGAGAATCAATATACTTAAAAGTAATATTTTACCTAAAATACTTTATTTATTTCAATACATTCCCTTATCACCACCTTTAGATTTATTCTCAAGAATTAAAAAAAAAGTTAGTGGAATTTATATGGAACAACAGGAGGGCTAGATTACGTCTGTCTTTATTATATTTACCATTTGATCGTGGAGGTCTGAAATGTCCAAATTTTATGTTGTATTATTGGTCGGCACAACTGAGGTCTATGACATATTATTTTTCATCAAATGATCTCCCTCACTGGACTGAAATGGAATCATACAATTTACCTTTACCTCTTCCCATATTCATATACTCAGATTCGGCAAAAAAATTACAAAAACAAGTTAAAAATCCATTTGTAAAGCATATGATCAAAATATGGTGTGAAGCTAAAAACTATTTAAAAGAACCACAGTTATTGTCACAATTTAGTCCAATATGGGGTAATCAATATTTTAAACCAGGGAGAGCGGACGCTGTATTTAAAGTATGGAATTTAAAAGGGATACAAAAGATTCAGGATTTATATTTGCCATGTGCAGACAACATAATGTCTTTTGAAGAGCTGAGGATCAAATTTAATCTCAATAGAACACATTTTTTTAAATATCTTCAACTTAGAAACTTTATTCGATCAAATCAAAATAAAGCTCTCACTCGACCTATTTATTCATCCTTGGAAAAAATGTTGATGAAAGATAGTAAAAGAAAGGGTATTATTTCAGAGTTTTATAACTCATTGACACTATCTTCAAGTGAAAATTCACTGAAAAGATTAAACTACTGGAAAGAAGATCTGCAAACTGAAATTTCAGAGGAACAATGGGAATTGGCTTGTACAGAAGTTCAAACCAAATCAATAAATGTACGCCTTAAATTGATACATTTCAAATGGTTAATGCGGATGTATGTTACACCGGAGGAGTTAAATAGATGTAACAAAAATATACCAGATACATGCACAAAATGCATGGAAAGTAAAGGAACCCTATTTCATTGTGTATGGGAATGTAGATTAATAAGAATGTTTTGGGAAGAGGTGAGGGTAACAATTGAAAAAATAATCTCAAAACAAATCATATTGAATCCTAAACTGTTTTTGTTGGGTCTGTACCCAGAAAAGCATAATTTTAATAAAAGTGAAAGAACATTCATAGACCTCAGTTTGCTTAATGCCAAAAAATGTATTGCACTATTATGGAAAAAGACTCATAGACCAGATGTGACTCAGTGGTTAAGACAGATGTTAACAAACCTTCCATTAGAAAGAATAACATATATACTGAAATCAAAGGAAATTGTGTTTGAGAATATATGGAGACCTTTTATTGATTATGTAAAAAATTTAAACATAACTCTTGAAGAAGAAGGTGAATGATGTGTGTGGACCTTGTAAATTCCAAACTGGTGAACATAATATGTATACTTATGTATTGGATTGTCTAGACTAAACAGAGGAGCATTGTTGAAGATTTGATTTTGTTGGTGGTTGTTGGTGTTTTTAGTGCATTTTTTTTGTAGTACTTTAGTGTTAGTGTTTGATTGTTTGTATCATGTTTGTTTAAAAAAAAAGGTTCAATAAAGATATTGTGGAAAAAAAAAAGTCTGTTTATCCCCGCTTTATGAAAAATATTCAGAAGCTGTTGAGGACAGTCTTTATGGTGACTTTTGTTGCTAAATTAAGAGACACGCACGTCTTTTAACGTCCCTGCCGCACGTGCACACGTCTTTCATGTTTACGCGCGGCAGGGAACTCTTGCCGGATGAGAACCGTTTTAACACCACAGAAGAAGAACTAGCATATCCGTTAGCTTGCTAGCTCCGTTAGCGCATCGGTTGTTTATGGTTCTCGGCCATTGTTCCTGGCTCACTGACCCGGTTTTGACCCGATTATACTCAGCAGACGTTTACAAACGTAAAAATATTATATTAAAATATATTAATATTATATTAAAAGATCGATCCGCGGATTTTGTGGATCGATATCGGCTCAGTCAAACGTGGATCGATCTATATCGATATATCAATCTTTTGAACCCACCCCTACACAGTAGTTAAGATAAGGTAGAAACAGTGAATTGTACAGTAAGACCAATGATTTATAGTCCAAGATGTGTCTTGTCTTCCCCAGTATGCCTATACATTTTGCCATCTTGGCCCGGATGTGACTGATGTGAGGTTTCCAGCAGATTTTATTGTCTAGCGTCACCCCCAGAAACTTATTTTCCTGTACTGTTTCTATTCTGGTATCATCTATCGTTACCATTATTTCATGATTTATTTTATAATTTCCAAACAACATAATCTTTGGGTTTTTTTAGATTTAGAGATAATTTATTTTTGTTGAACCACTGCGTTAACTTTTTCATTTCAGTTGTGACCACCTCTAAAACCTGCTGCAAATTCTCACCAGTGCAAAGGATATTTGTGTCATCCGCAAACAAAGTAAATTTCAGAATTTTTGATACTTGGCATATGTCATTTATATACAAAATAAAGAGTTTGGGTCCCAAAACTGACCCCTGGGGCACACCACAAGTGATGTCCTTGGAGGGTGATTTGTGCTCACCAATTTGTACAAATTGTTGTCTGTTACTTAAATAACTTTCCACCCAACTCAGTCCTACCCCTTTTATCCCATACCTTTCCAGTTTCCTTAGTAGTATTCTGTGGTCAATGGTGTCAAAAGCTTTCTTTAAATCTATAAATACTCCTACAGCAAACTTTTTTTTATCTATACAACTAGTAATTTCTTCTATAAGTTCGATCAGTGCCAAAGATGTAGATTTATCTGCTCTAAAACCATACTGGCTGTCTGTAAGGAGGTTGTGTTTTTCAGTGAAATCATCCAGTCTCTTAGTGAAGATTTTTTCAAGTATTTTGGAGAATTGTAAGAGTAAAGAGACTGGCCTGTAATTTGTGAAACAATGACTGTCTCCTGTTTTGTATAGAGGTATTACTTTTGCTATTTTCATTTTGTTTGGAAATTTACCAGTTTGAAATGACAGGTTACAGATGTGGGTGAGTGGCTTAACAATTCCTTCAATTACTTTTTTCACTATTGTCATGTCAATTTCATTCCAGTCCATTGACTTTTTGTTCTTAAATTTACTCACAGTCTCGATAATTTCCTTTTCAGTAACTGCACCCAAAAAGATTGTGTTTGGATTTCTATCTTCTATTTCATTTACAGAACCACTGTTGTTTGTTTCTGTTGCCACTATTGATTTTGCTAATTCAGGACCAACGTTTACAAAAAATTTATTGAAACCACTGACCACATCCTCCATATTATTTATCAAATTGCCATTTTCAATAAAATATTATGGATAATTAGCATTCTTAGGTCGATTACTAATAATCCCATTGAGTACTTGCCATATTCCTCTTAAGTTATTTTTATTATCCTCTAATATTCTGTTGTAATATTCTTTATTACAGGTCCTCATTATATTAGTAAGCTTATTTTTATATCTTTTATATTTGATCTCAGCCTCCACCATTCTGCACTTAATGAATTGTTTATATAATGTATTCTTCTTTTTACATGCATTTATTAACCCCTTGGTGACCCAAGGAATATTTTTCTTTTGTTGTCTGTCACTGTATTGTTTTATAGGACAGTTTTTATTGTACAATGATTGAAATATTTGTAAAAATTTATCATATGCTTTATTTATATCATTTTCATCATAAACTATCTTCCAATCTTGTATTAATAATTCCTTTGTCAGTAAATACATAGATTCTTCGGTTCTTATTCTTTTATATTTAATATTTTTGGTATACTTTTTCTTCCTATAATCACATGGATAGACAACAAAAATCGGCAGGTGGTCACTGATATCATTCAATAAAAGCCCACTCCTGATATTATTTTCCATAATGTTTGTGAATGTTATCTATTAGTGTGGCACTGTGTGACGTGATTCTGCTAGGTCCGGTAATTGTTGGATGTAAGCCCATACTGTACATTGTGTTGATAAATTCTTCTGTCAAACTATGTTGTTTTGAATTCATCAGATCTATATTGAAATCCCCACAGATGAACATAACTTTATGAGTTAGTTTTGCATACATTTTTTCCATCCAGTCCTTAAATAAGTCAATGTTTGATCCAGGTGTTCTATATACACAACTCACTACTATATTCTTCACATTGTCCAGACAGATTTCTATTGTAATACATTCAAATAAATCATCCACAGTTACTGACAGATTTTCAACAACCTTGTATTTCAAGCTCTTGTCAACATAAATTGCAACTCCTCCTCCTTTTTTCACTTTTCTGTTTATATAATTTAATTCATAGCCATCCATGGTAAAATCCACTCCTTTCTCTTCACTGAGCCACGTCTCTGATATTGCCACAATATTGAATGGCTTAAACTGATGTAAATAATCTTTAATGTTATTAAAGTTGGCATAGAGACTTCTGCTGTTGAAGTGGATCATAGAAATATTGAAATCAGATGTGACCATTGTGTTAAACTGTTCATCCGTGTAGTAACTACAGTTATTATTGATGGAGCTAAATAAATTATTATCAGGGTCTATGTTATATTCTACGTCCCGTGGGTTGTGATCTGTATATTCAAAAACTTTCAGTTCCTGTTGTTCCTGTTTGTTGATCTTTTGTTTCATGTTGTTAACCCCTTGCACTCCGGTCAATTTCCCTAAAAATGCCAAAAAATAATGTGCCCAAAGTAAATCGAAAGCTGTTCTTCAACTCTTTGCAGCATCTTCATGGGGTTGGTCTCATTTAAAAGAAAACACTTTGAATTTTTTGGCAAAACAGTCATAATCTCTCTAAGTGCTCCGGCCACTGAGTTACAGTCATCTAAACATACTGAACTTGAAGAAAATAAAATAAATTTGGCCTGGGTGTTTTTTTGGATACAAATGCTTGCAAATAACACACAGCTTCAGATCCGGGCTGGAAAATGCAACAGAAATGTAGAACCAAATGTTATCCAGCTGAGGTCAAAATTTTGTAACAATACCACAAAAAATGAATATATTACACAGCTTTTTCCTCAGGTAGTTCCCAGGCGTTTTTGAACTGTGCCAAATTGTGCCAAATGGCACAGTTTGGAAAAACGTCTAACTTTTGAATGATTCAATATAGAAGCTTCATCTTGGGCTCTAATGAAAGGTGACACTCAGGGCTGTGTGTGTGTGTGTGTGGGGGGGGGGGGGGTTGTCCCCCCCCTCGCTACAGAGGACGGACATCGGCCATCGCTACATGACGGAATAGACTCATGTGGCTATGTGGCGACCACGGCGCAGTCACCGCGGCTTCCCCCCCAGTCGCTACAGAAGAGTAGCGGGAGGGGGGGCGTTCACGGTCCGGACGCGGCGCACGAACCGTGTACCGCGGTGCATGCACTTCGGACTTCGCCACACAGTTGCAATTTACTGATCGGTCAAAAGTCATTTTTGATTACAATTTTCAGGGATAAAGAATAATTTAGCTTATAACACTTACCTCTTCACAGCAGCACTGTCCTGGCGAACTTCTCTTCCTCATTGTCAGACGAACGCGACGCTGGTCCGCTCGTGGTTCCCGGTCAAAACATAATTCCATTATTGCGGTTTTGCGCTTCCATGATTGCGGTTTTGGCGAATGATTTACGACCTTCGTCCTCGGCCTCCGTCGGTCTATGATGACCATGGAAGAGAATCCTAAACGTCTATTCTGCTGGAATAAGTGCAGGTCGCACTTGTGGGTGGTCTCTGTGCTGCTGGGTCTGTAACAGGTTCTTCCTGCGGGTCCTTTTTTTCATCTGCTGCAGCAGTCAGTCTCTCTTCACCCAGCCCGAAGTTCTGTGCTTCAATTGGCTCGCTGCATTCACAGCGTTGGTAGGCAGGTCCTTCTTGCTAGGTTTTCAGTTATTGGTTCTTCAAGGTTTCAGAAACCCAATTCAAGGCTCTTATTAGTCGAATGAGAGGTCAATCATATCTGATCTGTTCGCGGCTGTGTCTGTAGTGGAAGAACTTTTTTTTTTTTTTTTTTTAGTGCGCGCTTGGACGCAGCGCCCTCGTGTATCCTAGAGTGCTCGAGGGTGCTCTCGTGCGCCCTCGTGCGCTCAGGGACGCAGAGACGTGCCCGTCCGCGGTACACCAGAGTGCAAGAGGTTAAATGTCTTGTAGCAGTTGAGTATATCCCTTCAGTGTCCTATTTAAGGGCTGTATTGTCATTTTTTCATCGCCGCAGTCTTGGTTGTCTTTTCCTCGTCTCCACCAGAGCCCTGCTCTGCTCTGGTGCGTTCTATCTAAGTTCTCTCCCTCGTTTGTATTTTGTGTTAAGAGCACCGTGTTGAACTTTGTTGCTTTTTTCAATAAATTGCTCAAACTCACAGTTCAGTGCATAGGTCTCAGCTTCCTGCCCCGTAGGGCAATTCATGATACCACACGTGTTAGATAAGCGACTCTTCCATTATTGGTTCCGTTACCAATTCAATTTTCAGTTCAGTTCAGTTCAACTTTATTTATATAGCGCCACATCACAACAAAACTCATCTCATACCAGTGGGTTAAAAACCATGTTAAATGCCTTCACTGCTTACATACCTCTTCAGATTTTCTTTTCCTCATTTAAAGTACTTTAATAAGCTCGTGTTTTTCTCAGACAGTGATGCTCATAGCAAGCCATTCTGCTTGCTGACTGGAACATGCGGGCGGGGCGTTTCTGAACAATGTGCAGATGACAGTCACACGCATTGTTCGTTTGCACGCTTGTGGACCGTTAATGCTTCATGTTTTTTTTCTTAACTTTATATTTCCCCATAGAGTTGCGGAAAATTTTCAGGTGTGGCGGGCCGCCACCCAGAAATGTTACCAGAGGAAACCCTGTCTTTGCCCATAGCCACGGATTGTTAGTGTGTCCGGCCAACTGATCCTGCACCAGTCTGTCCTCCAGTGACCCCAATTTGCACATGCTAGCGAGGTAATGGAGGTCTGCGAGAAATTGTTGTGCCGTCTCTCTGGTCTTCTGTCGCCATCAGTGAAACCTTATGCGTCATGCCAACACGTTGTCTCATGTGGCGAAGTAGCTAGCAAGCATGCTTGACTGACTCAGAAAATGTTTCTGTTTGTCCTAGCATGTCAAAAATATGTTATCCTTCTATGCCCAGAATGTGAACCAGTAGAGCTCGCTTCCGTACCTTGTCTAGCTTGCTCAGATCAAACACCAAGACACACGTGGACAAAATTGTTGGTACCCCTCTGTTAATGAAAGAAAAACCCACAATGGTCACAGAAATAACTTGAATCTGACAAAAGTTGTAATAAATAAAAATTCTATGAAAATTAACCAATGAAAATGAGACAGTGCTTTTGAATTGTGGTTCAACAGAATTATTTTAAAAAACAAACTCATGAAACAGGCCTGGACAAAAATGATGGTACCCTTAATATATTGTTGCACAACCTTTTGAGGCAATCACTGCAATCAAACAATTTCTGTAACTGTCAATGAGACTTCTACACCTCTCAGCAGGTATTTTGGCCCACTCCTCATGAGCAAACTGCTCCAGTTGTCTCAGGTTTGAAGGGTGCCTTCTCCAGATGGCATGTTTCAGATAGGATTTAGATCAGGGCTCATAGAAGGCCACTTTAGAATAGTCCAATGTTTGGCTCTTAGCCATTCTTGGGTGTTTTTAGCTGTGTGTTTTGGGTCATTATCCTGTTGCAAGACCCATGACCTGCGACTGAGACCAAGCTGTCTGACACTGGGCAGCACATTTCTCTCTAGAACAGTGGTTCTCAACTGGTCTGGCTTTGGGACCCACCATCACCCCTCAATGACAAGCCGCGACCCAAATCAAAGATTTTCAGATTCTCAAATTTATTGAATGTAAAGATTGTGCATTTTGAACAGATTGAACAAATTTAATGATTAACCAAAATGACCAGTAAGTGGCAATACAACAGAGAGAACAATTCCCTTTAATGCTGAATTAGCTGCATTTTAAATTAAAAATTAAACAAAAAGTGCAATTCAAAAGAATTCAAGTCTCAAAATTGACTTTTCCTCTGATTGTTTTTTCAGTATTTACCTACTGATAAGGTTATGTGCTTTGAAGAAAATGAAGGAACATTCACTAAAACCTGTAACAGTGACATCATAGACCTGAGTCTGGAGGAATTAATGGGAGAACTGGGGATGTTTTTTGCTCTTGACAAGATTCTCAATGTCTGGAGTTAAATTAGACCAGGGGTCACCAACCTTTTTGAAACCAAGAGCTACTTCATGGGTATCGAGTCATGTGAAGGGCACCAGCTTGACACACTCCTCTAAAATAACAAATTGTGTATATATATATATATATATATATACAGTATATACAGTATATATATATATACACACACACACACACACACAAATAAATAATTATCAATAACTTAGAGTGGGTAACAGACAAGATCAATATTCAACACTTTATTTTTATTAATCTCAGCAATTGTTCAGATGCTCACTTCTACAGTACATTTCATTAAAAAAATGTCCAGTTTTCACCAGTCCCTTTTAACCATAAAAAACTAAACCCTTTTAATTCATGAACTATGTTGAACCATGTTTGAAAAAGTTATGCAACATTTAAGAAAAATCAACTTTCATATTCAATAAATCTTATCACATTTTTAACTGAACAAATCTGCTGCAATTCTGCTCAAAATCTGTTACATTTAGTAAACACACTTTTGTGTGTTCTTCTTCACTGGAATTATATCCATAAGATAAGATAAGATAAGCCTTTATTAGTCCCACAACAGGGAAATTCCAGGATTGCAACAGCACAGGGATAGCAACACTCAGAGCAACAATCAGAAGGCAAGAAAAAAAAAAAAAAAACAAGCAAGCAAGAGCAGCTAATATACATATGTACATATTACTATAAAATATATATATACACACACACAGACACACAGTGCAGAGCATTGTAGCTGGATGGAATAAATATATGAATATATAAACACACAGTGCAGAGCATTGTAGCTAGATGGAATAAATATGTAAATATATAAACACCCACAGTATGCGGGTGTTGCATTGCAGCTAGGTGGAATAAATATGTAAGTATATAAACACACAGTGCGGAGCATTGTAGCTAGATGGAATAAATATATAGATATATAAAAACACAGTGCGGAGCATTGTAGCTAGATGGAATAAATATATAGATATATAAATATGAACACACCCAGTGCTGAGCATTGTAGCTAGATGGAATAAATATGTAAATATATAAACACACACAGTGCAGAGCATTGTTGCTAGATGGGATGAAACAGCATAACCCTCTACTTAGTTATCCTACATGGTATGATTATGTGCCCATACATATTCTCACCCTCCATAGCGACCGGTATTTTCCTAGTTGTATGCCGGAGGGGACCATTGTGTAAGTCTATTGCATCTTTTGCATTTAAAAACTATTAGTTTGTTACGTCTTTTTGCTATCTCTGCGAGCAGCCCTGCTTAGGTTGTACAGTCTGACAGCCGTTGGTAGGAAGGACCTACGAAACCTCTCGGTTGTGCACCTGGGATGATGTAGTCTGCTGCTAAATGAGCTCCTCAGTGCATTCAGTACGTCCTGCATAGGGTGGAACTCGGACTCCAGCAGAGATGACAGTTTAGCCACCGTCCTTCTCTCTCCTATCTCCTCCACCGGATCAAGGCGCTGTCCCAGGACAGAGCTAGCTTTCTTAATCAGTTTGTTCAGTCTCTTCCTATCGGCTGCTGTAATGCCACTGCCCCAGCAGACCACTCCAAAAGTGATGGCTGATGCCACCACCGTGTCATAGAATGTCTTCAGCAGCGCCCCTTGTACACCAAAAGACCTGAGTCTCCTCAGCAGGAACAGCCTGCGCTGTCCCTTCTTGTAGAGTGCGTCAGTATTGTGTGACCAGTCTAGTTTATTGTTCAGATGAACACCCAGGTACTTATAGGATGTCACCATCTCGATGTCTGTTCCCTGTATATTTACTGGTGCTGTGAGGGGCTGCCCATGCCTGCGGCAGTCCACCACCAGCTCCTTAGTTTTCCTTGCGTTGATCTGGAGGCAGTTCCGATGGCACCAGTCTACAAAGTCCTGGATAAGCCCTCTGTACTCAGCTTCATCTCCATTGGAGATGAGGCCAACGATCGCAGAGTCATCAGAGAACTTCTGCAGATGGCAGTGTGTTGTGTTGTGTGAGAAGTCCGCAGTATAAAGAGTGAACAGGAAGGGAGCCAGCACCGTTCCCTGGGGGGCCCCCGTGCTACTGATGATCATGTCGGACACACAGTCCCGGGTTCTCACAAACTGAGGCCGGTGCGTGAGGTAGTCCAGGATCCATGATGACAGGTGCTGGTCCACCCCTGCGCGCAGCAGCTTGTCCTTCAGGATCATCGGTTGGATGGTGTTGAAAGCACTGGAGAAGTCAAAGAACATGATCCTCACCATATTCCCGGGCTTCTCCAGGTGGGACAGAGAACGGTGAAGGAGGAAGATCACCGCATCCTCCACCCCAATGCCATGCTGGTAGGCGAACTGGAGTGGATCCATCGCTGGTTCCACCAGGGGGCGGAGGTGAGCAAGGAGCAGTCTCTCCAGGGTCTTCATCAAGTGGGACGTCAAGGCCACCGGTCTGTAGCTGTTCAGGTCTTTGGGGTGGGAAGTTTTTGGTACAGGTACCACACAAGATGTTTTCCACAGCTGTGGTACCCTCCCCAGCTTCAGGCTCAGGTTGAAGATGTACGTCACAATCCCACACAGCTGGTCTGCACAGGACTTGAGGAGCTTTGCGCTGATGCCGTCCAGTCCCGACGCCTTCCTCGCCTTGATCTTCCTCAGCTCCGTCCTCACCTGGGTCCTGGTCAGGGTCAGGATGGGGGGCTGTGTGTTGGGGGTGGGGGGGTGTTGGTGGAGTGGGGAGTGGGCAGCAGGACTTGATTTCTTTAGAGGCAGCAGTGGTTGTTGTGCAGTCAGGGGGGAGGGCGGTTGGTCAAACCTATTGAAAAACAGATTCAGGTTGTTCGCCCACTCCCTGCCCCCCGTGGCCTGGGAGGAGGTATTCTGGAGCCCAGAGATGGTTTTGAGGTTTCTCCAGACCCCGCTGATGTCGCTCTGTTGCAACTTGTCCTCCATCTTCTTCCTGAAGCTGTCCTTGCCTTCTCTGATCTTTCTCCTCAGCTCCCTCTGTACGGACTTCAGCATCTCCCTATTCCCCGACCTGAAGATCCTCTTCTTCTCTCTCAGAAGTGTTTTAATCTCAGGGTTGATCCAGGGTTTGTTGTTTGAGCAACACCGTATGGTCTTGGTGGGAACGGATTTGTCCACACAGAAGCTGAGGTAGCCCGTGAAGGTGTGAATGAGGCCATCGATGTCCTCACCATGTGGATCGCAGAGCTGCTTCCAGGCGGTGGCTTCAAAACAGCCTTTTAGAGTGTCCATTGTCTCCTCAGACCATAACTCCACTGTGCGCATGGCCGGACGTTGTCTGTGCACCAGAGGTTTGTACACCGGCCGGAGATGAACCAAGTTGTGATCCGATCTCCCGAGTGGGGGGAGTTGTAATGAGGTGTACGCCTCCTTAGTGTTTGCGTAGAATAAGTCCAGTGTTTTATTGTCTCTAGTGTGGCATGTGACATACTGGGTGAACGTGGGTAGAATGGGAGACAGTGAAACATGGTTGAAATTGCCTGAGATGAGGAGAAGAGCATCTGGGTGTTCTGTCTGCAGCCTGCTGGTTACTGAATGGATGACGTCACGCGCTGTCCCAGCGTTCGCCGTCGGATTTGCATAAACAACAATGCAGATCACGTGTGAGTGTTCTCTCGGGAGATATGTAGGCCTCATGCTAACAGCTAGCAACTCAATGTCTTTGCTGCAGTGTCGTTGTTTAACAGTGATATGTCCCGGTCTGCACCAGTTGTTGTTAACATACATTATCACTCCACCGCCCCTAGCTTTGCCACTGTCTGGTGTTCGGTCAGCCCGTATCATGTGGAAACCCTCCAGCTCAATGTTAGCATCTGCTGCTAGTTCAGTTAGCCACGTCTCAGTAAACAAAAGGAGAGAGCACTCGCGATATGTGCTATCATAACGGCAGATAGCCGCTAGCTCATCTGCCTTTCCCAGTATAGAGCGTACATTTCCCATGACAACAGATGGAAGGGAGGGTCTGTACCTTATATTTTTTGTCCTCCGCCTTACTCCAGCCCGGCAGCCGCGGCGTTTTCACCTCAGTTCTCTCGGTATGTCGAGTTTTTCCAATGGGACCGGGTGGCGGTTGAATGCTAGCAGCTCTTCCCTGCTGTATCGTATCCTGCTATAAACAGTGGCTCCGTCCACCGGCTCAGGAGACATTTGGGACGATCTGTGTGTCCGTGATATAAATGGAGTGGAAAAAAAAGGACAGATCAAAAAGAGAGAGGAAGGGAAAAAGACTCGGAATCGAGCCGCTGTTGCAAAAGGCAGCCGACTCGTGTGGCGCCGGGAGAGAAAAAACATACAGTTCTTGCCAAGAATCATGCTGGAGTAATAACCAGCACTGTCCTTTCATGAGAAGAAGCTAAACAAGCACTGAGAGTGGGCAGTAGTTTCA
This sequence comes from Pholidichthys leucotaenia, assembly GCA_020510985.1. Taxonomy (NCBI): domain Eukaryota; kingdom Metazoa; phylum Chordata; class Actinopteri; order Cichliformes; family Pholidichthyidae; genus Pholidichthys; species Pholidichthys leucotaenia. Next base: position 126,236,163 of record CM035841.1, read on the forward strand.
TGACGCGGAGTGAAGTGTCGCTCCACATAGTGCCGCAACGCCGTCGCAACAGTCGCCCCGCAAATGAAACACATGCAGCTTCCTTTCACGGTAGTAAAAAAAGAACTCTTCCTCCCGCTCACTTTGAATTTTTTTTGCCATGTTTTTGGGCTAGGAAACTGCACTCCGCTCACCATCTTCACTGGCCGCTAGCTTACGCTCCACAAGCGCTAAGGTTTTGTCATGCGCACAATACTGACCTTTGAACTAGGTCAGAGTTCACCTTAACTTTACGTATAATAAACATATTTTCATTTTTTTTATTTTTAAGACATTGTCATTTTAAAATCTATATAAATGCAAGTGTGATTTTAAAAAATAGCGGCAGAAAAAATTACATCTTAGACGCAGCTCACTTGCGAGTTGTGCTATTTTTAGAACAGGCCTGCGGGTGACTCATGTGGTCCTTGCAGGCGACTTGGTGCCCGCGGGCACCACGTTGGTGACCCCTGTATTAGACAAAGCGACTCTGAGGTCATGCTCAATGTCCAGTCTGTTTCTCTGTTTTGTCTTCAACTGAACCAGAGCTGAGAAGCCACACTCACAGAGATAGGTAGTGCTGAAAGGTAGGAGGGTTTTTACTGCTCGAATGGCAAGAGAAGGATACTTGCTCATCACAGTACTGCACCAGAATTGCGAGAGGCTTACCTCCGTGAACCTCTTTTTCAGCGTGCGGTCACATGATAGCTCCACCAGCTGACTCTCTTCGTTGCTTGGCAACGTAACGCTTTCCATGTTGATTCCAAAGGGATCGCGTATCCAGTCCGTTTCGCCATGCTCAATTAGCATATACAAACAAACGTTGCGAGTCTTCTTCTACGGTGCGAAATATGGTGTCGCCTGCCACCTACTGCCATCTACTGTTAAGGAGTCTGAATGACACTATGTTGATTTATTTCTTGCTATTTTATTTGCCCAGGCAAAGGCCTGCGACCCACTGAAAACAGGTGGGTCGCGACCCAGCAGTTGAGAATCACTGCTCTAGAATACCTTGATAGTCTTGAGATTTCATTGTACCCTGCACAGATTCAAGACACCCTGTGCCAGATGCAGCAAAGCAGCCCCAGAACATAACAGAACCTCCTCCATGTTTCACAGTAGGGACAGTGTTCTTTTCTTGGTATGCCAAAAAGTTCCAGTTTTGTCTTGTCTTTCCATAGGACATTCTCCCAGAACCTTTGTGGCTTGTCAACATGCAGTTTGGCAAATTCCAGTCTGGCTTTTTCATGATTTGTTTTCAACGGTGGTGTCCTCCTTGGTCGTCTCCCATGAAGTCCACTTTGGCTCAAACAACGACAGATGGTGCGATCTGATACTGATGTACCTTGACCTTGGAGTTCACCATGAATGTGTTTAGAGGTTGTTCTGGGTTCTTTTGTTACCATTCGTATTATCCGTCTCCTCCTGCGGCCACGTCCAGGGAGGTTGGCTACAGTTCTGTGGATCTTAAATTTCTGAATAATATGTGCAACTGTAGTCACAGGAACATCAAGCTGCTTGGAGATGGTCTTATAGCCTTTACTTTTAACATGCTGGTCTATAATTTTCTTTCTAATCTCCTGAGACAACTCTCTGCTTTGCTTCCTTTGGCCCATGTTTAGTGTGGTACACACCATGTCACCAAACAGCACAGTGACTACTTGTCACCCTTTAAATAGGCCGACTGACAGATTACAACTTTGTAGACATCTGTGATGTTAATTAGAGGACACATCTTGGTTGAACACGTCCCATGGTTACATTATTTTCAATTTTTTCTAGGTTTACCATCATTTTTGTCCAGGCCTATTTCATGAGATTTTTTTTTTTAAATAATTCTGTTGAACCACAATTCAAAAGCATTGTCTGATTTTCATTGGTTAATTTTCATATATTTTTTATTTATTACCACTTTTGTCAGATTCAGGTTATTTCTGTGACCATTGTGGGTTTTTCTTTCATTAACAGAGGGGTACCAACAGTTTTGTCCACGGCTGTAGGTGTTGAAAGCATCAAACCAGTGCAGCCACGGTGCGGGTGGCTCACCAGGAGTCTCCAGAAACAGCTGTAGTGGCCTCAGACATGCTTCCATAGTTTACTCTCATCGCCAAATGTTATGTCTGGACAACATGGAAAGACCAATAGAGAGTGGCATTTGCTGGGAACACGAACTTTATTAAAAAGGCAGTACAGGTCTTATACTGGAAGGCAGAGCATGCAAAAGATGCTGCCAAATGGCCATCTCTTACCTTCATATGCTCGGCGTGATGACGTCACCAAGTGGCCGCATCATCATGCCAATGCTGTCCAAACTTACACTACAATGCAGTTCTGCATAGACCTGACTTAAAGCAGGGTTTCCTCTGGTAACATTTCTGGGTTGTGGCCCGCCACGCCTGACAATTTTCCATCACTCTATCAGGAAATAAAAATTTAAGAAAAATATATGAAGCAATGACGGTCCACAAGCACGCACACAAACAACGTGCGTGACTGTCATCTGTGCGGTGTTCAGAAGCACCCTGCCCACATATTCCAGTCAGCAAGCAGAGTGTCTCGCTACGAGTGTCGCTGTCCGAGAGAAACACAAGCTTATTAAAGTAATTTAAATGCGGAAAAAAATCAGAAGAGGTATGTAAGCAGTGAAGGCATTTACAGTATCATGGTTTTAACCCGCTGGTAATGGGAGCAATAATGGAAGAGTTGCTTAGCTAACACGTATGGTTAGTTTTTTGGTTTTCTTATTTTAGACAAGAATAAAAAGGATATGTTTTTACCTTTACCTTAGTTAATATTAATTAACTAATTTATATTCATTATTATGTACCTGGCAAGTTAAGATGACCGAAATTCACGAAGTCAATGACTTTAATTCATCAGTAGCCTTCAGACAAACTAAACGTGTCAAAATTTGGATATCCAAAGAAGGAAGGTTTTCCTGCTGTCTGGTTGGTGAGCAGATTTCTAAAGAAAACTATAAATAAATAGAAATATTATAACAGAAATAACTGCATCTTTGGTCATTTAAGTTGATTTATTTCATTAAATACAATGTTATTAATATTTTTTTTCTTTGAAATCAGATTTAAATTATTGTTCTATTCTGGGTCTGCAAAATTATGGTAAAAAATGTAAATTGTTATAAAGAAAAAGTTTTTAAAAATTACCACAGTCTGTTTCCAATTTATTAAAAAAAACTAATTTTATTTTAAAAAAATAGACAAAAATAAGCCATAAAATAATCCACAAATTTATAATAAAGTCTCAAATGTACAAGAAAAGTCAATTTTACAAGAGGAAATTACAAATTTGAGGAAAATGTTTCATATTTAGATAAATTTACAGAGAAAAGTAGAAAACTATAAGAAAATTGTTATAAATTTTGGAGAAAAACCTCAAACCTTCAAGACTGAAGTCATTACTCAAGGTTTTAAGTGGGTGCTCTTTGTACCCTTAACTAGAAATTTTTGTTTTTCTACTTTTAATTTACATGACACTTGATATTTTCTAACCTGTTTGTATACCACCATAGACAGAGAGATAACCTTAATTATACAGAGCTCAGCGAGGGCAAGCTGAGACAGAAGACAGGAGACAAGGAGAGGAAAGTGTTCAGACAGAGGGTTCAGGAGAGGTGAGAGCAGAGGAAGGAGAGAAAGGTGACACCAGTAAAAAGTCCAAACACAGGACGTTTGGGTGGGATTCCAACTGGCCCAATATTCCAACATTCAAGCCTTGGTTGTACAGTACTTCATATGGTAAGTTCCATATGCAAAGTTACTGTGCAAAATTTAAAAAAAAAAAAGAAGAAAGAAATAGTATAAAATTAACATATTCCATTTACAATAGTGCCCTGTGTTTTCTGGCTCCCCACCCCCCCGGAAAAATATGTTGCCACCACGCCAAGGTTTTTAAGCCAGAGGAAACACTGTTAAAGGAAACCTGTACTGGTCATTATAACAACATTAATCCTGCTTTAGGTGTTACTTATAAACCTCAAATGTGTTTATTCAGTAAAAATAACCCCCTAGAGTCAGTATACTGAATAATTTTATCCCATGAAAACTGCTTGGTCAAAACTAATGGAGAGCATCCATCGCTAGCCGGAAGTGACGTACAATCATTGTTTCCGGCTTTACCGCGAACAAGTAAACGCATTCAGCAGATGCTCAGTGGGTCGAGATCCGAGTTGAAAATGGCACAAAATCTGCATGGATATATACTGCACAAACCGTCCTTGGAAATGGCCTTCATTGACGGCATGATCCGCAGTTACCTCCGGGGACCGGCAGCTGAAGAGGACCTGACAAACAGGCAAGTTCCCAGTCAAGTAACTTCAGAACACGTTGAATAAATCTTGATATACGTGAAGTTTATTTCATGAAATTATATGCGGGTATTTGCTTGTACATGGTTGTAAAAAATTACATAAAATTCTGATGTTGAAACTTTGTTGACTGCTATACTGCAGCCCACTCAATCACATAAAGTAACAACTGTGCGTCACTGCCGTGGTGAAACTGGCCATGAAGGACGCAAGATGTCGCTGACTATGTCTGACAGAGAGAGCAGTGACTTGAAACTCGTGCGTATTTGAGAAGGAATCATGACCAAAATTACTGGTTGGAACCACTAGTATCATATTTGATCCTTTGAAATTGCTTTTGATTAAAATTCACTACAGGTAACCTTTAAACCAATGCATTGAAGTAGTGCATGCTGGTTAGAAATTTGCATCTACACCCCAAGTGGACCCTGGGATCCAATCTGTACATGTACAAGTACATTTTCAATCAAATGATTTACAAACAGATAAATGCAAGGAATTTCTGTGTGTCTGTCTGTTTCTCGCATATCTCTGGAACCGTTGTCAGGCTGACCTCAGATTTGATATGTGCTTTGTTGAGGTTATGAGGATGTGCATCCCCAATGATGGAGTTGTTCAATCACAAAATGTAATTTTTATCAAGAAAAGTTTAGCCATCTTAACTCCTTATAAGATGTTCAGTTCCGCAGGAACTGTACAACGGGTGACTCACTTCGTGTGTGCAGGTTCAATTCTAGTTTTAGGGCTCATTGTTGCTTTAAAGACATTCTTTCTCAACCCTGGAACATAAACCATTTACTGATGTTCCAAAACTACTGTTTATATTTCACAGATTAAATTAATATATCCATCATAAAAGTGTTACAAATATTGGACTATTTGCTTTAAATTGTAACAACTGGTTGATGAGGAAAATCTTTAGCTGGGGGCAGCCCTGGTCTTTCTTGTGTTTCTCAATCCCTCCTCCCTCTTTCCTCTGTTGAAAAAGCAGTTAGAAATTTAGTGAGGGCTCCATTAGGTCATTCCTTCTGACTGTATTATCGCTGCTCAGTTGACTGTTCACAGCAGCTCAAAAAGACCAACAGAGGTGGACATTTATTTCCTCAGAACTGAGTTCTGCTTTAATCCTATTAGTGAAAGATTTCTTTTATCCGTTTTCCCTCTAGACTTCCCACAGCAACATGTCAGTGAGAATGAGATTTCTTCTGACCAGCAGCTCTGGAACCAAGAGAACTCAGGTTTGGAACTGGAGGACCCAGAGCCTCCAGAGGTTAAAGAGGAACTGGAAGAATCAGAACTTCCACAGGTTAAAGAGGAACTGGACGACTTAGAACTTCCACAGGTTAAAGAGGAACTGGGAGACCCAGAAGTTCCACAGGTTAAAGAGGAACTGGAAGAACCAGAACTTCCACATGTTAAAGAGGAACTGGAAAACCCAGAGCCTCCACAGGTTAAAGAGGAACTGGAAGATCCAGAACTTCCACCGGTTAAAGAGGAACTGGAAGACCCAGAACTTCCACTGGTTAAAGAGGAACTGGAGGAACTCTGCATCAGTCAGGAGGGAGAACAGCTGGTAGTGAAGCTGGAGGGCAATACCTTCATGATGACTCTTATTTCTGAGAAAAACCAGCAGAGTGAAACAGAACCAAGCAGTGAGCAGCTCCTCTCTCACAACTCTGCTGGAACTGAGATCCAAGATGTGGAAGGAAGCCAGCATGTGGACTCAGGATCAACGAAAGAAGAAGAAGAACCCAAACCAAAGAAGAGACGACTGAAAACAAGAAATCACCATGAAGGTAAACACTCTGAGAATAAAGACCCCTTGTGAGCATGAAACAGATAAAATGTTATTGAAATATTTTTCTTCGAGAAAAAAAAAAAAAAGCACAATTGAAGAAAACTAAAACTTCTTATACCGCAATCTAGAAGGTCCCAATGAATAAATCTGATTTGGGATTTGTACAGTGATGCATGCTGGAATTTTTTTTATTCTTGGAATTAGGGTTGTGTGGTATGACAATATATATCGGATGATGATATAAAAATGTCTATTGTTTCATAGAATATATCGTATTTAAAATGCACATACCCCCGTTGTTAGGGTAAAATTGAATTAAAATTGAGACTGAGCAAAAATTCAGCATGCAGGATTCTTTTTTTTTTTTTTTCCTTGTCCTGTCAGGCAGCTAGGCAAGCAGAACAGGGATCTGGCACCCTTCCTGTGCCAAAACAGATTTACTTTGCCAAGAGGAGCTTATACAGTACCTAACTGTGTATTGCATATTGTTGTAAACTCTTCCTGTAATAACTTTTAATGCTTTATTTTAATTATTTTACCCATGGAAGACCCGACAGGATGGGGAAGAGGGAAAGGAAGTGTGTGGAGGGGGAAAGAAAAGGGAGGGGAACAGACAAAACAACCCACAAACAAACTTCTTCTGGCCAGGAGATGTGATAACAAACAACCCAGCAGAGTCAAATCCATGTATCACTCTGAAGCCATTCACTCCATGCTCAGTATTTTATAGCCCTTGGAATTGATAAACAGCAGAAGGAGACATCCTTGAAGTACATCTGGAGGCTGATGAATTGTCCATAAATCTAATCTCCCAGGAACTGGGCATTTCGCACATGCCTGGTCACACAAGAAACTAGCAGAGCAAGTCCAAAAACAGAGATTATCAGTTGTACAGCTGTGTCATCACTCATCTCTCTGCTGACCCACACACACACATACATTCACACTGACTCTGGGGCATGTGAAGGCGACACATGAAGAATAATTACACATGATCACATAAAACGCACAAAGAATATATATCAGACATAAAAATATGAAAGAATAATATAGAGTAATGTGAAATTATTCTTTCATCTCCCCCCTTGATGCTTAAAAAGCATCAAAGATGAAACATTATGGCCTCTAAAACCCCACTGGGCAGCTTACTAAGCCCCGGTGCGTTTTATGCAAAAAGCATTTTTATTGCAAAAGATCCTAACTTACTTTTCAATGGGGAAAGTTGGCCATCGACCTTGCTGCCCCCCCCCCCCAAGCGCCGTTTTAATGTTTCATTTCCTGGGGAGCATGGAGCAATAAGGTCTTTTGTTCAATTTAAAATAAAAAGAAATCAATAATCAAACAGAGTCATAATAAAGAAAAGTAAAATGAATAATGATGAATAATTACAAAATGATATGTGTATGTAAGGGTGTTTGTATTGTTATGTGTGTTGGCAGATTAGCAGCAATTTAATGAGGTAGTTTAAAGATGTGCAATGATAATTGTAAAAACAAACAAAATCACAATATAGAACAACAAAATGATTATATGATAAAAGATGATAGGGATTTAAGTATATATGTGTAATGAGGATATATGTGTGTTGCAGCTTAAGTCTATGAGTGTCAGTATCTTAATGTTTAAAAGTGCAATTGATCAATCAGAAAACAAAACAACAATCATAAGAATAAAACTGCATAGTGAGTATATAATGATTAACAATGTGGTGATTACAAATATAATGTGATAAAAGTAAAGTGAAATGAAAACCCCAAATAATGATGAAAGACAATATTTCAGAACTTCAAATATATCCATCCATCCATCCATCTTCTTCCGCTTAATCCTTTTTGGGTCGCGGGGGGGGGGGGGGGGCTGGAGCCTATCCCAGCATCTTTGGGTGAGAGGCAGGGTACACCCTAGACAGATTATTGCCAGTCCATCGCAGGGCCAACACAGAGAGACAGACAACCATTCACTCTCACAGTCATACCTAAGGACAATTTAGAATCCCCAGTTTGGTGCCAGTTAACATAACTTGCATGTTTTTGGCATGTGGGAGGAAACCGGAGAAATCCCGGAGTAAACCCACGCAGACACGGGGAGAACATGCAAACTCCACATAGATCACTGTTGGTCGGGGGCTGGGATCGAACCCAGGATCCCCCGGCCAAGGGTGAGTTGCTGTGCTGCCGCAGTGCTAACCATTCCACCACTGTGCTATGTTTTTGTAAATAGTACATTTCAAATTCACATCATGAGCATGCATCTCCTGTTGGTTTTCTGCATGTCATTCATACTTTTACTCTGTACTCTTGAGTCATGAAAAGACACTTTGGGTTGGTGTTGCTCTTCCGTCATCCCTACCATCTGTAGCAGCGGCATCATGATACATCACCAAGTTAACATGAATAAGCCTCATCATCATACTGCGAATGCAGGGAATGACACAGGAAGAAAACAGAACTATCAGCACCAGGTTTATGATGAGTCTTCTCCACGAAGAAAATAACCAACTTAACCAATCCTGTGCATCAGTAACATTATCCTTGGCCCCAGCAGCCCTGTAAGGCAGTAAGGTTGCGTATAGCTGAAGCATCATTTTCAGGGATGAAAGTACAACAATATTCACCCACAATAGCACACACGCCCCCACGGGCGGCAGTCAATTGATCAAGAGCCATTCTGTTTTGTGTCACTATAAGCCTCATGGCTGTCATTTCTTCCCTTTCACCTGACCAAGTAGATAAGGAAAAATTCACAAAGGATTGTAGTCTGTAATTAAGTGTTTCAATCCATAAGGTGTTCTTTGCCACTCCCACCCAAGGAAACAATGACTGAAGAACCTTTTGTCCTGTGCTCTGTATCTTGAACTGCTCTGGCACATCTGTACCCCAGATGGAATCATGTGGTGCAAAGGTGGCATCCTGTGTTAAGAAAGCATCTCTCTTCACCCTGCCCACCTGGCCTGCTGCGATAATGAGGGTGTGGTCAGTTACAAGAACAGGGGCACAAACTCCTGTCCAACCTATGGGCAAATGTGAATACGCCCGATGACCACACAGCCAACAACCACCTGTCACCATGTGTGTGCTTTGTGTGTAAGAGTTACAGATAGCAGCACTGCAGAGCTGTTGCAGGGTGACAGGTCCAGAATAACAATGATAAATTTCCGGGCACCACCTGCCCATTTCATTGGTCAAGGTGGTGGAAGTACAGGGGCGAGATGCACTCTGCACCGTTGCACACTTAGAAAGAGGTAAGTTGCCCAGAGGATCATTGCCACTTCCCTTCAGACAAAAGGAAAAGTTCCCTGATGAAATTAACCTCACCTTTAAAAGTGAGGAGTGTCATAATGTTTCCGATAGTGGAGTAATGAAAGTTTTTGCAAGTACGATTCAGAATAGTGTTTCCTGTGTCAACTCTTTACATGGCCTTCTGTAAGAAGCAGATAGCTTGTGATGGCTCCATTGCTCTAGCCGTGACAGAGATTTGCCCAGTTGATAGTGGCACTAAGGAACAAACATAGCAGTTGGAGCGATTTGCTGATTTAACTGTGTAATTAGAATATCTCCACCAGACATTGGCAGCATAAACATGATCATGATGGCCTGGAGCTTCCAGCCATTCATGTTGAGTGTGTGGAACATATTTAGGCCTGCGGTGTATAGGTTGTGGAGCAGTTAAGAAAAGCCAAAGCAAAAGTGTCACCACAAGGATGATGATGATGATGATGATGATGAAAAAGCAGCAACAACATCCACACCATTTAATTGTTAACCTTCTTTCTCTTGCCTCTTGTCTCTCCATGATAAACAGTTGCTTCGCTATGTAAGCCGTTACTGGACACCAGAGGGTGCTGTCGGCCAACACTTGTATAGAGAAACAGTTGAACAGTCACTTGCCGAAGTTCTTTAGTGAGATAAAGTTTGTAGTGTATATTAAACAGTCTCTTGCTGAGAGTTCTGAGTGAGGTAAAGTTTGCAATGTGTTAAATGCACCCAAGAGTCACATCCTTCAACTTTTACGGCTGTTGGCATTGACAAGACAACTTTATGTGATCCTTGCCAGGGCATGTCAGTCCAATTCTTCTTTTTGATGGCCTTGATAAGGATGAGGTCTCCTAGCTTGGCCAAAATTGGTGCAGCTTCCTCATGAACCTTCCTGGAGAGAGTGGCAGCAATAACATCTCTGTTAGTCAACATCCTTCTCATGTAATCAGCTAAACTCACCTCCTCATCACTTGAGTTGAATGGTCTTAATGGTGGGAGCAAGTATGGTTTGTCATACATGATTTCAAATGGAGACAACCCCCCTTTGGTGGGAATTATCCTCATGTAAAACAAAACTAATGGAAGGCAATATGTCCAATTTTGCCCTGTTTCTGCCATTGTTTTCTAAGCCTTTCTTTAATGGTTCTGTTTGTGCGCTCCACCAATCTTGCAGATTGTGGATGGTAGGCTGAATGATTTTTTAAGTTAATGTTGAGTGCTGTGCCTAAGTGTGATATGACTTGATTTACAAAGTGTGTACCATTATCTGAGTAAATTTTCTCAGGTATTCCAAACCTAGGTACAATTTTGGCCAGCAATTTCTTTGCCACTTTGATTGCATTTGGTTAAGTACAAGAGAAAGCTTCTGTCCATTTGGAAAACATATCACAAATAACCAAACAGTATTGCTTGCCTTCACACTTATTTAGCTCAATGAAGTCCATGCAGATGTTTTGAAATGGATAAGTGGAGGCTGGAAAAGTGCCTCTTTCAGGTCAGAAATTTCCTTGTGCATTGTTTTCTGCACAAATTAGACATTTTTTACAGAACTGAGTGGTAAACTGGCTGAACCCATAGGCAATATCTTATGTATCACTTAATCTTATCTTATCCTACACTTTATTACATGTATAGTTTATTTCTCTTATCTTATCATGTTTAATGTTGCAGCATTGTATCGAGACAAATTCCTAGTTTGTGTACTACATGAACAATGGCAATAAACCTGATTCTGATTCTGATTCTGATTCTGAATAAAGGTTTTGTTTAATGTAGAAACCATTCCCCCCTTTGCTACATGGGAAACTCCGTGCAGTAAAGTGGAAACCTGATGAAACAGTTTGCGTGGCAGAATTGGCTTGTTTTTGTTACATTTGTAGAGCTTTGAGGTGTCATCAAAGGTGGCTCCCCTTTTGATCCACCTGTAGATTTCAGCTTGTGGTGCTGCTTGTTGTGCGTCAGTGAGAATGTCATGTGATAACTCTTCTGTCAGTGTCAAAATGGAATCCAATTTTTTGTGTGTTAGTTTTAGGCCTTGTGCAACAGCTTTTGCTGATTGATCTGCAAAGTGATTGCCTTGAGAGATGGGATCAGTGTCATTTGTGTGCGCTGCACATTTGCATATGGCTAATTTTGATGGGAGCTTGACACTTTCAAGCAGTTCCAAAATAAGATCTTTGTGCTGAATTGGCTTTCCTGTTGATGTAATCATGCCTATGTTTTTCCACTGCTGAGCAAAGTGATGAATAGTTGAAAATACATACTGGCTGTCAGTATAGACAGTGAGTTTTTTTTTTATTTTGGCCTAATCTTCATGCTTCAGTCAGAGAAATCAGCTCTGCTACTTGTGCAGAGTAATGTGATGGAAGTTTTTGGGCTTTCAAAACAGTGTCATGAGTGACAACTGTATATCCAGACAGATTGGAGCCATTACAGTCACGTTTTGATGATCCATCTACAAAGAGTGTGAGATCTGAATCATCCAAGGGCATGTCCTGTAAACTGGGACGTGGTAGTGTTTCACCTTCATTTTCTGCCAAACAGTCATGAGGTTCACCCTCTGTGGAAATTGGTAAGAAACTCGCTGGATTTGTTACTGTGCAATGTTCAATGGTTCAATGAGGCTGTGACAGTAACACTGTCATGCATGCAAGGTGCCTGGATGGGGAGAGAACTGATATTTTGTTCTGGGACAAAATGACTGATACTACATGTGTGACCTTTAGGGTCAAAGGATGGAATAGAACAATCCCTGCTGATTCCTGGATTGCCATTGATGCAGCTATTACAGCCTGCACACATGGAGGCAGGGCCCTCACAACAGGGTCAAGCCTTGTGGAGTAGTAGGCCACTGGACGCATTTTTGTACCATTTGGTTGAACTAACACTGATGTCATGTGCCCCTCTTTACAGTCAGCCATTTGAATACATAGCTTCTTGTAGTTGGGGAGTGCCAAAACGGCAGTGCTGACCAGAAGTTTTTTCATCCTGACAAATGCCTCTTCTGTCTCAGGTGTCCACTCAATTTTGTCCATCTGTGCCATGGGCTTTTTGTAAATGAGATCAGACAATGGGTGCACTTCAGATGAATAATTTGCAATCCAGGAGTGACAGTAATTTAGAGTTCCCAAAAATGACATCATGTCTCTCTTTGTGATCGGCTTTGGTGCTGACAAAATGGCCTGTTTGCAGGCCGGATCAACATATCTGCCCTCCGCTGACAAAATGTGGCCTAGGTACTTGATTTCTGTTTTCCACAACTGCAATTTGTCTTTGTTGACCTTGTGACCTTATTCAGCTAGAAATTTCAATAGGGCAATGGTGTCCTTTTTGCACGTGTTTTCATCAGGAGATGCCAGCGAAATGTCGTCGACATATAGGAGCAACTAACTCCCACGAGGAGGAACAAACTGTGCCAAATTTGCTGACATTGCCTGTGAAAAAATGGTTGGTGACTCACAATAGCCTTGTAGCAAGCTGGTGAATGTGTACCTTTTATTTTCAAATGTGAAGGCAAACCAAAACTGATGATCTGGATGAATGAGAATGCTGAAAAAGGCATTGCTGATGTCAATCACTGTGAAAAATTTCATTTGTGGTTGTAGGTCATTTAACAAAGTGTGAGGATCTGGGACTGTAACAGCTCTAGGGATAACAGCTCTGTTCACTGCTTGGAGGTCTTGGACCATCCTCCAGCCGGAAGACGGTGCAGCCTTCTTCACAGGGAACAAAGGTGTGTTACATGAGCCTGTTTTCCACTAGCCCAGCACACCTCGGTACGGCTCGATTCACTTCAGTACGGCTCGGAATGCTTCTGTCTCCATTAGCACGGTGTTGTGCTTGTGCTGTGTTTTTTTTTTTTTAGGAGGTTTTAAAAGCGGGGCAGCAGCAGATTCTCAGCGAGGCGGGGCCACACTCCCGTGACGTTACGCACCCGACTGAGTCCTTATTTACACGAGACAAAAAAGGATCCAAGGATTATTGCCTTGCTCGCTCTGTGGATTTATCTCACAATTAATTTTATCTCATAATTAAGCTGCAACAACACAAGTCACTTTTGTTTTGAATTAACTGCCAAATGACCTAGAAATAATGAGCTGAAACTTGTTTTTATTCGTATTAAATAATGAGACGGTGGCACACTGGCCTACACCAAATTATTATTTTTTACATCCTAGGGCATTTTGGATGTACTGAATTAAAAAAATTCATGTTTTTCACCTTCAGGTCAACGTTTGGAACAACAGTATTATTATTTTCCGTTTAGATGATGCTACACTCCTTCAAAAGTATTGTAAATCTCTGAATTTGGAATGCCGATAGAACATTCAATTTACATATACTTACTTTTTTACATACTTTGACTTGTAAGCTTGATCAGTCTCTCCTGCTGCATTTTAAAGTCCAACTGTGCAACTTCTTATAAGTTAACATAAAAAATGTACCCAAAGTTTAGAACTGGATCATGTGGGGCTAATTTTTTATGATATTTCAATAAAAAGAACAGAAAGCTTACAAAAAGATTTCTTTTTTGGTCTAGTTAAAAATTACATTACCTTTACAATGGTTGATCCTGACAGGAAGATCAGTATCATTTTGATCAGACTAGGCAATGGAATTTCTATGTAATTATACTGTTTTATAATTCAGTGTTATAACAGACAAACCACACTTTCCAAAACAATTCCATTTTATTATATACAAAATATTAAAAGAAAAAAAAAATTTTGCAACACAACATGAAGGTTGATCGACATTTTATACACGCCGACCACTGAGTGTGTACACCAGCTTCCCAAACTGGGTCACGACTCGGATGAATGAAGGCGTCTCTGCCAGCTGTGGGTCAGGATGGCTCGGTTGAATAATCCGGACGGGCTGTCGCGGCGGACGCGTGGGATGATTCTACAAGGAAAATGCACACAATAAAATACAGCACGTAAGTGCAAGATATACAGAAAAGACAATAGTTTTTAACAAGAATACATAAGCTTATTTCAGCGTATTGTTCACATGAATAATTAAAATAAAAGCTTTAGTCCACAGTGTGCTGCAATAAAGCAGCGATCCATCCACAAATGAACAGCTTTTTTATTGCATAAATAAACTGAGCGTCTTACCGAATATATTTGCGAAAAAACGCACAATAAAAAAAAATTAAAACTCACTGTTAAAGGACTCCGATGTCGAGACCTCCTGGTATATTTTTTCATTCCGGGCGGCTCCGTCTAACTCGCGCTGCATACGTTCGTCTGACAATGCAGTGAACAGACACTGCAGCTCCTTACTGGTCCATGGAACACCCTTATTACGCGAAGCCATTTTTGATAGAGAATAAATGAAAATAGCACAGCAATACACTGAAAAGGAACCGCCAACAGTGGTTGCGTGCTGAGTGAAGGCGGTCGTGAAGATTTTTTTTTTTTTTTTTCAAAAACTTTATTGAGAAGGTGGTGAAGATTTGGTAGATGAGGAGGAGGAGAGGGGCGGTTACAACCTGACCAATCAGCGGCGACCAGTCTGTTAACGTCACAACATGGCACAGCTCAGCACTGCTGTACCCTGCCCTTCAGCGGGGCTGAGAATTGCGGCTGTTAAACCGTGTTGGGGCTTGTGGAAAAGCGTACAAAGCGTGCTGAGCCGTCCCGTGTCGCGCTAAAGCGTGCTAGTGGAAAAGGCCCTATGGTGATTTCTGACATGGTACAATGACTCCTGCTTTTTTCAGTTCCTCTGTGACAGGTTTAATGCCCTCTTGGGCTTCTGGGCATAGAGGGTACTGTCTTTGGTAAGGCCTGAAGTGAGATTTTGCATTTATTGTAACTAATTCTGCATTTTTCATTAAGCCTAAATCTGCCTTTCCTGTTGACCACAGAGAATTTGGAATTTCTGAGAGTGGATCTTCCGCTCCTTCTGTCAGGGAAAATAGTCATGTTGGTGATTCCGGGACATCAATGTTAATGTCCTGCTGTGCTTGGGCCACCCAGTTCAAAGGCAGACAGTAGGTGTCAAGTTTTGGGCAGTATTGAACTCTTGGTTCAGGTACGTTTTTCCAAGATTGATCACATTTTTCTGCTGTCGTTACAAATCGGCCCACATCCCTCCAGTGCATGTGTTTGGCCTTAATCAGTGCATTGTGTGGCGACTCCCAGTGTTTAAAATGTCTGTTTTCCTCATCAGACAATCTCACGGAAGCCCCTGCGCAACCCCTCGGTGACCAGTATAGATTTTTAATGACTATTCTGGAGGATGGGTTTGCAAAGAATGTTTTCTCAAATTTCTTATCCGGGCCACTCAGATGTCTGTCATACATGTTGCAATGGTATTGGTTTGTGGCCTGCTTTGTTGTAGGTATCTGTATTTTAAAGTGGATCATGGTCTCCGCCGCCAGGTTTTTTGTCACCTCGGTTGGTCCGACTGGTACCAACCGGAGCGAATATGAGTACCTTGGCATAGCAAAACTCTGCAGCACGTTAACTCCTGTCACATGTGGAAAGTGTGATGCTCTCATAATGCCCTCTGTTGGGATTATGGTGATATTGAGAGTTGTGAGCAAATCTCTGCCCAGTAGGTTAATGGGACATGCCTGTGATAATATGAATGAACCTTCTGCAATGTCCCCTGTGACAGGATCTTTTACTTTTACAATTTTGGAGAGGTATTCTGTTTTTTACCGTTTGCTGATTTAACAGTTACTGTTTGGTCTGATTTTTGGAACCCCTCAACATCCATCCCTGAAATGACTGATCTGCAAGCACCTGTATCACAAAGAAATGTCAGAGGAACCCCCTGAACCTCTAATGTAACCTCTGGTAAACACTGTAATGTCAGCATTAGGTCAAAGTCAGGCAAATGAAAAATGTCAGCTGTAGCACTGTCATTGTCATTGTCATCTGTTGTACTTAGCTTTGGTTCGGCTAGTCACATGTTGGGCTCCCTTGGTTGTTGTCTGGGTGCCTGGGCGGCGTGTGTTCCTCCCCCCTCCTCCCAGTTCAGCAGGCGCACAGGGCAGTCCTTCCTCCAGTGCCCCCGCTGTCCACAACGCAGACAGGTGTCACGGTCCCACAGTCGCAGGTAGGCATCCCCAACTCCACGGCCCCTCCTCCCTCCTCCACATGATGGACCCTGAAAAAATGCAGAGGTGGGGGAAGCTGAGGCCTTCCCCAGGGGGTCAGCAATTACATAAACTGGAGTTGGTCTTGACTTTGATTTCTTTTCCTCCCTCTCCACCCTGTCCTCCTCCAATCTTTCTGCATGTTTGGCATAAGTCAGCACATCTGTAAATAGACATGTGCCGTATGTCACCAGGTGTTTGCATATGTATTGCGCCAATTGTGGGTGTATGTTCTGCGAAAACATGCTTTTCAAATGTTGCCAGTATGGTTCTGACCCTGTATCTCCGACAGGTTTATCCAAACCGGAATGATTATCAAAAACATCTTGTAGTCTGCTTCTGTAGGCCTCAATGCCCTCCCCCTTGTTCTGTGTTGTGTTTTGTATTTGACTCCAATCATGTTTTAATCTCCACTTGTTTCCAATGCGTTGATTTAATTGTGTCACACGTCAATGTAATTCTGCATCTGTTGGTGGCAGAATATGACCTGTGGTATCTTTTGAGTTCCAGTCACCTGAGACTGAGCACCAATCACCCTTTAAAACCCTTCTGTAAGCCCTCTCTGTCTCATGGCCATTTAGTTTAAAACTTTAAAGGAGGTTTGCCATTCCCTCAAAAAACTGTGGGTTTGTCTTTGGGGTGTGGAATTTCTTTAACTGCTTCAGAGAAGTCAGCATCAGTCCAAGGTTGATAGACCAGAATTGTGGGTTGGTGTTGAATGGCCTGTGGATCACCAGTATCCCCAGGTGGGCCTGAATAAGCTGGGTTAGAGAGCTCTATCATAGGGTACTGCTCTGTAACGTTATAGATATCATATTGTTCAGGCTTTATGAATTTGACTGTAGGTGAATGTGGGAGTGTGTGTGGAATTGCATAGCGAGACAGTGCATAGATACCTAGCTTGTTGGCGTCCCTTGGTGGCTGTTCCCTGGAACCCCATTCCTTCTTAACTTTTGGTTTTACGTCACAGTCAGAGTTGGGAGGAGGAGCAGCAGCAGCAGCAGGAGTAGGAGTAGGAGGAGGAGGGAAGTTCTCACTCGGAGCTGCGGGGGCCACCACCCCATCGAGACTCGGGTAGAGAGGAAGGAGGGGTGATGTGCCGCCCTTGGACCCCGTCATGGTTGTCACCTCGGAAAGTGGGAGAGATAGGGCACACATCAGTCAAGTCTTTTTTCTTGTAAATGTCTGAATTTTTAGAGTCCTGTTTTTTGCTGTTCACTGTCACCTGGTTTATAAGTCCATATTTCAACTCTCTGCGTCTTTTGCTGTCCTCGGCTAATCTGATAGCAGAGACCAAGCTTTCACAATCAGTGACCTTAAGTTTGCCGGTGAACTGAAACTTCCTTCTCCACTTTGCCAATAACCTCGTGCTATTTCTGTCCTTTTTATTCATATATTTACCATTACCAGACAGCACATAAATCTCATTTTCACCCTGCTGTGCCCCACAACTACCACAGCAAAGCCAACTATTTTTTCTACCTATGGCTTCTGCTTCCACTGTGCTCTGCTGCTTGCTACAGCAGCGACCCTTTTTTTTTTCTTCTCACTCAGATCAACCGTTAGAATTTTCAGACACATGGGCCCACAACAGTCACACACATACACAAATGCACCTCTCTTTCACACCCTGATTCACTCAAGGTCACAGCTGGGCAGCCGTGCACACACACAGTTACAAGCTTCAGATTAACACATACACATGTTAGTAAGACAGCCTGGAAATCACTTAAATCAAGCTCAAAATGACAACCGCCCCCAAAGCGCTTGAATAATCAAATCTGACAACCTTTTTCTCACCGCTGTGAGAACACAATCCGTTTTCTCCCCAAAATTACTTGCAAACTCCCATAGGCTGATTCACAATTTTTTATCATTATCTCGTGAAACAGTAATCACATAACTGTCCTCATACACTTCACAATGACCCAACAATCACATTAACAGCTTCAAACTTCCGTAGGACCTCCTCCCTCCGCCTTCGCGGAATCTCCTTTTTCTCTCTCACCAGGACAAACCACAAAACAACCAGACAAACAAAACTGCAGTAATTTTTTATATCAGCGCTATTTTAAAGATTAACCCTCCTTATACCGGTTCACTTCAATCAGTGCTCACTACGTTGGAATTGGAGACTCTCACACTGATTTCAACAAACAAACAGCAGTATCAAACACTCAGTTTAACGTACACAAACATACGCATATTTACCCCACTAGGACTGAAAAACCCAGGGTCAATATGAATAAATGTATTCACACTCAATCTGCCTGTAGGGTTCTGGACCCGCCAACCAGCAGCAACAGCTCCCAGCATCTTTGGACCTCGTGGGAATGGTGCCTCTCTTTTTGCCCCAAAACTGGTTCTCCCAACGGGGGAGGTCTTTTCGTCCCCGTAGACCATGCACAGCCTGAAGCCCAAAGGCGCCGGAAGCCGAGGTGGGGTTTCATGGGTCCCTGTTCGGATGCGCCAAATGTTAGGGTAAAATTGAATTAAATTGAGACTGAGCAAAAATTCAGCAGGCAGGATTCTGGAGATATGAGTAAATTTATTCTTCTGTCCAGGAGATGCGATAACATGAACAACCTAGCAGAGTCAAATCCATGCATCACTCTGAAGCCATTCACTCCAGGCTCAGTATTTTATAGCCCTTGGAATTGATAAACAGCAGAAGGAGATGTCCTTGAAGTACATCTGGAGACTGATGAAGTGTCCATAAATCTAATCTCCCAGGAACTGAGAGTTTCGCACATCCCTGGTCACACAAGAAAGTAGCAGAGTGAGTCTGAAAACAGAGATTATCAGTTGTACAGCTGTGTCATTACTCATCTCTCTGCTGACCCACACATACATTCACACTGACTGTGGGGCATGTGAAGGTCACACATGAAGAATAATTACACGTGATCACATAAAACGCACAAAGAATATACAGTGCCCCCCCCCCCCCCCCCCCGCAGTGCAAGAATGCTCACAGCGGAACAGGTGTGGTGGGTGGCTAAGCTTCAGTCGGTGGTTGCTAATGCTAACTACCGGTTCAGATAGCTGCTACTCCTGTTTGCCAGGGATGTGGGACCGTTCTTCATCGTGCTGTGTCAGTTAGTTCGCTAACCTCATTTTAATAGGTTAGGTTAACGTTAATACCATGTCTAATTATAAAATGCTAAATGATGATGCTAAGTTGTGCTAACTGGAAACCGTAGCAGACCATCATTTTTCAAAATTTAAATTACTGCTGAGTATCTTAATTTTGTCTGAAAAAAAATTATTAAAACTGCAAAAGTGCATGATGGTGGCACATACATGCAAAATAAATAATAAATACATTAAAATGGGCTGGAGGAGCAAGTTGGCTCTTAATATAATTTATTTGATTTCTAATCATTTTAATTAGTCAAGTAGCGATAACATAACAAAAATCATTTTTTTGTAAGTTGTCTGTGTTTTTTCAACTGATTTAAGACAATTTTGCACTGCTGAATCTGAAAATAACATCCGTTTCTCTCGATCAGGTCAGGTTTTTATGCTAAGTTGTAAGCAGTTGTACAGCAGTTGTACAGTTGTACTGTAAATTGAATAGTAGACATTGATAAAGGTAAGTAAGTACATGTAAATTGAATGTTACGTCATCATTGTTCAAAATTCAGAGAATTTCAAGAAATAAAAAAGAATTTTTCATCATATAAAGCGAAAATACCCGTACATGTAAACAAAAACGTAAAAAACATGTGGCCATAGTTCAAAAAAGTTGACCTGATTGAACAAAACCAATGTGATTTTTGGATTCAGTGCATCAAAATTGTCCTAAATCAGCTAAAAAAACTTAGACAATAAATTTGGTGTTGACCAATGTAATGAATAAAGTTAAAGTCATCACATGTATTTTATTACAATATCTTTTGTTTCTTCGATTTTCAGATCATGACCGATCTGAAATATTTTTACTAAGAAGCAAACAGGTTAAATCAGGCCAGAATGGCAGTCTTTAGGCTGCAGGTCTACACTTAAACTTTCACTGATTTAAACTAACAGCTAATTTATATCTGTAGATGGCAGCCTTGGGTAATTTTCTCATTTTCAGACATTTTTTTTTATGTCATGTTTTTTTTGTTTGTTTGTTTTTGCTATTCTCCTCTGGCTCAGGAAATATTTAACTTATTAATGTTTACTTTTTATTCATATATGATTTAGAAGAAAAACCTGAAATTTATGAGAATCAAGTCTCAAATGCACATTATAAAACTATTTTATAACACTGCAAAATTATGAGGGAAAATCTACATGTTAAAAAAGAGATGGTCCTTTTTATGTGATTATCTAAACTGTAGAATTTACAGAAAATTTATATCGTGATACATATTGCTATCGTGATATAAGATGACTTATATCGTGATATGAATTTTTTGCCATGTCGCACAGCTCTACTTGGTATACAGGAGAAAACTCCAGAATCCCAACTTTAGGGCGCATTCAGATGGCCACTGTTTGGTCCGGACCAAAGGACCAAAGAGTGTATTCCGTGAATAGTTTGGTTTGTTTAGTGCCATCTGAACACGTTTGAATTCTGGTGCAGCACCAAACAAGCGAAGTCTGGTCTCCCTGAAAACGGGGGTCTCAGTTCAAAACAAAGTCTGGTGCTCTTTGCTTGCCGTGTGAATCCCAACGGAGTATCCAGCGGACCAAAGGGCGGAAGTGCCCCTCGGCGTTTGTGTAACCATAGTAACATGTAGTGAGAAGAGGAAGTGGCGTTTGCCGTAGCCCATGTTGGGTAGAAAATAACAATAAAGACAACCGCGTGGATCCAAGAAATCCTTTTACCAGAAAAAGCTGAGGAGAAAACTTCAAAAATGTCTCGTGGACAGAGTTGGAGTAGTGAGGAGATGCAGGCCCTGGTAGATATTTGGTCAAAGGACCAGATTTCTCAGTTGCTTGTGGCAACACACAAGAATACCAAGGTTTTTAAAATGTTTTGTGACATTATGGCGGCACAGGGGTTTATACAGACAGTGGAGCAGTGTCGAATCAAGTTGAAGAAATTGCGACAACAATACATCAAGGTCCGTGACTCACTCAGAAAAAGTGGTCGCTCGGGGGGAGAGAGAGAAAAGTTTATATGGTATGATGAACTGGACCGTATCTTGGGCACACAACCAACGAGCAGCCCAAAGTATGTTGTGGAGGTCACCCAGGAGGAGAGCCCTCGGACATCGACACCGGCCCCTGATATATCCATGTGCTCCAGGGGTAAGTGTGTTGTTGTTTTGTTTTTTTTTTTGATGTGTGTTTGATCAGACATTAAAAAAATTAATAACATGTGGTTATAAGCTTTGAGTTACTGGTTATTATTCACTTGGGTGCATACATCACATTTGTATGAGTTTAACAAAGGGTTGCCATGTTTACAGTAATATACATTGTGTTAACAGGGGATAGAAGCAAATGGGATGGCCAGCTGGACAAAGAGGAGAGCATCATCAGCTCAGGGAGCCCCAACCCGGAGCTAGCAACAACCACAAGCCGGTGAGCAATTCCTGGTGCCCACACAAGAAGAAGAAAATGCACGGCTGAAAAACTTGATGCCTTCTTTGAAAATTACATGCAGCATAAACAACAGATGGACGAGGCAGAGCAGAAATGGCAGGCTGAGGAGAGAGCTGCATTTTACAACTTTATGAGGATGCAGCAAGAATCTGAGGAGTGTTTGTTTAAGGCCATGGAAGAGCAGCAGCGGACCAACCAGATGTTCATGCAAATTATGGCAAGACCGCTATTGCCCCAATCACATCCCTCGCAGCCACAGTGGATGTCTTCAACCCCAAAACCCCCCCCATATAACTGGCCCCCCACAACCCATCAGCTGCTATGGCCCACCCGCACAACAACAACACATCTCAGGATGCTTCTGTACTTCCACTGACGCGCATGTCATTGCACGACACAGTGACTGACTCGACATCTGCAGTCTTACATGATCCCAGCACAATTTACTGCAGTAGAGATTGCACATCGACTGCAATTACAAAAATTTGCACAGTACGTCATAAAGATGTCAGCTGTGAAGTATGTGTACGGAAATCTTCATTGTTTGAAATACCACAGCATATTAAGCAGGGAAATGGAAACTGTAAAAATAAACAAGTCACTGGCTTGTCTCACACACACCGAAAACATAAACTACCCAAACAGATAATTTTCAATTTTTGCTTAATTGCTATTTTTACTTTTATAATAGTTGTTCCCAAAATGCAGCTTATAGTGTTTATAGACTATCATTACAGATTGCAGCTGTTTGCTTGTTTACAGTTAAAGATGTCATCAGCTGTGAAGAATGTGTACTGAAATCTCTATTATTTCAAATACCACAGTATATTAAGCAGGAAAATTAAAACAGTAAAAATTAACAAGTCAATGGCTTGTCACACACAGCAAAATCATAAACTGCTAAAACGGATAATTGTCCATACCAGCACTTTTTATGACTGATAGGGGGGCCGAGCCCCTCATTGTGTAAAATAGGCACATAGTGCATTTTTGATGTGGCCCCCACTGTTGGCCTGATGGTGATTCTCAGGCTCAAAGATACCATCTTCATCCACACCAGGCTCATCATCTTCCCATTTCTCATTGTGCACTTCACATAAGTTGTGTAGCACACAACACGCTGCAATGATGTGGCTAACCAGGGAAACTTGTGCATCGCACCTTTTGAGCGGGCATCTCCATCTGCCATTTAAATGTCCAAAGGCCCTCTTGACAGTCATCCTGGCCTGACTGAGCTGATGGTTAAACTGGGTTTGATCCCATGTTGCACCTTTCCCCTCAGGAAATGGCGTCATCAACCAGGATAGCAGTGGGTATGCAGCATTACCAAGAATAACCACAGTAGCGGCACATCCACACCTTCAAATGTCTCAGTCCAGCCTGGGAGCAGTGTACCATTCTGGCCCCGATGGTACAAAAAGGAACTGGCAAACACTCTGGCATCATGGACCTTACCTGGCCAGCCAAAATTAATGTCCCAGAATTTCAATTTGTGGTCTACCACACCCTGCAGCAAGAGAGAATAAAACCCTTTCTGATTATAGTAATCATCAGGGTGATCAGATGGAGTGAGGATGCCAGTATGGCTCCCATCGATTGTCCCTGCAACCTGGGGGAATCACCATTTGTCCCTGTAGCCATGGACAATTATCTTTAGCTCGGCATCAGATGGGGTTTTCATGTAGAGGTGTTGCATGACCCGATTAATGGCTGTTCCAACCTCCTGTGTAACGATACATGCAATGGAGATGTCAACGCCAAACAGGTGAGAGATGGATCTGAACTTCAAATTTGTTGCCTGCCTCCACAGAAATATTGCCACCCATAGTTCAGCCCGAACAGTGCATCAGTAGTGCATACTTTGGCGTGTCAAACTGGAGCACAGGATGTCACACAGCTCCATGAAGGACGTTCTTCTCATTTGGAAGTTCAGCTGCCAGTCTCTGTCGTCCCAATTGTTGCTGATATGTTGCCACCAATTGCAGGGATGCGGTTGGATCCATAAAGACGGTGGTTTCATAGCTATTAAAGGCAGTTAAGACAGCATAAAGGCTACCACACACGTACACACATGTATTTGTGCACGTATAAGTGCATATTAACACAAGGTAATTACATAAATGTTTATAGTGTTACTGGATTGAGTTTTTAAGAAATCAAGTGCTTTTTGTGGATCAGGTTATAAAGGATTTAATGCAGAAATATAAGGGGATAAGGACCTGTAATTTTATAGCACTTTTTTCTAGTCTCAAAGACCACTCAAAGTGCATCACTAGTACTAACCCTCTATTTTAAGGACCTATAGGAGACGGATATCTAGGGACAATTTAGAACAACCAATTAACCTAACATGCATGTCTTTGGATTGTGGGAGGAAACCGGAGCCCCCGGAATAAACCCACGCAGCACAGGGAGAACATGCAAACTCCACTCAGAAAGGTTCTTACCCCTGCCAACCTGAGGATTCGAACCTGGAACCTTCTAGCTGTTAGGCAACAGTGCTAACCACTGCACCACCATGCTGCCCGGTGCATTCCTTTGTTAATCTGCTTTTAACAGTACTTGATAACCAGGTTATTTTTACAAAGGGATACAGGTCAAGTTGACCCCTGACCAAGTGAGCACCCCAAGTGGACCTCAGGATCCAATTTGCACATATACAAGTGCATTGATCCTGGTCTGAATGCAGCCTTACTGACTTCTAGTGCAGCTAAGGCTGCATTCAGACCAGGATGTCCGGGGGTCTCAGTTCGAATCGGCGGGGAATACTAAGAATTTCGCACCTTCGTTTGGTTTGGTTTGCATTCACACTGCAGCGGACCAAACTCCCTTGTCAGTGTCACGCATTTACAACAACTGCTCATTTGGAGCGCTGTAGACGAAACAGACCAGGAAGAAAAAATCTCGGCAAAAAAGAAAAATCTGGCTCATTGATTGACCAGGACTGAAAATGGAAATCCGTTCCCTTCAGCTGGGTTGTTTGTCTGCCACAAACAAGACATTTTTTAACTTTTCTCCTTGGCTTTCTCCTGTAAAAGGATTTCTTGGATTTGCTCAGTTGTCTTTATTGTTATTTTTTACCCAAAATGCACTATGGTGAACGCCACTTCCTCTTCTCAGACCAAGTGTTGCTATGGTTACACAAACGCCAAGGGGCACTTCCGCCCTTTGGTCTGTTGGATACTCCGTTTGGATTCACACTGCAAGCAGAGCACACCAGACTTAAGGCACATTCAGACGGCCGCTATTTAGTCCCGACCAAAGGACCAAACAGTAGCTTCCACGGATAGCTTGGTTGGTTTGGTGCAGTCTGAATGTGCGTTGGAACTCGGGTGCGCACCAAACAAGCGAAGTCTGGTCCCCCTGAAAACGGGGGTCTCGGTTCTCTTGCAAACAAAGTGTCCCTCGGCATTTATGTATCTATAGCAACACATAGCTTGAGAAGAGGAAGTGGTATTTACAAGACAACCACACAAATCCGAGAAATCCTTTTACTGTAAAAAGCCGAGGAGAAAAGTTAAAAAATGTCTTATTTGTGACTTCCGGTCTGGACGCCATGGCGACTGCAGCTTAACACTGAAGTTCTCAGACCCAATCCAGGATAACACCTTGAAAATCAAACTTAACGGATTTTTGGAGGAGTGAAAATCAAAAGACAAAATCATCATGTCTAAAGGAAAACAGAAGAAACTGAAATTCTCCAGGCCAGGACACGTATCGGCCGGAGAATCCGAACTGGAAGATCTCCGTTCAGAAGACGAGGAACTGGTGATAGCTAACAAAAGGGTTAGCCTGAAATCACTATTTGAGGAGCTACGACGATTTCGCCGAGATGTTACGGCCGAATTTCGGGAATTCAGAGAAGAATTGAAAAGGACAAACAGCAGAGTGGACCAGGCCGAGAACCGAATCTTGGAAACAGAGGATCGAATAAAAGTGCTCGAAGATTCTGTGCTAGACCTACGCAAAAGACAAGCAGCTATAGAGGCTAAGCTAACCGACCAAGAAGGAAAACAAAGAAGAGACAACATAAGAATTCATGGTCTGATAGAAGGAACCGAAAATGGTTTTAACTCAGTGGCAGAATGCGTGGAATCCTTACTAAGAGAGAAATTGGATATTCCACAAACCACCGACTTGAAGATAGAAAAGGCACATCGTTCATTAGCCGCTAGGCCGGCGGCGGAAGCGCCCCCACGTTCGGTGTTGGTAAGATTTTCCAATTTCAAAATAAAACAAGAGGTTGTAAGACTGGCCTGGCAGAAAAAAGGATTTATGCACCAGGAGAGAAAAGTCTACGTGGAACACGATTACGCCCCGGAGGTCCTTAAAAAGCGCAGGGAATACAATGACGCGAAAAAGGTGTTAAGAGAGAAGAAATTGCGCTTTCAGACACCATTTCCTGCGAAGTTAAGGGTCTTCTACGGCGATGAAACGTGTCTCTATAATTCGGCGGAAGAAGCAACAGCTGACATGGCGAAAAGAGGCCTCCCGGTAACGGTATTTAAACCCGCAGCAGACCCGAGTGAGAAGATCAAAGCGCAAACATGGACAACACAAAGACCTTCAAAATCCACGGACCAGCAGCGGGAAACCCAGCACCAGAGCGTCGCGGATAAACTATCCGTTTTCAGGTTGGAATAGTGACCTTTTTTTTTTTTTTTTTTTCTTTTCTCTTGAATCAATCCGCACATCCAACCCCCCTCATACAAGGTAACAAACATTAAAGGAGATGCATATTCAGCATGTGGTAAAACATTTCATGGAACAATCATATTATTTGAAACAAATAAGTCTTTGTAATAAAAAAAAACAAAAAACAAAAAACGTTAAAATAGAAATGTGACAATAATCCACATGTTCTCCTCATACTAACAAATACTGTTTTTGCGTGAATGTTTGATGTGATGGGGGTGGGAGGGTGCACACAATTTCACAGGGTTTAGGCATAAAAGGAAAAAAAAAAAAATCATTACAAGTTTGGATTGGGTTCTGAAACTCACGTTAAAAGCATGGGACTACTTTCAGTGGTAAGAGAGGGCCCTCAACACGTAACAGAGTTTGAGGAATTTCCCTCAGAGCCTTCACTCCATCAAGGCTCTTACAGGGTCTTTAAAAAGACCTCAGCTCAGGAAGTTCTTATGACAGCTTTTTGTTTTAAAGTTTTTTACACTATGTTCTTAATGTTTTTCTTGTTTTTAATGTTCTTTCAGTTTCTGAGTAGCACAAAAGAGGGCCACCACACAGTTATACTAAACAAAACAACACAATGGAGAAACAGGGTGAAACCAAAATAATTTCATATAATGTAAAAGGAATCCTGAATCCAGTTAAAAGATCCAAGATTCTAGGCAAAATGAAAAAAGACAAAGCAGGAATAATACTTTTACAAGAAACCCACCTAACAGACGTGGAACACAATAAACTCAGTAGACAAGGGTTTAAAATGATCTCTTCATCTTCATATAAATCAGGGAGGAGGAGGGGAGTAGCGACATTGATATCAACCAAAATTACATTTGAAAAAAAATCAGAACACAAAGATAAAGAAGGGAGATACAGTTTGGTAACTGGGCGGCTAGAGGGAGAAGATATCACCCTGCTGAATGTGTATGCTCCCCCAGGGGCTAACTGGAAATTTTATAAAAATGTATTCGACCTAATGATAACTAAAGCTCAAGGTTTAGTGATATGTGGTGGGGACTTCAATCTTAGACTGAATCCATACTGGGATGCTTCTGGTAATTCCCCACATCAAAATAACACCCAAAACAGGAAGACTCGGATGCTACTAAAAGAATTGGGAATCTGTGACGTGTGGAGGGAACTCAACCCCAGTGTAAAAGACTATACATTTTACTCAACTCCACATTCATCTTACTCAAGGATTGACTATTTTTTTATGTTTAATAGAGACATTGGAAGAGTAAAAACATGTAAAATAGGACTGATGGATCTCTCCGACCACAGTCCAATCTACATGGACTTAAATATCCAAAAATACACAAATAATACATTTTCTTGGAGGTTAAATTCAAATGTCCTGAAAGGACCATTGAAAGATGAATTGGAATCAGATATTCTCAGATATTTGGAAGATAACGATAATGGAGAAGTATCCCCTTTAATACTGTGGGATGCATGTAAAGCTGTAATAAGAGGAAAGATTATTGCAAAACTGGCAACCCAAAAGAAACTAAGACAAGAAAAACTATCCACATTAGAGTCAGAACTTAGGAACCTAGAAAAAGAACACAAAGGCAACACTCATTCTACTGACTCTCTCAAGATTAAGGAAATTAAAAACCAAATAAATGAGATCTACACAATAGAAATCCAGAAGAAACTTACATTTCTGAAACAAAAATACTATGAAGCAGGCAGTAAATCGGCAAAATTGCTAGCCTATAAATTGAGGAAACATCAAACAGAAAGAGCAATCTACAAAATCAGAGACCCAGTATCAAAGGAAATAAAATTCAGAATTCAGGATATTCTTAAAAACTTCGAGAATTACTATAAGAACTTATACTCCCACAAAAAACATAAAAACGCATCCGAGGCATTCCTAAACACATTAAACCTTCCCCAACTTACGGAGTCACAAAATAAAACACTACTGTCAGAAATACATCCTAAAGAATTGGAAAAAGCAATTATGAAACTTAAAGCTAACAAATCCCCAGGAGCTGATGGCTACACAGCAGAGTGGTACAAAACCTTTAAACAGCAACTATCTCCTCTCCTCCTGAAAACATTTAATTATGTCCTCCACACAGGGGAAATCCCCCCCTCCTGGAGAGAAGGGGTCATTGCAGTTATACC
This sequence comes from Pholidichthys leucotaenia, assembly GCA_020510985.1. Classification (NCBI taxonomy): domain Eukaryota; kingdom Metazoa; phylum Chordata; class Actinopteri; order Cichliformes; family Pholidichthyidae; genus Pholidichthys; species Pholidichthys leucotaenia. The sequence continues at coordinate 126,265,037 of CM035841.1, forward strand.
TAAACCTGAAAAGGATAAACTAGAGTGCTCCAACTACAGACCAATCAGTGTACTAAATCAGGACTATAAGCTTTTTACCATTATCCTTGCCAAAAGGTTAGAAAATATACTGACAGACCTAATTCATTTAGACCAAACAGGTTTTATAAGACAAAGACAGACACAAGACAACATTCGACGCACTTTACACATAATTCATCATATAAAAAAATATAACTTAAATGCAGTCATATTGGGATTAGATGCTGAAAAAGCATTCGATTCGGTTGACTGGTCTTTTCTATATAGAATCTTATCCAGTTTCAATTTTCATAACAACTTCATTAGAACTATACAGGCATTATATAAAAAACCAACAGCTAAAATAAGGATTAACGGTAATTTATCATCATCTTTTGAACTGGAAAGAGGATGTCGTCAGGGCTGCCCCCTGTCTCCACTGCTCTTTGCAATCTTCATAGAACCTCTGAGCCAATGGATAAGACAAAACCAAAAAATTCAAGGTATTACACTTGGTCAGAAGGAACATAAAATAGCACTCTTTGCTGATGACATTTTAATATACCTAGGGCAGCCGGACACTTCTTTACCAGAACTAACCTCAGTTTTTTCAGAGTATGGAGATTTATCGGGGTACAAATTAAATATGCATAAAACCCAAGTTTTAACATTCAACTATGACCCAAATCATTATTCACTAAGCAAACTCAAAACTAACTGGGAGTCGGAATCTATGAAATATCTGGGGGTCAATATCCCGAAACAACTCAACAAAATTATATCACTAAACTATGATCCACTGGTGACAAAAATAAAATCTGACCTAGCAAGATGGAATATGATACCATTCTTGGGTACTGCACAAAGAATTGAAGCAGTCAAAATGAATATACTTCCACGTCTTCTATACCTTTTCCAAACAATACCGGTAGAACCTCCCAAAAAAACATGGCAGGAGCTGGACAGAAGGATCTCAAGATTCATATGGCAGGGCAAGAGACCTAGAATCAGATATAGAACCCTACAGCTAAACAAAGACAAAGGTGGGCTCGCGCTGCCAAATATCAGGGACTACTTTAAAGCCGCACAAATTAAAACTTTAGTAGAGATATGTAACCCAGTCTACACTGCACAATGGAAGGAGATCGAATGCCAAATAACAAGTGACATCCCCCTACAGGCGATAATAGGGAACAATGTCTTACCTAAGCTTTTGAATAACACTAACCCGTGGATAGAGACCCCGCTAAAAATTTGGTTTAAGATAGTCAGAGAGAATCAAACTAAAGAGCCCTATCGACTTCTGCAATGGATCGCCTATGATCAGGACTTTACTCCTAATAAAACAGACACCAGATTTAAAAAGTGGAAGGAGAAAGGGCTGATAAAATATTACGATTTTTTTAAAGGGCAAATCTTAAGAAGTTTTGAAGATTTGAAAAAACAAGGCCTAATAAATCAAGACCTTTACAGGTTCTTCCAGCTTAGACACCACATAAACAATATACTTAAAAAGGAGGTTTTGGAAAGGGCCCAGTCAGGTGTTCTGAAGGTCTTCTTAATGGCATATAAAGGGATCCCAGGGATCAGATACATTTCTAAAATATACCAAGGTCTTCAAGACTTAAAAGGAGACAACACATCTTATATAAAAGAGAGATGGGAAAAAGAGGGGAATTTCACTTTACAACTGGAAATATGGGAAAAGCTAAATAAACAGCAATGGAAAAGTACCTCATCCCTGCAGTGGAGAGAATTTGGATGGAAAAACTTGGCAAGATTTTTCAGAACACCTGCACAAAACAAATTTACCCATAAGGGATTGAACTGTTGGCGCTTGTGTGGTGAAAAGACTGCAAATCATTTTCATGTGTTTTGGTCATGCCCAGTTATCCACCAATATTGGACCAAGGTACAGACAATATTGGGGAAAATATTCAAAATTACAGTTCCCTTTTCTTTTGTAACTTTGTATTTGGGTTTACTACCGGACTCACTGGAAAGACGAGGAGAAAAATACTTATTCAATGTTTTAATATTGGCAAGCAAAAAAGCTCTAACTAAAAAATGGATGTTGAAGGACTGTCCTACACCTGAAGATTGGACTAACGTGATCCAAGACATTTACTCGATGGAAAAGTTGACATTCGCACTGAGACAGGACATGGATGTGTTCATGAACTTTTGGCAACCCTGGACCGCATATGTGTCTTCCATTAGATCTAATCTTTGACAATTACCATTTCAATAATGGTTCCACTCTTTGTTCCAACACTACTCAGATGCTCTTTTATCTTTATTTACTTACTTTTTCTTTTTGTTTGTTTTTTACTGGTTTGTTTGTTTTTTTTTGTTTTTTGTTTTTTTTTTCTCTTTAATTTCACTTTTTCTTTCACTTTAAAAAAAAAAAAAAAGGGGTGTTGTAAGAATTAATCTTCCAATGTTGTCAGATATCAGAAAATAAGGGAACATGTGATGAAAATGTAAACACTGCATTGCTGTAACGACCTGTATACCCTTTACAACTTTACCTTTAAAACTTAAATAAAAAAAAAAATAAAAAAATTACAATATATAAGCCAAAATGACATAAAACACTGATATTAAACTTCTGCAGAATATAAAAAAAAAAAAAAAAAAAAAAATGTCTTATTTGTGGCGGACAAACAACCCAGCTGAAGGGAACAGATTTCTGTTTTCGGTCCTGGCCAATTGATGAGCCTTATTTTTCTTTTCTTCTTCTGGCAGGCTGCAGGTCTACACTTAAATTTTCATTGATTTAAACTAACAGCTAATTTATATCTGTAGGTGACAGCCATGGGTAATTTTCTCATTTTCAGACATTTTTTTAAATTTTTTTTTGTATTTTTAATTTTTTTTGCTATTTCCCTCTGGCTCAGGAAATATTTAACTTATTGATGTTTACTTTTTATTCATATATGATTTAGAAGAAAAACCTGAAATTTATGAGAATCAAGTCTCAAGTGCACATTACAAAACTATTTTATAACACTGCAAAATTATTAGGGAAAATGGTGCATGTGAAAAAAAGAGATGGTCCTTTTTTTATGATTATCTAAACTGTAGAATTTACAGAAAATATATATTGTGATATATATATATATTGTTATCGTGATATAAGATAACGTATCGTGATATTAATTTTTTTGCCATATCGCACAGCCCTAATGGTCGCTGTGAGAATTTTTTTCGAGTGTGTTCTAGATAGTTGTTGTTAGGGCTGTGAATCTTTAGAAGTCACATGATTCATTTCGATTCCAATTTTTGGGGTCACGATTTGATTCAGAATCGATTTTCAATTCACATTTGGCTCTCAGTTCCATACAAAAACCCACTAATCTCAGAAAATAAGTCCATTGCACTGCAACACATGGTGAGTTAAGCTTGAAAGCAGAGTGCAGTGTGTTGATGTTTTGGGGGGTTACATTTTTTAAAAATTACATCAACTGATTTGCAATAAAATATTAAATGAAAAAAGCAGACTTAGGTTAGTAACTGCTTTTTTATTTCTTGAAAACTTGTGAGTTTCAAAAATGAAATTGTACAAAAGTGAAATAATGATAAAATGGTAAATGGCATTCATTTATATAGCACTTTTATTCTCATCTCTAGATGACCAAAGTGCTTTACAGATTCTGCTATCCACCCATTTACACACACATTTACACACTGATGGCGGCATAACTGCCATACACCAGTGCTGGCCTGACCCACCAAAATAAATTGGGAATATTTTCATGTTCAGCATATCACAATTCCTAACAACTTTTACACAGTGGGTCACCCTCCAGTGTTCTAGAAATATAGGCTATTCAATTCAATTCAATTCAGTGAATTGAATTGAATTGAATTGAATTGAATTGAATATAGCACTTTTATTCTCATCTCTAGATGACCAAAGTGCTTTACAGATCCTGCTATCCACCCATTCACACACACATTTACACACTGATGGCGGCATAACTGCCATACACCAGTGCTGGCCTGACCCACCAAAATAAATTGGGAATATTTTCATGTTCAGCATATCACAATTCCTAACAACTTTTACACAGTGGGTCACCCTCCAGCGTTCTAGAAATATAGGCTATTCATTAAAAAAAACAAAGTAAATTCTATCACAAATACTTTGAACATCCATTTAAATAGTAGTGCTACCTGACTGTATGCAGTCAATGTACAGTTACCTACAGTATACAGTAACAATGCAATGAACAAATTCAATAAGAACTGAATGCAATTGATGCATAAGATAACTTTTACCACCATTAAAACTTTTTCCACCATTATTGTGACCTATGACCTGTACAACCCAATTGAAAAACATACTGAAATCTTTTAAGGGGAAAAGTAAAAAATAAAAAACTTACTCTAACCCGTTTGCATAAATATGCACACCCTTAAATTAATACTTTGTTACAGCACCTTTGGCTTTTATTACAGCACTCAGTCTTTTTGGGTAGGAGTCCATCAGCGTGGCACATCTTGATGGAACAATATTTACCCACTCTTCTTTGCAAAAACGCCCAAATCTATCAGATTGTGAGGGCATCTCCTGTGCATAGCCCTCTTCAGATCACCCCACACATGTACGATTGGATTCAGGTCTGGACTCTGGCTGGGCCATTCCAAAACCTTAATCTTCTTCTGATGAAGCCATTCTTTTGTTGATTTGAATGTGTGCTTTGGATCATTGTTGTGCTGAAAGATGAAGTTCCTCTTCATCTTCAGCTTTCTAGTAGAAGCCTGAAGGTTTTGTGCCAACACCGACTGGTATTTGGAACTGTTCATAATTCCCTCCACCTTGACTAAGACCCCAGTTCCAGCTGAAGAAAAACAGCCCCAAAGCATGATTCTGCCACCACCATGCTTCACTGTAGGTATAGTGTTCTTTTGGTGATGAGCAGTGTTGTTTGCGCCAAATATACCTTTTGGAATTCTGGTCAGAAGTTCAACCTTGGTTTGAACCATAACACATTTCCCACATGGGTCTGGGAGACTTCAAATGCGTTTTTGCAAAATGCAGCCAAGCTTAGATGTTTTTCTTCAAAAGATAAGGCTTCCATCTTGCCACCCTGGATGGGAGATTGTTGTTACCTGTACTAAACAGCCAGTACTTGCCAGAAATTTCTGCAGCTCCTTCAGTGTTGCTGTCGGCCTCTTGGCAGCCTTCCTGACCAGTTTTCTTTTCATCTTTTCATCAGTTTTGGAGGGATGTCCAGTTATTGGTAATGTCACTGTTGGGTCATATTTTCTCCACTTGATGATGACTGTCTTCACTGTGTTCCATGGTATATTTAATGCCTTGGAAATTGTTTTGTACCCTTTTCCTGACTGATACCTTTGAACAATGAGATCCCTCTGATGCTTTGGAAGCTCTCTGAGGACGATGGCTTGGGCTGTAAGATGTGAGTACAATAATGTCAAGAAAAGCCTACTAGAACAGCTGAACTTTATTTGGGGTTAATCAGAGGCACATTAAATGGTGGCAGGTGTGTGCTAACTCACATTTAACATGAGTTTGATGTGATTGGCTAATTCTGAACACAGCCACATCCTCAGTTGTAAGAGGGTGTTCATGTTTATGCAAGCAGGTTATTGTAAGATTTTTATTTTTTATTTTTCCCTTTTAAAGATTACAGTTTGTTTTTTAATTGTGTTGTACAGGTTATAGGTCACAATAATGGTGGAAAAAATTTTTGAAATGATTTATCTTGGTCTGATTTTTTTACATCACAAAAACCTGGCATTTGAAACAGTAGACTTTTTATATCCACTGTATATTTCAGCAGGTAAACAGTACTGAGTTAGGCATAAGATATATTTAACACTTATGATGCATTTTGAACCCAAAACAAACTTGATCTAGGATTAAAAGCAATTAAAATAATGCAGTCACAAGGTTACATGGAAAAATACATAGATTTACTTGATATATACATGTAGATACTGTATAAATATACAGTATATTCTCTCCGTTAACAATGGACAATTACAGTTTAGCTTCTAAACAACCATGAGGTTTTTGCACATATATATTGGAATCAGTTGCAATCTCATAAATTCTATATGTTGTTATCCAAACTGCAAACATTTTGCCCAACACTATAATTTTTCAGGTGCGATAAAACCTCAAAACATTTACAGACACATTATAGGTGGACTGAGACCAGGCAGTACACCTTTAACAAGCAGGCGCTCCTGCAGCCGGTGATCAGTTTTTGGCAGCCGGTGATCAGTTTTTGGCACCTGATGTGCCAAAAAAATGATTGCTTGCCAAAAACTGATCATGCCATCCTCGATGAGTTTTTGGCAGCCGATCACTTTTTGGCACGACACTGGTGTTTGTGGTGTTTCCAGAGACTTTTGTTTTGCAAACTAAAAATATTACATGTGTCATATCTCAACCTTTCTTTCCCAGAATGTTGTAGAAACAAAAATGCTCCCACACACTTGCCTTCATTGAAGATGGGACTGGCTGAATTTCTTGCTACTCCAGTTTTTCTTTATTCCAACTGTTTCATCCGGCTGCTAGCTAGTAAGCTACTCTGTGTGGTTCTCCTGCGTTGGCAGCGTCAATGTGTAATTGCGCGTCACGAAGCGACAATACGTGTCACGTGACGGGACCCCTGCACCACCGCAAAAAAATAAAAATAATAAAAATCGATTCTTAATTTTTGTGAATCGGTTCTAGATTGTGTAAAATGAGAATCTAGATTCTTATGTGAACCGACCCCCCCCCCAACACCCCTAATTGATGTAGTATTAGATGTGATGAAAGCTTTGAATGGACCTGCAGTTGCAGGGGGCAAGCACATGTATCCACTCGGAGGTTGGTAATAGTGTGAAGGGCTTGAAATATAACAAGTGTAAGGTACGTTATATTAGGGAATAAATGTGCACTTTTATTCATGATTATTAATCGCAAATGAACACAAATTTTTGGGAGATTAACCATCATCAAGATTTTTAACCATTTGACTGAATAAACACATTAGTATGACTCATGTAGGATCCTAATCAGAGAGATGGATTACGTTTAAATAACGTACAATCCCCAATTCCAATGAAGTTGGGACTGTGCGTAAAATGTAAATAAAAACAGAATGCGATGATTTGCTAATCCTTTTCAACCTCTTTTCAGTTGAATACACTACAAAGACAAGACATTTAATGTTCAAACTGATGAACTTTCTTTTTGCCGATATTTTATTGAAAATATTCACTTATTTATACACTATGGTAAATGATAAATGCTAAATCTACTGTTACTATAAAACGAGTAAAGCTCGGGCCACCAAACCTGGTATACAGGTTCACCTTGAGATCCTGACCTCTGACTATGGGTTTGGTGTCAAAAGGTCAAAAGTCAAGGTTAACATTCCCTATGCCTTTTTACTGTACAGTGAATAAAACTAGCATCACTAAATGTGGTACACAGGTTCATCCTGTGACCTTGAAGTGTCACTATTGTTTTGCGGTCATAAGGTCAAAGGTCAACATTAAAATATATATCTCAACAACAAAGAAATCTAGGGTCACCAAACCTGGTACACAGGTTCATTCTGACACCATGACCTCTGACTACAGGTTTGGGGTCAAAAGATCAAGATTGACACTCCCTATGCCCTCTTACTATAGATCGTGTAAAGCTCTCTAGGGTCACCAAACTTGCTCCACAGGTTCACCTCGGGATCCTGCCCTACAACTATGAGTCGTATACTTTGTTGTATATTCATGGATGATGGATTTATCAAAACTTAGTTCTGCCACAGTAGTTATATTGAAAAGTTGAAAACTGCTCCCATGAGTAAGTGTTGGGATCTTCAAAGAAAATGGAGGCGGGAATTATTGTACTTGTCTCAGAGTGCTCTTGTGAATTTAATGCCTGCAACACATTCCAAGAAAAGCTTGGACGGGAACAATAAAAGCGTAGGAAAGTTGAGAAATGCTCAAAAAGCACCTTTTTGGAACATTCCATATGTGAACAGGTTAACTGGAAACATTTATCTTTTGTTCATATGAAAGACAAAAAATAAAATAGAAAGATGTCTTTACCTTCTTTACATGTTTCAACTGCACTGCAGCCTTCGTCAGAAGAGTCAGCTGATTGCTGCCAGGTGACATTTATCAGCTGATTTTCGTAGGCGGGGCCAGCTCAGCACATCTGTCAGATCCACCGAGCCGGCCCCGCCTCCCGCCGTCAGATGGTCTCTGGAGAATGTGGTCCCAGGTGTGGGAAAGCATAAAGGCTCCCTCATCTCGGTTCATGGTGTCTTTTCCCCGCTTCCTGATCTCTATGGCCTCCTTGACCCAGCGTTTGTGTCTGTTGCTCTCCGATCATTGGATTGCGTCATTGTTTGAGCCAAAGTGGACTTCATGGGAGATGACCAAGGAGGACACCACTGTTGAAAACAAATCATAAAAAAGCCAGACTGGAATTTGCCAAACTGCATGTTGACAAGCCACAAAGCTTCTGGGAGAATGTCCTATGGACAGACGAGACAAAACTGGAACTTTTTGGCAAGGCACATCAGCTCTATGTTCACAGATGCAAAAATGAAGCATACCAAGAAAAGAACACTGTCCCTACTGTGAAACATGGAGGAGGTTCTGTTATGTTCTGGGGCTGCTTTGCTGCATCTGGTACAGGGTGTCTTGAATCTGTGCAGGGTACAATGAAATCTCAAGACTATCAAGGTATTCTAGAGAGAAATGTGCTGCCCAGTGTCAGACAGCTTGGTCTCAGTCGCAGGTCGTGGGTCTTGCAACAGGATAATGACCCAAAACACACAGCTAAAAACACCCAAGAATGGCTAAGAGCGAAACATTGGACTATTCTAAAGTGGCCTTCTATGAGCCCTGGTCTAAATCCTATTGAACATCTGTGGAAGGAGCTGAAACATGCCATCTGGAGAAGGCACCCTTCAAACCTGAGACAACTGGAGCAGTTTGCTCATGAGAAGTGGGCCAAAATAGCTGTTGAGAGGTGCAGAAGTCTCATTGACATTTACAGAAATCGTTTGATTGCAGTGATTGCCTCAAAAGGTTGTGCAACAAAATATTAAGTTAAGGGTACCATCATTTTTGTCCAGGCCTGTTTCATGAGTTTGTTTTTTAAAATAATTCTGTTGAACCACAATTCAAAAGCATTGTCTGATTTTCATTGGTTAATTTTCATAGAATTTTTATTTATTACCACTTTTGTCAAGATTCAAGTTATTTCTGTGACCATTGTGGTTTTTTCTTTCATTAACAGAAAGGTACCAACAATTTTGTCCATATCTGTATATTCTCTGCATCAACAATGAACTATACATGTATTCATTTAGTATAACACTTGGAATTTTGACAATAAACCTTTGTACTTTTTGCAGATGTGTCTCCACTTTTGTTTTATGTGTGAAGGTTACCACCAAGTGACATAAATACTAAAAGATTGGAAAAGCTGTCTAAGAGCAATCCAGCAGTTTGAGAAATCACTTTTGGTTTGGTGCAAGTCTGCCAACAGAATTATGAGCCATAAAAGCAGTTTGTGTTAAAATGCTAAATCCCATTAAACCCAAACCCAGGGGTGTCCAATCATGTGCCATGGAGGGCCAAGACCCTGCAGGTTCTCTCTTCTACCCAGTCTCTTCAGCAGGTGTTTTCACTAATCAACAGTCAGTGGAAGAAATTCAGTGGAATCTGCTGTTGAAGACACTGGTTGGAGGTAAAGCCTGCAGGATCTTGGCCCTCCATGGCACATGATTGGACACCCCTGCCCTAACCCATTATTACAAAATACAGATGCTAATATGGTCCAGAATTCCTCCATATACTGGTACTATCACTAAAGTGTGCAGTGTCTTCTGCGCTGGCACATCCAGCAATACAGTCTTCAGTAAATAAAATAATTGTTTTTGGTTGCTTTTTCTTAAAAATGAGCCATTATTTTCAAAGTCACTGATAAATGGTTTGTACTGTTGACTCTTTTCCCACTGGTGTCTTGACAGACAAAAGAGAAAATCATGATGCAAACACATAAGTCACTAAATTGTTCATTACAATCAGCAGCAAATTCCAGATTATTTAGAATGTGCAAAATTCAAACTGTATAAAAAAAAAAAAAAAAAAAATTGAATGGGTGACACACGCCGGCCACGCTGCCTCACTGAGAAGCAACTGTGTGTGCCGTTCAAGCTGGTCCCAGTTCAGCAGATCTTCAGCCTGCATCTCTGCAAATAGTGACGCAAGGTCTGGTTTGGGGTGGTTTGTTTTCCTCTTGCCTCGACAAAAGAGAGAAAAGGGTGGTGGTTAATTAAAGCAAGTTTAAAGCATATTTGGGAAATACACTTGTTGCTAAAAGCCAGTGGTGGACTGTGACAATAAAGTACTTTGTTGTTGTATTTAACCCCAATTTTCATGTAGCTGCGCTTCAGTAAAGTTGATTTTACAAGGGCTGGGTTACGTTTAAAATCATTTGTTTTTACTGTGGCTTCAGCAATCAGAATGAGTTGATACCTTCAGTTGAATGGAATCTAGTGCTTTTAACTGAGGGTGTGCATCCCCGAGTATGGAGTCGCTCAGTCAAAATATGCAATTTTTATCAATACAAGTTTAGCCACCACTCTGTCACCGCTGTGTCGTCCTGGCTTCAAGTGTGTGGGTGTTTTGTACTTGTATTGCCAAAATATAAAAGGAAGCACTACAGTGGGTCTCAAATATTTGCAATGTATCCTGTTATTTTTGCACTGCATGAGTTTATTGACAATAGACTATACAGGTACATCTCAAAAAATTAGAATATCTTGAAAAAGTTTAATATTTTTTGTCACTCATTTCAGAAAGTGAAACCCATATATTATATAGATTCATTACACAGAGAGTGATATGTTTCAAGGGTTTATTTTAATTTTGGTGATTATGGCTTAAAACCCCAAATTCAGTTTCTCAAAAAATTAGAATATTACATAAAATTAATTTTAAAAAAATAGTTTTTTTAATAGAAATGTTGGCTGACTGACAAGTATGTCCATGTATACACGCAGTACTTGGTCGGGGCTCCTTTTGGATTAATTACTGTTTCAATGTGATGTGGCATGGAGGTGATCAGCCTGTGGCACTGCTGAGGTGTTGTGATGGTCCAGGTTGCTTTGATAGTGACCTTCAGCTTGTCTGCATTGTTGGGTCTGGTGTCTCTCATCTTCCTCTTAACAATGCTCCATAGATTCTCTATGGGGTTTAGGTCAAGAGAGTTTGCTGGCCAGTCAAACACAGTGATGCCATGGTCATTAAACCAAGTGCCCCGGTAAAAGGAGCCCCGACCAAGTATTGAGTGTGTACATGGACATACTTTTCGGTCGGCCAACATTTCTATTAAAAAAATATTTTTTAAAATTAATATTCTAATTTTTTTTAAAACTGAATTTGGGGTTTTCATGGTCTTTAAGCCATAATCATCAAAATTAAAATAAAAAAAACACTTGAAATATTTCACTCTCTGTGTAATGAACCTATATAATATATGGGTTTCACGTTCTGAAATGAGTGACAAAAAAAAATATTAAACTTTTTCATGATATTCCTTGGCCGGGGGATCCTGGGTTTGATTCCAGCCCCCGACCAACAGTGATCTGTGTGGAGTTTGCATGTTCTCCCCGTGTCTGTGTGGGTTTACTCAGGGATTTCTCTGGTTTCCTCCCACATGCCAAAAACATGCAAGTTAGGTTAATTGGCATCAAAACTGGGGATTCTAAATTGTCCTTAGGCATGACTGTGAGAGTGAATGGTTGTCTGTCTCTGTGTTGGCCCTGCGATGGACTGGCAATCTGTCCAGGGTGTACCCTGCCTCTCGCCCAAAGATGCTGGGATGGGCTCCAGCCCCCCCCCCCCCCCCCCGCGACCCGAAAAGGATTAAGTGGAAGAAGATGAATGAATGAATGATATTCTAATTTTTTGAGATGTACCTGTAAACTACACATATAAACTAAATTATAATGATGACTGAACAACTCCCATTCCCCAAAGTGCAAGATACACTATTATGAATATAACTCACAAAGGATCACACAAGTGATCTGACAAAAAAAATAAATAAATAAACAAGCGGTTTATTTTAAAGTGGCTAATGTTGGATGTGCCATTCATTTTCAATTATTCTGTAATTAATATCCACACAATCAAGTAAATCTCAGTTCAGTCCCTTTCATATTAAGTGGAAATTGTACTACTTTAATTTTGGCACTTTACCTATACTTTAACTTAAAAAGCAAAGGATTTGAGTACTTTGCCTACCACTACTAAAAAAAATAACAGGATGTGCAACTTACCACTCATAACACATTGCTGTGTCATGCTAGACGTTGCCAGTGTCACAGCAGATGCTGGTCGGACTCTAGAACGAAAATACACACAACTTAAAGTCCAAATGTCACGTAATTTTTTTTTCCAAATGCCAACGAATTTTGATAAAATACACATAGCTTAAACCAAATATTCATACCGGAGACCATATCACCCACCCGTATTTACATAATTGCACAAAATACACCAGGCGAAGGCCCCGCCTTGCTCGCTGGCTTGTGACAGCCAATCCAGACCGCGGCCATGTTTTTGACGTCACAAATTTCACCCTGGCTGCCCTGCCGTATCCACATTCACACTTATCAACATTGGACAATCATGACGGAAAGTGACAGCGATTGTGAACAAATTAATTTAGTTTTGTCCTCTGGAGAATCGGACTTGGAATTCAGGGAAGACGACACCCCAGATACTGATGACAGTGGTTCAGACAGGGACAGAGGCATAGAACCTTACAGGTTCGAGCCGTCCGAGACGGAATCAGATGCTTTGTCTGATGACAACAGTTCCGACGATGACCAGAGAGCAGAACCAGTGGAAAATGTCATTGAATTGGACATTAATCGCCTCCAGAATGTTGAATGGTAAGCCAAAAGAAATCTGTGATGTTTAATAAATTAACTATAACCACCGGCAAAATTGGGAAGCCGAAGGGGGTCTGTCGAGGGCGCCCCATAAATATCGATTTTTCGGAAGCCATTATTATGACGATACAGTGGGGCGCTTTACAGTAGAACCCTTTCTTTCCTCATTCAGTTATAGCAACAAAATCAAGGATGAAATGGAAGTAATTGTGGAAAATGACTTGTATTAAAATCCCCAGGATCGTGTGTATGGGGCCATAACCAGGAATGTTCCTTTCTCACTGTAGACGAATTAGAAATCTAGCTTGTTGTTTTGTACGCCAGCTTCAAGGTTTGATAACTAGAAATAATTGGGAAAAAACTATGTCTCTAGTACATGGCACTTCATGGGGAGGGTTTGAAAGTTCTATTAATAAACAAAGACAACATGAATAATGCAATGGATCTTTTCACTTTATTTTACATGAGTTCTGCAAGGCATTTATGAGGTGGATATGGTGTAAATAATATGGACAGGATGTGAACACATTATTGAATATTATATATATTGTTACAAAATTTATAAAAGCTCACAATTGCAATATCAACAAACCTGTGCTTACAATATCAACAAACAAGCATATTTATGTATACATGCATTCAGAAAATATTTGCAAATCCTTGTACTTGAATTTTTCAATAGGTGCATCTGTGAGTGTTGCCAAGCAATGCCAACAGTGGAGGAGAGCCGCTGCTGTCAAGAAATTGACCAGATCAGAATGAGAATGGAGGCACATACCTGTCAAGTGATACGTTTTCGCCGTATTTTAATACGGGGAAAATGCAATTTTAGCAAATACGGGCGTATTGCCATTTCTGTACGCCCAAAAGAAAAATATACGGGAAAAAAAATTATTGAGTGTGTTGAGGAACACGTCGTGTGTGTGACCCCCACAGCTAGGGGGCTGGCAGAGCGCTCAGCGTGAGCTATTCTCACTACAATGAGAAGTGTGGTCTCAATCATTAGGCTGATGGCCGGGGCGGGCAAAGCGCTCAGCGTGAGCTATTATCACTACAGTTAGAAGTGTGGACTCAATCATTAGGCTGATGGCCTCACACTTTCGACTGTCCTGCGTCTCCGGAGCAGAGAGGAATTGCCTTCCAAATCCAGAATTCTGCTTTTTTTATTTTGAGCAGGACGCTGAGTTGTGTTGTTATTGTCAAATATCCATGAATCCTTAAAATATTTGACAATAACAACACGAATTACATTTAAAACATTTCCCAGAAAAGTGTCCCTTATTACCCAGCCGTCCCTTATAGCCCCGTTTTACGGTGCCATCCAGCAATACGATAGATGATTTATTTCTAAGGATAAAATTGTTGGTCGTTGTTACGTTGGTAACGAGGGGTAACTAAGAACAAAAATAGTGATTGCCTTCCACAAACAAAGGGAAAAAAACTGTCTATGTATTAAAAATATGTGGTGCCTCTTCCAGTCTCCATATAAACAATCAATCGGGATACCCCAAGCATCAAACTAAGGTACAATCTGTTTTGTCACTTCCGCCTTCTTCCCCAGGCGATTCCGGGGGCCGTGAGTAGGAACGTCAGGCCAAGCGCGGCAGTTTTAAATTAACGAATGTTCCGGCGTTACTGAAGCATATGCACCGAGACCCGAACGGATCGGTTCCCTTTTATATCTAGTTTCAAGACATTTTAAGGACCCTATTACATGACATTTGGAGTTTAAGTACATGCACAACACGAAAGTGCAACATGTTAAAAAAAACACCTTTTTCACCAGGATTACAACTAGCTTATTTCATCAGATATTGTCAACACAAGCGCAAAATACAAGGAGAGCACAGAGTTAGCGTTGATGGCTAACTGGCTAGCTCATTAGCTGCACACAAGAGACAGCGTTGTTGTCTGTTCAAAGTGAACTTTACACTGCTGGGATAAGTAACGTAAAAGATGCATAATGTCACATCTTATCACGTCACTTGCCATCCTCTATATCCTAATATATGCTTTCAACTGCAGAAGTTGGGTGCTCCCCCGGCCATAAATTCATTTTGGGTGGCTCAATCTAGTTTCCTCTGGATTCTGTCATCAGACGAAAGGCACAGAAAACTCTGCAGGACCGCGGTGTTGACTTCTGTGGGTCTGATTTCTGTGAAGCCATTCTATTGTTGTTTATACTGACGCTTGCTTGCTGGCTCACAGATGAATCTTTGCAAATGGCGGCTCGAGATTCTGTAATTCAGCCTTCAAACGTTGCTCTCGTGACATTATGCCCAGACCAATCAGTGGCCTGCAGTCTTTTGACGTTACATTTTCAGGTCGGTACGGCACGCTTAGAACCACTCTGGAGTAGGTCTGAAAAATTGGGACCGAAACTGTTACAGTTCCTGATGGAAAAGCCTACAGAGCATAACAAAACAAACAAGGCCAAACAGGTACTAGTGGAAAAGGGCCATCTGTGAACAACTGTGCAGACAAATAATCCAACAGTTTAAGAGCAATGCTTTTCAATGAATAATTGTAACAAATTGAGGGATTTTATCATCCATAGTCAATAATGTTATTGAAAGATTCAGAGAATGTGGAAAAAATTCTGCACCAACTTTGAATACCTGTGACCTTTGACCCCTCAGACGACACTGGATTAAAAACTGCCATCATTCTGTAAAGGATATTACCACATGGGTTCAGGAACACTTTGGAAAACCAGTGTCAGCTAACACAGTTCCCCGCTACATTACAAGTGCAAGTTAAAACTCCATCATGAAAAGCAAAAGCCATATAGTATATCAATAGGTACATACAGGTTTTGGAGCAGTATACTTTTTCAGGGACGCCCCTGATTATTTCAGCAAGACAATGCCAAGCCACATTCTGCACGTGTTACAACAGTGTGACGTCGGCATAAAAGTGTGCGAGTGCTAGACTGGCCTGCCTGCAGTCCAGATCCGTCTCCCATTGAAAATGTGTGGCACATTATGAAGTGCAAAATACAACAACGGAGACCCTGGACTGTTGAGCAACTGAAGTTGTACATCAAGCAAGAATGAAAAAGACTTCCACCTACAAAGCTTCAACAATCACTGTCCTCAGTTGTTAAACACTTAAATGCTTTGCAAGCAGTTTCATGAAATGATCAGTCAGAGAGCAACTCATACCGGCTCGGACGTCACCCGGGTTAACAAGGTCGAGAGTTCCTGGCAGCGGAAGGCGAATTACAGAGCTGCGTGGAGGAATCTGATCAGACCTAAATGAAACAGTCATTGTCGTCCCCGACAGACTGCTATGATGATGATGATGAGTGTTGTGAAAAAGAAAGGTGATGTAGCACAGTGGTAAACATGCCCCATCCCAGTTTGTTTGGAAAGTGCTGCAAGAATCAAATTCAAAATGAGTCAGTATTTGAAAAAAACTAAGTTTGAACATTAAATGTCTTTGTAGTGTATTCAATTGAATATAGGTTGAAAAGGATTTGGAAATCGTGTTCTGTCTTTATTTACATTTTACTCAATGTCCCAACTTAACTGGAATTGTGGTTGTACTTATATATGCAGTCAGCACTAAATGTTGAGGATTTCCCTGTGGTACCAGTGCAAACTCATAACTATTTCATCCCTTGGGCAAAACAAAAAAGTCGCGTGCACTGCTGCAGCCAAATGCATTTGTTCAGTTAAAATTTCACAGAAAGCATGTGATTGATGTGGTCACACAGCAGAGCCCTGCTCCATTTTTTAAACTACAGTATATTTACTCTGAGGGCTGTTTTTCCATCCTCCGCCAGTCAAAGCCCAAAGGGGTTGGAAGAGCTCTTTGGACAAAGTCCGAAGGGGGATTATGTTATGGGTTGGTCCCTCCATCTGTCCGTCTGTCCCACTTTTATGAAATTAACTCCTCCTACAGTTTTTGTCAAATTGTTTTGAAACTTGGTACCATGGTTTGCTATACACTGAGGATGCGCAAGGACAGGCCAAGACAAACTGACTTCAGTATCTGTTGCAGTGACTAACCAGATGATAGATTTGTTTATCTCTGCTCTTTGTGTAGTGCATGTCACGATGCACCGACTGGCAGAAGTCCACCACAATCGCGGTTTTTGTTTTAATTCTTCAAAAAACAAATTACCTAAAAAAAATGCACATGGTATAATAGTTTAAACAGGGTAGTCCAGAGTGCCAAATCATAAAAAAAATAATTATTTTAAATAAAAAATATACAGGTTATTTTTTGATGTAACCAGACACTTAAAACATACTATACTTTGTTGCGTTGGAAGGACCTGGTTATGATCTTTTTCAGCGATGAGAAAAACCTCACAATTTTACTTCTTTTTGCCTTTACATAATCCAACTTCCTTCAGTCGATGTTCAGGTGCTTTCCCACGGCCTCCTCAAAATACAAGTTTCCCATGTCGATGGCTGAATCCATCAGATTGTCTGGGGAGGGGAACTCGGCATGAAATCCTCTAATTTGGGACCCAGTCAACTTTTTGACCTCAGCAGCCAACTGGTACATGACGGCAAAGTTGAAACAGTCATTGTCACCCCCGACAGACTGCTATGATGATGAGGATGCGCATATTGCAATTTGGTTTTGATCGGATGACTTTTGTGGGAATTGTCACCCCTGACCTATGATCTACTGTTTCACCTCACTTCATAGACAGTAACAGTCTTATGAAATCAACTTCTACACTTTTGGTCCGATTGTTTTGAAACTTGGTGTCATGGTTTGATATACTGTATAGTGAGGATGCGCATATTGCAATTTCACTCTCATTGGATGACCTTGAGGTCTGTTAGATTATTTTTCAGCGTAATTAATCTAAGTCAAAAGCCAGGCAGAATATTTAAATGTAAGTAGATTTATTTTCCTCATGGCCAATGAGGGAGAGATACAGAGGCAGCACCCAGTCAGACCATCCATACCTCTGAATCAAACATCCATTGTTCAAAGTTTTTATGGTCCTGAATGGAAAAGAAGGGGAAGTTCCTTGACAGTTCAGCTCAGTCCATCTGGGGATAGTCTAATCTCCCAGGAATTAGGGAGTCATTCTAACAGGATGAGACAGTATGTCATCTATGTCATCATTATTTTTCTGCTGATCCAGACACACACACATACACACTCATACTGGTGCATTCTAGACAGAAAGTATTATTACAACTGTGTGATTTATAATCGCTAACTCAGACACTCTTACACACAGACTGGAGCTGCCCTTAAAATGCACATATGAGAATATAAAAGACATGGAATAATATAAGTATGATGTAAGAATAACATAGAACATAGAATAACATAGAATTTCTCTTTCAGGTCAGAGGTCAGATTTTTCCCCTAAAATCTTCTAAACACAATAACAATAACTACTGAAAGAAAGGATTGAGGCTTTTCAGATCGATACAGTTGTTGTATCTAATACACATGTTGGATGACTTACACCCTCACCTAACTATGGGTTTGGGGTCAAGGGGGTCAAAGCTCAAGGCTAACATTGCAGTTGCACTATAATCAATGGTAAATGCTACATTTACTATTACTATAAAATGAGTAAAGCTAGGGCCACCAAACCTGGTATACAGGTTCACCTTGGGATCCTGACCTCTGACTTTGGCTTTGGGGTCAAAAGGTCAAAGGTCAAGGTTAACATTCCCTATGCCTTTTTACTGTACGAGTAAAGATAGGATCACCAAAGTTGGTACATGGGTTCATCTTGGAATCCTGAAGTGTGACTATGGTTTTGGGATCACAAGGTCAAAGGTTAACATCAAAATGGCTTATAAACACTATCTTAACAACAAAGAAAGCTGGGGTCACCAACCTTGCTACACAGGTTCACCTTGGGATCCTGACCTCTGACTATGGGTTTGGGGCCAAAAGGTCAAAGGTCAAGGTTAGTAATGATAATACATTTTATTTGTAATGTACTTTACATTAAAAATATCTCAAAGTGCTACATGTAAAAAACATAAAACTCAAATTTATAAAAGAAAAAAAATGGATAAGAAGATAAAACCAAATATAAAAAATTGAAGATGTTAAAACAGCAACTCAGTGATCAAATGTCCTGCTAAAAAGGTTTTAAGTCCTCTTTTATATCCGTCTGTGGATTGTGATGCCCTCAAGGTGTCAGGGAGGGCATTCCACAGACGTGGGGCAGCAACACAAAACGCCTTGTCCCCCATGCTGCTGGGTTTTGTCCTGGGTGTATGAAGGCTGTTTAAGTGAGTGGAATGGAGGGAAAGTGCTGTGGTTAGTGGAGTTAACAGTTCTTTGAGGTAAAGGGGCATTTCCATGGATGCACTTGGAGGCATAAGCATTTCTTATTCCTCATTTCTGTACGAGTAAAGCTAGGGCCACCAAACGTGGTTCACAGGTTCACCTTGGGATCCTGACCTACCACTATGGGTTGTATACTTTGTTGTATATTAATGGATGATAGGCTTATCGTATTTTGGTTCTGCTGCAGTAATTATATTGAAAAGTTGAAAACTGATGTCCGTCAGTAAGTATTGGGATCTTCAAAGAAAACTTAGGCGAGGGACATTGCATTCACATCAGAGTGCAGTTGGGGATATTGCACTTGCCTCAGAGTGCTCTTGTTCATTGTTCTTTTGCTTCTTTGTCCCTCAAGATGCTTTACAACTACATGACTGTAAGGAGGAGGTGGTTCTTGGTGTTCAGCAGCTCTGCAACCAGGACGAACAAGACGCTACACAGGTTAAAGAGGAAGATCTCTGTGCCAGTCAGGAGGAAGAACACTTTGGACTGAAACAAGAGACTGATACCTTCATGGTGACTCCTACTGATGAGGACATAGACGACAATGAAGTTGAACCAAACAGTGAGCAGCTTCTGTCTCATAACTCTCCTGACACTGAGAGCCAAGACCAGGGAGCAGGTAAGAATGTAAACCCAGGATCAAGTAAACATGAAGAGCCAAAGAAGAGACTTCACAGATACAGAAGTGACAGTAACAATCTAGACAACTCCTCCATGTCAGAGAATAAGTGTGATAATACCACAGGTGAAAAGTCTGTAAAATGTTGTGTTAATGACAAAAACTGTAAAAATGAGTCCCAAAAGAAGAAAGATCACACAGTTGATAAGTCACATATTTGCAACACATGTGGAAAAAGATTTAAATGCAGGAGCAAATTATCATCTCATGACAAAATTCACACTGGTGAGAAGCCATTTTCCTGTGAAACATGTGGGCGAAGATTTACTCAGCATAGTGCTTTGAAAAATCATTTGATTAGTCACATTGGTGAGAAGCCCTTTTCTTGTGAAACATGTGGGAAAAGTTTTAATCGCAGGCATCATTTAAAATATCATATGAGAATTCACACAGGTGAAAAGTCATTTTCTTGTGAAACGTGTGGGCGAAATTTTTTTTACAGTGGTGCTTGGAAAACTCATATGAGAATCCACACAGATGAGAAGTTACTTTCTTGTGAAACGTGTGGGCGAAATTTTAAATACAGTGGCGCTTTGAAAACTCATATGAGAATTCACACAGGTGAGAAGTCATTTTGTTGTGAAACTTGTGGACAAAGTTTTAATCAATGTAGTGATCTGAAAACTCACATGAGAAGTCACACAGGTGAGAAGCCATTTTCTTGTCAAACATGTGGGAAAAGTTTCACTGCGCGTAAATCTTTAACAACTCACATGAGAGTTCACACAGGTGAGAAGCTATTTATCTGTGAAATGTGTGGGCAAAGATTTACTGAATGTGGTAATTTGAAAACTCACATGAGAATTCACACAGGTGAGAAGCCATTTTCTTGTGAGATATGTGGACAGAGTTTTACACAGAGGGGTTCTTTGACAACTCATGTAAGAGGTCACACAGGTGAGAAGCCATTTTCTTGTGAAACATGTGGGCGAAGATTTAAACAATGTGGTCCGTTGAAAAAACACATGAGAATTCACACAGGTGAGAAGCCTTTTTCTTGTGAAACATGTGGGCAACGATTTATTCAATATGATAATTTGAAAAGACACATGAGATTTCACACAGGTGAGAAGCCTTTTTCTTGTGAAACATGTGGGCGAAGATTTAGCGATCGTGCTACGTTGAAAAAACACATGAGAATCCACACAGGTGAGAAGACTTTTTCTTGTGAAACAGGTGGGCAAAGATTTAATCAACGTGGTCATTTTAAAGCAAACATGAGAATTCACACAGGCCAGAAGATGTAGTCTTGTAAAATAGATGGGAAATGTTCACTCCATGTTTGAGTTGTCACAAGAATTCGGTTTAGCTATTGTAGTCTTGTAATGTCTGTAGATTTTTAGTTTCAGTTTTAAGTCTCTTTTGTGTCAATGACATGTCCTTAAAATTAAGTTGTAATGTAAACATAAATGAGTTTGGTAAGAACATCTTCAGATCATCTGCATATTCAATCTGCTTTGGGGCCTCAGGCCTCAAACATTAAAAGTTCTGGATGCATGGACATCATAAGTAATTCTGATAAGCGGGTGCTTTATAGTGAGAGGTCTTGAAGGTTCCGCCCCACCCCAAAATGTAAATGTAATAGATGCCATTTCCTGTATTTGCATATTTTAGCACATTATTTGATTAAATACTTTATATTGATAGAACACCACTTTATCGTGGTGGGAGGTTTGCATGTCCTAGTGATCCCAGGAGCTGCCTCAAATCCTCCACCATCATCCCTGTCCCCAAGAAGCCACGGATCACTGGACTTAACGACTACAGACCTGTAGCGCTCACCTCTGTAGTCATGAAGTCCTTTGAGCGCCTGGTCCTGCCCCACCTCAAGTCCATCACCACTCCCCTCCTGGACCCGCTGCAGTTTGCCTACCGAGCTAACAGGTCTGTAGACGACGCCGTCAACCTGGCCCTCCACTCCATCCTGCAGCACCTGGACTCCCCGGGAACCTACGCCAGGATCCTGTTTGTGGACTTCAGCTCTGCATTCAACACCATCCGCCCCGCTCTGCTCCGGGACAAGCTGTCCCTGCTCAACGTGCCTGACTCCGTCTGCAGGTGGATCACCGACTTCCTGACGGACCGGAGGCAGCATGTGCGGCTGGGAAAGACTGTCTCAGACTCTGTTAGCATCAGCACCGGATCACCCCAGGGCTGTGTACTTTCCCCCCTACTCTTCTCTCTTTATACCAACTCCTGCACCTCCAGCCACCAGTCTGTCAAGCTGATCAAGTTTGCGGACGACACCACCCTCATCGGGCTCATCTCCAATGGCGACGAGTCCGCCTACAGGAGAGAGGTGGCCCAGCTGGCGTCCTGGTGCAACAACAACAACCTGCAGCTGAACGCTCTGAAGACAGTGGAGATGATTGTGGACTTCAGGAAAGTCACAACCCCTCTGCCCCCCCTCACCCTCACAGGCTCTCCCATCACCACTGCTGATTCCTTCCGCTTCCTAGGCACCACCATCACCAGGGACCTCAAGTGGGAGCCGACCATCAGCTCCCTCATCAAAAAGGCCCAGCAGAGGATGTTCTTCCTGCGGCAGCTGAGGAAGCTCAAGCTACCCACCAAGATGTTAGTGCAGTTCTACACAGCCATCATCGAGTCCATCCTCACCACCTCCATAACCGTGTGGTACGCAGGAGCCACTGCCAGGGACAGACTAAGGCTGCAGCGCGTCGTGCCCACTGCTGAGAAGGTGATCGGCTGCAAGCTCCCATCTCTCCAGGATCTGTACATCTCCAGGACCCGGAGGCGTGCTGGCCGGATCATAGCCGATCCTTCACACCCTGGTCACGTACTGTTTGCCCCTCTCCCCTCAGGTAGAAGACTTTGGTCCATTCAGACTAAAACCTCCCGTCACATGAACAGCTTCTTCCCCTCTGCCATCAGACGGCTGAACACTAAGTGACTTATTGACTCTCGTGCACTATGTACAGCAGCTCAACCAGACTCATGTCAATCATCACTGTTTTCTTTTTGCATTACCGACTGCACTATATGGTTCTCCACAATATCTGCTGCTCGCTAATATATTTAAAACTGCTGACTAGTATTACTCATTCTTATTCTACACTTTATTGCATGTATAGTTTATTTCTTTTATTTTATCATGTTTAATGTTGCAGCATTGCACCGAGACAAATTCCTAGTTTGTGTAGTACATGAACAATGGCAATAAATCTGATTCTGATTCTGATTCTGATTCTGAGCTATGTTGTCTGGGACAATTAAACTGGTCCTGGGTGAAAGGCCAGATTATGAGCGATCCAATACACTCCTATGATGATTGAAAAATCAAGGATTTAGTGTACCCCACCCAGTATGGGGTTACCGGGGCCCCACCCTGGAGCCAGGGAAGGGGCTCAGTGGCAAGCATCTGGTGGCCAGGTTTCTGCCCATGGGACCCGACTGGGTTCAGTCTAAAGAAGTTACATGGGTCCGCCCTCCAGTGGGCTCACCAACTGCAGGAGGGACCATGGGGGTCCAGGGGAATGTGGATCAAGTGGTGGTCAAAGGCAGAGACCTTGGTGGTCTGATCCCCGGCTTTCTCATAAAGCTGTCCATTTGTGCACCTGGCACCAGGACACCCTAGGTTGCAGGTCAATGATTAATTTTGTTATCGTGTCATCAGACCTGCGACCACATGTCTGGGAAATTCGGATAAAGAGAGGTGCAGACTGTCAACTGATCACCACCTGGTAGTGAGTTGGATCCGATGGCAGGGGTGGACACATCTCAGGCCCAGTAGACCTAACCGTATGGTGATGGTATGCTGGGAACGTCTGGCTGAGGCCTCTGTCCAAGAGGTCTTCAACTCCCACCTGTGGAAGAACTTTCAATTCAACTTTATTTATATAGCGTCATTTCATAACAACAGTCATCTCATAGCACTTTCAAATGTAGGGGAAACCCCCACAATTGCAGAAAGACCCAAGCAATCAGATGATCCCCTGTGAGCAAGGGCTTGGCGACGGTGGAGAGGAAAAACTCCCTTTTAACAGGAAGAAACCTCTAGAAGAACCAGGCTCAGTGAGGGGGCACTCATCTGCTGTGACTGGCTGGGGGTGAGGGGATAGAGAAGATGAAACGAACAGACATGTAGAGAGCAAACATTAAAGGAGTGAAGCCTAGTACATTATTAGAGGTCCCCCGGCTATCTAAATCTATTAGCAGCATAACTAATGGAGGGTTCAGAGACACATGATTCCTCCCTAATTGTAGGCTATATCGAAAAAGAAGGTTTTAACCCTATTCTTAAAAACAGAGATCGAATCTGACTCCCGAATCCAGATTGGTAACTGGTTCCACAGGAAAGGAGCTTGATAACTAAAGGCTTTGCCTCCCATTGTACTTTTGGAGATTCTAGGCATTACAAGTAATCCAGCATTTTGGGAGCATATTGCTTTGTTAGGATAATAGGGTAGTATCAGATCTTTTAAATAAAAAGGGGCCTGATTGTTAAGAGCTTTGTAAGTGAGAAGAAGGATTTTAAACTTAATTCTAAACTATTTGAGAAGCCAATGAAGGGAGGCCAGAACCGGAGAGATATTATCTCTCTTTCTCGTACCTGTCAAAACTCTTGGAACAACATTTTGGATCAACTGAAGACTTTTTAAAGATGTTTTAGGACAACCTGATAAAAAAGAGTTACAATAATCTAATCTAGAGCTAACAAAAGCGTGGATCAGTTTCTCAGCATCACTCTGAGACAAGATGCTCCTAATCTTGGCAATATTATGCAAATGATAGAAGGCAGTCTTAAAAACAAATTTAATATGTGAATTGAAAAACAGATCTTGATCAAAAATAACTCTAACGTTCCTCACAGAACTATTAAGAGAAAGAGTAACCGCATCCAAACTAAATGTTTGATTTGGAAAGGTATTTCTAAGGTTTTTTGGACCAACAAGAATGACTTCAGTCTTATCTGAATTTAATAGCAGGAAATTACAAGTCATCTCAGCTTTTATTTCCTTAAGACAGGCTTCTAACTTGGCTAATTGATTACCATCATCTGGCTTCATTGACATGTATAATTGTGTGTCATCTGCATAACAATGAAAATGTATACAGTGCTTTCTAATAATGTTGCCTAACGGAAGCATATATAAACTAAAAAGAGTAGGGCTTAGCACAGATCCCTGTGGAACTCCATGACTAAGCTTTGAGTTGGAAGAAAACTCATTATTGACATGAACAAACTGGAGCCTATCAGACAAATAAGATCTAAACCACTGCAGCGAAGTTCCATTAAGTCCAACATAGTTTTCTAATCTATCAAGAAGAATATTATGGTTGATAGTATCAAAGCTGCACTAAGGTCTAAAAGGACAAGTACAGAAACAAGTCCAATATCAGATGCGATAAGGAATGTCATTAGTGACCTTCACTAAAGCTGTTTCAGTACTATAATGGATTCTAAACCCAAATTGAAACTCTTCAAATAAACCATTTCCCCGCAAGTGGTCAAATAATTGCGTAGCAACAACTCTTTCTAAGATTTTTGAAATGAAAGGAAGATTAAAGATTGGTCGATCGTTGGCTAAAACTCCTGGATCCAGCGTTGGCTTTTTGAGTAAGAGTTTAATTATAGCAGTTTTAAAAGCCTGTGGTACATGGTCTAATGTTAATGAAGAATTGATTATTTGAAGAATTGGGCTACCAATAAATGGGAAGACTTTTTTAAATAACCTGGTAGGAATAGGGTCTAAAAGACAAGTTGAAGTCTTGGATGAGGAAATTATTTTATCTAACTCTAAAAGGTCAATTTAAGTAAATTTATCCAAACAGATATCAATTGAAGGAATTGTAGTAGTTACTGTATTTAAGTTAACGGTGGGAAGAATCTGACTGATTTTATCTCTAATAGATGAAATTTTTTGGTTAAAAAAGTTCATAAAGTCCTGACTAGTAAGCTCTAAGGGAATGCTAGGATTGACAGAGTCCTGACTCTTTGTCAGCCTGGCTACAGTGCTGAAAACAAACCTGGGATTATTCTTGTTCTCTTCTATTAATGCAGAGTAATAACTTGTTCTAGCTTTTCTAAGAGATTTTTTATAAATTAAAAGATGACTTCTCCAAGCTGAATAGATTTCATCTAAATTAGTGGAACACCATTTTCTTTCTAACTGACGAGTCTTCTGTTTTAAGCTATGAGTTTCTGTGTTGAACCAAGGGGTTAGAAATCTCTGATTAGACTTTTTCTTTTTTAAAGGGGCCACCATGCCTACAGTCTGATGCAGAAAAGCTGTAACACTATCTACCATGCCATCAATTACAGAAGGAGCAAGCTCTCCATAGCTTATTTCCATTGTGTTGACACATGGCATAGAGGAGACAATCTGCATAAATTTGGTAACATCATCTGAAAGACATCTGCAGTAATATTTTTCTTTAGGAATCAAATAGTCAGAAATAGTGAAATCAAAGGTTAACAGACAATGGTCTGACAGAGAAAACCCCATCGAGTCTAATATTGAATTAAATGCCATATTAATACAGTCACTATCAACATCTACATGTACAGTACCGTATTTTTTGGACTATAAGGCACACTTAAAATCCTTTAATTTTCTCAAAAATCAACAGTGCGCTTTATAATCCGGTGCGCCTTATGTATTAATTCTGGTTGTGCTTACTGACCTCGAACCGGTTTTATGTGGCACACGGCGCTCAAAAATCTGTCAAAAATGTTTTAGTACAACTTTTGGTAAGCTACGAAGCCGAACCGCTTGATGGATTGTCAGAGCATTACGGTAGTCAGGAGCCTCGCGGAGTAATATGTGCTTCAAACATAATGGCCGGATGGCTTTTTCCACAAATCTCCGTCCCTATTGATCTGCGACTCCATGCGCGCCCATCTCACCGATACTGTCAAAACCCAAGTGAAGCAAACTAATTCAGAGCTTGCCATCATTCCGGGTGGATTAACCAAAGAACTCCAACCGCTAGATATTGGTGTCAACAGGTCTTTCAAAGTTAAATTGCTAGCGAGTTACGCCACTATCTGCCAATGGATCGTGGATCAAAACTGCTCCTGTTTAGCTGTAATTAATATTCAAAAAGGATATTTTCGGGACGAAAGAATTCAAGCGTCCCGGCATTTGTTTACTTCTCAGGGCTGCCGCCGGAGAGCAAGCCATATCAAGTACCGAGCGAGTATCCTGGCCAATATGGCGATGTAAACAGCCACAGACCAAAAAACGTACATTTGCTCGTGGAACAGGTCTTTCACACTTGCAGACAATCACGCTATATGTGTCTATAATGACTATAGATAGGATTTTCTTTCCATGCACGCAAAAAAAAAAAAAAATTCCCAGATCCGACTACCTCGCGAGGTAGTCGATACCCAAAAGCCGATGGTGTATAGAACACGTATATTAGGATTTGTATGTGAAATTTCGGCATCGAAACTGCTCCCGTTTAGCTGTAATTAATATTTAAAAGTGATATTTTTGGGACGAAAGAATTCAAGCGTCCTGGCATATGTTTACTTATTGGGGCCGCCGCCGGAGAGCGAGCCGTATCGAGTACCGAGCGAGTATCCTGGCCAATATGACAATGTAAACAGCCACGGACCAAAAACGTTCCACCTGCTTGTGGAACAGGTCATTCACACTCGCAGACAGTCGCGCTATATGTGTCTATAATGACTATAGATAGGATTTTCTTTCCATGCACGCAAAAAAATAATTTTTCCCGGATCCGACTACCTCGCTTTAATGCACCTTATAATCCGGTGCGCCTTATGTATGAAAATAGACCATCAAATAGACCGTTCATTGATATTGCGCCTTATAATCCGGTGCGCCTTATAGTCCCAAAAATACGGTATATTAAAATCCCCTACTATAATTATTCTATCTGATTTCAGCACTAAATCAGCTAAGAATTTGGAAAATTCGGATAAAAACTCTGAGTAGGCTGAGGGAAGATGATAAACTATGGCAAAAAAAATTGGGTTTAACCTGAAATTGCTAACATGCCCAGTACTGAGGACCAGGCCCTCAAAGGAATTATAACATGTTTTTTGCTTTGCATTAACTAGTAATTTAGATTGGTAAATTGTTGCTACTCCTCCTCCATGACCAAAACTTATGGGATTTTGATAGTTTAAATAACCAGAGGGAGTTGATTCATTTAAACCAACATAATCCTCTTGCCCTAACCAAGTCTCTGTAAGGGATATTAAATCAATCTGATGATCAATCAACAGATCATGGACTAGCAGAGACTTGGGAGTTAGAGACCTAATATTTAACAAACCACATTTAATTTTTAAATTATGTGGAGGAAGGGATGCCAAATCATTAAATATAAAGACTTGATGTTTAATTTGAGTTTTACCAACTTTTTGTTTAATCACTTTGGGATGCTTATACCTTATATTTTTATTAACTTTGGAGGGACCAGACAATGATTCTCTGATGGGGAAGACAGGGGCTAAGTTGAGGGGTGGCGGATGAAGAGGAGCTGCAGAGAGGCGTGTATTTATCAAGTTATGTTGTATTTGTCTTGGGTTATAATGTTTTGGGTAACGGGAGACAGACACAATCTCTATGTGGTTATAAACTGAAGACTGATCTAAACAGTGAGAATTATTTGGATTAATAGGATTAATATGAGAAGTGGAAGCAAAAAAGGGCTGGTTGGCAGACCCAGGTACTTCAGGGTGAGTTAACCTCTTGCACTCCGGTGTACCGCGGGCGGGCATGTCTCTGCGTCCTAGAGCACACGAGGGCGCACGAGTGCACACGAGGGCACTGCGTCCTAGGAGGCACTGAAAAAAAAAGCTGCATTTCCGTTCTTCCACTACAGACACAGCCGCGAACAGAAAGCCAAAGGAGTGCTTTGATTGGTTTAGATGTGATTGACCTCTCATTCGACTAATAAGAGCCTTGAATTGGGTTTCTGAAACATTGAAGAACCAATGACTGAAAACCTAGCAAGAAGGACCCGCCTACCAACGGCTGCGAATGCAGCGAGCCAATTGAAGCACAGAAGTTCGAGAGCTGTTTTGTGTAAGGCTGGGTGAAGAGAGACTGACTGCTGCAGCAGATGGAAAAAAGGACCCGCAGGAAGAACCGCCACAGACCCAGCAGCACGGAGACCACCCACAAGTGCGACCTGTGTGACAGGGACTGCCATTCGCGCATCGGCCTGTTCAGCCACAGGCGGTGCTGTCCCAGCAGAGTAGACGTTTAGGATTCTCTTCCATGGTCATCATAGACCATCCACATGCTGTTGTGAACAGGTAAGTGTTATAAGCTAAATTATTCTTTATCCCAGAAAATTGTAATCAAAAACGACTTTTGACCGATCGGTAAATTACAACTGTGCGGCGCACGAAGTCTGAAGTCCGTGCGCCGCGGTACACAATTCGTGCGCCACGTCCGGACCGTGAACGCCCCCCCCCCCCGCTACTCTTCTGCAGCGAGGGGGGAGTGGCCACGGGGACCGCGGGGACTGTGCGCCGCGGTCGCCACATCGCCACATGACTGTTCCATCATGTAGCGATGGCCGATGTCCGTCCTCTGTAGCGGGGGGTGGGAGTTGTTATCTTCTACATTACAAATATTTTAGAATAATTTTTAGTGCACTGTAGGTTACTTTTTCTTGTAAAAAGAAGCCACACATTTTTTACGTGGCATGCTTCTTTGTGTGTGGGGGCTTGTTTGTTCATTCATTCATTCATTCATGAATGAATAAACAACCCCCCCCCCCCCACACACACACACACACACACAGCCCTGAGTGTCACCTTTCATTAGAGCCCAAGATGAAGCTTCTATATTGAATCATACAAAAGTTACAGACGTTTTTCCAAACTGTGCCATTTGGCACAATTTGACACAGTTCAAAAACGCCTGGGAACTACCTGAGAGCAAAGCTGTGTAATATATTCATTTTTTGTGGTATTGTTACAAAATCTTGACCTCAGCTGGATAACACTTGGTTCTACATTTCTGTTGCATTTTCCAGCCTGGATCTGAAGCTGTGTGTTATTTGCAAGCATTTGTATCCAAAAAAACACCCAGGCGAAATTTATTTTCTTCAAGTTCACTGTGTTTAGATGACTGTTACTCAGTGGCCGGAGCACGTAGAGAGATTATGGTTTTTTTTGCCAAAAAATTCAAAGTGTTTTCTTTTAAATGAGACCAACCCCATGAAGATGCTGCAAGGGGTTGAAGAACAGCTTTCGATTTACTTTGGGCACATTATTTTTTGGCGTTTTTAGGGAAATTGACCAGAGTGCAAGAGGTTAACCCCTTGCACTCCGGGCAATTTTCCTAAAAATGCCAAAAAATAACGTGCCCAAAGTAAATCGAAAGCTGTTCTTCAACCCTTTGCAGCATCTTCATGGGGTTGGTCTCATTTAAAAGAAAACACTTTGAATTTTTTGGCAAAAAAAACCATAATCTCTCTATGTGCTCCGGCCACTGAGTTACAGTCATCTAAACATACTGAACTTGAAGAAGATAAATTTGGCCACGGTGTTTTTTTGGATACAAATGCTTGCAAATAACACACAGCTGTCCGATCCGGTTGGAAAATGCAACAGAAATGTAGAACCAAGTGTTATCCAGCTGAGGTCCAAATTTTGTAACAATATCACAAAAAATGAATATTTTACACAGCTTTTTTCTCAGGTTGTTCCCAGGCGTTTTGGAACTGTGCCAAATTGTGCCAAATGGCACAGTTTGGAAAAACGTCTGTAACTTTTGAATAATTCAATGCAGAATCTTCATTTTGGGCTCTAATGAAAGGTCACATTCAGGGCTGTGTCTGTGTGTGTGTGTGTGGGGGGAGGGTTGTC
Source organism: Pholidichthys leucotaenia (assembly GCA_020510985.1). NCBI lineage: Eukaryota > Metazoa > Chordata > Actinopteri > Cichliformes > Pholidichthyidae > Pholidichthys > Pholidichthys leucotaenia. Next base: position 126,295,779 of record CM035841.1, read on the forward strand.
CCCCCCCCCCGCTACAAAGGACGGCCATCGCTACATGACGGAATAGACTCATATGGCTATGTGGCGACCGCTGCGCTGTCAGCGCGGCTTCCCCCCGCAGACCGGGGGGCGTTCGGACCGTGAACGCCCTCCCCCGCTCCTCTTCTGCAGCGGGGGGGGCGTTCACGGTCCGAACACGGCAAATGAACCGTTTATCGCGGCGCACGCACTTCGTACTTCGTGCGCCGTACAGTTGTAATTTACCGATCGGTCAAAAGTCATTTTTGGATTACAGTTTTCAGGGAGAAATAATAATTTAGCTTATAACACCTTACCTCTTCACAGCAGCAGAGTTCCTGGCGAACTTCTCTTCCCCATTGTCAGACGAATGCGACGCTGGTCTGCTCATGGATCCCGGTCAAAACATAATTCCAATATTGCGGTTTTGGTGAATGATTTACGACCTTTGTCGTCGGCCTCCGTCGGTCTATGATGACGGAAGAGAATCCTAAACGTCTATTCTGCTGGAATGAGTGCAGGTCCCACTTGTGGGTGTTCTCCATGCTGCTGGGTCTGTAGCAGGTTCGTCCAGCGTCCTTTTTTTCATTTGCTGCAACAGTAAATCTCTTTTCACCCAGCCCGAACTTCTGTGCTTCAATTGGCTCCTGCATTCACAGTAGGCGGGTCCTCCTTCCTAGGTTTTCATTCATTGGTTCTTCAAGGTTTCAGAAACCCAATTCAAGGCTCTTATTAGTCGAATGAGAAGTCAATCAGATGAACTAATCTGTTCGCGGCTGTGTCTGCAGCTTTTTTTTTCAGTGGTGCTTGGACGCCAACACCAACTACATCACCACCATGAGGACCATGCGTCTGAGAGCGCACGAGGGCGCACTCGTGCGTCCTCGTGTGCCCTAGGACGCAGAGACTTGCCCGCCCGTGGTACAACGGAGTGCAAGAGGTTAACATACCAGCTTTCAGTCACTGTACTAAAAAATGCTGAATGGAATAAAACAGATTGTCCCTTAGAACACGTGCACCAAGTCTGTTTGGATGGATGCCATCTGGCCTCATAAATGATGGACAGTTCCAAAACAGATTGAAATTGTCTATAAAACCAATGTTAAAGGTAGGACATGTTGAACACAACAAGGTATTAAGGCTGAGAGTTCTGGTAAAATAATTGCCACCTCTTCTAAAAGGAACAAGTGGCCCAGAAATAAACACACATCTGCCGCAGTTCATAAGAGTGGACAGAAGGCTCCTGAAGTCACTCTTTAAGATCTCCGACATTTCATCTGGGATGTTGTTGCATCCAACTTGCACAATAACAGTTTTAGCGTGGGGGTATTCATTTAATAAGTGAGGGGTAAGAGCCTCAATGTGTGACACTTTAGCCCCAGGAAAAAATTTTGTAACACAGTGCCTACTTCTGACGTTCCTCATTATTGAATCACCAATTACCAGCGTCGTCTGGGGGGGCTTTGTCAGCGGCTTGTGAAATGGTGGATAATTTTGCCGTTGTTGCAGCAGTGGTGGCAGGGTGCCGATGCGGGGGGATGCGCTCTGTTCTTTTTGGAGCTGGTGTATAGTTTGGTACACCTAAGGTAGTTTTGATCCGGAGCTTGCGGGTTTGAGCGGCTGCTAAAGGAGTAGGGGCAGCCATGGGAGGAAGATCGGCGCCCAGGTGGGGGAAATCTTCCAGGGAAAGGATGTAAGATAAGATAAGATAAGATAAGCCTTTATTAGTCCCACAACGGGGAAATTCCAGGATTGCAACAGCACAGGGATAGCAACACTCAGAGCAACAATCAGAAGGCGAGAAAAAAAAAACAAAAAACAAGCAAGCAAGAGCAGCTAATATACATATGTACATATTACTATAAAATATATATATACACACACACACACACAGACACACAGTGCAGAGCATTGTAGCTGGATGGAATAAATATATGAATATATGAACACACAGTGCAGAGCATTGTAGCTAGATGGAATAAATATGTAAATATATAAACACCCACAGTACGGAGCATTGCAGCTAGGTGGAATAAATATGCAAGTATATAAACACACACAGTGCGGAGCAATGTAGCTAGATGGAATAATATGTAGATATATAAAAACACAGTGCGGAGCATTGTAGCTAGATGGAATAAATATATAGATATATAAATATAAACACACCCAGTGCTGAGCATTGTAGCTAGATGGAATAAATATATAGATATATAAATATAAACACACCCAGTGCAGAGCATTGTAGCTAGATGGAATAAATATGTAAATATATAAACACACACAGTGCAGAGCATTGTTGCTAGGTGGGATGAAACAGCATAACCGTCTATTTAGTTATCCTACATGGTATGATTATGTGCCCATACATATTCTCACCCTCCATAGCGACCGGTATGTTCCTAGTTGTATGCCGGAGAGGACCATTGTGTAAGTCTATTGCATCTTTTGCATTCAAAAAAAAAAAAAAAAACTATTAGTTTGTTACGTCTTTTTGCTATCTCTGCGAGCAGCCCTGCTTAGGTTGTACAGTCTGACAGCCGTTGGTAGGAAGGACCTACGAAACCTCTCGGTTGTGCACCTGGGATGATGTAGTCTGCTGCTAAATGAGCTCCTCAGTGCATCCAGTATGTCCTGCATAGGGTGGAACTCGGACTCCAGCAGAGATGACAGTTTAGCCACCGTCCTTCTCTCTCCTATCTCCTCCATCGGATCAAGGCGTTGCCCCAGGACAGAGCTAGCTTTCTTAATCAGTTTGTTCAGTCTCTTCCTATCGGCTGCAGTAATGCCACTGCCCCAGCAGACCACTCCAAAAGTGATGGCTGATGCCACCACCGTGTCATAGAATGACTTCAGCAGCGCCCCTTGTACACCAAAAGACCTGAGTCTCCTCAGCAGGAACAGCCTGCGCTGTCCCTTCTTGTAGAGTGCGTCAGTATTGTGTGACCAGTCTAGTTTATTGTTCAGATGAATACCCAGGTACTTGTAGGATGTCACCATCTCGATGTCTGTTCCCTGTATATTTACTGGTGCTGTGAGGGGCTGCCCATGCCTGCGGCAGTCCACCACCAGCTCCTTAGTTTTCCTCGCGTTGATCTGGAGGCAGTTCCCATGGCACCAGTCCACAAAGTCGAATCTGTTTTCAGCAAAAGGGGAAGGGACGAGGTGCAGCCATGTCTGGTCAATCCCCGGCGTTTGCTATTTGGCTCAGCCATGGTCCAGGTCGCGCAGTGAGGCTGTGACGAACCACCCGGGGCTTTGGGGTTAGCTCCGAGCTGAAGCCAGTGTTTGATGCTGGAGTCCTGGACAGCTGAGGTGACCGGAGCAGGGGTGGAAGTGGATTGCGATGTGCTAATTTCACCCTGGTAAGTAGCCGTCTCTGCTAGCTGCGAGTCCATTGCTGGGGCCGATGTTCATCCAAAAATAATAGTGTCCAGGTGGTTTTCAGCCTCCCGAATCTTATAAAGGTTAGAGTCTCAATTCCAACTCAGAAACCTTCTTAGAGAGGGAAACACAGCTGACACAAGTTGGGGATGGAGCCATGGCTTTCCAGGCCAGAAGTGGCTAGCTAGCTAGCTAAAACAGGTTAGCCGAATCCAGTGAACAGCCCTGCCCGGGGTCTGATTGACCTGTGTGCCTGATCGGGCTGTCATATTTACTAAGCTAACACTAAGTAAAAAGTTAATATCAGTAAAAGAGATAAAGAAATAAAAATTTAAAACGGAGCTAATACAACAAACAAAAACAGACAAGATAACACTTTGACAGCGTCGTGACAGTTTGCAAACAGACGCCGACAACTTTGACCACATTCCGAGGGACTCTGGACACATGAAGTCTGAATGGCCATATTCTCCACCTCCATTGCTGAAGCAGCTGCCCAGAGCTGTGGCCACAAGATTGTTGGTGCATCTCGTCGTGGCAGCCCCCGAACTAAGTGGTGGGCACCAGTCGTGAGTGCAGTCATCAAGCTGAAGAAGGGCTCCTATCGAGCTTGGTTGGCTTGTGGGACTCCAGAAGCAGCTGAAGTGTACCAACAGGCCGAGCGGAGTGCAGCTCGGGTGGTTGCTGAAGCAAAAACTTGGGTGTGGGAGGAGTTTGGTAAGGCCATGGAACAAGATTTTTGGCTGGCCTCGAAGAGATTCTGCCAAACTGTCCGGTGACTCACGAGGAGGAAGCAGCTCCCTCTCAACACTGTGTATGGTGTTGATGGGGCGCTACTGACCTTGACTGGGGACATCGTCGGGCGGTGGAAGGAGTACTTTAGTTTAATGTTTATTTGAAAAGGACATTACATACTAATGAACATTAATACAAATATAACCATGCCAGATTTAGCAATACTGCTAATTTGCATCTGTAGTCCCCTGGCAGGTCACAAAAACACACAATCAATCATATACAAGCAGAACAATTGTAATGAAACTACAAAGTGTATATGCTAAAGTGCAAGAGTTAAGATGTTACAAGACAAAACATTCAAATGCCACACGAGTGAGGTGTTGTTTATGCGCACACACACATGCGCCCAAGCACCTCACACCAACAACAGACAGCAACAAACAAGAGGTGGGGCATATGTGTGTGTGACGCACGGACACATATATACGTGCGTATGCCGCAGAGCAACCAATAGTTATGGGCACAGTTTTGGTTGTTTAAAAGCCAATTTTTGCAATACGTCTTAAAAGTGTTCAGTGTGGTACGTTCTGTGATTGCAGGTGGTATATTATTCCAGATCTTTGTGCCCCTGACTGACAGCACAGATTGAGTAAATGTGGTGGGTCTGTGGGGGATCTCACAGTCTCCTCTAGTGATTGCTCTGGTGGTTGTACCAGTGACAGTTCTCGGTTTAACATATTCTCCTGGGGGTAGGGGGGTGCATGGCCATTTAATATTTTATTAATTGAACAGGCAAATTTGAGAGTTTTATAATTTTCAAAAGACAGAAGATTGTATTTCTTGTAGATGTGACAGCAGTGACATGTGGGATCTTTCTTAGCAAAGATTTTTATGGCTTTTTGTATAAAGATTCAATGGGTTTGATGATGGTTACACTAGTGAGTGACCAGTTGGTAAGACAGTAATCGATGTGTGACAAGATCATTGGATGCAGAAACATACCGGAGTGGTGACTCAGTTGGTAGAGCATCCGCCCCACACCTGGGAGGCAGGGGTTCAAATCCCGGCTGGGTCATACCGAAGACCATATAAAAGCGGAACTTCCTGCCGTCCAGCTTGGTGCTCAGCAATAATGGAACGGAGGAGGGAAATTTGTGGCGGCGCCTTGCATGGCAGTGACCCCTCTGATTCTATATATGTGTGTGATTGACATTGTAAGTAAGAGAAACATAATTTTGTTCTATTGTACATGATTGGCTGTATGGATTGAATGACAAAGATGGCTTATCCTTATCCTTATCCTTATTTTGGCCACACTGTCGATCAGCGATGGTCTAATTTGTTTAAAATTGCTTAGATTGAATTTGATTATTTATTATTCAATTTGTCCTTCAATTCACATATTAAATTTGTTTCTAAGACTGCCTTCTATCATTTGCGTAATATTGCCAAGATTAGGAGCATCTTGTCTCAGAGTGATGCTGAGAAGCTGATCCACGCTTTTGTTAGCTCGAGATTAGATTATTGTAATTCTTTATTATCAGGCTGTCCTAAAACATCTTTAAAAAGTCTTCAGCTGATCCAAAATGCTGCAGCAAGAGTTTTAACAGGTACTAGAAAGAGAGATCATATCTCTCCGGTTCTGGCCTCCCTTCATTGGCTTCCCATAGAGTTTAGAATTAAGTTTAAAATCCTTCTTCTTACTTACAAAGCTCTAAACAATCAGGCTCCTTTTTATTTAAAAGATCTGATACTACCGTATCATCCTAACAGAGCACTACGCTCCCAAAATGCAGGATTACTTGTAATACCTAGAATCTCCAAAAGTACAATGGGAGGCAGAGCCTTCAGTTATCAAGCTCCTCTCCTGTGGAATCAGCTGCCAATCTGGATTCGGGAGTCAGACTCGATCTCTGTTTTTAAGAATAGGGCTAAAACCTACCTTTTTGATATAGCCTACAATTAGGGAGGGATCATGTGTTTCTGAACCCTCCCTTAGTTATGCTGCTAATAGGTTTAGTCAGCCGGGGGACCTCCAGTAATGCACTGGGCCTCACTCCTTTCCTCACTCTCTATGAAATTTTTTTTTTTTTTTGGCTGGTCATTAACATTTGCTTGTTCTCTCCCATAGATTGAGTCCCCATCGTGCTGTTTGCTCTCTACATGTCTGTTCTTTTCTTCTTCTCTATCCCCTCACCCCCCAGCCAGTCGCAGCAGATGACTGCCCCTCCCTGAGCCTGGTTCTGCTGGAGGTTTCTTCCTGTTAAAAGGGAGTTTTTCCTCTCCACCGTCGCCAAGTGCTTGCTCACAGGGGATCGCCTGATTGCTGGGGTCTTTCTGCAACTGTGGGGGTCCCCCCTACAGTTGATAGTGCTATGAGATGACTGTTATTGTGAAATGGCGCTATATAAATAAAGTTGAATTGAATTGAATTGAATTATGTTTGAGATTTTTTTGGTGTGTTTTTTAAAGGTTAATGAGGAGTCTAAAGTCACACCGAGGTACTTAAATTCCTTGACTAGTTGCAGCTTTAAGAAAATGTTTGAGTTTGTAATATTTGATCGTCGTTTGGTAAACATCATGTAGTTTTTTAGTGTTTAGTACGAGACGTGAGTTATTCAGCCAGTCATGGATTTGGGTCCTCGCTGTTGTAAGAGTACAGGCGGCTTCTTGTGTGTTTTTTGCAGGTGTGAATATTACCGTGCCATCTGCATACATTTGTATATGAATGTTTCTGAGTGCATTTGGTAGATCATTTATGCATAGTTAGTTAGTTAGTTAGTTAGACCCATCACTCCCCCTGGAGCATAGGCCGCCGACAACAGTCCGCCAGAGTGCTCTGTCCTGGGCTGCTCTCTTCAGCTGTCTCCAGGTCTTTCCCATCTTCTTGATGTCAGCATCGAGGTCTCGTCGCCAGGTGTTTCTTGGCCTTCCTCTCTTCTGCTTCCCTTGGGGGTTCCACTTGAGTGCTTGCCTTGTGGTGTTACTGACTGGCTTCCTCAGGGTGTGCCCAATCCATTCCCATCTTCTATGCCGGATCTCGTCCTTGGCTGACAGCTGGTTGGTACGCTGCCACAGGTCTACGTTGCTGATGGTATCGGGCCAGCGTATCTGGAGGATCCTTCTCAGGCAGCTGTTGATGAACGTCTGCACTTTCCTGATGGTGGTCTTCGTTGTCCTCCATGTCTCTGCTCCATGCAGTAGGACTGACTTGATGTTGGAGTTGAACAGCCGGATTTTTGTGCGTGTTGACACTACCTTGGAGCTTGGATTCTTGCTCTGACGTCTGCGTCTGTGCCGCCCTGCTTGTCAATGACGCGGCCCAGGTATGTGAAGGCCTCTACCTCTTCCAGCTCACTCCTGTGCAGTGTAACTGGGTCCTCATTTGCTGTGTTGATCTTGAGGATCTTGGTCTTGCCCTCATGGATCTTGAGGCCAACTTGTGCTGAGGTGGCTGCCAACTCTGTTGTCTTGTCCTGCATCTGCTGGTGGCTGTGGGAGAGCAGGGCCAGGTCGTCTGCAAAGTCCAGATCATCTAGCTGGTCAAACAGTGTCCACTGGATTCTCTTTCTTCTGCTTTCTGTTGACGTGTTCATGGTCCAGTCGATCGCCAGGAGGAAGAGGAAAGGTGACAGGAGGCAGCCTTGTCTGACTCCGGTCTTCACCCTGAAGCTGTCTGTTAGCTGTCCTTCATGGACTACTTGGCAGGTCATTCTTTCATAGGAGTTCTTGATCAAGTTGACCAGTTTGGTTGGCACTCCATAGTGGCGAAGCAGCTTCCAGAGGGTTTCGCGGTCCACGCTGTCGAAAGCCTTCATTTATGCATAGGGAGAATAATATTGGTTCAAGTATAGAGCCTTGTGGGATGCCCATTTGACATTTCAAATGTGCCTATTTGACACTGTTGATCGTTACACATTGCTGTCTGTCAGTTAAATAGGATTTCATCCATTTGATAGCATGTTCTGAAAAATTAAACTGAGTCAGTTTGGTTAAAAGGATGTTGTGGTCAATGGTGTCAGACTCCTTCTTCAGATCTAAAAACGCAGCACCTACACAATTGCACTTATCTAAGAAAGATTTAGTTTTCTCTAAGAACAAGCTTATTGTAGACTCTGTTGAGTGGTGGGCACGAAACCCAAATTGTGCATGATGCAGGGGGGTGTTCCCATAATTCAGATGTTCACATAATAGTGTTAATCTAGTTCCCTTTCACAGCATGTGGGACACCTATGGTGTATAGGGGCGGTGCCTATCTCCGTTTCTCTGACCCTAGGCCACACAGCTCAGAGATGTCTTGATTGTCTCCATCTTTAAAAAGGGGGACAGGGCAGTTTGTGGGAATTACCGTGACATTTCTCTCCTGTCCACCATAGGGAAAGCCTTTGCCCGGGTCTTGTCAGAGAGCATTCTTCCCGAGTCCCAGAGTCGTTTTTGACCAAACAGAGGCACCACAGACATGATTTTCATTGCTCGCCAATTGCAAGAAAAATGCCGGGAACAAAATCTACCATTATACATGGCCTTCATAGACCTTACAAAGCCTTCGACTCAGTAAACCGTCAGGCCCTTTGGCTGGTTCTGGCAAAGATTGGCTGCCCAGAAAAATGCATCCGGGTACTGAGACTGCTGCATGACAATATGTCTTCCACGGTACTCAGTGGCAGTGGAGACGAAACAGAACCCTTCAGGGTTGACACGGGAGTCAAACAGGGATGTGTCATCGCTCCAGCACTATTCTCCATCTATATTGCTGCTATTCTCCATCTCACGAACCAACATCTGCCCCCGGGAGTCAAAATCACGTACAAATTCGACGGTCAACTTTTCAGCATCAACCGATTTAGAGCTAAAGGTCAAACCACCACCGTATCCATCATGGAGCTGCAGTATGCAGACGACAACGCTCTCGTAGCCCTCTCAGAAGAGGACCTTCAGTACCTCTTGTCTGCCTTTCCCAAAGCATACAAACAGCTCGGTTTGGCCGTCAATATAAAAAAGACACAAATACTCCACCAGCTATCACCAAACTGCAGTACACTTGCCATACCCCCAAACATCTCCATTGATAACATCCGACTGGAAAATGTGGACCACTTCTTATATCTTGGCAGCCTCCTCTCATCAAAAGCCGTCATCGATGATGAAATACACCACCGCCTCAGCAGTGCCAGTGGAGCTTTCTCAAGGCTAAGGAGGAGAGTCTTTTGAGAACCGCGATCTCCAAGCGAATACCAAAATCCTGGTTTATAAAGCGGTGGTGCTCCACACTCTCCTGTATGGATCAGAAGCCTGGACTAGATACAGCAGGCACTTAAAGGCACTTGAGGCACACCATCAGAGATGCCTCCGAAAAATCCTCAGGATTAATGTTGGGAGGATAGACGCACCAACACCAGCGTCTTGGAGGAGGCTAACCTTCCCACCATCACTGCCACCATTGCCCAAAACCAACTCAGATGGACTGGCCATGTTATCCGAATGCCTGACTCTCGCCTCCCAAAACAAGTCCTGTACTCCCAGCTAGCTGAAGGGAAGCGGGCTCCAGGAGGCCAGAAGAAGAGATTTAAGGACAACATAAAAACAAACCTAAAGAAGTGCCACATAGACCTAAAAGCTTGGGAAAATATGGCAACCGATAGGGCGACCTGGAGAAACATTGTCCGTGAGGGTGCCGCACAGTACAACGCTGACCTCCATCATGCTGCACAAGACAAACGCAGACTCAAGAAGGAGAGAGCAACCAACAATCAGGACCAACCCAAACCCACCACCATTACATTCCCCTGCCCACATTGCAGCAGAATAATTGGGTCAAGAATTGGCCTCTATGCCCACCTGAAGACCCACAAGGACCAAGAGGGAGGACAGTCATACTCGACTACGAGTGACCGCCGATGATGATGATAAGTCTATAAGTAGTGAAAGCTACAGTGGGGGCGGGGGGGCGGGGTCAGTCCTCTGGTAGCTCTGTGCATTGACTTTCTTTTCCCCATTCTATTATGCTGAGCACCAAGCTAGAAGGCGGAAAGTACTATTTTTACGTGGTCTTTGGTTTGACCAAGCCGGGATTTGAATCCACGACCTCCCAGTGGTGGGGTGGATGCTTTACCAACGAGGCCACCACTCCAGTATAACATAATAGTGTGGCCACCCATTTTTCAATTATTTTGGAGATGACTGGTAAGATGCTAATTGGTCTGTAGTTGTTTATATCAGTTTTACACCCTGTTTTGAAAATTGGTCTGACCACTCCTACCTTCCAAGCAGATAGGACGACAGCATATTTGATTGACAGATTGATAATTGGACAAATGAGAGGTTCTTTGTTTTCTTTTTAAAATTTCTTGTTAAGGCCATGTTCATCTGTTGCTTTTGAGCTATTCAGTGAGCTGATGATATTTGTGACTTCATTTTCAATTATTCCTAATATATTAAAAACTGGTTGTGAGGGGTTCATTGGACTAGAATTATGATCAGGTGGATTAAATGAGTTGGATATTTCTAGCACAGAGTTTATGAAAAAGTTGTTAAACTCTGTAGCAATGACCGTGGGATTCTGTACCAATTTGTTATTAATATTAAGTTCCATGTCTTCATCATCATGGGCAGCGTGGTGGTGGAGTGGTTAGCACTGCGGCAGCACAGCAACTCACCCTTGGCCGGGGGATCCTGGGTTCGATCCCAGCCCCGACCAATAGTGATCTGTGTGGCGTTTGCATGTTCTCCCTGTGTCTGCGTGGGTTTACTCCGGGATTTCTCCGGTTTCCTCCCACAGGCCAAAAACATGCAAGTTAGGTTAATTGGCCTCAAACTGGGGATTCTAAATTGTCCTTAGGTATGACTGTGAGAGTAAATGGTTGTCTGTCTCTCTGTGTTGGCCCTGCGATGGACTGGCGATCTGTTCAGGGTGTACCCTGCCCCTCACTCAAAGATGCTGGGATAGGCTCCAGCCCCCCCGCGACCTGAAAAGGATTAAGCAGAAGAAGATGGATGGAAGATGGTCTCCATCATCTTTTTGTTGTTGTTGTTGTTTGTTAGTCAATTTGTTAATATTATTCCAATTTTTTTTTGCCATCTCCTTTTGCATTTTCAGTAAAGGCTGTAAAAAAGTTTGCCTTCGCTTTCCTCGGGGTTTGTGTTACCTTATCCCTAGCAGACGTGAATTTTTGTCTGTTGTTAAACCTGTTTTTAGAGCTTTAAGAAGTTGACCTCTGGTCTTCATTAGTTGTAGACATTCGGAGTTGAGCTATGGGATGCTGATTCTTCTTCTGTTATTTCCTTTTTTGAAAATGCCGTGATAACCTCTTTGATTTTTGTTATAAAAAAATTCATTGCTGTGATTTATGTCATTTGAGAAGGTGATTTCCTTCCATTCAGTTTCGTTTATTGCCATTGTTATATTTTGTTGTTGTTTTTTTGGGATGATATAATTTATTGTGACCTGATGACGTCTTAAATGGATTTGAAAGCTGTTTCCCTGTAAGTTTTCTTGTTGCTAGTATTATATTGTGGTCAGACAGTCCTGTTAAAAGGTTATAAGTCTGGGAGATTCTTTCAGGTCTATTTGTAAAAAGTAAATCAATTTTGGTTTTTGTCTGGCTTGTGACTCTGGTTGGTTTATCTATTGACTGAGTTAGGGTTTAGTGATCTATAATGATTTTTAGATTTTTAGGTCTTTTTTTTTGTCATCCCAGTTTATATTAAAATCACCCAATAAGATTAATTCATTTTTAGGATTGCACTGATTGAGAAGTGCTTTAAATTGGTCATAAAAATCTGCTTTAGAGGGGTTGCAGTTTAAACAAATAACAGAGAAGGTCATATTGGCTGACAACTTAATGTTAACTCCTACACATTCTAGACTCATATCTTTTGACCATTGAATCTGATTACATTTTAAGGTGTCTTTAACATATAGTAGAACTCCTCCACCTTTTCCTTGCTCCCTGTCTTTCCTATACACTATATAGCCAGGCATGGTAACAAGTTTCAGGTGACGAGGATGATAACCAGGTTTCAGACAGACCCATAAAATCAATATTGGAGTTTATCAGCAGATGTTGTAGTTGTTCACATTTGGAGATCATACTTCTTACATTTAAGTGCCCCCCAAGCAAATCTTTTTTTTTTTTTTTTAACTAACTTTGAGGGTCCCAAATTTTACCTGGTTCAGGGTTTGAAAAACTTTTGGCCATCTATGTTTTTTTAACACAGGATTTCTCTGTCGAGTTATACACTTATTTCTGGCTGGTTATTGCATTGGCGCTTTGTTGAATTCCGTGCGCATTCCTCGAGTAAAAGCTCTATGGGGTTGGGAAGCAGTTCACATCAAAACAGCAGCTGTGGGAGGCTATTCTGACATCTTGCAAAGAAATTCAAGCAGAAACTCTCCAAAAACTCACAAGTTCAATGGATGCAAGGATTGTGAAGGCTATATCAAAGAAGGGGTTGTATGTTAGCATGTAACTTTGCCTGTTAAGATGTCTTTGATTGAAATAGCTTTTGATTTCAGGAAATATGACTTCCTAATGCCGCAAATTCAACAAATAACCATTTTCAGTTCTTTACAACCAATAAAATGTTTTGAAACTCTGTTGTGCATAATAATTTGGACAGTGCATTTTGAGTTTTTTTATTTTTGCAAAAAAATAGTTATCATTGGGAGGTTTGTTCAGTAAAATATAAATTATGTTCTAACAGTTGATGAGTTGAAAATTATACTGACTGTCATTTGCATCGACAAGTTAGGAAAATCAGAGACAAATATCATTTGCATAATAATTTGGAATGCAATGTATGTATTGATACCTGTATCAGAGAGCATGGACTTGTATTGTACCACAGCTTAACTTTCTGTTGATTCTCTTTTTAAACCTTATGTGTTATTGGCAAATATCGCAGCCACAATGCTAGAGTGCTGTAAGTTGAATCTAAAATTCATCTCATCTGTGCTGAACTTTAGCATCTATATGACAGACTATATCAAAGATGACAAGAAACAAGAAGGTGTTTCATGCCTTTTAGTACTGATAAGTCATGCATTCATATTTGTTCTTTTTGTCTTTATTCATGTTGTCATTGTATTCTTATTACAATGTTTATATATTTCTGTGTTTCTTTGGATTTGAGAAAATTTTCTGGTATTGTGAGATTAATGAAATTTTAATTACATTGTGTGACCATGTTATTATATGTACAAGACTCACTGTTGTTGGAAAAATCTTTTTTTTTTTGTCCTCATCCCCCATGGTTATTTTAATATTTATTATGTAGCATCTAAACAGTCAAAAAAAAATGAATAAATCAACAACAACAAGAAGGAAGACAGCCCCTAGGTCAGGGGTCAGCAACCTTTTACTACACAAAGAGCCACTGTGAGTGAATTTTTTTTATTATTATTATTTTAAAAATCTGCATGGAGCCACAAAAATATCTAAGCCTAAAAACTAAGGTATAAGAGCAGAATTACAACTGCAATCTGGCCTGACAATATCAGGATTAAGAGATTTTTTTCTTAGAAGTTTAAAGCTTTTTGATTGTAAATTTGTTACCTTTTTCCTCACAAAATTGTTAGTTTTTCTGGTTATTCTTTTATTATTTGGAGAAAGTTTGCCTTTTTTCCTTGATAAATTGTCAGGGCGATGCGGTGGCGGAGTGGTTAGCACTGCGGCAGCACAGAAACTCACCCTGGGCCGGGGGATCCTGGGTTCGATTCCAGCCCCTGACCAACGGTGATCTGTGTGGAGTTTGCATGTTCTCCCCGTGTCTGCGTGGGTTGACTCTGGAATTTCTCCGGTTTCCTCCCACATGCTAAAAACATGCAAGTTAGGTTAAACTGGCATCAAAACTGGGGATTCTAAATTGTCCTTAGGTATGACTGTGAGAGTGAATGGTTGTCTGTCTCTCTGTGTTGGCCCTGCGATGGACTGGCGATCTGTCCAGGGTGTACCCTGCCTCTCACCCAAAGATGCTGGGATAGGCTCCAGCCCCCCCGCGACCCGAAAAGGATTAAGCGGAAGAAGATGAATGAATGAATGAATTTTCAAAATGTGTTGTATTTTTGGCATAATTTTTTTTTCTAATTTTTTTCTGCAAATTTAAAACCTTTATCAAGTAAAACTGAAGACTTTTTCCATGTAAATTTGTGACATTTTTGCCAAATAAAGTTACAGTGGAGGAAATAATTATTTGATCACCTGCTGAGTTTGTAAGTTTACTCCCTTACAAAGAAATGAACAGTCCATAATTTTTATGGTAGGTTTATTTTAACAGAGAGAGGTCAACAAAAAAAAAAAAAAATTAAATAACCCTGCCTCTCGCCCAAAAGATGCTGGGATAGGGTCCAGCCCCCCCGTGACCCAAAAAGGATTAAGCGGTTGAAGATTGATGGATGGATTAAATAAGGGTTATAAATTAATTTGCATTTGATCGAGGGAAATAAGTATTTGATCCACAAGCGAAATGTGACTCAGGTTGCATCCCAATTCACCCCTACCCCTTCGCCCTACCTCTCCGTTTTGTGTATTCATTGTGAATGTGCAAAATGGAGGGGCAGAGTTAAGGGGCAGAGTGAAGGTCTGGAGACTGCCTCGGCCACTCCAGGACTTCCCAGAGCAACATACCAGTGAGAATTTTTTTCCTGACCAGCAGCTCTGGAACCAAGAGGCAAACTCAGGTTTGGAACAGAAAGACCCAGAACCTCCACAGGTTAAAGAGGAACAGAAGGAACTCTGCATCAGTCAGGAGGGAGAGCAGCTGGTAGTGAAGCTGGAGGCCAATACCTTAATGGTGACTCCTATTTCTGAGACAGCCTGGTAGAATGAAGCAGAACCAAACAGTGAGCAGCTCCTCTCACACAACTTTGCTGGAACTGAGATCCAAGAGGAGGAAGGAAGCTGGCATGTGGACTCAGGACCAACTGAAGAAGAAGAACCTAACCAAAGAAGAGACGACTGAAAACAAGAAGTCATCGTGAAGTTAAACATTCTGAGAACAAAGACTCATTGTGAGAATGAAACGGATAAAATGTCAGTGAAATGTTTTTCGAGAAAAAAAAAAAACAGAATGAAGAATCAAAAATCTACTTATACCACACTCTAGAAGGTCCCAATGAATAAATCTGATTCAGGATTTGTTTAATCATTTTTACAGTGATGCATGCTGGGAATTGTAGAGCATCCACCCCACAACCAGGAGGTCATGGGTTCAAATCTCGGCCGGGGTCATACCAAAGACCATGTAAAAATGGTACTTTCTGCCTTCTAGCTTGGTGCTCAGCATGATAGAATGGGGAAAGGAAGGTTAATGCACAGAGCTACCAGAGGACTGTCCCCCCACTGTAGCTTTCACTGCTTACAGTAGCTGTGTGGCTAGGGTCAGAGGAACGGAGATAGGCGCCGCCCCTATACACCATATGGTGTCCCATCTGCTATGGAAGGGAATTAATTTAATGCTGGGAATTATTGTTGGTATAGAGGGGATGCATTGGAACAGAATTCTTGGCAATTACAGGGCAGGTACCATAGTTACCCAACACTGAGTGGAAAACACACTTGGCAGCTTTAGTTGGCATGCAGCAAAACATAAAAATTGCACAAAATATTTAGTTCCTTTTTTAACTTTAGATGTTAATTCCACACTGTGATTTTTGCGGTTTGCTGCATGCAGGCTGGAGCTGACTAGTGTGCTGCCTTATGGCAGCTGGGAGTTCTGTTCTTGTGTGTGCCCTCTGTTGAGGTTGACAGCTTTCCTGTTGTGATGGTCACTGTGAGAATTTTTTTTCAAGAGTGTTCTGGATAGTTACAGTATAGTTTTAGACATGATGAAAGCTTTGAATGGACCTGCCCTTGCAGAAGGCAAGCACATGTGTCCACTTGGAAGCTGATAGTAGGCTTGAAAGATGACAACTATAAGGTATGTTATTTTGGGGAATAAATGTGCATTTTTATTCATGATTATTAATCACGAATGAAGAAAGATTTTTGGGATTAATCGTGATTTAGTCTTTTAATCGTTTGACACCACTACTGACTGAACAAACACATTAGTAAAACTCATGTAGGATCCTAATCAGATATGGGTTATGTTTAATATAATGTACAAACTCCAATTCTAGTGAAGTTGGGACATTGTGTAAAATGTAAATGAAAACAGAATTTGATTTGCAAATCCTTGTCAACCTCCATTCAGTTGAATACACTACAAAGACAAGACATTTACTGTAATGTTCAAACTGATCTTTGTTTTTTGTTGGGGTTTTTTTTTGCAAATATTCACTCATTTTTAATTTAATGCCTGCAACACATTCCAAAAAAGCTGGGACGGGAAAGAAAAAGACTGGAAAAGTTGAAGAATACTCACAACTGTTATGACCCGAGCGCTGATCTCGTCCGCGCTCAGGCCATGCATCATCTCTGCTGGCTTTGACAGCAGTGGATTACATTCTGGCTCCCCGGGCTCTTATTGTGACAGCGCTCGGTGGGGCTTCCTGCTGTCAGAGCCGATCAGCTGTTCTGCATCACTGCTCGTTAGCGGCCAGCTTTTTTAGCGGGCGCTGACAGCGGAATGATGCAGCAGTATCGTCAACACATCCTGAGAGAGTTTTTGTGAGACATCAGCATTCGCATCAAGGTTCGTGTTCATAGTCTTGTTCTTGTCCTCGTTAAGATCGTAGGTGGCTGGGTGTAGCCCTACGATCCCATGCCCCTTGTAGTGTGTGTTTTTGCCACAGCGGCTCATAGTTTGTGTTATCGTCTTGTCTCGTATATTAAACATCAATGCAAAACTCACTGGCGACTTTTGGCGTCTTATGGTGGCCCGCGAGGGTCACCGCATGACAGTATACTGCTGCCAAGGCATCTAAACGGAGACGCCACACCGAGATGCCGTCCCAGTGAGTTTTTGCTTAATTGGACGATTGTTCTTCCCTGTCTGGGTAACTGCGTGCTGGGAGAATGCCGTCGCGGAGGGGCCACGCTCGGAGTTGGGACTATGAGCTGGCGGAGGCTTTGGACTATGTGGACGAAACGCTCATCGCTGCCTCCCTCCTCGACTACCACAGCGACGTACGCTGGTACCTGGACTGTGCTGAGGATGTCCTAGATCATCTCCCCCGCTACGCCGATCACCCTGAAGTCAGCGCAAGGAGGGATGACATTGCCGCACAGCGCGAGATATTCCGTATGGTGGAGGAGGACTACGGCCGGAAGCAGAGGAGGAGGCATCCTCGCTCCCCGCTGTGGGATCCCGTTCTTGTTTTCGATCCAGTCCAGGAGTTCGCGCCATCTGGGGGCCGTCGAAGACGTCGGCGCCATGGCCAAGGTAAACCTCAGCAGAATCCCCGGCTGGACCCGCTGCCGGCGAAGCCCGTCAGCAGACCTCCGAGAGCGGCTCCTCCTCATCCTTCCAGGGGGCCCTCTGTCGCCATCCAGCGGGGAGGAGGAGGAACTACGTCCCCTACAGCAGGCACCATCCTCCCTCCGGGAGAAAGGCAAGCGCAAGTTCATTCTTTACATGATAATTATGATCTGCCTTGTCTGACTCCTGGGGGCGGAGTTCGGGGTTCACAGTCCCCTGAGCTCCTACCACCTGCTGTAGTTGTGATAACTAAACCTGCTGCCTCTGTGTCTCACTCCACTGAGCGGCCCACAACGCCAGGCCTACGTCGCCGGACGAGGGGGAGGCCTGCGGTTCTGGAGAGCCTGGATCCAGCCCCGCAGCCATGCCGTGGACAGAGGAGAAGAGCGGACTGCGGCCTGGAGCCTGTGCCGATGGTGAAGCGTCCCCGGGTCTCCTCGCCGAAGCGGTCCGAGCCAGTGGATCAAGGGTCCCCTGCTCCCACGCCATACGGGTCATCGGCGTGGACATCAGCGTCAGAGGAACCTCAGGCTGTGGAAACCATCATGCCAGCTGCGGAGCCCGACATAGCTGAGTGGGAGCCTGCGGACGAACGTCTTCGCTCTGAACCTGGATCAACGAAGTCCTGGACGGCGACAGAACCTGAGTGCAGGCAAGTGCTCTTTCTTGTGTCTCTTTCTCCTGTCTTGGAGCACTTTTGCCTGCCTCTCGGGGAGGCGAGTCAAGGGCAGCCGTCTGCTGCGCCCCAGCTCGTCTCGCTGGGCTCTGTCGCTGCCGGTGATGCTGATCCCGGTTCTTCTCTGTCCTCTGAGCTTTGTTGCAATGTCACCAGCACGGAGCCAGCCGTGGTCGCTGTGTTGGAGGTTCCAGGTTTGGGGGCGGAGGTCGTCAGCGGTGCTGCGCCGACCCAGTCGGGGTCCTCTGTGGAGGCTGCTGTGGCCCAATCGGGGTCCGACGTGGGTGCGCCCGAGACCCAATCGGGGTCCATCGCGGGAGCTGCTTTGGCCCAATCGGGGTCTGACGTGGGTGCGCCCGAGGCCCAATCGGGGTCCACCGCAGGTGCTGTTCTGGCCCGATCGGGGTCCGACGTGGGTGCAGCCGGGACCCAATCGGGGTCCAGCGGAGGTGCAGCACCGGTGTGGTCCAAAGACAGTGGAGGAGCTGCAGACCCTTCGCCTCCTGACTTAGTACGGGCTCATCTTCGCCATCATTCCTCTCTTCGGAATCATCGCCCCTGCTCATCATTGCCGGGGGCCATGGGAGTCCCTCTTCGCTCGCCCCGGCTCTCCCATGCTTTGTCCTCGCCAGGGAGGCCGCCGTGGGCTGTTTTCCCCCGGTTCTGGTGGCTGAGGGACGCGGGTTGGCCGCCCAAGGAACTGCTTCGCTGATTCGGCGCCTTGGGTCGGCCACCCGACTCGCTGTGTGTATTACTGGGCGATCTGGTTCGGCCACCGGATGAGTGGACTTTCCGGGCCTGGGACTGTGGTAAGCTGCCCGGTCATGTTCCGCCCCCCATGACCGCCCGTTGGCCGTTGGACGCGGGGAGACCGCCTGAACTGTTCCTGTGGCGTTTGGTCTCCGCCGGTCGGCATGAACTGTCGGGGGTAGAGGTCATTCGTGGTGGTAGTCTAGCCCTGTAATTGTTCTGGGTTTTTTTTCTGTCCTGTTTTGTATTTGTTTTTTGACTTAAGAGCATGGTATTTTTGTTTTCGTGCCTGTGTAATTGTGCTTCATGTATTTTGGAGTGGTAGTCTGGTCCTGTAATTGTTCTGTTCTTTTCGCTGTCCTGTGTTTTGTTTCTTGTAGTTGCCATTTGTGCATTTTGGGAGTTTGTGATTTGTGTTCTGCAGTTGCCTCGTTTGTCCTGTCATCATGTTTTGTGCTGTAAGAAGTTTTTTTTTTTTTTTTTTTGTTATTTCATGCCTGTGTAACTGTTTCTTGTATTTGAGTCTTTTTTTTTCCTGATTGTCTGTATTTTGGTTCTCATTCTGGGATTTGATTCTCTCTCGCCGGGCCTGCCCCATCCGCCCACCCTGGAGGGGGTGGGGAGGGGGGATTGGATGTCTATGGGCGTTCAGGAGCCCGCCCTCGGAGGGAGGGTACTGTTATGACCCGAGCGCTGATCTCGTCCGCGCTCGGGCCATGCATCATCTCTGCCGGCTTTGACAGCAGTGGATTACATTCTGGCTCCCCGGGCTCTTATTGTGACAGCGCTCGGTGGGGCTTCCTGCTGTCAGAGCCGAGCAGCTGTTCTGCATCACTGCTCGTTAGTGGCCGGCTTTTTTAGCGGGTGCTGACAGTGGGATGATGCAGCAGTATCGTCAACACATCCTGAGAGAGTTCTTGTGAGACATCAGCATTCGCATCAAGGTTCGTGTTCATAGTCTTGCCCTTGTCCTCGTTAAGATCGTAGGTGGCTGGGTGTAGCCCTACGATCCCATGCCCCTTGTAGTGTGTGTTTTTGCCACAGCGGCTCATAGTTTGTGTTATTGTCTTGTGTCTCGTATATTAAACATCAATGCAAAACTCACTGGCGACTTTTGGCATCTTATGGTGGCCCGCAAGGGTCACCGCGTGACAACAGCACCTTTTTGGAACATTCCATAGGTGAACAGGTTATTTAGAAATGGATGAGTGTCATGATTTGGGTACAATACAAGCTTCCCCAAAAGGCTCAGACGTTCACAAGCAAGGATGGGGCGAGGTTCACCACTTTGTGAGCAGCTGTGCAGGCAAATAGTCCAACAGTTTCAGAACAATGTTTTTCAATGAACACTTGCAACAAATTGATGGTTTTCTTCAGTCTATAATATCATCAAAAGATTCAAAGAATCTGGAAAAATTTCTGTATGTAAGCAGCAAGGCCAAAAACAAACACTGGATGCCCATGACCTTTGATCCCTCAGATGACACTGCATTAAAAACTGCCATCATTCTGTAAAGGATATTACCACATGGGCTCAGGAACATTTTGGAAAATCATTGTCAGCTAACACAGGTCGTCACTACATTACAAGTGCAAGTTAAAACTCTACCATGAAAAGCAAAAGCCATACAGTATATCAACAGGTACATACATACGGGTTTTGGAGCCATATTTGTTTTTCAGGGATGTCTGTACTTATTTCAAAAAGACGATGCCAAGCCACATTCTGCATGTGTTATAACAGCGTGACTTTGTCATAAAAGTGTGCAGGTACTAGACTAACCTGCCTACAATGCAGACCTGTCTCCCACTGAAAATGTGTGGCACATTATGAAGCGCAAAATACGACAGCGGAGACCCCAGACTGTTGAGCAACTGAAGTTGTACATCAAGCAAGAATGGGAAAGAATTCCACCTACAAAGCTTCAACAATCAGTGTCCTCAGTTCCTAAACACTTATTGAGTGTTGTTAAAAGAAAAGGTGATGTAACACAGTGGTAAACATCCCCTGTCCCAGTTTGTTTGGAAAGCGTTGCAAGCATCAAATTCAAAATGGGTCAATATTTGCAAAAAACAATGAAGTTTATCAGTTTGAACATTAAATGTCTTTGTAGTGTATTCAATTGAATATAGGTTGAAAAGGATTTAGAAATCGTTGTGTTCTGTTTTTATTTAGATTTTACTCAACGTCCCTGCTTCACTGGAATTGTGGTTGTACTTACCAGGGGTCGGGTGGCTGAAAAGTTCATAGTGGCCAAATTTGACCAAATGTGGTTTATTTTTCAAACTCAGGGATCCAAGCGCTGCAACACCAATGGAAGAAGTATTTGGACCCAAGGCGAGACTATGCTGAAAAATAAACCACATTTGGTCAAGAACTCACTTGAGAATTCA
This sequence comes from Pholidichthys leucotaenia, assembly GCA_020510985.1. NCBI lineage: Eukaryota > Metazoa > Chordata > Actinopteri > Cichliformes > Pholidichthyidae > Pholidichthys > Pholidichthys leucotaenia. The sequence continues at coordinate 126,317,077 of CM035841.1, forward strand.
CACAGGTGAGAAGCCATTTTCTTGTAAAACGTGTGGGCAAAATTTTAATGACAGTGGTGCTTTGAAAAGTCATTAAATGCACATTGGGCAGAAGCCATTTTCTTGTGAAACGTGAAAAAACTTTTATTGAAAAATTCTTTTAAAAAAATCATGAAAATTCAAATAGGTGAGAAGCCATTTTCTTGTGAGACATTGTGGGAAAAAGTTTTAAGCACAGTGGTTCTTTGACAACTCATAAGAATCCACACCAGTGAGAAGCCATTTTCTTGTGAAACGTGGGCGAAGATTTATTTGACGTGATCATTTGAAAATTCACATGAGAATTCACACAGTTGAGAAGCCATTTTCTTGTGAAACGTGGGCAAAGATTTAATCATTGTGGTAATTTTAAAGTTCACATGAGAATTCATACTAGAGTTGACAACTTTCTCACAGCCAAATAAGGGACAGAGGGTTTTAACTTATTACTTGGTACCACAATGTTGTGGACATTAGTGTTGTCATAATACTGGGACTTTTTCCTTGGTAATACCTTAAAAATACTGGTATTCAGAATCAGAATCAGAATCAGGTTTATTGCCATTGTTCATGTAGTACACAAACTAGGAATTTGTCTCGGTACAATGCTGCAACATTAAACATGATAAGATAAGAGAAATAAACTATACATGTAATAAAGTGTAGGATAAGATTAAGTGATACTGGTCAACAGTTAAAATATATATTAGCCAGCAGCAGATACTGTGGAGAACTATATAGTGCAGTCGGTAATGCAGGAAGAAAACAGTGATGATTGACATGAGTCTGGTTGAGCTGCTGTACATGGTGCACGAGAGTCACTTAGTGTTCAGCAGTCTAATGGCAGAGGGGAAGAAGCTGTTCATGTGACGGGAGGTTTTAGTCTGGATGGACCGAAGTCTTCTACCAGAGGGGAGGGGGGCAAACAGTACGTGACCAGGGTGTGAGGGATCGGCTATGATCCGGCCAGCACGCCTCCGGGTCCTGGAGATGTACAGATCCTGGAGAGATGGGAGCTTGCAGCCGATCACCTTCTCAGCAGTGCGCACGACGCGCTGCAGCCTTAGTCTGTCCCTGGCAGTGGCTCCTGCGTACCACACGGTTATGGAGGTGGTGAGGATGGACTCGATGATGGCTGTGTAGAACTGCACTAACATCTTGGTGGGTAGCTTGAGCTTCCTCAGCTGCCGCAGGAAGAACATCCAACGTCATGTTTAATACTACAAGGAAAAAAATACCACACTGTATGAAATTTCAGATTTCTATTATAAGGCCCATGTGTCAACTTGCTGACAGAAGACACCGGGAAAGCTGCAGCTGGTATCAACATATAGTATTCACAAAAGTGAGTACACCCCTCACATTTTTGTAAATATTTTATTAGATCTTTTCATGGGACAACACTGAAGATATGACACTTTGATACAACATAAAGTAGTCAGTGTACAGCTTGTATAACAGTGTAAATTTGCTATCCCCTCAAAATAACTCAACACACAGTCATTAATGTCTAAACTCCTGGCAACAAAGGTTTCACAGGGCTTCTACTGTAGCCCAGGTACAACTCAATGAGTGGTTCTTCCGGCTTGGGGTTCCAAGTTGTATTCACTCGGACCAGGGAAGGAGTTTTTAAAGCTCCTTGATCCAACAATTTTGCAGCCTGTACTAGGTGGAAAAATCTCGCACAATCCCATATCATCCTGCAGGCAATAGACGGTGCGAGAGATTCAGTAGAACCCTCCATAACCTCCTGCTCACACTCCCCACCTCCCGAAAGTGGGATTGAGCTTCCTGTCTTCCCCAGGTTTTCTTCTGTTTCAACTGTACACCTCATCAGGGGACTGGGGAATCGCCGTTCTTTTTGATGTTTGGACGGGAGCCTAGACTTCCTGTGGACTTCCTGCTTGGTCAGGTCCAGGACCCACTTCTGGGAGAAGTACAAGACTGGGTGGCTGAGCATCAGGCCATATTGAAAGTGGCTTTTGAGGGTGTGCCTGAGTGACTGTCAGCTGCTGCAGGACACCGAAAGTACCATTACGATCAGCAGGTTTGTGAAGCACCGTTGAAAGAAAGTCAATTGGTCTACCTCCGAGACCATAGTGCTAGAGGTCGCCATAAAATCCAAGACCTTTGGAGTGCAGTGGTCTGCTAGGTATTGAGAGCACCTGAGGGTGAGGGAGCGGTGTACACTGTCACCCCGGTGTGTGACCTACAGAAGGTGCGCCATGTCCACTGGGACATGATGAAGGCTCAGGTTGGACCTGAGCCCTCTGCTGATCCTCCTCAGGCTCCGACCCCACTCACCTTGGTACGACCAGACGGGGACTCATCTAGCAAGGATGATGTATGGCTCTTTGTGCCGGAAGCATCATTGTTGCAAACAGCTGTGCTCAGCTCTGTTGTTCCCACAGGACCTTCTGTTGTGGCTCCATTGGAAGTGCAAGTCATTCCAGCTGCAACTCCTACCCAGGGTAGCTCCGCACCGGTAGTATCTTCACAGTCACCGAGAGCTCAACTTGGCCCTAGTCAGCCAGACTTGTGCCGAACTAGCCACTCTACCACCAGTCATCATTCCAATGTTCACCATTTGCCACGGCCTGTTGGTCACATGGAAGGTGGTGTTAATGAATGTTCACAGCCAGTGTCTAATGCACAGCTGGCCTTCTTTAGGGCCTGGTCTTAGTCCTGACTGCTCTTTCTTCGGGGCTCATTGTTGGGGCGACGATGCAAAAGCCAGGTATAGAATGTAGCAGGATGGACCTTCTTTCTTTTTTTTGCCTCTCTGCACCCCTGTCTGTTGTGGCACTGTAATTGATAGGCAGCACTGTGGGTGAACATGGAGTATATATGTGCCAGCCCTCACCTGCAAACCACTTCCTTCCTCTCCCCAGGACAGTTTGTATGTTGGCGTGGTGCATTGTTTGGTATGTGATAGCTCCTTTGGTGTGCTCCTCTGAATAAGAATCAAGGTAAGTTTCCCATGTTCTGTGCTCTGCTGATTACTGGTGTTGGGGATGGCATTATTACTGTGCTTGCAGTACGTTGGTTATGAGCCCTGTCGTGCAGTCATCTGCTCTGTACCCCCGGTTGGACACCACCAGTTGGGCTTAACAGCCTGTCCCCTTGGTCACAGTTGGTGTTGTTGGCAGGACTTAGTGGTGGTGCACTGGTCCTGTTCCCCAGGTCCCACTAGTGTGTCAGTCCAGCAAGTGATGCTTGGTTCCTGGTAGGACTCACTGGTGTTGACATAGTCAGAAGGCAGACACCCTTAAAGCTTAAATGCACCTCTGACATCGGGACAATGTCAAAATCTGAGGGGGAATATGTAACAAAGTCAATAAAAAGCATTCCTACTTGGCTTGCCAAGTGGGTTGACCCGCTTGATGACACAGGTAGAGTGCCGGACTCCGGAGCGGAAGGTTGTGAGTTCAAACCCTCAGTTGGACACCACCAGTTGGGCTTAACAGCCCATCCCCTTGGTCACATATGCATATTTTATTACGTTAATATGGATGGGGGGAAAAGGACCAGTTGTGCAGGAAGTAGGTGGCGTTGTCATGAAAACCTGAGGGTCCTGAACCTGCAGTCCGTCCTTTTTTTAACCAAACTTTATTGAAATTCAATACAACAATTAACAAAGAACATACAGAAAGGTAAAAGAATACAGAATATGCCACGGGGATACTGTAAGAAAATTATATTTGTTATGCATCCTCGTGCGCCATTACGTAGCACACGGAGGACAGAATGAAAAACCCAATTGCAGGAGTAGATTTGTGCAGTTTATTAACAAACCCCAAAATAACAAGTCCAGCAAACAGTCTTGATAAACACAGAACATTGAATTGATTGACTTAAGGCCACCAGACATACAGGGATGCCGCCTGGATGCTCTACTGCCCGGGGAAGGGAATGCCTAGTGCTGCAGAACTGCTGTCGGCACGGGATGAAAGGCAAACATAGACACGGTGCAGGAGCTATCCGGGGCAGTCCGTGCAGTCCGGTGGATGAGGCAGGCTGACAGAGTAATGAAGGTAATGGGGAATAGCATACACGGAGGTACACGCTGCCGTGTATGAAGCTCATGTAATGCTCCGGCGGTCTCTCTCTACTCTCACAGTGTTTAAGTAGTTGTAATACTAATGAGGGAAGAGACCACCGGTATGAAGATGCGTGGGCTGGACATAATTGAAAACATGTGTGCATGAGTGAGTGTATGAGCATGTGAATAAGAATGAATGAAGTGTGTGCGTGTACATGTGTGAAACACCCATAATGCGGATCAGCAGGCGATACTGACAGGAGGAGGGGGTGTGTCCGAGCTGTCAGAGAGTGAGGACCCAAAGGATTCCCTGAAGTGCCTTGATGGAAAATAAATAGGAAAGCGGGCCAAAATAACCAAGGATCAGAACTGGGTTTGGGACCACCAAATCCAGGTTCATGACAATATTTTACATATTTTACATATTGTCATTTTACATATATTTTACATATTATACATATTTTACATATTCTGGCCCGTTCAGAGTGCTGAAAACAGGGACAAGCATTTTTTGCTAGACTTGGGGGGGCGTCGGGAGAAAATATGCATAGACAGACTTAAGCCCACCTTTGTAGTGGCGGACGAGCAAGTGCTGCTGGCCCGGGCCCCTCGGCGTGGAAGACCCCCACGAAGGACTCCCCAGGCAAACGATTCACCAGGACAGCCACACGGGCAGAGCGAAGTTCCCCCCCCCCCTCGCCTTGGCCCACCCGCAATCAGACACACGTCCAGCAGCCCCCCGCCGGCACAGAGACCCCCATTACAGCAGATATGGGAGGAGACTGAAGCCCAAAAGACGTGGTGACTGAAAACTCTGTCTGGGGGGGGGGGGGGTGGCAATGCATATTGTAGAGGAGTCAGCAGACAGCGTCTCAGTCAGGAGGCAGTGATTAAACATAAGAGAATAATAGACAGGAACGTCATGGGGAGTTTGCAGGAAGAGGGAGCTGGGGGTTTAAGGGAAATGTATTGTGGGGTTAGATGTCATGCAGTGTGATGTGAAATGTCATGCAGATGTGAGATGATCTGTTGAGTTTATAAGGAGAAACCTGCTTGGCTGTGTCATTGCTTTTTATGTGTATGTCTGATGAGAGAGTGTTAATAAATTTCGTCTGCTCGTAAACCGGCCTCCTCATTTCCAACACTCTCCAAGAGCCGAGATCTGATCGGGGATTGTAAGACTCAGTGGGCTCCTGGTTTAGGGGGATTTTTTAGGCACTAGCATTAGAATGGTATGGATGCTAGGGGGCGGGGCATTAAAAATGGCTCGAGGCATCATCTCATTCGGCGAGTCGATCACAATCCAGCAACTTTTTGCTGGTGGAGAAGTTCAGAGCGACAGAAATAAATAGAAACATATAAAAACATGAATCTTTGGGATATTATAATGTAAAAAAAAAGGAGTACCGCTTTCAAGTGAATGAAAAGAACATCGATTGCAGAGCATTACGTAGACTATATACACGAGCTTTTCGGAGAGCGGTGCCTCGGCGCACGTTTATAAGCACGCACGCACACACACACACGTGCACACACAAGCAGAACGATTATAGTGTCTGACGTCTGTTGCTGCTGGAGTTTAGAGGAGCGGCCCGATACTGGAATAGAGGATAAACAAAATGGCCACGTGTACATCAAAGATGAGAACAGAAAAAAAACAGAAGAAAGAAACATTTCAAGTCCTTTGACGCCATGTCAGTGTACAAATATAACAATATAAAGTACCTGCATATGTGATGCATGACATACACTACCGTTCAAAAGTTTGGGGTCACCCAGACAGTTATTTTGTGTTTTCCATGAAAAGTCACACTTATTTACCACCATGAGTTGTAAAATGAATAGAAAATATAGTCAAGACATTGACAAAGTTAGAAATAATGATTTGTATTTAAAATAATAATTTTTTCCTTTAAACTTTGCTTTCCGTCAAAGAATCCTCCATTTGCAGCAATTACAGCATTGCAGACCTAACATGATTGCACAAGGGTTTTCTAATCATCCATTAGCCTTCTGACGCAATGAGCAAACACACTGTACCATTAGAACACTGGAGTGATAGTTGCTGGAAATGGGCCTCTATACACCTATGCAGATATTGCACCAAAAACCAGACATTTGCAGCTAGAATAGTCATTTACCACATTAGCAATGTATAGAGTGTATTTCTGATTAGTTTAAAGTTATCTTCATTGAAAAAAGTGCTTTTCTTTCAAAAATAAGGAAATTTCTAAGTGACCCCAAACTTTTGAATGGTAGTGTATAGTTCAACTACTTAAAAAAAAAAAAGGCCCCCTGAAAAAAAGAGCGCTCTCTCACTAGAAACAGATCAAATGGCCATGAGGAGAACTGAGAGAACTGTCTGCCATAAGGGGGAGCTTATCTTCCTTCCCAGGCCATTTAAAAATATGCACCAAAAGTTTTTCTTTTTTTTGGCTAATTTCTAGATCTGTAATTTGTAGAAAAACCCAGAGAAACCAAGGCAAGTGAGTGAGTAGCCATGATCACGAGTCCCTTTCATTTGTCTCTCATCCTTCCCTTTTTTGCATTTGTTTTTGTTGTTTTTGCTCAGCTCAGCGCCTTGTGTCGGCCTCCGCAGCAACCACATGCCAGCCCCACCCGGTGGCAGCCGTGCAGAGGTGGGTAAAGGCAGCAGGTTTTAGAAGTGGTCACAACTGAAATGAAAAAGTTAACGCAGTAGTTCAACAAAAATAAATTATCTCTAAATCTGAAAAAAAACAAAGATTATGTTGTTTGGAAATTATAAAATAAATCATGAAATAATGGTAACAATAGATGATACCAGAATAGAAACAGTACAAGAAAATAAGTTTCTGGGGGTGACGCTAGACAATAAAATCTGCTCACATCCGGGCCAAGTTGGCAAAATGTATAGGCATACTGGGGAAGACAAGACACATCTTGGACTATAAATCATTGGTCTTACTGTACAATTCACTGTTTCTACCTTATCTTAACTACTGTGTAGAAGTCTGGGGAAACACCTACAAGACCAACCTACAGTCAATATGCACATTACAAAAAAGAGCTATAAGGATAATAAATAATGTAGGATATAGAGACCATACCAATTCGTTGTTTTTAGAGACACATGTCATAAAGTTCGTCGATTTAGTTAAATTTAAGACAGCACAAGTCATGTACAGGGCAATTAATAATCAACTCCCAACTAATATACAAAAAATATTTTTAAAAAAAGAGACAATGATTATAATTTGAGAGGAGACTTAAACTTTACAAAACCCAAGATACGAACAACCAAGAAAAGTATGTGTATATCTGTCTGTGGGGTGGATTTGTGGAACAGTCTGGAGCCGAAACTGAAACTATGTACAAACAGAAATCAATTCAAAAAGAGGTATAAACATTATTTGCTGAAAGGATATATGTTAGAAGGGTAGTATTTATATGTACAATTCACTATGCTCACTCTGGGACACTATGGAATGGTGGGTGAGACAGTACTGTGTACATCTGTGTTGTTTGAGGCTGGTTTTGATGTATGGACATCAATGTATATTAGGATGGATGGGTGTTAATGTTGATATGTACAAAATACAGTTAATTGTTTACTTGGGGTCTTAAATCTGGTAATTTGTATATAATTCACATGGGTGTATTTATGGAAAAGAGGAGTTGGAATTAATAAGTGTTCACTTCTTCCTTCTCCCTTTCGAACACTGTATACTGTTACTTTATTGCATTTGTCATTTGTTTTGTTTTTGTTATACTTTTTTGTTCGAAATAAAGTATATCCATCTATCTATCTATCTATCTATCTACATAAAGATGTTTAGCAATGTACACAGAGTTATTGTTTTGATGGCCTTTTTGTTTAAAGAGGTGAGAATTGTTCTTATGTATTGTTTGGCTTCATTTTCGAATACTAAAAATAGAGGCTTTGATTTATTAAATTTGCATGTATATATGTGGAATTTTGCTAAAAGAATGATCAAATTAACTATATAACATTCTTTACTCTTACCTTTTATCTAATGAAAGCCAAACAAGGCATAAAGTGAAATCAAGATCAATCTATCCATAAATTCAAGACATCTCTGTCTGTGTGTCTGTCTGTCTCTGTGTGTGTGCGTGTGTGTGTGTGTGTGTGTATTCCTCAGATATCTCTCAAACCATTCATCACACTGACCTAAGATTTTAAATGTGCTTTGCTGAAGCTACAAGGGTGTGCATCCCCGAATATGGAATCACTCAGTTAAAGTATGTAATTTTTATCAATAAAAGTTTAGCCACCACTGTGTGACCACTCTATGTCTTCATCCACTGGCTTCAAGGAGTGTGGGCGGGGTTTGGGATTGACTCCATGCTCAATGGAGAATACGCCACATCATGGCCATGCTGATTGGACAATACGCAGCATCACGACCATGCTGATTGGATAACACAGCATCACGACCTGTCAGTCACCACAACACTTGCTGCTGAGGTTACGAGGGTGTGCATCCACGAGTATGGAGCCGTTCAGTCAAAATATATACCATAAAGTTGCATATTTGCCATAGAGAATGTGTGTGTGTGGGAGGGGGGCTGCCGGGGACCAGCCCATCCACGAGTATGGAGCTGCTATATACGATAAATTTGAGTAGGTCTAATAGATATTGTAGTGTCCCAATAAGTGAGGAGGCGAGGTGACATTTTATAAAGTTTATTACAAGAACTATGTACACGTGGGGAGACCCTACCGCAAGTACAGGAGTAACAGCAAGGAGACAATATGTCTCCTGCTCCAGGCTTATATATCCCAGGTGACCCCCCCCCCCCCGAAGGCGGGGTATCACCCCTCCCAGCCTAGGGCACCGCCATACTAATATATTATAACTACATTACGATCCTACATTCTCCTCCCCGCCTTTGAAAAAATGCAAGCATACAAATTACCCAACCAAATAATTTACACCCGAATCGTACACTAATACAGAGGAGAATAGGCCTACACATTCACACAACATACTGGCCCAGTGGAACTCTCCGCTATGTAATCAAATAGTCCCTGAAAGAAAAATGGGCCACACACCAAACTAAATTAATCCCTCCTAAGCTAAACACATAACAAATATGGACATATACAATGGTGGTACCAGATCCCATAAACTCATAGGGTACATAAAAGTACATACAGAGAACTCCCCAAACAAAACAGAATTCTCACAGTATAGGGCAGTAAACCTATTCATTCACACCCAGGTGTTACTGCACCTCGCACTCAACAGCAGTCACACAACAACAGTGGTCTTGTGCTTTCAATCCCTTAATCACCCTGTTACAGTGGCAGAAGTATCCCATTACTAACAATAATGTAAACAGCCATAAAGGCCCCACGACAGACAGGGAAGTAAACACAGCATCTCCTGCTGGAAATAGACATAAAATACAACATATCAAAATATTGTAGACAGTTACACCAACCAAGAGGTGGTACACACACAAACAGGTCAATTTGTAATTAAACAACTCTATAAACACACTTTGTTTTCTGTTTTGTTTTTTTTTTAACTGCAGAACAAACTAAATAGTCATATAAGTTGTACCATTAATAGGGTAAGTGTCCGTGGAAACCAACTTAAACACGTTACACATCACTCACATGGTCCTCGTCAACCCCATTCCCATACAACTTCAACATGTGAATATATTCAGAACCCATTAACCATAATAACTGTAAACAAAACACATCTACTAATAAATGCACATTTCAGACACACCGTAAGCCCTCATACATTCAACCCGAGTCTCCCGAAGGCCTCCCCTGGAGTGTTCATCACGTGGCCCACTTCCAGAGCGTCTCCGTTTTGTCGTGACCGGAGACAGACTGCATAGACGCCTTTTTGTGCTCCGACATCGCAGCTCGTTGGGATGCCATCTCGACCCATCAGTCAAACTCAAGTAGCCGTCGCCACCGGACTGGACCACCCACAGATTATCCTGCCCAGCTGTCTGTTTCCTGGAACCGTGCACCCAACCAAGCAGAGGCCTTACGACATTGTCGAAGCTATCACCTCTTCCTAAGGTGCTGAGGATTTTCTGGCCCTCCATGCCCAGGTTATGGACCAGATTTGCCCTCACTCGTAATTTGTCCAGGTTGCCAAGGTCCAACACGAGTAGATAGTTCTGGAAGGCCGCAAACCACCTGGCCCAAGGGACCAGCAGCTCTCCCGGAGCCTCCAAAAAGGGACATAATGTGGTTGCAGCCCTCTCCATCTCCATTTGTCCTCGTCACCAAATGTAGTGTCCGAATAAGTGAGGAGGCAAGGTGACGTTTTATAAAGTTTATTACAAGAACTATGTACACGTGGGGAGACCCTACCGTGAGTACGGGAGTAACAGTAAGGCGACAATATGTCTCCTGCTCCAGGCTTATATATCCCAGGTGACGCCACCCCCCGAAGGCGGGGCATCACCCCTCCCAGCCTAGGGCACCGCCATACTAATATATTATAACTACATTACGATCCTACAGATATATTCGCCACTGAGAACACAAAGTGGGGGGGGGGGGAGGCGGCTGCCGGGGACCCATGCATCCACGAGTGTGGAGCTGGTCAGTCAAAATATATACCATAAAATTGCGTAGGTCTAAGGTATATATTCACCATAGAGAACACAAGGTCGTGGGGGGGGGCTGCTGGGGACCCGGGGTGCTACAGTGACATCACTGGCACAAGGGTAAGGCAGCAGCCGAGACTCCCGTTAAGCGGCCAACACCGGTGTCCCACCGTGCCGTGTGCTCCACGAACGTTTGGGGGGAGGCACGCTCAGCCTGCCCGGTCAGTGGTACATGAAAGTCCCGACTTCTGCTCCATTGTGGAGCGGAATGACCAGATCAACTGCATATTACATGTGGACACATGCTTTGAGCAAACGACAGCAAGACGCAAAAATGTCCAAATAACGAAATAAATCATTTTTATTTAAATATTTACAGACAAATGAGCAACACTGATGCAAAACTTGCAGCCAAATGGGTCATTCTGGTGTGTGTGTGTGTGTGTGTGTGTGAGAGAGAGAGAGAGAGAGAGAGAGAGAGAAAGAGAGACACTGGTGAGGTGGTTGGCTCTGTACCGCGGATGCCCTGAATTTCCCTCTGGTGATCAATAAAGTATACAAGATACAAATACAACAATAATAATAATAATAATAATAATAATGTTCGGTGTTTTGTACTTATAATATTGCTAAAATATAAACTGATGCACTACAATGGGTCTCAAATATTTGTAAACTTGTCCTGTTATAGTACTGCATGACTTTATTGATGATCGACTATAAACTACACATATAAACTAAATTATAATGATGACTGAACAACTCCCATTCCCCAAAGTGCAACATACAATATTCCTGTATATATTTGCATCCTTTTATAGAAACATTGACAGACTGTAATTTACTGTACATACTCTGTTGTCAGTGAATCCTTATTTAAATCTTATTTAAATCTTACACCTGAACAACGAGAGCAAGTTTTTAGCCAAAGTCAAATTCCTTGTATGTGTTGTGCATACTTGGCCAATAAAGCTGATTATGATTATGATTATGATTATGAATATAACTCATAAAAGATCATACAAATAAGTGATCTGACAAAAAATAAGCAAGCGGTTCTTAAACAGTGGCTAATATTGGATGTCCCATTCATTTTCAGTTATTCTGTAATTAATATTCACACAATCAAATAAATCTCAGTTTAGTCCCTTTCATATTTGTGAAAGTCTAACATGTGTGATTACCTACATATAGGCTACACCTCTGTATTCCACTTTCAAACACAGCCTATGCTTGGGCCTGTGAAGCCTAATTGTGCTACCTGTTTCAGACAGGAATATTTGCTTTCTACGGGCAGGCACTAGTATTATCAATAATAAATCTGCTCAAGTCCTTCCACAGTTTTTTGATGTAGTCACAGTGCCAGAACAGATGCAGAAGTGTTTCTGGGAGTACATCACAAAATGAACAATCTGCATTTATGTCCCTTTTCAATTTAACCAAGAAATGATTGGCTGGATAGTATCTGTGTAGAATTTTAAAAGATACTTCCCTTACCTTGTTTGTCAGAAGGTATTTATAGGGTAAAGTCCAAATTTTTTCCAGATGAGATCTTTGACATAACTGTTCCAATAATAAACAACATGTGGGACACAGACAATATCTGACTGAAATAGATGACGTATGCCTTTGTTGTTATTTTTGGCTGACAGAAGACATATCTTACCCACAGGAGTATTAAGTCCAGAATCTGAGGTACAGGACCTTGTGCAGTGGCATTCTTTAAAAAAAACATTATGACCCCAGAAGGAACAGCATCCATAACAACGGCAAACTCCTCAGGAGTTACAGGCAAACCATATTTGGTGAGAAATTCAGTGTAGCTCAGTAAAAGACCAGAGTTGTTGAATAGCTGTGTCACCAGGATAATATTATTTGTGAACGATTTGTGAACGAAGTTTTGTTCTTATACAATATGTCTCTATTGTTCCAAATAAAACATCTATGGGGAGAGAAATTATGCTTATAAATAAGGGACTAGGCTAGTAACATTTGTTGATGAAAGTTTGACAGTTTAAGGGGAATTTTACTAATCTACTCATATGATTCACATGTATTCATAACAGTAACTTTCTTAATATGAGTTTTGTTTTCCATATAAAGTTATAGAGCATGGTATCAATTATCTTAGAGGTTTTATTATTGACATAAAGTGAGATTGCTGCATCAGTAAGATGTAAAAGACCCTCTGTTTTATGTGGTGTTGGCATCTATTGCCCTTATTGTGAAGTGCGGTGTAGTGGCGGCCACTTCCTGTTCCACCACTGCACCACCCAATAAATAGCAGAGGGCATTACTTCACTTCTGGCAGTACAATAGAGACCAGCTGTTAGCACTTAACCGGCCCACGATGCTAATGCAAAAACTCGACATACTGGGAGAGATAAGATGGAAACGGCGTGGTTGTCGAGCTGGGGCAAGATGGCGGGCGAGGAATATAAGGTACAGACCCACCCTCCCATCCGTTGTTATGGGGAATGTACGATCGATACTATGAAAAACAGATGAGCTAGCGGCTATCTCCCGCTACGAGAGCATATACCAGGAGTGCTGCCATATGCTATTCACGGAGATGTGGCTAACAGAACTAGCAACAGATGCTAACATTGAACTGGAGGGCTTCCACGCAATACGGGCAGATCAAACACCAGACAGTGGGAAGGCAAGGGGCGGAGGAGTGATGATGTACAGTGGGGCAAAAAAGTATTTAGTCAGCCACCAATTGTGCAAGTTCTCCCACTTAAAAGATGAGAGAGATCTCCAATTTTCATCATAGGTATACCTCAACTATGAGAGACAAAATTAGAAAAAAAAAATCCAGAAAATCACATTGTCTGTTTTTTAAAGAATTTATTTGCAAATTATGGTGGAAAATAAGCATTTGGTCAATAACAAAAGTTCATCTCAATACTTTGTTATATACCCTTTGTTGGCAATGACAGAGGTCAAACGTTTTCTGTAAGTCTTCACAAGGTTTTCACACACTGTTGCTGGTATTTTGGCCCATTCCTCCATGCAGATCTCCTCTAGAGCAGTGATGTTTTGGGGCTGTCGCTGGGCATCACGGACTTTCAACCCCCTCCAAAGATTTTCTATGGGGTTGAGATCTGGAGACTGGCTAGGTCACTCCAGGACCTTGAACTGCTTCTTACGAAGCCACTCCTTCGTTGCCCGGGCGGTGTGTTTGGGATCATTGTCATGCTGAAAGACCCAGCCACGTTTCATCTTCAAAGCCCTTGCTGATGGAAGGAGGTTTTCACTCAAAATCTCACGATACATGGCCCCATTCATTCTTTCCTTTACACGGATCAGTCATCCTGGTTCCTTTGCAGAAAAACAGCCCCAAAGCATGAGGTTTCCACCCCCATGCTTCACAGTAGGTATGGTGTTCTTTGGATGCAACTCAGCATTCTTTCTCCTCCAAATACGACAAGTTGAGTTTTACCAAAAAGTTCTATTTTGGTTTCATCTGACCATTATGACATTCTCCCAGTCCTCTTCTGGACCATCCAAATGCTCTCTAGCAAACTTCAGACGGGCCTGGACATGTACTGGTTTAAGCAGGGGGACACGTCTGGCACTGCAGGATTTGAGTCCCTGGCGGCTTAGTGTGTTACTGATGGTAGCCTTTGTTACTTTGGTCCCAGCTCTCTACAGGTCATTCATTAGGTCCCCCCGTGTGGTTATGGGATTTTTGCTCACCGTTCTCGTGATCATTTTGACCCCACAGGGTGAGATCTTGCGTGGAGCCCCAGATCGAGGGAGATTATCAGTGGTCTTGTATGTCTTCCATTTTCTAACAATTGCTCCCACAGTTGATTTCTTCACACCAAGCTGCTTACCTATTGCAGATTCAGTCTTCCCAGCCTGGTGCAGGTCTACAATTTTGTTTCTGGTGTCCTTTGACAGCTCTTTGGTCTTGGCCATAGTGGAGTTTGGAGTCTGACTGTTTGAGGTTGTAGACAGGTGTCTTTTATACTGATAACAAGTTCAAACAGGTGCCATTAATACAGGTAACGAGTGGAGGACAGAGGAGCCTCTTAAAGAAGTTGTTACAGGTCTGTGAGCGCCAGAAATCTTCCTTGTTTGTAGATGACCAAATACTTATTTTCCACCATAATTTGCAAATAAATTCTTTAAAAATCAGACAATGTGGTTTTCTGGATTTTTTTTTCTCATTTTGTCTCTCATAGTTGAGGTATACCTATGATGAAAATTGGAGACTTCTCTCATCTTTTAAGTGGGAGAACTTGCACAATTGGTGGCTGACAAAATACTTTTTTGCCCCACTGTATTGTTGTAAGATGTGTCTAACTCGTGTGTTTAGATAGGGCAGCTCAGTGCGTGAACGTGAGTGAGTGCGTGCGCGCAGCCGAGGCGCGCCCCCGCGTGTGTGGAATGGCCCCGAGAAGCGAACGGTGTGTGTGATTTGTGCGGATGAGTAGAGCGAGAGAGAGGCGACCAGAGCAGGTAAAAATTGCTGCTATTAACAGTGTGGTGTGTGAATAAAGCCCCAGCGCTTCTGCAAAACGGCCTATTCTTCTGTGTCCCACCATACCATTTTTTTTAACAAGTGTGAGGTTTACTCTGGAGTTGACCCCGGAGGAAGAGCTGCCTCCGGCCCTGGAGAAGACAGATCTCCCCTGTGTCCCCCAACCATGGTTAGGAGACCAAAGCAGGAAAGGTTAACACTGGCGACCACGAAGGGACTCTCACGTTGTTAGGAGGGTGGTGAGTGCTAGAAGCAAAGAACAACGACAACTAGGCCGAGTGACTGTGATGGCCGCTAAGCTAATGCGACATGGCGGCCGCTCGCTATCCCACCGATATTTACAAACAAGAAACTAACTACTCAAACCTGTTCATGTTGCTGGCTAATGATCAGGAATGCAGACGGGGTACTGTGGAAGCTCATGAATGTCGGGCTGAAACAGGGTGTGGACATTATAATCCATTTCTGTGTGATGAAAGCTGCGCAAACACACTTGTTGATAGAGAAGATTTGTTTGCGCCATTCGGCAGCCCCGCTCAATTTGCCACCAGCTGTAGACGGGGCCCCAGCAGACCAGGACCTCAGCCTGTACAACTTGTTCGCTACTGCCTCCAGTGATGGCCCCAGCAATTCCCAGCCGTCTACCCCACCTGCTAATTTTCCCAATGTGATCGGATCTCTTCCATCCACTCCTTCCCATGTGATATTTGACCATGGTGGGGGTGCGGTGGGAGAGCCACACCATCAGGCTCAGCACGAGTCACGGCCCAAACGTCAGCGCAGAGGACCGGACCGTTACAGGGACTGGGTTACTGAGTGAGCCAACTGTAGCAGTTTATATTTAAAAGGGTTGCACGGTGGCGCAGTGGTTAGCACTGTGGCAGCACAGTTTTACCCTCGGCCGGGGGAGCGCGGGGATCGTGGGTTCGATTCCAGCCCCTGACCATCAGTGATCTGTGTGGAGTTTGCATGTTCTCCCCGTGTTGCGTGGGTTTATTCTGGGATTTCTCCGGTTTCCTCCCACACGTCAAAAACATGCAGGTTAGAGATACGGGGCGCTTGCACACGCAGCGACCAGCAGCTGGTGGCTTGTCACCAGACTGCAAAACAAATCTACCTACGGGTACAAATAAGTAACAAAAAAATAAAAAATAAAAAAAAAATACTTGCACTACAGACTCTCCAGTTTACATTTTTGGACTCTAGTCTAGTTATAATGTTCTATATGTTTGTTTAAAAAAAAAAAAAAGGCTGAAGAGACAATGCTTTCATACACTACCGTTCAAAAGTTTGGGGTCACTTAGAAATTTCCTTATTTTTGAAAGAAAAGCACTTTTTTTCAATAGTAGTAGTAGTAGATTAGTTTATTTGACAGGGACAGTGCAATAAACATAGACAATTAATCAAAGACAATCAATCTGATGTGTTGCACATAGAGTGTATAGCTATTAGCTAATTTGCAACTCTTGTCCCTGGATGGGCTTTAGAAAAAAGAATCAAGATAAAAAATATACACAATAACCACATACATCAATGCAGAAAAATTATAAATACACAATTATAAATATTATAAATATTATAAATACACAAATATAACAGCCTGACTCACATTTAACATAAATATTATAAATATTATAAATACACAAATATAACAGCCTGACTCACATTTAACACATATGACATAACTCACATTTGCCTATTTCAGGCCTTCCTCCCTCCGTCACTCACTATAAACAAACACATTTATTCCTTCCCTTCATTCACTCTCACTTTGCAGACAAATAATTCATACATGAGTACATTCTTGTTTATTTTTCAGCCAGTTTTTAACATTTTTAGTGAATGTTTTAAAGTCCGTTATTATTTTAATTTCATTTGGCATTGTGTTCCAGATGTGACTGCCCTTTATAGAGAAAGCTGTTTGTCCAAATGTGGTTCTGCGGTGGAATATTTTACAGTTATTGTTAACAGAACTCCTGGTGGCTCTGCTGCTGTCCTGTCTTTGGACGAAACCAGCAAGTGGCTCGGGTGCTGATTTATGGAAACATTTGAACGTTAATTTCAGAAGACAGAGGTCAATGAAGCTCTCAAAACTCAATAGGTTGTATTTTTTTAAAACATTACAGTGATGCCACCTAATGGGCTTTTTGTCCAAGATTTTTAGGGTTTGATTATATAATGAACCTATATGTCTTATTGTGGAAGGGGCTGCTTGAGCCCAGACTGTCAAACAGTATGATATATGAGAAAAAACCATAGAATGCATATACAGTGCAGCTGCTTCGTAAGGTATGTAATATCTAATTAATTTAAAGCAGTTCAGATTTTTTTTTACTGTTTTTGAAATTTTCTTTATATGAAGATTAAATTTGAGTTGAGGATCTAGTACAATGCCAAGGTATTTGAATTCTGTAGCTAAACTGATGTCATGATCATGTATATTAACTTTAAAATGTTGCAGGTTACATTTTTTGATTGAAAAGCACATTGAGACTGTTTTCTGAAGGTTCAGCAATAGATGGTTCTTGAGGAGCCACTCTTGGACATCAACCATACTTGTAGACAGTACATCTGCAGCCTGTGCTGGAGTCTTGGCAGCTGTGTAAATAACTGCATCATCTGCATAAAGTTGGCATGTTGCAGCTGAGCAGTGTAACGGCAAGTCATTAATAAAAATGCTGAAAAGTAAAGGACCAAGAATGGACCCTTGTGGGATACCCATGCGGTTGTTTAAAAATGAGGATTTATCCTGGTGAACTTTTACACACTGTTCTCCATTCTGGAGATAAGATGCAAACCATTCTAATGTATTTGGGGAGAAGTTAAAAGATACCATTTTGGATAAAAGCAAACTGTGGTTTACAGTATCGAAAGCCTTTTTGAGATCTAGAAAAACAGCTCCTACCACATTACCCCTGTCCAAGGACTGTTTGACGTTTTCAATAAGGCAACAATTTGCTGTTTCTGTTGAGTATCCTGGTCTGAAACCAAATTGATGTGGATGAAGAAGTTGACTGTCTTGTAAGCAGTCTATCAGCTGTGTAGCTACAACTTTTTCAAGAACCTTAGATAGGACTGGTAAAATAGAGATTGGGCGGTAATTGCATATATCGTCTTTACTGCCTGATTTATGAACTGGTATGACGACAGCTTTTTTCCAGCCAGATGGAAATGTACTAGACCTAATGGAGAGATTAATGAGATGAGTCAGTGGTTTGATTAATATTTTGCTGTGCATTTTGAGAAAGGAGGTGCTCATATTGTAGATATCATTAGTTTTTGAGTTTGACAGTGTTTTAACAATACCAGCAATTAACTTCTCATTTACCTCATCGATGTGAAAAGTATCTGTTGGAAGTATGGAATTTGTGTTGTTGAGCACATTTGGCAGCACAAAATTTTTTGTTAAGTCTTCCACAGAGCCCACAAAGTGTGAATTAAATTCATTTGCCAAAGTAGCCTTGTCACTGACGGTCTTGCCATTGATTCTAAGTTCCTTTACCCCCTTCTGATCGTTTTTTTTATTAGTTAAGTTATTTAAATGCCTCCATAGGGAACTGTTGTTACCCTTTGCATGATCTATCAGTTTATTGTAATAAGATATTTTTGATTTTCGCAGCTCATGTACCACTTTATTTCTTAAACTTTTGTACACAAGGTGATCATTTTGTAGTTTGGAGGTTAGTGATGTTTTCAGTGCATAGTCTCGCCTCTTCATAAGTTTTCTTATTTCATTATTTAACCATGGTAGGCTAATCTTCTGTTGTCTACTTTTAATTTGCTTTGAAAATTTTTCTATAGACTTTGTGATTGTTGCAGTTATAAAATTACAACAATCATCTACTTCACATGTTGACATGAGCTGCTCCCAATTTTGATTCTCTAAGTAATGTTCAAACTCCTCATTTTTTGATTTGGGGATAATAAAATTTGATTTGTCAATATCGACTCCCCCAAAATACTGTAGTCGCTTTTTAGTAAGTTTCCTGACAGCAAGAACCATGTTATGATCTGAGAGACCAGTTACAAGATTATAGGTTCTGGTTATTCGTTCTGGTTTATTAGTAAATACCATGTCAATAAGTGTTCTGGATTGTTTGGTTATCCTGGTGGGTCCTTTGATGATTTGCTGGTAATTAAATTTAGTCATGAGGCTTTTCAGTTTTTGTTTGTCTTTTTTATCAGACCAGTTGATATTAAAGTCACCATGAATTATTGTTTCTCTGTTCTTCTCAAGTTGTTTAACCAGATCACTTAATTCATTATAAAAGGAAGAGTTGTGTGATGGTGGGTTGTACACTACTGCAATGTTGAAATTCATTACCGGAGAGAGACATACATTAACAGCTAAACATTCAAGTGAAGTATTCAAATCAACCAGTTGACATTTATATTTCTCTTTGATGTAAATTAAAACACCTCCTCCCCTCCCTACCTGCCTGTCTTTTCTAAAACACTGGTAGCCCACAATATCGATCATATTAGTGTCTATGTTCCTGTGTAGCCAGCTTTCTGAGAGACAAAGGTAGTCCAGATTTGAGTCCAACAGCAACACCGAAATCTCATCTCTTTTGGGGATTATGCTCCGTATGTTTAAATGACCGCCGAGGATCCCCTTTGGTTTAGCCTTGGTGTCCCAAAGAACTCGTGCATGATTAACAGTTTGGAAAAATAAATGTTGTTTTTGCTTTTGTACAGCTCGGTTTTGTGCTAACCCAGTGGTCTGCTGTTTAATAGTGGCAGGTCCAGGGTTAAGGTGAATATCTCCTGCCAGAAGTAGCAGAACTAACAGAACTTTAATTGTATATCCTCTGCCATATTGTGATTTTTGCTTAACAGCCATGTTTGCCTTAATTTGGAAGTTTTTGCTCAGGGCTTTTAAAGACCACATAGAGTGTAGGGTGAGATGTCCAAGCCCAAATCCATACAGATAAAACTTTTTAACTTCACCTTTGGTTGAGTTTGTCGGAAAATCCTTCTTGTTGCAGGTCCAGACACACAAAGACAAAACGAAGAGGAAGTAGAGAAGTAGAGAAGGCTTATTAGTGGTGCCCATCAGCCCACTTTTTAATCCGGTGGCAGCCATCTTCAGTCTTTCTTGGAAAGAAGGAAAAAGAAAATCTGTGGATAGTAAAATAAATTCTGCTTATATCGCCAGAATCTGATCCGATCGTCCTCGAATCCAGCTGGGCCTCAGCTAGCCAACTAGCCCCTTCCGTTGCTGGTCTCGTTGCTCATAGTCGCCGTAACTGGTAACTGGTCTCCCGTCCCGCTCCTCCAACCGAGTCTCGTCACACACCGCCGCTGCCACCGAGCTCCGCTGAGGTCACGGTAAGTCCTCCGCTAGGCACCGCCACCTACCGTCGTCTGCCTGGGTGAAATCTCTGCTGAGCCCCGTCAACAAATAGCCGCTTGCCTGGTAGTATCTCCGCTGGGCCTCGCAGCTGGGCTTCGATTCAGGCTGGTGTAAGGTGGAATGACTGGCGCCAGCATTAAGCTAACTAGCGTTAGCTTAGCAATCGCTTCGGGTAGTCTCGTCGCACACCGCCGCTGCAGTCACGGTAAGTCCTCCGCTGGGCACCGCCGCCTACCGCCGTCTGCCTGGGTGAAATCTCTGCTGAGCCCTGTCAACAAATAGCCGCCTGCCTGGTAGTATCTCCGCTGGGCCTCGCAGCTGGGCTTTGATTCAGGCTGGTGTTAGGTGGAATGGCTGGCGCCAGCATTAAGCTAACTAGCGTTAGCTTAGCAATCGCTTCAGGTAGGGCACATCAGTGAATCACAAGGAAGCGCTGGAATCGCTGGTCAGTTTACTCACAGTGGCCGGATAAAAGCGATCAAAGGGGTAATCCACCGGAGGTATATCCGATCGCTGTAGGTTAGTTATTTAGAGACTGGCGCCAGCATTAAGCTAACTAGTGTTAGCTTAGCAATCGCTTCAGGTAGCATTAAGCTAACTAGTGTTAGCTTAGCAATCGCTTCAGGAAGGCGCAGGAAGTCGCTGGAGAAAGGCGATTAAAGGGCAATCCAGCGGAGGTGGCAATTCAGCCCGTGCGTGTTCGCCACGAGCGCCGATCGCTGCAGGCCAGCCACTTTTAATGGCAAAATCAGTGACTTTGTCTCAGCACTGAAAAAGTGTGACCATCCCGGTCGCCATCTTGAGTTTAGATCAATGAAGATAACTTTAAACTAATCAGAAATACACTCTATACATTGCTAATGTGGTAAATGACTATTATAGCTGCAAATGTCTGGTTTTTGGTGCAATATCTACATAGGTGTATAGAGGCCCATTTCCAGCAACTATCACTCCAGTGTTCTAATGGTACAATGTGTTTGCTCATTGCGTCAAAAGGCTAATGGATGATTAGAAAACCCTTGTGCAATCATGTTAGGTCTGCAATGCTGTAATTGCTGCAAATGGAGGATTCTTTGACGAAAGCAAAGTTTGAAGGAAAAAATTATTATTTCAAATACAAATCATTATTTCTAACCTTGTCAATGTCTTGACTATATTTTCTATTCCAGGTGCACAACCGAGAGGTTTCGTAGGTCCTTCCTACCAACGGCTGTCAGACTGTACAACCTAAGCAGGGCTGCTCGCAGAGATAGCAAAAAGACATAACAAACTAATAGTTTCTTGAATGCAAAAGATGCAATAGACTTACACAATGGTCCTCTCCGGCATACAACTAGGAACATACCGGTCGCTATGGAGGGTGAGAATATGTATGGGCACATAATCATACCATGTAGGATAACTAAGTAGACGGTTATGCTGTTTCATCCCATCTAGCAACAATGCTCTGCACTGTGTGTGTTTATATATTTACATATTTATTCCATCTAGCTACAATGCTCAGCACTGGGTGTGTTTATATTTATATATCTATATATTTATTCCATCTAGCTACAATGCTCCGCACTGTGTTTTTATATATCTACATATTATTCCATCTAGCTACATTGCTCCGTACTGTGGGTGTTTATATACTTGCACATTTATTCCACCTAGCTGCAATGCTCTGTACTGTGGGTGTTTATATATTTACATATTTATTCCATCTAGCTACAATGCTCTGCACTGTGTGTCTGCGTGTGTGTGTGTATATATATATTTTATAGTAATATGTACATATGTATATTAGCTGCTCTTGCTTGCTTGTTTTTTTTCTTGCCTTCTGATTGTTGCTCTGAGTGTTGCTATCCCTGTGCTGTTGCAATCCTGGAATTTCCCCGTTGTGGGACTAATAAAGGCTTATCTTATCTTATCTTATCTTATTCATTTTACAACTCATGGTGGTAAATAAGTGTGACTTTTCATGGAAAACACAAAATAATTGTCTGGGTGACCCCAAACTTTTGAACGGTAGTGTATACCTACATGCACTTTATTTCATTTGAATGTATTTTGATTAGTTGGACAGTATTACTCCCGGTCGCCAAGAAAAAGGTTTTAAAAGAGTAATGTACTGCTTGTTTAATTAGAAACAATTGTATTTCAGTGTATTTGTCCCTCATGTTTTCACTGCTAAACAAGCTAATTTTATCACTGCATAGACACTTGTAACCTACCTACCTATTTGGATTCATGTTATATATTGGACACTGCTACTGCTGCTGCTAGGCCTACGAATGTAGAGAGTGTGTACCAGTTTTATGTTATTTAGATGGTATGGAATTAATGTTAATTGCCAGTCCGTGGTGGGGGTAGTGTTGTAAGATGTGTCTAACTCGTGTGTTTAGATAGGGCAGCTCAGTGCGTGAACGTGAGTGAGTGCGTGCGCGCAGCCGAGGCGCGCCCCCGCGTGTGTGGAATGGCCCCGAGAAGCGAACGGTGTGTGTGATTTGTGCGGATGAGTAGAGAGAGAGAGAGAGAGGCGACCGGAGCAGGTAAAAATTGCTGCTATTAACAGTGCAGTGTGTGAATAAAGCCCCAACGCTTCAGCAAAACGGCCTATTCTTCTGTGTCCCACCATACCATTTTTTTTTTAACAAGTGTGAGGTTTACTCGGGAGTTGACCCCGGAGGAAGAGCTGCCTTCGGCCTTGGAGAAGACAGATCTCCCCTGTGTCCCCCAACCACAGTTAGGAGACCAAAGCAGGAAAGGTTAACAGTATGTTAATAACAACTGGTGCAGACCGGGACATATCAGAATCAGAATCAGAATCAGATTTATTGCCATTGTTCATGTAGTACACAAACTAGGAATTTGTCTCGGTGCAATGCTGCAACATTAAACATGATAAAATAAAAGAAATAAACTATACATGCAATAAAGTGTAGAATAAGAGTGAGTAATACTGGTCAGCAGTTAAAATATATTAGCGAGCAGCAGATAATGTGGAGAACCATCATATCACGGTTAAACAACAACACTGCAACAAAGACATGGAGTTGCTAGCTGTTAGCATGCGGCCTACATATCTCCCGAGGGAATACTCACACGTGATCTGCATTGTTATTTATGCAAATCCGAATGTGAACGCTGGGACAGCGCATGACGTCATCCACTCAGTAACTGGCAGGCTGCAGACAGAACACCCAGATGCTCTTCTCCTCATCTCAGGCGATTTCAACCATGTTTCACTGTCTCCCATTCTATCCACGTTTACCCAGTATGTCACATGCCACACTAGAGACAATAAAACACTGGACTTATTCTACGCAAACACTAAGGAGGCGTACACCTCATCACCACTCCCCCCACTTGGGAAATCGGAGCACAACTTGGTTCATCTCCGGCCGGTGTACAAACCCCTAGTGCACAGACAACCTCCGGTCATGCGCACAGTGAAGTTATGGTCTGAGGAGGCAATGGACGCTCTAAAGGACTGTTTTGAAACCACTGCCTGGGAGCAGCTCTGCGATCCACATGGTGAGGACATCGATGGCCTCACTCACACCATCACGGACTACATCAGCTTCTGTGTGGACAGCACCGTACCCATCAAGACCATACGGTGTTGCTCGAACAACAAACCCTGGATCAACCCTGAGATAAAAACACTTCTGAGAGAGAAGAAGAGGATCTTCAGGTTGGGGAACAGGGAGATGCTGAAGTCCGTACAGAGGGAGCTGAGGAGGAAAATCAGAGAAGGCAAGGACAGCTTCAGGAAGAAGATGGAGGACAAGCTGCAACAGAGCGACATCGGTGGGGTCTGGAGAAACCTTAAAACCATCTCTGGGCTCCAGAATACCTCCCCCCAGGCCACGGAGGGCAGGGAGTGGGCGAACAATCTGAACCTGTTTTTTAATAGGTTTGACCAACCGCCCTCCCCCCCGACTGCACAGCAACCACTGCTGCCTCTGAAGACATCGAGTCCTGCTGCCCACACCCCACTCCACCAACACCCCCCACTCCCAACACACAGCCCCCCAACATGACCCTCACTAAGACCCAGGTGAGGACGGAGCTGAGGAAGATCAAGGCGAGGAAGGCGTCGGGACCGGACAGCATCAGCGCAAAGCTCCTCAAGTCCTGTGCAGACCAGCTGTGTGGGATTGTGGAGCATATCTTCAACCTGAGCCTGAAGCTGGGGAGGGTACCACAGTTGTGGAAAACATCTTGTGTGGTACCTGTACCAAAGACTTCCCACCCCAAATATCTGAACAGCTACAGACCAGTGGCCCTGACGTCTCACATGATGAAGACCCTGGAGAGACTGCTCCTTGCTCACCTCCGCCCCTTGGTGGGACCAGCGATGGATCCACTCCAGGTCGCCTACTAGCATGGCATTGGGGTGGAGGATGCGGAGATCTTCCTCCTTCGCCATTCTCTGTCCCACCTGGAGAAGCCCAGGAATGTGGTGAGGATCATGTTCTTTGACTTCTCCAGTGCTTTCAACACCATCCAACCGATGATCCTGAAGGACAAGCTGCTGTGTGCAGGGGTGGACCAGCACTTGTCATCATGGATCCTGGACTACCTCACTAACTGGCCACAGTTTGTGAGAACCCGGGACTGTGTGTCCGACACGATCATCGGTAGCACAGGGGCCCCCCAGGGAACGGTTTTGGCTCCCTTCCTGTTCACCCTTTATACTGCGGACTTCTCATACAACACAACACACTGCCATCTACAGAAGTTCTCTGACGACTCTGCGATCGTCAGCCTCATCTCCAACGGAGATGAAGCTGAGTACAGAGGACTTATCCAGGACTTCGTGGACTGATGCCATCGAAACTGCCTCCAGATCAACGCAAGGAAAACTAAGGAGCTGGTGGTGGACTGCCGCAGGCAAGGACAACCCCTCACAGCACCAGTAAACATACAGGGAACAGACATCGAGATGGTGACATCCTACAAGTACCTGGGTGTTCATCTGAACAACAAACTAGACTGGTCACACAATACTGACGCACTCTACAAGAAGGGACAGCGCAGGCTGTTCCTACTGAGGAGACTCAGGTCTTTTGGTGTACAAGGGGCGCTGCTGAACACATTCTACGACACAGTGGTGGCATCAGCCATCACTTTTGGAGTGGTCTGCTGGGGCAGTGGCATTACAGCAGCCGATAGGAAGAGACTGAACAAACTGATCAAGAAAGCTAGCTCTGTCCTGGGGCAACGCCTTGACCCAGTGGAGGAGATGGGAGAGAGAAGGATGGTGGCTAAACTGTCATCTCTGCTGGAGTCCGAGTCCCACCCTATGCACGACATACTGAACGCACTGAGGAGCTCATCTAGCAGCAGACTACATCATCCTAGGTGCACAACCGAGTGGTTTTGCAGGTCCTTCCTACCTACGGCTGTCAGACTGTATAACCTAAGCAGGGCTGCTCGCAGAGATAGCAAAAAAACGTGACTGTGGCGATGTGGATATAAAGGCACGGCGTCTGGAGTTTTAATGAAGTTTATTGATCAAATCATCGCCATCACGGAGCTCACCCCAGCTGCTGTATATGCATGCTGGGGATCACTCTCAGGCTCTCATGAGCAGTAGTCAGAAGCAGTCAGAAGAAGAAAAGAGGATGAGTTACAGAACATGTGCGGTATTTATACCCAGTTCAGACAATACATGAAAGGCATGTTATGATCAAAGAAACTGCATTCAGGCATGGGACATTTACATTTGAGTACAGAGCAGGAAGTCATACATAACAGCAGGATACTGGCGCCTGAACTAAACACGGAGAGGCTGCCTATTGATCTCAACACCCACATCTCATTGCTCTGCTAATTGCCCCAGCTGGGCTCTCTGTTTGTCCGTGGCTGTTGTGGGGGTTACCCCATACACTCCCCCCCCAGAGGGCTTAGCGGGGAGCTGAGACCTCGATAGTCTCACTTTGGTGGCGAGCTGCGGTGAAGGTCTGTGCCGGGAAAGGGAGGAGGGTGGGGGTAGCAAGTGGCGGGGGATGTCCGTGGCTGTGGGAGGAAAAATTAGTCTCTGATTCCTCTCGCGATTCAGTCCGGCAATGAAGAAAAAACAGGAGCTGAAGCTGTGTGAGGGACTTGGCATGTTGGCTTCAGGTGCGTTCGCGGACCTAAAGCCCTCGGGGACAGCTGACGGCTGGATGCCCGTTGTGCGCCGTGGCTGAGACCAAAAGAAAATCCTGTGCGCCAGCTGCGTGCATGCCTCAGGTGAACGAGCAACCCTGAAGGGCCAGTGTGCAGCGGTGAAGGAGGGTGAGGGTCTGCAGAGCCAGCTTGTCTCTAGTGCGCGGCATGTGCTGCGGCTGCGTACCTTCCAGCTGCGCTGTTCAGATGCGAGGCTTCTGTGCATGGTCGGTCCGCTGTCGCGAGGCGAATCAGGGTCAGGGGGCTTGATGGAGATCTGCGCAGTCGGCGCCGAGGGTCTCCCCCGTTCGGGCTGTTGGTTGTCGCTCGTGCCGGGTCATTGTGCGTTGGGTGTGCAGATCTCAGGCGTGGATCGCACAATGACGCTTTCTGCAGCTTTCCCAGTCGTGGATGATCTCCGAGGGAGTTCGCCTGATTTCGGTTCTGCGTCGAGGTCTCTCGTGTGGCAGAAGGGAGGGCAGTGCTCTCGCGTCAGGTTGCTGCGTTCGCTTGTCGTCGGAGATGCCAACGGGGCTGCATTCGTTGTCAGCGTGTTCTTTTCAGCGTCGGGTCACCAGTGTGGCGATGTAGATATAAAGGCACAGCGTCTGGAGTTTTAATGAAGTTTATTGATCAAATCATCGCCATCACGGAGCTCACCCCAGCTGCTGTATATGCATGCTGGGGATCACTCTCAGGCTCTCATGAGCAGTAGTCAGAAGCAGTCAGAAGAAGAAAAGAGGATGAGTTACAGAACATGTGCGGTATTTATACCCAGTTCAGACAATACATGAAAGGCATGTTATGATCAAAGAAACTGCATTCAGGCATGGGACATTTACATTTGAGTACAGAGCAGGAAGTCATACATAACAGCAGGATACTGGCGCCTGAACTAGACACGGAGAGGCTGCCTATTGATCTCAACACCCACATCTCATTGCTCTGCTAATTGCCCCAGCTGGGCTCTCTGTTTGTCCGTGGCTGTTGTGGGGGTTACCCCATATGACAACCTATTAGTATTTGAATGCAAAAGACGCAATAGACTTACACAATGGTCCCCTCCGGTATACAACTAGGACAATACCGGTCGCTACGGAGGGTGACAATATGTATGGGTACATAATCATACCATGTAGAATAACTAAGTAGATGGTTATGCTGTTCATTCCATGTAGCTACAATGCTCCACACTGTGTGTGTTTATATATTTATATATTTATTCCATCTAGCTACAATGCTCCGCACTGTGTGTTTATATATTTATATGTACATATGTATATTCGTTCCAAGGTTGTCATAGCCAGGAGCGGCACTGAGGTTAAGCTCCCAGTGCTCATAAAATGCTCCTTATGGCGTGCGTCTCGAAAAGCCTCTGACAACTAAGTCCAACTCCTAGCTGCCCGTGTGGTTTAGTCTCTAAGCCCGGCGGAACTGCTTTTACTAATAGGAGAAGGGGCGAGGGCGGATCTCTGGCGCCTTAAAACCAGATGCTTCGGGTAGATGGTGGCTCGTCAACCTGGGAAGGTAGCCCATCTAGGGGAAGGTAAACCCTGATTTCAAACCTCCGCTGCCTTGCGGCATACCCGGTCACGGGAAAGGCTTCGGGAGTCAACCCTGAGGAAAAATCCGGAGTCGGAGCCCCTAAGGCAGTTCTATGTTGTGCTCAACATCGTTCTGGCAGCTCCTGCAATGGCGCTGGTGCCAAACTGTAGCAGCCCTGCTGTTCCTTTGGATTCATCAGTGACGTGGAGAGGGGGGACATGCTGCATGGGCAACATCTTGTCCTCCATATCTTCCTGCCCAGGCTTGAATCCTACCAACGCCAACGCTGGAAGGTAGAACACCGGATCACTGGAGAGGACACTCCAGCTTCGCCTTTGGCGTAGAAAAAACACAGGGAATAACAGTTACCGGTTATAAGCCACCGCCCAATTGGCGTAGAGCGCGGCGCCAGGGGTTGTTCCCGACAGTGGGAGGGATCATCGGATCTCACTGGACAGCTACCGCCCGCCTCAAGCTGGGCAGCCCCCAGCCAATAAGGTGTTGTCCCGCCACAGCTTGCTTTCCTCATTGGGTGCATGGGGATGAGGAGAAGTCCGAACAGCAGGCTGAGAACCTTTGCACCAGGCAAGACAATAAAACAAAAGAGACCAACTCTAAAACTGGGAACTTGGAACATCCGCACTATGATGACAGGACTCGCTGCTAACCTCAAGGACATCAACGACACCAGGAAGACTGCCATCATCAATAATGAGCTGAAGAGACTGGGAGTGGATATCGCCACTCTCCAGGAAACACAGTTGGCTGACGCAGGCACACTAAGAGAGAAGAACTACACGTTCTACTGGCAGGGAAAGGGCAGTGACGAACACAGGGAACACGGAGTGGGCTTCGCAGTGAAGAACACCTTGCTGAAGATGGTGGAACCGGGCAGCACTGGCTCTGCATGACTCCTTACCCTCCGCCTGAACACCACTCAAGGCCCAGTCACCCTCGTCAGTGTGTATGCCCCAACACTGACAGCCACACCAGAGGCAAAAGACGAGTTCTACGAGAATCTCGCAACAACTGTCAGGACCATCCCCAACTCTGAACAACTCATTCTCCTTGGAGACTTCAATGCCAGAGTGGGTGCTGACCACGACTCCTGGCCCTCCTGTCTTGGACCATTTGGCGTGGGCAGAATGAACGACAACGGACAGCGGCTGCTTGAGTTCTGCACATATCACGATCTGTGCATCACAAACTCGTTCTTCAAGACTAAGCCCCAACACAAGGTTTCCTGGCGACATCCACGCTCAAATCACTGGCACCAGCTGGACTTGATCCTGACCAGGCACACCTCACTGAAGAACGTGCTAATCACCCGTTCGTTCCAGAGTGCAGATTGCAACACAGTCCATTCATTGGTGTGTTGCAAGGTCAAGCTGCAGCTGAAGAAATTCCATCGTGCTAGACAGCCTGGAAAGGCACAGATTGACACCAGCAAGATGGCCCAACCAGAACTTGTTGAGCAGTTTGCCTCCACCTTTGAGAAGGAACTTGGTGTACCACAAGAAGGAGAATCTGCAAAGCAGAAGTGGGAAGAGCTGTGAAACACCATCCATCGCACAGCCTTGGCTACCTTTGGGAGGAAGACCTCGAAGTCACAGGACTGGTTTGATGCCAAGTTGACCGAGATGACCCCCGTCATTGAAGCCAAGCGCTCAGCACTTGCTGAGTACAAGAAGTACCCAAACGAGAAGAATCTCCAGATTCTCAGGGCTGCTAGAAGCAAAGTTCAGCAGACTGCTCGGCGCTGTGCCAACGAGTACTGGACTCAGCTCAGCCAAGACATTCAAACCGCTGCCATAACAGGGAACATTCGTGGCATGTACGATGGCATCAAGAAAGCACTTGGTCCGGCTCAGAGCAAGATGGCCCCCCTCAAATCCTCCACTGGGGTGATGATCACAGAAAAGAACAAGCAGATGGAGAGATGGGTGGAACACTATTCCAACCTCTACTCCAGAGAGAACACCGTGACACCGTCAGCCCTTGATGCCATCGACTGCCTGCCATCCATGGACGAACTTGACGCCGAGCCAACCATCAACGAACTCAGCAAGGCCATTGATAGCTTGGCCGCTGGCAAGGCACCCGGCAACGACGGCATACCCCCTGACCTGATCAAGCACTGCAAGACCGCCCTACTGCTGCCATTGCATGACGTCCTCTGCCAGTGTTGAAAGGAAGGTGCCGTACCACAGGACATGAGGGACGCCAAGATCATCACCCTCTACAAAAACAAAGGGGAGAGAAGCGACTGCAACAACTACAGGGGCATCTCCCTCCTCAGCGTTGTTGGTAAAGTCTACGCACGAGTTGTTCTCGTTTGTCTACAGAAGCTTGCCGAACGTGTCTACCCCGAGTCTCAGTGTGGCTTCCGCGCTGCGCGATCGACGGTAGACATGATATTCTCCATCCGCCAACTCCAGGAGAAATGCAGAGAACAGAACATGCCCCTGTACGTCGCCTTCATCGACCTCACCAAAGCGTTCGATTTGGTCAGCAGAGATGGCCTTTTCAAGATCCTGCCAAAGATAGGATGCCCACCAAAGTTGCAAAGCCTCATCGAATCGTTTCACACCAACATGCAGGGGATAGTGCAGCACGATGGCAATGTCTCAGAGCCATTCAACATACGCAGTGGAGTGAAACAGGGCTGTGTACTTGCGCCAACCCTCTTTGGGATTTTTTTTGCTATGCTCCTGAGGCATGCCTTCAGCACAGCAACAGAGGGAATCTACCTGCACACAAGATCTGACGGCAGGCTTTTCAACCTCGCCCGCCTGAAAGCCAGAACCAAAGTACGCGAGGCTCTAATCAGAGACATGCTGTTCGCAGATGACGCTGCAGTCACAACCCACACACAGCAGGAGCTTCAGACCCTGATGGACCGCTTCTCCCAGGCATGCAAGGACTTCGGGCTTACCATCAGCCTGAAGAAGACTAACGTCTTGGCGCAAGGCACGGAAGCACCACCAACCGTCACCATCGACGAATACGAGCTGGAGGTTGTGAATCAGTTCACGTACCTGGGGTCCACGATCAGCAACAACCTCTCCCTTCAGAATCAGAATCAGAATCAGATTTATTGCCATTGTTCATGTAGTACACAAACTAGGAATTTGTCTCGGTGCAATGCTGCAACATTAAACATGATAAAAATAGAAGATAGAAATAAAAAAAAAACTATACATGCAATAAAATGTAGAATATGAATGGGTAATACTAGTCAAGCAATTTTAAATATATTAGCGAGCAGCAGATATTGTGGAGTACCACATAGTGCAGTTGGTAGTGCAAAAAGAAAACAGTGATGATTGACATGAGTCTGGTTGAGCTGCTGTACGTAGTGCACGAGAGTCTAATAAGTCACATAGTGTTCAGCAGTCTGATGGCAGAGGGGAAGAAGCTGTTCATGTGACGGGAGGTTTTAGTCTGAATGGACCGAAGTCTTCTACCTGAGGGGAGGGGGGCAAACAGTACGTGACCAGGGTGTGAAGGATCGGCTATGATCCAGCCTGCACGCCTCCGGGTCCTGGAGATGTACAGATCCTGGAGGGATGGGAGCTTGCAGCCGATCACCTTCTCAGCAGCGCGCACGACGCGCTGCAGCCTTAG
Organism: Pholidichthys leucotaenia; assembly: GCA_020510985.1. Classification (NCBI taxonomy): domain Eukaryota; kingdom Metazoa; phylum Chordata; class Actinopteri; order Cichliformes; family Pholidichthyidae; genus Pholidichthys; species Pholidichthys leucotaenia. Next base: position 126,348,883 of record CM035841.1, read on the forward strand.
TCTGTCCCTGGCAGTGGCTCCTGCATACCACACGGTTATGGAGGTGGTGAGGATGGACTCGATGATGGCCGTGTAGAACTGCACCAACATCTTGGTGGGTAGCTTGAGCTTCCTCAGCTGCCGCAGGAAGAACATCCTCTGCTGGGCCTTTTTGATGAGGTAGCTGATGGTCGGCTCCCACTTGAGGTCCCGGGTGATGGTGGTGCCCAGGAAGCGGAAGGAATCTGCAGTGGTGATGGGAGAGCCTGTGAGGGTGAGGGGGGGGGCAGAGGGGTTGTGACTTTCCTGAAGTCCACGATCATCTCCACTGTCTTCAGAGCATTCAGCTGCAGATTGTTGTGGCTGCACCAGGACGCCAGCTGGGCCACCTCTCTCCTGTAGACGGATTCGTCGCCATTGGAGATGAGCCCGATGAGGGTGGTGTCGTCCGCAAACTTGATCAGCTTGACAGACTGGTGGCTGGAGGTGCAGGAGTTGGTATAAAGGGAGAAGAGTAGGGGGGAAAGTACACAGCCTTGGGGTGATCCGGTGCTGATGCTAACAGAGTCTGAGACAGTCTTTCCCAGCCGCACATGCTGCCTCCGGTCCGTCAGGAAGTCGGTGATCCACCTGCAGAGGGAGTCAGGCACGTTGAGCAGGGACAGCTTGTCCTGGAGCAGAGCAGGGCGGATGGTGTTGAATGCAGAGCTGAAGTCCACAAACAGGATCCTGGCGTAGGTTCCCGGGGAGTCCAGGTGCTGCAGAATGGAGTGGAGGGCCAGGTTGACTGCGTCGTCCACAGACCTGTTGGCTCGGTAGGCAAACTGCAGCGGGTCCAGGAGGGGAGTGGTGATGGACTTGAGGTGGGGCAGGACCAGGCGCTCAAAGGACTTCATGACTACAGAGGTGAGCGCTACAGGTCTGTAGTCGTTAAGTCCAGTGATCCGTGGCTTCTTGGGGACAGGGATGATGGTGGAGGTTTTGAGGCAGGTCGGCACGTGGCATAACTTCAGGGAGGTGTTAAAAATGTCTGTGAAGACAGGAGTCAGCTCTTCCGCACAGTGTCTCAGGGTGGAGGGAGACACGCTGTCCGGACCGGGGGCCTTGCGCGGGTTCAGTCTGGAGAACTGTCTGTGCACGTCCTGCTCACTGATGACAAGGGCAGGGGGGGAGGAGGGGGGGCGCCTTTGATGAAGTGGGGACCGTGGAGGCAGTGGCTCTGGGGGGAGGGGGGAGATGGACACAGCTGATGAGGTGTCAAAACGGGCATAATGTTGGGACAGTCTTTGACAAAGGGCTTTGTCATCCTGACCTTTTGAAGCCTGAGGCCGATAGTTGGTGATTTGCCTCAGTCCTCTCCACACAGAAGCAGAGTCGTTAGCAGTGAACTGCTGCTGGAGTCTCTCAGAATACACAGATTTAGCTCTCCTCAACTCTCTGCTAAACCGGTATTTGACCTCCCTGTAGCAGTCCCTGTCTCCACTTTTCAACGCTGCTTCCTTCTCCTTCCTGATCTGTCTGAGCTTAGCAGTGAACCAGGGCTTGTCATTTGAGTACCTCACCCTGGTGCGCGATGGAAGAATGCTCTCCTCACAAAAGTGGATATATGAGTTCACAGTGTCCGTGTACTCATCCAGATCATGCGTGGCTCCTTTAAACATGCCCCAGTCGGTTATTTCCATGCACGTGCTCAGCTTCTGCCCAGCTTCCCCTTGATACAGAGATCAACAAGAGGATTGGAAAATCAGCCTTCACACTCGCTCGCCTCACCACACGAGTGTGGGAGAATCCCAAACTCTCTGTCAAGACGAAGATGGCAGTGTACAATGCCTGCGTCATCAGCACACTGCTCTATGGGAGTGAGACGTGGACAACATACGCCCGGCAGGAAAAGAGACTGAACTCCTTCCACTTGCGCTGCATTCGCAACATCCTGGACATATCCTGGCAGGACAAAGTGCCCAACACAGAAGTTCTGTCCCGCGCCGGCCTTCCCTCCATGTTCACTCTACTCAGGCAGCGCAGGCTCCGCTGGCTAGGCCACGTTCACCGTATGGAGGATGGCAGAATCCCCAAAGACGTCCTCTTATCTTACACAGTCTCTTGACTGGTGCCCCTGCCTGGTGGCTGTTCTGTGTCCAGTACTTCAATAAAGCTGAGTTCGCACATTCACCTGGCCTCATCATTCTAAAAGGTATTTACAGACATAACATTTGGCAATTGAGGATTAACTAATGGAGGTTAATCAACAACAACAGTGAAACCTGGAGGGGATGATTGGGAGGAACGGCCTGCCCAATCTGAACCCGAGTGGTGTTCAGTTATTGGACTTCTATGCTAACCACAGTTTGTCCTTAACGAACACCATGTTCAAGCATAAGGGTGTCCATATGTGCACCTGACACCAGGACACCCTAGGTCGCAGGCCAATGATCGACTTTGTTATCGTGTCATCAGACCTGCGACCGTATGTCGTGGACACTCGGGTAAAGAGAGGTGCAGAGCTGTCAACTGATCACCACCTGGTGGTGAGTTGGATCCAATGGCAGGGGAGGAAGCCGTTCAGACCTGGTAGACCCAAACATATAGTGAGGGTGTGCTGGGAATGTCTGGCTGAGGCCCCTGTCCGGGAGGTCTTCAACTCCCACCTCCGGAAGAACTTCAACCACATTCCGAGGGAGTCTGGAGACATGGAGTCTGAATGGGCCATGTTCTCCACCTCTGTTGTTGAAGCGGCGGCCCAGAGCTGCAGCCACAAGGTGGTTGGTGCATCTCATGGTGGCAACCCCCGAACCAAGTGGTGGACACCAGTGGTGAGGGGGGCCATCAAGCTGAAGAAGGAGTCCTATCAAGCTTGGTTGGCTTGTGGGACTCCCGAAGCAGCTGAGGTGTACCGGCAGGCCAAGCGGAGTGCAGCTCGGGTGGTTGCTGAAGCAAAAACCCGGGTATGGGAGGAGTTCGGTGAGGCCATGGAACAAGACTTTCGGTCAACCTCGAAGAGATTCTGGCAAACTGTCCGGCGGCTCAGGAGGGGGAAGCACCTTAACTATCCACACTGTGTATGGTGCGGATGGGGCGCTGTTGACTTTGACTGGGGATATCGTCGGGCGGTGGAAGGAATACTTTGAGGATCTCCTCAATCCCACTGATACGCCTTCCACAGAGGAAGCAGGGTTTGTGGATGAGGGGGATGACTCGCCTATCACAGGGGCTGAGGTCATCAAGGTGGTTAAAAATCTCCTTGGTGGCCGGGCCCCGGGGGTGGATGAGATTCGCCCTGAGTACCTCAAGGCCCTGGATGTTGTAGGGCTGTCATGGTTGACACGCCTCTGCAACATTGCGTGGAGGTTGGGGGCAGTGCCTTTGACATGGCAAACCGGGGTGGTGGTTCCTCTCTTCAAAAAAGGGGACCGGAGAGTATGCTCCAACTTTAGAGGGATCACACTTCTCAGCCTCCCTGGGAAGATCTATGCCAAGGTACTGGAGAGGAGAGTCCAGCCGTTAATCGAACCTCGGATTCAGGAGGAGCACTGTGGTTTTCGTCCTGGCCGTGGCACATCGGACCAGCTCTTTACCCTCTCGAGAATTCTCGAGGGTTCGTGGGAGTTTGCCCAACCAGTTTACATGTGTTTTGTGGACTTGGAGAAGGCATTTGATCGCGTCCCTCGTGGTTTTTTGTGGGGGGTGCTTCGGGAGTATGGGGTATCGGGCTTGTTGTTACGAGCTATTTGGTCTCTGAACAACCGTTGTGAGAGTTTGGTTCGTATTGCCAACACTCGGTCGGACTCATTCTCAGTGAGAGTTGGACTCCACCAGGGCTGCCCTTTGTCACTGATCCTATTCATAATTTTTATGGACAGGATTTCTAGGCGGAGCCAGGGAATGGAGGGCGTCATGCTTGGTGACCACAGGATCTCATCTTTGTTGTTTGCAGATGATGTTGTCCTGTTGGCTTCATCCAGCAATGACCTACAGCCCTTGCTGGGACGGTTTGCCGCTGAGTGTGAAGCGGCTGGGATGAGAATCAGCACCTCCAAGTCCGAGTCCATGGTCCTCAGCCGGAAAAAGGTGGATTGTCCTCTCTGGGTTGGGGACAGGCTCCTGCCCCAAGTGGAAGAGTTTAAGTATCTTGGGGTCTTATTCACGAGTGAGGGGAAAATGGAGCTAGAGATTGACAGATGGATCGGAGCAGCATCTGCAGTGATGCGGACATTGTACCGGTCTGTTGTGGTGAAGAGGGAGCTTAGTTCTAAGGCAAAGCTGTCGACTTACCAGTCAATCTATGTTCCTATGCTCACCTATGGACACAAGCTTTGAGTAATGACCGAAAGAATGAGATCGCGGATACAAGTGGCTGAAATGAGCTTTCTCCGTAGGATTGCTGGACTCACCCTCAGAGATAGGGTGAGGAGCTCAGTCACCCAGGAGAGGCTTAGAGTAGAACCGCTGTTCCTCCACATTGAAAGGAGTCAGTTGAGGTGGTATGGGTATCTGATCAGAATGCCTCCTGGACGCCTCCCACTTGAGGTGTTTCAGGCACGTCCCACTGGGAGGAGACCCCGGGGCAGACCCAGGAGTCGGTGGAGAGACTATGTCTCCCCGCTGGTCTGGGAACGCCTTGGTATCCTCTCTGAAGAGCTGGAGCAGGTGGCTGGGGAGAGGGAAGTCTGGGCTTCTCTGCTTGAACTGCTGCCTCCATGACCCGGACCTCCAGAAAAGCAGTAGAAGATTGATGGATGGATGGATGGATATGCTGCTTGATATTACCATAGAATTTGGATGAATGGTGAAACTTTTCAGAAGTAAAAAAATACTTGAATCCAGTTAACTTGACTGAGCTTTCGTACAGCACACTTACCCACCTGGATAACTGAGAATCTTCACCATCCATCCATCCATCCATCCATCCATCTTCTACCGCTTAATCCTTTTCGGGTCACAGGGGGGCTGGAGCCTATCCCAGCATCTTTGGGCGAGAGGCAGGGTACACCCTGGAAAGATCGCTAGTCCATCGTAGGGCCAACACAGAGAGACAGACAACCATTCACTCTCACAGTCATACCTAAGGACAATTTAGAATCCCCAGTTGATGCCAGTTAACCTCACCTGCATGTCTTTGGCATGTGGGAGGAAACCGGAGTGTCCGGAGTAAACCCACGCAGACACGGGGAGAACATGCAAACTCCACACAGAAGGGTCACCGATGGTCTGGGGGTGGGATCGAACCCACAATGGTCAAGGGTGGAATCGATCCCATGACCTTCTTGCTGTGCTGCCACTGTGCTAACCACTGCGTCACCATGCTGCATCTTCACCAAGTTAATAAACTGAATTAATTTTGCATTCATTTTAAGTCTTAATTATTTTTATTGTAATTGAATTCTATTTCATTTTATTTTTATTTACTTTGCTCATTGTTCTATTTTATTATTTTAAAAGCACTTCGTTCAAGTATTTGTTTTCATGAGTTTTATTCATATTTCATATTGCCCTTGCAATAAAGTTGTTAATGAAACTGCAATCATGTGATTTTCCTTTCAGAGGCAAAAAGTATCGGTATTGGTATCGAAGGAAAAGTCCCATAAATTAATGGTATCATGGGATCCTGGGTTCGATCCCAGCCCCCGACCAACAGTGATCTGTGGGGAGTTTGCATGTTCTCCCCGTGTCTGCGTGGGTTTACTCTGGGATTTCTCCGGTTTCCTCCCACATGCCAAAAACATGCAAGTTAGGTTAATTGGCATCAAACTGAGGATTCTAAATTGTCCTTAGGTATGAATGTGAGAGTGAATGGTTGTCTGTCTCTCTGTGTTGGCCCTGCGATGGACTGGCGATCTGTCCAGGGTGTACCCTGCCTCTCGCCCAAAGATGCTGGGATAGGCTCCAGTCCCCCCACGACCCGAAAAGGTTTAAGCGGAAGAAGATGGATGGATGGATATCGAAAGGAAAATGGTATGGCCCATCCCAACAATGAATGACAACTACGACCCCTTGTGGACTGGTGACATTATTACAAATTTACTAAATTTGCAATATTGAGATGAGAGATGAGATGAGATGATGAGATTCAACTTTATTGTCATTACACATGTATGATATTCCCTCTAAACTCATATTTTCTTGTAAATACACGTCTTTTCCCATTTGTTAACATTTTGAATAAGTTTGTAAATTTTTTACACATAAATTTATAACTATTATAAGTCACACATCCACTGGTGATGGTAAAAATGTTCTTGAGAATAATTGATGCTGCTTTTGTTTTACTTAACAGCCTCAGTTCACAGGAAAAACAGTTTAAATCTCCAGTAAAGCCGTCAACACAACATCTTGAGACTACTTCAGAAGAGGTACAGGTGTTTGCCCTGGAGCTCAAATTTAAAAACAAGAGCAGTGCTTTTGTTTCCATTCTCACCACTCAGAAGAAGACACCCATCCTAGGATTTATTGCTTGTTTTAGAAGTGCATCTGGAGGTTTTAACAATAAGCTCAAGGCAAGGTAGTTCTGTAGGGCTTACAAGCTCATCCTTCTAATACCCAAGGTGAGGAAAGGCACAATAAAGAATCCCTTTTTGGTTAAACTTGCAACTATCAGTGTAACAACCAGGGTGGATGTAGATCACGTGGAAGTGCTGTATCCAGAAGAAGATACTCTGACGTAGTGGGGGCTCACGCAAGAAAGGAGAGATGACTGTGACAAAACAGGCTTTATTTAAAACACACTCCCTCAACACAGACAGGAGGGGAGGTCATTCACACAGACCTCCGTCTCACTAAGGGTGACACAAACACATGATCAATCACTACTCTAACTGGTCTTATAACACTGCTGTGTCATTATAATACAGTTATAATGACACAGCAATAACACTTTAGAACACACGAATTATAACACCCTTTGAATCCTCCGCTGCTAAAGCATGCCGGGAAAATCCCTGCCCCCTTAACACAGCCCCGACGTTACACTGTCCCCCCTGGACTGGTTTCTGTCCCCAGAATAATAAAAGTCCAGCTCAAAAGTCCAACACAAATCCGTCCAGGTGTTGGGGCGGCCTCCGTTGTCGACGACCAGCACGCACAGGCCCGCTAGTGTCCATCTGTGCCTCGGTCGGAGTATCTGGTCAGGGGGAAGGCTCCGGCTCGACCACCCGCAGGGTGGATGGCTGGTACGGGGCGAGACGGTCACGGTGGAGTACCACGACCCGGTCCCTTTTTTTTCAGCCTCACCCTGTACACCACATCCGACAGTCTCTGTAGGACCACGCACGGTCCCGACCAATGGCTTGCCAGTTTTGGTGACAGTCCCCTTTTTTGCTCCGGGTGTCATGGCGGCCTCTGGGCCGTCATTGGCATCATTAACTCCAGCTGCGCACAGACTTACAGGTGTTAATCAGCAGCTGTTAAAAGCCAGCGTTGCTGACAGCCCGGCACGGAGTCGTCTGTCCTCTTCATCGGAGAAAGAACCTGAACTCCGCTCTCTGGCTTCGTCAGGATTCTCTCTCGTCTCGTCTGGAACTTCTCTGGCTTCGTCAAGAACTTCTCTTACCTCATCAAGGACTTCTCTTCAGAGTCAAACACGTAAGAGAACTGTCTGTTACTCTACTCCTAACCTAAACCCCTGTGCACAGGTGGACCCCCTTGGCGGCGGACCTGCGGCCCCAGCTGACAGGGTTTCACCAACACGCACACGTAGCAGTTCGCTACCACCACGATTACCGGTACGTCTTGCTCCTCAAATTTCAGAACTATTACTGTATCAGTTGCAGGAGTATTGGCCACCGTTATCAGTGGAGTTACTGTCATCAGCATCTGTTGTTTCATCATCACCACGTTCTGTGGCATCACTCACCTCGTCATCATCTGGATTGTCATCATCCCGGTCTGTGGAGTCACAGCCGGTGTCACGGGAAGAACTGTCCTTACCACAGCCACGGGTGGAAGCCCCAGCACATTCACGGACACCTTCACCTCCACGCTGCACGGCCGCTGGTTCTCAGCAGGACGTAACCTGTGCTACCACCAAGTAAGCCTCGCTACTTGTAGCTTGTCAGTTACGTGGGACAAAAGTAATTGTCTGTGCTTGTATGTTCCAGGGTTGCCGGGTCTCCGTCCAGGGTGCTCAGCTCCAGTGACCAGAACTCTATCCACGCACTCACACTTGCACTACACACCCTTTCACTCTAATAAAGATTATTGTTCACTATCTGCCCATGTCAGTGTCTGTCTCCTGGGTCCCGAAACATGTCAGTACGACTCCGTCACGTTGACCCAGCGGACAGCTCACTGTCGCGCCTAATTAACACTCTTAGCGCCCGGGTAGATTTACTAGCTCACCAGCAGACAGTAATCTTGAACCAACTAACCTTAATTAATGGTCGGCTGGATCGTTTGGAAGGACACCAGACGCTTCCCCCGACCACAAATCTCTCAGCCCCTGCAGGCTTAGCGTCAGGACAAGCTAACACCTCCTCGTCCTCTCGCCTCACCCCTATTCCGACACCTGCCCGGTTCAGCGGTAAACTCGGGGAAGCCCGAGGATTCATATTACAATGTGAGTCAGTTTTTCTGCGAGTGCCGGGGATTTTTCTCAAGACTCTAGCCAGATAGGCTATGTCATAAATTTGCTGGCAGGTAGAGCCTTAGACTGGGCGTATTCGATCATGGCTAAACCTAGCTACCCCCTGCTCTCTTACCAGGAATTTGTGTCAGAATTTTTGTCTGTATTCGATCATACGGATAGGGGTGAGGTGTTGACAGAACGATTTTTGAGCTTACAGCAGGGAAAGAGATCAGCTGCAGATTACGCCACTGACTTCCAGGTCCTGACCGCAGAGATTGGGTGGGGGGAGCCATCACTTTGTGGCATTTTCCTACGTAGTCTCAACGACGAGCTAAAGGATGAGTTAGCGGCACGGGATAAACCAAACAATTTGCGAGATTTGATTGCCCTAGCGGTTAGTCTCGATAGCAGATTAAGGGAGCGGGTGGCTGAACGGCTAACTACTTCCCGTTCGGTTAAACCCCGCCCTCGCGTCCCTAACTCTCCTCTTCTCGCTTTACCCGTGTCAGAGGAGGCCCCGGATCAGGAAGCCATGATTATTGGTCATTCAAAAGTATCAGCAGCTGAGAAACAACGCCGTAGGGATCAAGGCCTATGTTTCTATTGTGGGAAGGAGTCACATGGGGTGTCTGAATGTCCAAGTAAGTTAAAAGGGAAGGCCCGTGGATCGCAGTAGGGGGATTCACGGGCAAGAATTCAGAGGAACCCCTTACTTGTTGTCGTCTACCCCTCAGACTCATTCATACACACACTGAACACTCCACACTAGCGTTAGTAGATTCTGGAGCTGAGCAGAATTTCATTTCTAGAGACCTGGCAACCCGGATGGGCCTTAGCTGTCAGACTTTAGAACCCCCTGTCAAATTGATTACCCTGTCTAAGGCTTCTTTGACTACCATTAACCTTCAGACGGCCCCTGTGTCAATAATTGTCTCAGGGAACCACAGGGAGGAGATTCAGTTCTTAGTGCTGCCCGTTTCTTCTTCGCCCGTTATTCTGGGGTACCCCTGGCTGCGCCTACATAACCCCACCATTGATTGGCAAGCTGGGAGAATAACGGCATGGAGTACGTTCTGCCTTAGTGCCTGTCTCCAATCAGCGGCGTGCGCCCCATCCGTTAAGGTGCCTCTGCCTGATTCATCCCCACCGGATTTGTCCAAAGTGCTAGAGGTTTATCACGATTTGGGGCAAGTGTTCAGCAAGTCTCGGGCGTTGTCTTTAGCCCCCCATCGTCCATATGACTGCGCCATCAATCTGAAGGCTGTGGCCCCTCTTCCTGCTAGCCGCCTTTACAGCCTATCAGCCCCGGAGCGCGAGGCCATGGATACGTACATTAAGGAGTCCTTGGCCTCTGGTATCATCCGCCCGTCGTCTTCGGCAGTGGGGGCCGGATTTTTTTTTGTTGGAAAAAAGGACGGTTCACTACACCCCTGCGTCGACTTCCGGGGACTGAATGAAATAACAGTCAAAGACAAATATACTCTGCCCTTGATGAACACTGCTTTCGACTCCCTCCAGGGGGCATCCTGGTTTACTAAACTGGACCTTAGGAATGCTTACCATCTAGTGCGCATTAGAGAAGGAGATGAGTGGAAGACAGCTTTTCGGACCCCCAGCGGTCATTTTGAGTACCTGGTAATGCCGTTTGGGTTAACTAACGCTCCAGCCGTCTTCCAGCGTTTGATAAATGATGTACTACGGGATTTTCTGAACTCGTTTGTTTTTGTTTATCTTGATGACATCCTCATCTTCTCTCGCACACTAGAGGAACATCGGGTGCATGTCCGCAGGGTATTACAGCGCATCCTGGAGAACCAGCTGTTCGTCAAGGCCGAGAAATGTGAGTTCCACACTGATCAAACCTCCTTCCTTGGATTTATTATTGCTCGGAACCAGGTGCTCCCTGACCCTGCCAAGGTCAAAGCAGTGGTGGAATGGCCTGCACCCACCTCCAGAAAGCAGCTTCAAGGTTTCCTGGGGTTTGCTAATTTTTATAGGAGGTTCGTGCCCAACTTTGGTAATATTGCCCGTCCTTTGACTGCTCTCACCTCCCCTAAGATCCCATTTTGCTGGAGTAAGGAAGCAGCCGGTGCGTTTGAGAAGCTCAAGAGGGAGTTCGCCTCGGCCCGAGTCCTTACCCAGGTGGACCCGAAGCTGCAGTGCTTGGTGGAGGTGGACGCGACCGATGCGGGAGTTGGAGCAGTACTCTCCCAACGATCTCCTGAGGATGGTAAGATTCGCCCTTGTGCTTTTTTCTCTCATCGTCTCACCCCTGGAGAGAGGAACTACAGCATCGGAGACAGGGAGTTACTGGCTGTGAAACTAGCCTTGGAAGAATGGAGACATTGGCTGGAGGGGGCTGCTCAGCCGTTCGTGGTTTGGACTGATCACCGTAACCTGGAGTACCTCAGGACGGCTAAGCGCCTGAATGCACGCCAGGCTCGCTGGTCCCTCTTCTTCGGCCGGTTTAACTTTACCATCACGTACCGGCCGGGAAGCAAGAACGGTAAGCCGGACGCCCTCTCCCGGCAGTTTGACACACCACCCTCCGAGGACCAGGAGACCCCTATCCTGCCGCCTTCCTGCGTTGTGGGCTCCCTGTCCTGGGGAATCTGCAAGACGGTTCGCCAGGCTCAGAAGACCGAGCCGGACCCCGGGGGGGGGGCCCCCGGGCCGCTTGTTTGTTCCACGTGCTGTCCGAGGCAAGGTGATTGAGTGGGGTCACGCTTCCAAGTTGGCTTGTCATCCTGGAGTGGGTCGGACCGTGGATCTTCTCCAAAGGACCTTCTGGTGGCCAGGGTTATGGAGGGACGTTGTAGGCTACATCCGGGCCTGCGCTCAGTGCGCCACCGGGAAGACGACATCATCCCCCCCGGCGGGCTTACTACATCCATTGCCGGTTCCTTCACGCCCTTGGTCTCACATAGCGATGGATTTTGTGACTGGGTTACCCACTTCAGATGACTACACCACGGTGTTAACCATCGTGGACCGGTTCTCGAAGGCGGCCCATTTTGTGCCACTTCGGGGTCTGCCTTCGGCCCAGGAGACTGCGGACCTCCTGGTGCAACATGTGGTCCGTCTTCATGGTATCCCTGCGGATATTGTGTCTGATCGAGGACCCCAGTTTATATCTCAAGTTTGGAAGGCCTTCTGCGCGGCACTAGGAGCCACAGCCAGCCTCTCTTCTGGTTATCACCCCCAAAGTAATGGCCAGTGCGAGCGGGCTAATCAGGAGCTGGAGGCCGCCCTTCGCTGTGTCATCTCCTCCTGCTCATCCTCCTGGAGCAAGTTCCTGCCCTGGATTGAGTACGCTCACAACGTCACGATCTCCACGGCCACGGGCGTCTCCCCGTTTAAAGCTACATGTGGGTGTGATCCTCCGTTGTTTCCAGAGGAGGAAAAGGAGGTAGCGGTTCCTTCAGTCCAGGCACATATTAAGTGCTGCCGGCGAGTTTGGCTCCTCGCTCGTCAAGCCTTGCTGAAGACCACTAAACGTAATATCCAGGTGGCCAACCGGCATAGGAGACCCGCCCCGGACTATAAGGTGGGTCAGAAGGTTTGGTTGTCAACCCGGAATATTGGTGTGCCGGCTGAAAAACGTAAGCTCACTAAGGGCTTCATTGGCCCCTACACCATTAATCGTGTTGTTAACCCTGTGTCTGTGCGCTTGTCTCTCCCCTCTTCGATGCGTATCTGCCCCACCTTTCATGACTCCCAGGTCAAGCCGTACGTCTCTGACCCCCTGTGCCCTGCTCCCGCGGCTCCCCCACCCCCAAGGATGATCGATGGCCATCCGGCCTGGGGGGTGACTGCCATCTTGGATGTCCGCAGGCGGGGTTGTGGCCTTCAGTATTTGGTGGACTGGGAGGGCTTTGGACCAGAGGATCGTTCTTGGATTCGCCCAGCGTTGATCCTGGATAAACAGCTGATTCGTGATTTCCATCGGGCGAATCCAGATAGGATTGGGCAGGTGCCTGGAGGCACTGCTAGAGGGGGGAGTACTGTCATGGCGGCCTCTGGGCCGTCATTGGCATCATTAACTCCAGCTGCGCACAGACCCACAGGTGTTAATCAGCAGCTGTTAAAAGCCAGCGTTGCTGACAGCCCGGCACGGAGTCGTCTGTCCTCCTCGTCGGAGAAAGAAGCTGAACTCCGCTCTCTGGCTTCGTCAGGATTCTCTCTCGTCTCGTCTGGAACTTCTCTGGCTTCGTCAAGAACTTCTCTTACCTCATCAAGGACTTCTCTTCAGAGTCAAACACGTAAGAGAACTGTCTGTTACTCTACTCCTAACCTAAACCCCTGTGCACAGGTGGACCCCCTTGGCGGCGGACCTGCGGCCCCAGCTGACGGGGTTTCACCAACACGCACACGTAGCAGTTCGCTACCACCACGATTACCGGTACGTCTTGCTCCTCAAATTCCAGAACTATTACTGTATCAGTTGCAGGAGTATTGGCCACCGTTATCAGTGGAGTTACTGTCATCAGCATCTGTTGTTTCATCATCACCACGTTCTGCGGCATCACTCACCTCGTCATCATCTGGATTGTCATCGTCCCGGTCTGTGGAGTCACAGCCGGTGTCATGGGAAGAACTGTCCTTACCACAGCCACGGGTGGAAGCCCCAGCACGTTCACGGACACCTTCACCTCCACGCTGCACGGCTGCTGGTTCTCAGCAGGACGTAACCTGTGCTACCACCAAGTAAGCCTCGCTACTTGTAGCTTGTCAATTACGTGGGACAAAAGTAATTGTCTGTGCTTGTATGTTCCAGGGTTGCCGGGTCTCCGTCCAGGGTGCTCAGCTCCAGTGACCAGAACTCTATCCACACACTCACACTTGCACTACACACCTTTTCACTCTAATAAAGATTATTGTTCACTATCTGCCCGTGTCAGTGTCTGTCTCCTGGGTCCCGAAACATGTCACCGGGGAGAAAACCCAGACTCGATCTCCTGGTGCAAAGTCCCTCCCCTGGCAGCGGGAGTCATATGCCCACTTCTGCCGGCTCCCCGCCGCTGCCAGGGCCTCCCGAGCCAGTCTGTGCACCGTGTGGAGACGTTCCTTCAAGCAAAACAAATAATCCAACCTCAGTTTGTCCTCCACCTCCGGCTCGGGGGGCGGGGGGATACCAAATCCACCGGTGTGGGCAGCTCGCATCCAAACATCAGCGCTGCAGGGGTGCACCAGGTGGATTCCCGTGCTGCCGTCCGGTACGCCCACAGAACAAAGGGCAGATGCAGGTCCCAGTCTCGCTATCGCTGGTCCACTAGGACAGCGAGCTGGGTGGTGAGGGTCTGGTTGAACCGTTCGACCAGGCCGTCGCTCTGTGGATGCAGTGGGGTGGTCCGGGTCTTCCGGATGCCCAGCCGCCTGCAGACCCCCCCGAAGACCTCTGCCTCAAAGTTCTGACCTTGATGGCTGTGCAGCTCCTCCAGTGTGCCAAACCGACAGAACATCTCGTCCACCAGCTTTGATGCCGTGATGGCGGCGCTCTGATCAGGGACCGCGTACGCCTTTGGCCATTTGGTGAAATAATCCATTGCAACCAGCACGTAGCGGTTCCCCCGGTCCGTGGTCGGGAAAGGGCCCAGAATGTCCACCCCTACCCGCTCCATCAGTGCTCCCACCCGGTACTGCTGCAAGGGAGCGTGGGATCGCTGAGTTGGCCCCTTCTGAGCCATGCAGGTGTCGCAGCGATGGACGTGGAGCTCTACATCCTGGTGACATCCGGGCCAGTAGAACTGGGCTCAAAGGCGCTGCAGAGTCTTTGTCACCCCGAAGTGGCCCGCTCCTACCGCCCTGTGGACCAGCTGGAGTACGTTGGGCCGGAGCTGCCAGGGAACCAGCAGCTGCCAGACGTGACACTGCCCAGCTGGAGTCTGCCACTGCCGATACACAACACCCTTGTGACAGCGGAGATTTGTCCACTGAGAGTGTAGGGCCTTGGTCTCTGGGTCCAGCACAGACACAGCCTCCCAGGCAGGCCGCTGGCCCGCGTCCAGCCACTGCCAAACCCGGGAAATGACCGGATCTCTATCCTGCTCGCTCTGCAGCTGCTGCACGTCAAGGGCCTCTGTGACGTCATCGCTGGGGAGAGCTGCCTGATTATGCGAGGAGGAGCTGTGTGCCGCTGTGTTATTCCTGCTCACAGCAGTCCAGAGAGCAGCAGCCAGTGGGACTGCTTGGTCTCGATCCTCTGCCCGCTGGCAGTGTCGACAGTCCTCCGCAGCACAGGGACGCCGAGACAGCGCGTCAGTGTTAGCATGGAGGTGGCCTGCCCGATGCACAATCTGAAAATCATAATCCATGTGGACTGGAATCGAAAGCACCCTTCCTCGCGCCGCTGCGGCGGTCTTCTCTGTGGGCGTGCCACCGTGGTCTGCCGCAGCTCCTCCTCCTCCTCCTCGCTCTCAGCTGTGGCCTGGAAGGCTCTCTGTCTCGGTGCGAATGCATCAGCTGTACAATTCATCAGCGGTTCCACCCGCTCCGCTTCTGCCACAGCCATCTCCCAGCTGCTCGCGGCGTTAATCCAGATGTGGCTCTGGGGCTGGGCGGAGACCCGGGATGAAGTTCCGGAGGGTGAGCTTCTCCACTACTTGTGGCTCGAAATCCGGGTAGCTACGCCGTGTCAGTAGCCGTATGTCCGCTGCGTAGGCTCCCAGGCTCTCCTGGCTGCCTTGCTGGCGGTTGGCCAGCTGTTCCTCTGCATACTCAGCATTGGCCGCTCTCCCAAACCACCTCCGGAGCGCTCCTTGTAGAGCTGGCCAGCTGCTGCGTTCCTCAGACTGGAGATTGGACAGCATGCGGAGAGCCCTTCCCTCCAGGGCCAGCGCGACCTGCATGGCGGTCTCTCCGGATGGCCAGCCGTTTGACGCAGCAGCCAGCTCGACCTGGACCAGGTAGTCGTCCAGCAGGGTTTCACCGTTAAAGCGGGGAACCTTGGCCCGCTGCCGGATGGGTGGAACGGTCGCCTCTCGGTCGATCGCCACTCCTGGTCGCAGTGGAATCACCGGCCCGTCCTGCCTTGGAAAGGGCGGGGAGAGGGGCTGATCTGCTCTGCTCCGCCCACCCTGCATTGAGAAAGGCAGAAGGCGAAGTATGCTGATCCCGTCGGGTCCGCTGCTCCATTCATCCAGGTGAGCAACTCCGGGGATCGGTGTATCAGCTCTGTCGTCCATTCCCAGCTGAGCGATGAATAGTAGTGGGGGTTCACACAAGAAAGGAGAGATGACTGTGACGAAACAGGCTTTATTTAAAACACACTCCCTCAACACAGACCTCCGTCTCACTAAGGGTGACACAAACGTATGATCAGTCACTGCTCTGACTCTTCTTATAACACTGCTGTATCATTATAACGCAGAATCAAGTTTAAAATCCTTCTTCTTACTTTCAAAGCTCTTAACAATCTGGCCCCCCAATATATAAAAGATCTGATATTACCTTACCATCCTAACAGAGCATTACGCTCCCAAAATGCTGGCTTACTTGTGGTGCCCAGAATCTCCAAAAGTACGGTGGGAGGCAGAGCCTTCTTCTACCAAGCCCCTTCTCTCTGGAACCAGTTACCACTCTGGGTCCGGGAGTCAGACTCGGTCTCTGTCTTTAAGAACAGGGTAAAATCATTCCTTTTTAATATAGCTTTCGTTTAAGGAGGGTATTTGTGTCTTTTAACCCCACTCTTGTTCTATTGTTATCTGATCCATACTCCTGGTTGACCTCCAATATTGTACTTGGCATCTTACTGCTATGTTCTTTATGTCTGTCCTTTCCATCCTCCCTATCCCCTCATCCCCAGCCAGTCGCAGCAGACGACTGCCCCTCCCTGAGCCTGGTTCTGCTAGAGGTTTCTTCCTACCAAATGGGAGTTTTTCCTCTCCACTGTCGCCTAGTGCTTGCTCATAGGGGATCGTCTGATTGCTGGGTCTTTCTGTGACTGTGTGATTTTTTTTTTTTTTATCTGCACTGTGGCGCCACGAGACGGCTTTTGTTGTGATGTGGCGCATTATAAATAAAGCTGAATTGACTTGAACTGAAATTGAATTGAAGTTATAATGACACAGCAATAACACTTTAGAACACACGAATGATAACACCCTTTGAATCCTCCGCTGCTAAAGCATGCTGGGAAAATCCCCGCCCACTTAACACAACCCCTACGTTACAATACTATCAGTGACCCCCTGATGTAGATGACCTTGGAGTACTATGGAGGCAGCCATCGGCTACACCGCAGGTTTCATCATAAAAAGGTGAAGCAGAGGATAGCCTGTGTTTGCAGGATCCATCAGCTGGCTTTGCACATTCCTTCCTCGAACTGAAGAACCATGGTGACCTACAGAATCCATCAGCGGTCCAGTCTTGCTGCTGCTTTTGAAGACCAATGAGGAAAAACAAAAGTGTGTGTGTGTGTGTGTGGTGTGTGTGTGTGTGTGTGTGTGTCAAAGCTGACAACAAACAAAGTGTTTCATACCTTTTCTCTATTGATAAGGTATACTGTACATTCAAATGTGTTTTCTTTATTTTTATTACTTGATCTTTATATTGTCATTGCATTCTTATTACAGTGTTTACAAATTTCTGTGTCTTTCTGGAGTTGTGAAAATGTTCTGTTGTTGTGAGATTAATAAAGCTTTAATTATGTCATGTGAGAATGTTGTTATCTGTTATCTGGTATATAGGAGACTGTAACTGTTGGAAAAATCAGTTGTTGTTTTCAGCATCTTTCATTAATTTCTTGTCACACCTCATGGTTATTTTAATGTTTATTATGATGCACCTTGACAGTCAAAAGACTGAATAAATCAACAAACGGAAGAAGACAGCCCCTAGGTGCTGCTACTTACAATTACATATTTTCTGTTTACAGATTGATCCTTTGATGGAGGAAAACATTTTATGGCTTTGACTTTTACATTGAAACGCCTACCGGATGTGAATCTTAGCTAGCTATATGTTACTTCTGACTAGCTGGCTGAACGGCAGCCGGACCCAGTCCCAGAATCTCCGTCAAAGTCCGGTTCTGTGCAGAGCAGAAGTGAACCGACATCGAAAATCGGCTGATGTGGATTTAAAATCTGAAATGGAGCCGAGTAGAGAAGGTTAGTTCACTTCCTGTTACCATGGAAACACCAACCACGATGCTAAGCTAACGTTAGCTTCCTCCTTTGTCCGCGGATCCTTAAAAAAAATTCTTCACGTGTTTGTCAGCAGATTCTCTGGTAAATATTCGTAGGAAAATGTCAGAGTTTCCGCACGGTTGCGCACATAAATAATAGAATTTAAAGACCCCCCCTTCCCCCCAAAAAGTTAATTATTAACACATTGTCTTCCTAAAGAGTTTTTACAGGAGAAATCTCCCCTTTCGCCTCACATAGGGGCGATAATTACGCACATTTTTTTTTCATATTCCGTGCAGAGATGTTCCGTTCCGGATTTATTATTAGGTGCGTTCGATTTCATACATGTTATGTCTGGAAAACGCGGAATGACCAACAGAGAGTGGCGTTTGCTGGGAACACGAACTTTATTAAAACTTTGCACAAAAAGGTAGTGCAGGTCTTAAAGCCTTATTTATGCTGCATTTCCCCTCTGGTCTGCTATGGTCCGCCTCCGCTTTGGACGAGCCCGGTGCACATGCTGCGCTGGACAGACTCACTTTTTTTTCATAGACCCAGGCCAAGTGGTTGATGCATGCACACAACCATCATTTGCAGTTTCACTCCCGCCCTATAGGTAGTGCCAGTGCGCTGACGCGCCAGGATTTTCACCAACAAAGAAACACAGTGCACATCAGCAACAATGCTGTTGGTTAACTGTCACCAAGAGGAAGAGGAGCTGCCGCTGTAAAAAGGTATGTATGTATGATTCATGTATGTTTATTCTTGTCTTCCGCTTCCTCGTTGTCTTCTTCGTCTATCTTTGTATGCTTTGTTGATATTGCCACCACCTCGTGAGCATGATGCTGCACCTCGACTGTTTGCGTACGTGCAACTGGAAACCTCGTGTGACAAAATTTACATCATCGTCTTCAGTCCGCTAGTGTCCGCAGTGCTCGACCGCGGATGACCGCGTGCAGCCCAAATTTTGTGACCATGCCACCTGCCCATGACCTGAACGCGTTGACAGTGCATGCACAAGACTGAATGTCCCATTCACAAGATGGCACTATCAACACAGCATACAAAGACAAAGTAGACGAGGAAGACAGTGAGGAGGCAGAAGACGAGAATAAACATACATGAATCCTTTTGCAGCAGGAGCAGCTTGAGCGGAGAAGAGCACTGGAAAACGGTAATTCTTCCTTTCCGTGAAATGATGCCATTGTTGTTGCTGCAAAAAAAAAATGTGCGTCATTGTCGTGTTTTATAGCTGGTGAACAAACTGGCGTTTTAGCGCATTTGCGCTACCCATAGGGCTGGGGCAAAACTACAAATAACAGTTGTGTGCATGTGTCAACTGCTTGGCTTGGTAGACGAAAAAGTGAGCATGTACAACGAAGCGTGCGTGCCAGGCTCATCCAAAGCAGACTAGAGGGGAAATGCAGCATGAATAAGGTTTTATGCTGGGAGGTACAGTGTGCAAGAGGCTGCAAAATGGCTCCTTTATATGTTCGGCGTGATGACGTCACATGTCATCACGCCAACGCTGACCAAACTTGTGGTTTTTCTTACACCACATTTATCCCCCCCCCCCCCCCCCCCCCCGGAAGAACAGAACAACCCACATGTTAAAATTGACTCTCCCCAATTTAGTACAGTGAAGAACCCCAAACTAGCTAGGGCCAGTGGGTGGACTATGTTATGTCCACAAACCTGGTGATGAATGAGGCCGACACAGATGTAGCACTGACCGTGGCTGTATTGATAAACAGGAACACAGTACACAGGATGCACCGTTGTGGAGTCATCCGGAACAAGAGGAAGCCCTCATGACAGCTGCTCCCTAATATAGGGCGGTGTGATGTCACAACAGGAAGGCGGCATCATCACACCGCACTTCACATTAAAATCCCCACACAACATCCTCCTCCCCTTTACAAAGTCCAAAACCACACACCAAATCAAACCCACCCAAATTTGGAAACGCAATCACACAAAACACACCAAACTAAAAGGAGAAATAAAAGCAAGGCATAAAACACTTTCAAAACTATAATAAGACTGGTGGGTGGACTACCACATGGCCCGCACGGTGCAGTGGATTATTTTGCCACTGTTACTACTTTTCACTTTATTAAAACAAACTAAAAACAGCCATGCTCCTAAACTAAACACCAAAATCAGAACTATGAACAACATTGAGTCTATTAGCACAGTCATTCAAGCAGATGATGGGTCAGGCAGGGGGGTCTGGGCAGCCCCGCAGCAAGTGCGCCCCTGGAGGCAGCAGGCCCCTGGGGCGAGGACCAATCTTCAGGATGCAGGTGCCCGGATCCCAAACCACCTTCACCAACTGCCGTCCAGCCTCACCACCCGGAGCATCCTCCTGGACACGCCGCAGCTGGTTAGCGTGCCTCATCGAACCATCAGACGACTGGAAGCACACTGCGCCTAACTTTGCCACTATCTTCAGGCATGCCTGATGTTCCGCTGACTGTTGTCTGGCCCAACTTTGCCTTGGTCTTGAACCCAGTCCATGACCTTAAGTGAGACCTTACTCTGCCTGACGTGCTGCTGAGCATGCGGTAAGTCCATGCTCTATTATGGTCGTGCCCCACCCTCTTCTAAAAATGATGCAGTGGTCACCGTCGTGGTAGCAGACCCCTCACCCAACTGTGGCCGAGTACTGAAGGTGTCCGATGCTTTCATGGTGCCACTTGTCGGAACTGGCATCCCACCTTCACGCTCGGCTCCCTTAACTACCTCCCGCCGAGCACAGGCACTGAAACTGTCCTGTTCCGACACTGAGCTGGAACTGGGCGACTCGATTGCATAGCTGCTCGTCAGCTCTTCATCCCAAACCACGTCGTCATCGATCACTGGAGCCCGCAAGCCCCAGCAACCCCAACCGGACCATTTGTTCCCAGCGCTGTCTCTGATGGCAAAACTCAGTCCGTAAAATAGGTCACACCCCATGATGTTATCGCCGCGCACCGCCAGTTGGAACATGAAGTCGTGCACCACTTCAGATTTGTAGCAAACCGTCAACTCCACAGTCCCGACATTGCACATTGTTACCGCCCCAGCTGTACAACGGCACTGGGTTACTCCTAATCCTGTGGTAGGGAAAAAACTTCTTCACCGTGGCCCAATTCAGCATCAAATGCACCACTGCCGTTTTGAGCAATAATGGCACCTCAACACTGTCCAGTTCCACCGTACAATGCAAATACCTGTTGGTGCTGGGACTCACCGAGTGAATGGTTGTTGCGGGCGGACAGGGTGGTTTTTTCGGTGGGCTCACCGGCTCAGATAAACGGCACATCCTGGCGTAATGATTCAAGCATCCACACTTGCTGCATCGTTCCCCTCTTGCTGGGCCCACTCTCACTTTTTGATGGTGCATCGAGGACCCACAGCCCCTGCAAACGGGGTTTCCTGGGGCAGACCTTTGGCTAGTAGCATTGGCTTCGTAGTGTTAGTCCAAGCTATCTTTGCTCTCAGGGTCCATAACATTAGCTCAGATGGGCAGCTGAGGTGGGCAGCTTCTGTGACTAGCGCCAGTTTAGCTCTGAAGCTAGCTTATCGGCGGCCTCCAACTGAAGAGCTAGCTCGACAGCCCTAGCTAACGTCAAGTCATTAGGCACCGTTAATGGCCTAGCACATAGCCCAGAATTGTACATATGTTCAGCAAATTGGTCTCGCACCATCTCGTCTATCAGTATTCCAAAACGGCACTCGCTAGCTAGCTGCCTAAGGTCAACGACATATTGATGAATTGGCTCACCGACATGTTGGCATGTCTGGTGAAAATGAATTCTCCGTGCTGTCCGGGGTGGTGAAATGGTTAGCTAGCAGCTCCACGACGTCCTCGTATGAGTCTGTCACGCCAAGCGTCCATAGAATCCTCTGGCCCTCAATACCCAGGTTGTGGACAAGGAGCACACATGCCCTCACCTTATCGAGCTTCCCGAGGTCCAGCGCCGTGATGTACGTTTGAAAGGCCTCTAACAAGTACATCCTTACATCTTAGAAACAGTTGTTGCTGCACAATTATTTGACCACTTGCAGGGAAATGGTTTATTTGAAGAGTTTCAATCTGGGTTTAGAATCCATCATAGTACTGAAACAGCCTTAGTGAAGGTCACTAATTACCTCCTTATCACATCTGATAATGGACTTGTTTCTGTACTTGTCCTTTTAGACCTTATTGCAGCTTTTGATACTATCGATCATAATATTCTACTTGATAGAATATTGGTGCTGGCTATAGGGTGCTGGCTCCCTTCCTGTTCACTCTTTATACTGCGGATTTCTCACACAACACAACACATTGCCATCTACAGAAGTTCTCTGATGACTCTGCGATCGTTGGTCTCATCTCCAGCGGAGATGAAGCTGAGTACAGAGGGCTTATCCAGGACTTTGTGGACTGGTGCCATCGGAACTGCCTCCAGATCAACGCGAGGAAAACTAAGGAGCTGGTGGTGGACTGCCGCAGGCATGGGCAGCCCCTCACAGCACCAGTAAATATACAGGGAACAGACATCGAGATGGTGACATCCTACAAGTACCTGGGTATTCATCTGAACAATAAACTAGACTGGTCACACAATACTGACGCACTCTACAAGAAGGGACAGCGCAGGCTGTTCCTGCTGAGGAGACTCAGGTCTTTTGGTGTACAAGGGGCGCTGCTGAAGTCATTCTATGACACGGTGGTGGCATCAGCCATCACTTTTGGAGTGGTCTGCTGGGGCAGTGGCATTACTGCAGCCGATAGGAAGAGACTGAACAAACTGATTAAGAAAGCTAGCTCTGTCCTGGGGCAACGCCTTGATCCGATGGAGGAGATAGGAGAGAGAAGGACGGTGGCTAAACTGTCATCTCTGCTGGAGTCCGAGTTCCACCCTATGCAGGACATACTGGATGCACTGAGGAGCTCATTTAGCAGCAGACTACATCATCCCAGGTGCACAACCGAGAGGTTTCGTAGGTCCTTCCTACCAACGGCTGTCAGACTGTACAACCTAAGCAGGGCTGCTCGCAGAGATAGCAAAAAGACGTAACAAACTAATAGTTTTTTGAATGCAAAAGATGCAATAGACTTACACAATGGTCCTCTCCGGCATACAACTAGGAACATACCGGTCGCTATGGAGGGTGAGAATATGTATGGGCACATAATCATACCATGTAGGATAACTAAATAGACGGTTATGCTGTTTCATCCCACCTAGCAACAATGCTCTGCACTGTGTGTGTTTATATATTTACATATTTATTCCATCTAGCTACAATGCTCAGCACTGGGTGTGTTTATATTTATATATCTATATATTTATTCCATCTAGCTACAATGCTCAGTACTGGGTGTGTTTATATTTATATATCTATATATTTATTCCATCTAGCTACAATGCTCCGCACTGTGTTTTTATATATCTACATATTATTCCATCTAGCTACATTGCTCCGCACTGTGTGTGTTTATATACTTGCATATTTATTCCACCTAGCTGCAATGCTCCGTACTGTGGGTGTTTATATATTTACATATTTATTCCATCTAGCTACAATGCTCTGCACTGTGTGTTCATATATTCATATATTTATTCCATCCAGCTACAATGCTCTGCACTGTGTGTCTGTGTGTGTGTGTGTGTGTGTATATATATATTTTATAGTAATATGTACATATGTATATTAGCTGCTCTTGCTTGCTTGTTTTTTTTTTTTTTCTTGCCTTCTGATTGTTGCTCTGAGTGTTGCTATCCCTGTGCTGTTGCAATCCTGGAATTTCCCCGTTGTGGGACTAATAAAGGCTTATCTTATCTTATCTTATCTTAGATTAGAACACTATGTTGGACTTAATGACCAACCTACAGTCAATATGCACATTACAAAAAAGAGCTATAAGGATAATAAATAATGTAGGCTATAGAGACCATACCAATTCGTTGTTTTTAAAGTCACATGTCATAAAGTTCATCAATTTATTTAAATTTAAGACAGCACAAGTCATGTACAGGGCAATTAATAATCAACTCCCAACTAACATACAAAAAATATTTTTTAAAAAAAGAGACAATGATCATAATTTGAGAGGAGACTTAAACTTTACATAACCCAAGATATGAACAACCAAGAAAAGTATGTGCATATCTGTCTGTGGGGTGGATTTGTGGAACAGTCTGGAGTCGGAACTGAAACTATGTACAAACAGAAATCAATTCAAAAAGAGGTACAAACATTATTTGCTGAAAGGATATATGTTAGAAGGGTAGTATTTATATGTACGATTCACTATGCTCACTCTGGGACACTATGGAATAGTGGGTGGGACAGCACTGTGTATATCTGTGTTGTTTGAGGCTGGTTTTGATGTATGGACATCAATGTATGCTAGGATGGATGGGTGTTAATGTTGACATGTACAAAATACAGTTAACTGTTTACTTGGGGTCTTAAATGTGGTAATTTGTATATAATTCACATGGGTGTATTTATGGAAAAGAGGAGATGGAATTAATAAGTGTTCACTTCTTCCTTCTCCCTTTCGAACACTGTATACTGTTACTTTATTGCATTTGTCATTTGTTTTGTTTTTGTTATACTTTTTTGTTCGAAATAAAGTATCTATCTATCTATCTATCTATGAAACTTCGTTGCAGTGGTTTAGATCTTATTTATCTGATAGGGTCCAGTTTGTTCATGTCAATAATGAGTTCTCTTTCAATTCAAAGCTCAGTCATGAAGTTCCACAGGGATCTGTGCTAGGCCCTACTCTTTTTAGTTTATATATGCTTCCGTTAGGCAACATTATTAGAAAGCACTGTATACATTTTCATTGTTATTCAGATGACACACAATTATACCTGTCAATGAAGCCAGATGATGGTAATCAATTAGCCAAGTTAGAAGCCTGTCTTAAGGAAATCAAAGCTTGGATGACTTGTAATTTCCTGCTATTAAATTCAGATAAGACTGAAGTCAATCTTGTTGGTCCAAAAAACCTTAGAAATACCTTTCCAAATCAAACTCTTAGTTTGGATGTGGATACTCTTTCTCTTAATAGTTCTGTGAGGAACCTTGGAGTTATTTTTGATCAAGATCTGTTTTTCAATTCACATATTAAATTCGTTTCTAAGACTGCCTTCTATCATTTGCATAATATTGCCAAGATTAGGAGCGTCTTGTCTCAGAGTGATGCTGAAAAACTGTTCCACACTTTTGTTAGCTCTAGATTAGATTATTGTAACTCTTTATTATCAGGTTGTCCTAAAGTCTTCAGTTGATCCAAAATGCTGCAGCAAGAGTTTTAACAGGTACTAGAAAGAGAGCTCATATCTCTGCGGTTCTGGCCTCCCTTCATTGGCTTCCCATAGAGTTTAGAATTAAGTTTAAAATCCTTCTCACTTACAAAGCTCTACACAATCAGGCCCCTTTTTATTTAAAAGATCTGATACTACCCTATTATCCTAACAGAGCACTACGCTCCCAAAATGCTGAATTACTTGTAATACCTAGAATCTTCAAAAGTACAATGGGAGACAGAGCCTTCAGTTATCAAGCTCCTCTCCTGTGGAACCAGCTGCCAATCTGGATTCGGGAGTCAGACTCGATCTCTGTTTTTAAGAATAGGGTTAAAACCTTCCTATTTGATATAGCCTACAATTAGGGAGGGATCATGTGTCTCTGAACCCTCCCTTAGTTATGCTGCTAATAGGTTTAGACAGCCAGGGGACCTCCAATAATGCACTGGGCTTCACTCCTTTCTTCACTCTCAATTTTTTTTTTTTGCTGGTCATTAACATCTGTTTGTTCTGTCCCATAGATTGAGTCCCCATCGTGCTGTTTGCGCTCTACATGTCTGTTCTTTTCATCTTCTCTATCCCCTCACCCCCCAGCCAGTCGCAGCAGATGACTGCCCCTCCCTGAGCCTGGTTCTGCTGAAGGTTTCTTCCTGTTAAAAGGGAGTTTTTCTTCTCCACCATCGCCAAGCACTTGCTCATAGGGGATCGCCTGATTGCTGGGGTCTTCTGCAGTTGTGGGGGTTCCCCTACAGTTTTGTGAGATGCTGTGCTGTGAGATGACTGTTGTTGTGAAATGGCGCTATATAAATAAAGTTGAATTGAATTGAATTCAACAAGCAAGACCATGGCACTGGTGGATCACCAGGGAGCTCAAGGAAGGGTCGGAGTCGTGTAATACACACCTTCATACATTAATCCTCAGTCAGCAAATGTAATGTCCACAAACCTGGTGATGAATGAGGCCGACAGAGATGTAGCACTGAACGTGGCTTTATTGATAATCAGGAACACAGTATACAGGAGGCACCGTAGTGGAGTCATACGGAACAAAAGGAAGCCCTCATGGCGGCTGCCCCCAATATAGGGCGGTGTGATGACTCAACAGGAAGGCGGCGTCATCACACCGCACTTCACATTAAAATCCCCACACAGCAGACTACTGCGTGGCCCAGTGCAGCTGAGTGGTTTATTATGCCACTATTCGCTGGCAGCTGCGCCCCTAGCTAAACAGTCCTACTTTTGTTGAGGAAGGCAGTTCAGTTGGAGGGGCCTTGTGCCAAGCCTATGGTGGACACGCCCCTGGAGGTGCAGAGGCCCGCGAACCAGGATTGTCTTCCTCAAAACCCTAGTCCAGGTCCCACACCGTGTGAGTCGACTCCCACGAGGCTGTGTCATCCGGGGCAGCTGCTCAAACTCGGCAAAGACGGTTGGCGTGCCACACTGAACCATCTGCCAGCTGGAAGGTCGCTGGCCAGCTGTGTGATGATCTTAATGGGTGCCAGTAATGGTGGAGATGGTGTTGAGGCTGACTGCGGGTCCGGTTGTTAGGTTCTGTGGATGCAAACCCAGTCCATCACTGCAAGTGGCATTCTGTTCGGCTGTACTCAGTGTCGTGGTTGTGATGGTGTGGCTCTCATGTCTGCTGTGGGGTGTCCACCAGGTGGTGATGGTTCTGCTGTATCCTGTTGGGTCATGGACTCTTCATCCTGCAGCTCAGTGGCAGCTCCTGTAGGCCGATGCTGGGTGTGGACTCGGAAGGCGTCTGATGGTTCTGCTGCTCTTTGTTGGATCGCAGACCCTTCATCCTGCATCTCAGCGAAGGCTCCCGGAGGTTGGTGCTAGGTGTGGATTCCAAAGTAGTCTAGCCTCTTCTCCCCCACTCCTGGGGAGTCTGGTTGTGGCGATGTGTTGCCGTTGGCAGAACCTGCGCCAGGTTGTTGTGTCCTGGGGTTCCCGATAGATGCGGGTTCCCTCTCCTGCAGCTCTGCAGCGGCTCCCTGATGCTTACACTGGGCGAGGATCTGAGGTGAGTCCGGTCACTGCCCCTCCTCCGGCTGGTGCTCCTCCTATGAGCACGGGATGGCTGTACCCTCATCGTCATCTTCTGGGTGTGTTGTGTCCCTGTCGTCATTGTCAGTCAAACAGAGTCTGTTACTGTCATGGAGGGAGGAGCCCAGTTGATAGAAGAGGGCACATCTGTTGCTTACATGCGTAGCCACTTGGAAAACAAAATCAGGAACGACTCTTGACACGTAGTAGACCATTAGTGTGATGGTCCCTAAATTGCTGATGCAGTAGTCACAATACCCGTACAGCTCCACTGGGTTTTTCCCGATCGGGTGGTTAGAGAAGAACTTCTTCACAGTGACCCAGTTCAACATCGATCTCACTGCGGCGGTGTCAAGCAGTAGCGGTAAGCTAACTTCATCCAGCCCTATCTTGTAGAATGCGTATGCTGCGCCTCCGGAGTTCATTGTAGGGATGGTCATCGCGGGTGAGTGACTTGAACTGACCAGCGGGCTCAGTGGTGGTGCTGACTGGCAAACCGTGGTGAAGTGGTTGGGTTTGCCGCATCACTGACATCGCTGCTTCCTTGCCGGGCAGGAACGCTCTCTCACTCGGTGCGCCAGGGAGCCACAGTTGCCACATGGGAAGCACCTCGTAGCGTTTCTCTGATACGCGGTGTGTACCTTGGTCTCTCCTGCTGCATCACCAGGCCCTTCTGTGGTTACCACGTGTGTTAGCGTCTTACTCAGCTGTTGTTGCTGCACACCTTGCTCCGATGCTAACCTGTCATCAGCCTCTAACTAGAATTCTAGCTTGATTGTCTTGGCTAGCGTCATGTCGTCTGGTGCCTTTAGTATCGTCCAGTGTTTCCTCTGGCTTAAAAACCTTGGCGCAGTAGCAACATATTTTTCCAGGGGAGGGCAGAAAACACATGACACTGTTGTAATTGGAATATGTTGATTTTATACTATTTATTTCTTTTTTTAATTTTGCACAGTATCTTTGCATATGGAGCTTACCATTTGAAGTATTGTACAACCGAGGCTTGAATGTTGGAATACTGGGCCAGTTGGGGTCCCACCCAGGCATCCTGTGTTTGGTCTTTTTACTGGTGTATCCTTCTCTATTTCCTCTGCTCTCATCTCTCCTGGATCCTCTGCCTGAACACTTTCCTCTCCTTGGCTCCTCTCTTCTGTCTCAGCTTGCCCTCTCTGAGCTCTGTCTAATTCAGGTTATCTCTCTGTCTATGGTGGTATACAAACAGGTTAGAAAATATCAAGTGTCATGTAAATTAAAAGTAGACAACCAAAAATTTCAAGCTAAGGGTACAAAGACCACCCACTTAAAAACTTGAGTAATGACTTCAGTCTTGAAGGTTTGAGATTTTTCTCCAAAATTGCTGAATGGCTCAAAAAAAGTGAGCTTACCACCAACAGGATAAATAAGCAAACAGATGCACATTATTACAAATCACTCACCATCGATGGTTCTCTCACGTTCGTCTTCAGCTTATCTATAGTCTGGTTGTATGCTGCCCAGCCATCGGGTCCGGGTCACTCCTCACTGTGTATCTGCCACAAAGCAGAGAAAACGCCGCATCTCCTCGTTGGACCACGGTGTAGAGTTCCGCAAAACCTACAGCGCTGTCTGTATTAATATCGTATTTACTCCGTGACTGAGTTAGTCCGTGATTGCAAATGGCGGTCGTAAAGATTTCAACGAAGATGGGCGCTTTCGTGACGTTACGCCCTGACCAGTCAGCGGCTAGCAGTCTATTGACGTCACATCTCAGCTCGGTTTCGCACGGTTATACCCTGCCTCTTAACCGGCACGAAAATAGTGTCGGTTAAAGCGTGCTGGGTATAGTGGAAATAGCGAGAAAGTGAAACGAGTAGAACTAAGTAAGGCCAAGGCGATACTAATGGAAATGGCCCTAAACAGGTAAGTTCCCAGTCAAGTAACTTCAGGGCACGTTGAATAAATCTTGATATACTAGAATTTTATTTCATGAAATTATATGCGGATATTTGCTTGTACATGGTTGTAAAAAATTACATAAAATTCTGGTGTTGAAACTTTGTTGACTGCTATACTGCAGCCCACTCAATCACACAAAGTAATGACTGTGCGTCACTGCCGTGGTGAAACTGTCATGGCTTCCTCTGGGCCATTATCTGCTACAGCTGCACACACACCTGCTCCTAATCTCCCACGGGCTTTATAGCCTGCTCTGCCTGTGATCCAGCACGGAGCCGTCTGTCATCCTGCCTACAGAATACGTCTCTTGTCAACAGCCAACTTTCTGGCCTCTTCATCCCAGACCTGAATCATCTCCTCACTTCAAGTAAGCCTGTTTCCTACTCACCTTGTTAATCGTCTTCCCCTGTGCACAGGTGGATTCCTCTGGCGGCGGAATCTCCCCCTCTTGGCGGCGGTACGAGCCTCCATCGCTCCAGCAGAGCCACCTGCCACCTGCCCAATCCCGGCGTGGGCCGAGAACGCTGTCTCACTGGCCGCAGCACCTGGGCCAACCTGAGCCTCCGATTTCCATCTGTAAAGTAAGCTCCAGTCATTACCACGCTCCGTTAATGGTGGACTGTGCTAACTTCTGTGCTCTGTGTCATTATAGGGTTGCCATGCTGAACGGCGTTCTGCTCTCCCCCGGTCACGACATCATCACTTTCCCTCACCTCCTCATTCACTGCACATACAACACATACACACACTCACACACTCACTTGGAATGAATAAAGATAATTGTATTCACTTGAGCCTGAGCGTGTGTTCCCTGGGTCTGATAATTATGTCAGTACGGCTCCGTCAGAGTGACCCAGCGAACAGCGTGCTAGCACGCCAGGTTAACAACTTAGAGGCTCGGGTGGATCAATTTGCTTACCAGCAGCAGGTAATCCTCAACCAGCTAGCGCAGATTAACAACTGGTTGGATCGTCTGGATGGGCAACAGGCGTTTCCTCCGGTCTCCGGGAGTATGCCGGCTCCCGTTAGCTCCCCTCCTAGCCAGGCTAGTCAGGTCCCCTTGGCCTGGCTTACACCGGTTCCCACGCCCGTTCGCTTCAGCGGTAAGCTTGGGGAGGCCCGTGGGTTCATACTCCAGTGTGAAACTGTCTTCCAGCGGGTCCCGGGGGATTTTCCCACAGAGCATAGTCGCATAGGCTACGTGGCTAATCTATTGGAGGGTAGGGCGCTAGCCTGGGCATACGCCGTGATGGCTAAACCAAGCTATGCTAACTTAACCTACCGGCAGTTCGTTTCAGATTTCCACGAGGTATTCGATCATTCCGACCTTGATAGCGTGCTCACCACTCGGCTGTTAAATCTTCGACAGGGGGGCAGGACCGTCGCGGACTATGCTGTCGATTTCCTGGTGGTGGCCGCGGAGGTTGGATGGGAGGATGCCTCGCTGTATAGCATATTCAGTCGGCGCTTGAGCCCTAACCTGCGAGATGAGCTAGCCCACCTAGATAAGCCTGAAAAACTCACTGAGCTAATTTCCTTAGCTATTAATTTGGATAATAGGCTGAGGGAGCGGGCAGCCGAGCGAAGAGCTTCCGGTCGCTTGGGCGCCCAGTTTCATCGCTCCCCTCTGTCGATTCAGTTGGCCCTGTCTTCATCTGAGCCTCTAGACGGGCAGGAAGCTATGGTGGTGGGGTGGTCCAAGCTCTCGTTAGCCGAGAAGCAGCGCCGCAGGGAATTAGGATTGTGTATGTACTGTGGTAGTGACGAGCATGAGGTAGAGTCTTGCCCTGTTCGGCCAAAAGAGAGGGTCCGGCGTCGCAGTAGGGGGACTCACGGACTCATCTCGATCTAATCCCCTCACCAAGTGTCTCCTACCAATCAGATTTATTTACAAACAGACCGAATTGGTCACACATGCACTGATTGACTCGGGGGCTGAGCAGGGCTTCATATCAGGGGATCTGGCAACCCGACTGGGACTTCCCTGGCATCCACTTCAGTCTCCCCTAAGGCTCGTTGCTCTGTCTAAAGCCCCCCTGGCAACGGTTTCTCAACAAACTGCCCTGGTGTCAGTCATCGTTTCCGGCAGCCATTGGGAGGACCTGCGCTTGTTTGTGTTACCCACTTCAACTTCTCCGGTCATTCTGGGCTACCCCTGGCTCCGGCTCCACAACCCCTCCTTCGATTGGTGTACTGGGAGTGTCATCTTGTGGAGCTCTTTCTGCCTCAGTGCGTGCTTGCAGTCTGCAGCTTGCTCTTCGTCAGTGTCCCTGGTCCCTCACGCCCCCCCTCCTCCTGACCTGTCCAAGGTACTGTCTGAATACCACGACCTGGGGGTGGTATTTAGCAAGTCGCAGGCGCTGTCCCTTCCCCCTCATCGCCCTTATGACTGTGCCATCAATCTCCGGGCTGGTGCCCCGCTGCCATCGAGCCGCCTCTACAGCCTTTCGGCTCCGGAGCGGGAGGCGATGGATACCTACATCAAGGAGTCTCTCAGCTCGGGCATCATCTGGCCCTCTTCTTCGGCGGTGGGGGCGGGGTTCTTCTTCGTGGGTAAGAAGGATGGCTCCCTGCGGCCATGTATTGACTTCAGGGCCCTCAATGACATCACCGTGAAGGACAAGTACACCCTCCCACTCATGGACACGGCATTCGACTCCCTCCAAGGGACCTCCTGGTTCACCAAGCTCGACCTCCGCAACGCCTACCACCTCATGCGGATCAAGGAGGGGGACGAGTGGAAGACGGGTTTCCGGATCCCAAGCTGTCACTTCGAGTACCTCGTGATGCCGTTTGGGTTGACCAACTCTCCGGCCGTCTTCCAGCGCCTCATTAACGATGTTCTTCGGGACTTTCTTGGGTCATTTGTCTTCGTGTACTTGGATGATGTCCTTATCTTCTCCCAGTCATTGGATGAACATCGGGTCCATGTGAGACGGGTCCTCCAACGGCTCCTGGAGAACAAGTTGTTCGTAAAGGCCGAGAAGTGTGAGTTCCACGCCAACACGACCTCATTTCTCGGATTCATCATCTCTCACAACCGGATTATCCCTGACCCTGGCAAGGTTAAGGCAGTGGTGGATTGCCCCCCCTCGTCAAGGAAGCAACTCCAGCAGTTCCTGGGGTTCGACAATTTCTACCGCCGTTTTGTTCCTAATTACAGCGTGATCGCTCTCCCCTTGACCCATCTCACGTCCCCCAAGGTGGCTTTCCGGTGGATAGGAGGCTGCAGCAGCATTTACCGCCCTCAAGGGGGAGTTCTCATCCTCTCGTGTCCTGACGCAGGTGGATCCCTCTCTTCAGTGTCTGGTCGAAGTGGATGCTTCTGACTCTGGAGTGGGGGCGGTACTCTCTCAGCGCTCTCCAGTGGACGGGGTGATCCGTCCCTGCACATTCTTCTCCCGTTGTTTGTCCCCGGCGGAGAGGAATTACGACATCGGTGACAGGGAGCTCCTGGTGGTGAAGCTCGCCCTGGAGGAGTGGCGTCACTGGTTGGAGGGGGCCGCTCAACCCTTCGTTGTATGGACTGACCATAAGAATTTGGAATATCTGAGGACTGCGAAGCGGCTGAATGCCCGTCAGGCCCGTTGGTCCCTGTTCTTCGGGCGTTTCAATTTTACTATTACTTATCGTCCCGGGGCTAAGAACGCCTAACCAGACGCCCTCTCCAGGCAGTTCGCTTCGGATGTGGTGGAGGGGCATGAGCACACTATTCTCCCAGCCTCTTGTGTCATTGGCGCCCTCTCGTGGGGCATCAGGGAGAGGTTCTTGAGGGCGCAGGAAGTTGAGCCCAATCCGGGTAGAGGACCCGCGGAGCGGCTGTTTGTTCCCTCGTCGATCCGGGGCGAGGTGATCCACTGGGCCCATTCCTCCCAAGTTTTCGTGCCATCCAGGGGTGATTCACACAGTGGAGCTCCTGCAGAGATCGTTCTGGTGGCCGGGGCTTCGGAGGGACGTCATCAACTATGTCCGCGCCTGTCCTCAGTGCGCCACCGGGAAGACATCTTCTTCTCCGCCTGCCAGTCTTCTTCACCTATTGCCAGTTCCCAGCAGACCTTGGTCCCACATCGCCCTGGATTTCGTGACTGGCCTCCCTTCCTCCAACCATTACACCACTGTTCTCACCATCGTGGATAATTTTTCCAATGCTGCCCACTTTGTTCCGTTACAGGGGCTCCCTACGGCGCGGGACACGGCAGACTTGCTGGTGCAGCACGTAGTATGCCTCCATGGGATCCCCATCGACATTGTCTCTGATCGGGGTCCCCAGTTCGTGTCCCGGGTGTGGAGGGCATTCTGCAACGCACTGGGGGCAACAGTGAGCTTGTCTTCCGGTCATCATCCACAGAGCAACGGGCAGTGCGAGTGGGCCAATCAGGAGCTGGAGGCTGCGCTACGTTGTGTCATCGCCTCCAGTCCCTCGTCCTGGAGCAGCCATCTTTCCTGGATTGAGTATGTCCACAACTCAACCGTGTCCTCGGCGATTGGCATGTCCCCTTTCAGGGGCTCTCTAGGTTACAACCCTCCGCATTTTCCCGAGGAGGAGAGGGACGTGGCTGTGCCATCCATCCACGCCCACCTGAGGCGCTGTCGCCGGCTCTGGACAGCCACTCGCAGGGCCCTTCTTCGCACGGCTGAACGTAATGCTAGGACCACGAATCACCGCAGAAGACCGGCTCCTCAGTACCAGGTGGGTCAGCAGGTTTGGCTGTCTACTCAGCATATTGCTCTGAAAGCTGAAAAACGGAAGTTGGCCCAACGCTTCATTGGCCCCTTCCCTATTGTGCGTATTGTTAACCCTGTAGCTGTGCGCCTGGCTCTCCCCCCCCTCTCCGTATCTGTCCTATGTTCCATGTCTCCCAGGTGAAGCCCGTCTGTTCCAGCCCCCTCTGTCCCCCTCCCAAGACTCCACCCCCACCAGTGTTGATTGACGGCGACCCGGCTTGGAAAGTCAACGCCATCCTGGATGTCCGCCGCTGGGGTCGCGGTCTGCAGTACCTGGTGGACTGAGAGGGGTATGGCCCCAAGTGGAGATCCTGGGTACGTCCGTCATTTGTGTTAGACAAAAGCCAAGACCCAGGTGAGGACGGAGCTGAGGAAGATCAAGGCGAGGAAGGCGTCGGGACCGGACGGCATCAGCGCAAAGCTCCTCAAGTCCTGTGCAGACCAGCTGTGTGGGATTGTGACGTATATCTTCAACATGAGCCTGAAACTGGGGAGGGTACCACAGCTGTGGAAAACATCTTGTGTGGTACCTGTACCAAAAACTTCCCACCCCAAAGACCTGAACAGCTTCAGACCGGTGGCCTTGACGTCCCACTTGATGAAGACCCTGGAGAGACTGCTCCTTGCTCATCTCCGCCCCCTGGTGGAACCAGCGATGGATCCACTCCAGTTCGCCTACCAGCATGGCATTGGGGTGGAGGATGCGGTGATCTTCCTCCTTCACCGTTCTCTGTCCCACCTGGAGAAGCCCGGGAATATGGTGAGGATCATGTTCTTTGACTTCTCCAGTGCTTTCAACACCATCCAACCGATGATCCTGAAGGACAAGCTGCTGCGCGCAGGGGTGGACCAGCACCTGTCATCATGGATCCTGGACTACCTCACGAACCGGCCTCAGTTTGTGAGAACCCGGGACTGTGTTTCCGACACGATCATCAGTAGCACGGGGGCCCCCCAGGGAACGGTGCTGGCTCCCTTCCTGTTCACTCTTTATACTGCGGACTTCTCACACAACACAACACATTGCCATCTACAGAAGTTCTCTGATGACTCTGCGATCGTTGGTCTCATCTCCAGCGGAGATGAAGCTGAGTACAGAGGGCTTATCCAGGACTTTGTGGACTGGTGCCATCGGAACTGCCTCCAGATCAACGCGAGGAAAACTAAGGAGCTGGTGGTGGACTGCCGCAGGCATGGGCAGCCCCTCACAGCACCAGTAAATATACAGGGAACAGACATCGAGATGGTGACATCCTACAAGTACCTGGGTATTCATCTGAACAATAAACTAGACTGGTCACACAATACTGACGCACTCTACAAGAAGGGACAGCGCAGGCTGTTCCTGCTGAGGAGACTCAGGTCTTTTGGTGTACAAGGGGCGCTGCTGAAGTCATTCTATGACACGGTGGTGGCATCAGCCATCACTTTTGGAGTGGTCTGCTGGGGCAGTGGCATTACTGCAGCCGATAGGAAGAGACTGAACAAACTGATTAAGAAAGCTAGCTCTGTCCTGGGGCAACGCCTTGATCCGATGGAGGAGATAGGAGAGAGAAGGACGGTGGCTAAACTGTCATCTCTGCTGGAGTCCGAGTTCCACCCTATGCAGGACATACTGGATGCACTGAGGAGCTCATTTAGCAGCAGACTACATCATCCCAGGTGCACAACCGAGAGGTTTCGTAGGTCCTTCCTACCAACGGCTGTCAGACTGTACAACCTAAGCAGGGCTGCTCGCAGAGATAGCAAAAAGACGTAACAAACTAATAGTTTTTTTTTAATGCAAAAGATGCAATAGACTTACACAATGGTCCTCTCCGGCATACAACTAGGAACATACCGGTCACTATGGAGGGTGAGAATATGTTTGGGCACATAATCATACCATGTAGGATAACTAAATAGACGGTTATGCTGTTTCATCCCACCTAGCAACAATGCTCTGCACTGTGTGTGTTTATATATTTACATATTTATTCCATCTAGCTACAATGCTCTGCACTGGGTGTGTTTATATTTATATATCTATATATTTATTCCATCTAGCTACAATGCTCAGCACTGGGTGTGTTTATATTTATATATCTATATATTTATTCCATCTAGCTACAATGCTCCGCACTGTGTTTTTATATATCTACATATTATTCCATCTAGCTACATTGCTCCGCACTGTGTGTGTTTATATACTTGCATATTTATTCCACCTAGCTGCAATGCTCCGTACTGTGGGTGTTTATATATTTACATATTTATTCCATCTAGCTACAATGCTCTGCACTGTGTGTTCATATATTCATATATTTATTCCATCCAGCTACAATGCTCTGCACAGTGTGTCTGTGTGTGTGTGTGTGTGTATATATATTTTATAGTAATATGTACATATGTATATTAGCTGCTCTTGCTTGCTTGTTTTTTTTTTTTTTCTTGCCTTCTGATTGTTGCTCTGAGTGTTGCTATCCCTGTGCTGTTGCAATCCTGGAATTTCCCCGTTGTGGGACTAATAAAGGCTTATCTTATCTTATCTTATCTTATCAGGGACTTCCACCGGACGCACCCAGGTAGGCTGGGTCAGGTGCCGGGAGGCACCTCTCGAGGGGGGGGGGGGGGGAGTACTGTCATGGCTCCCTCTGGGTCATTATCTGCTACAGCTGCACGCACACCTGCTTCTAATCTCCCACGGGCTTTATAGCCTGCTCTGCCTGTGATCCGGCACAGAGCCGTCTGTCATCCTGCCTGCAGAATACATCTCTTGTCAACAGCCAACTTTCTGGCCTCTTCATCCCAGACCTGAATCGTCTCCTCGCTTCAAGTAAGCCTGTTTCCTACTCACCTTGTTAGTCGTCTTCCCCTGTGCATAGGTGGATTCCTCTGGCGGCGGAATCTTCCCCTCTTGGCGGCGGTACGAGCCTCCATTGCTCCAGCAGAGCCACCTGCCCAATCCCGGCGTGGGCCGAGAACGCCGTCTCCCTGGCTGCAGCCCCTGGGCCAACCTGAGCATCCGACTTCCATCTGTAAAGTAAGCTCCAGTCATCACCATGCTCCGTTAATGATGGACTGTGCTAACTTCTGTGCTCTGTGTCATTATAGGGTTGCCAGGCTGAACGGCGTTCTGCTCTCCCCCGGTCACGACATCATCACTTTCCCTCACCTCCTCATTCACTGCACATACAACACATACACATACTCACACACTCACTTGGAATAAATAAAGATAACTGTATTCACTTGAGTCTGAGCTTGTGTTCCCTGGGTCTGATAATTATGTCAGAAACTGGCCATGGAGGAGGCAAGATGTTGCTGACTATGTCTGACAGAGCAGTGACTTGAAACTTGTGCGTATTTGAGAAGGAATCATGACCAAAATTACTGGTCGGAACCACTAGTATCATATTTGATCCTTTGAAATTGCTTTTGATTGAAGTTCACTACAGGTAACCTTTAAACCAATGCATTGAAGTAGTGCATGCTGGTTAGAAATTTGCATCTACACCCCAAGTGGACCCTGGGATCCGATCTGTACATGAACAAGTACATTTTCAATCCAGTGATTTACAAACAGATAAATGCAAGGAATCTCAGTCTGTGTGTCTGTTTCTCGCATATCTCTGGAACCATTTTCAGACTGACCTCAGATTTGATACGTGCTTTGTTGAGGCTTTGAGGATGTGCATCCCCGATAATGGAGTTGTTCAGTCACAAAATGTAATTTTTATCAAGAAAAGCTGAACCATCTTAGATGACTCACTTCGTGTGTTCAGGTTAAATTCTAGTTTTCGGGCTCATCGTTGCTTTAAAGACATTCTTTCTCAACCCTGGAACATAAACCATTTACTGATGTTCCAAAACTACTGTTTAGACTACACAGATTAAATTGATATATCTGTCATAAAAGTGTTACAAATATTGGACTATTTGCTTTAAATTGTCACAACTGATTGATGAGGAAAATCTTTAGTTGGGGGCAGCCCTGGTCTTTCTTGCGTTTCTTGATCCCTCTGTCCTCTGTTGTAAAAGCAGTTAGAAATTTAGTGAGGCTCCATCAGGTCATTCCTTCTGACTGTATTATTGCTGCTCAAGTTGACTATTCACAGCAGCTCAAAAAGATCAACAGAGGTGGACATTTATTTCCTTAGAACTGAGTTCTGCTTTAATCCCATTAGTGAAAGATTTCTTTTGTTTTCTCTCTAGACTTCCCACAGCAACATGTCAGTGAGAATGAGTTTTCTTCTGACCAGCAGTTCTGGAACCAAGGGGAGAACTCGGGTTTGGAACTGGAGGACCCAGAGCCTCCACAGGTTAAAGAGGAACTGGAAGAACCAGAACTTACACACGTTAAAGAGGAACTGGAAAACCCAGAGCCTCCACAGGTTAAAGAGGAACTGGAAGACCCAGAACTTCCACAGGTTAAAGAGGAACTGGATGACTCAGAACTTCCACAGGTTAAAGAGGAACTGGAAGACCCAGAACTTCCACAGGTTAAAGAGGAACTGGAGGACCCAGAACTTCCACCGGTTAAAGAGGAACTGGAGGAACTCTGCATCAGTCAGGAGGGAGAACAGCTGGTAGTGAAGCTGGAGGGCAGTGCTTTCATGATGACTCTTATTTCTGAGGAAAACCAGCAGAGTGAAGCAGAACCAAACAGTGAGCAGCTCCTCTCTCACAAGTCTGCTGGAACTGAAATCCAAGATGAAGAAGGAAGCCAACATGTGGACTCAGGACCAACTAAAGAAGAAGAAGAACCCAAATCAAAGAAGAGACGACTGAAAACAAGAAATCACCATGAAGGTAAACACTCTGAGAACAAAGACTCCTTGTGAGCATTAACTAACTAACCTGCACTTATATAGCGCTTTTCTAGTCACAAAGACCACTCAAAGCATTAAACAGATAAAATGTTATTGGAATGTTTTTCTTCGAGAAAAAAAACACAAATGAAGAAACCTAAAACTACTTATACCACAATCTAGAAGGTCCCAATGAATAAATCTGATTTGGGATTTGTACAGTGATGCCTGCTGGAATTTTTTTATTCTTGGAATTAGGGCTGTGCGACATGACAGTATATATCGGATGACGATGTAAAAACGTCTGTCGTTTCATAGAATATATCGTATTTTAAAATGCACGTACCCCCGTTTATTCAGTAACGTTCTTACCTCACTACTTGTCAGCGCCCCGTTTCCCCTCCGCAGTGTGGGAATGCTCACAGCTGAACAGGTGTGGTGGGTGGCTAGGCTTCAGTCCGGTGGTTGCTAATGCTAACTGGAAACTACCGGTTCAGCTAGCTGTTACTCCTGTTTGCCAGGGATGTGGGACCATTTTTCATTGTGCTGCGTCAGTTAGTTCACTAACCTTGTTTTAATAGGAGGTAAGTAACGTTAACACCATATCTAATTATAAAACGCTAAATGACGATGCTAAGTTCTGCTAACTGGAAACCGTAGCAGACCATCTTTTTTTAAATTTAAACTAGAAAAGCACTCGGAGAGCGCAGACCTCCGCCAAGCACCACAGTTCCCCCCATACAGTGTTTAACATCATAAATATTAATCCTCCATTTATTTTGTGTAACTTTATAGATTCCTTGACCATGAAAAAAATGCCATTCGCAAGTGGCATATATTATAGCTATACTGTGATGGTTGTTGCGTGTTTATAGCTTCATTTGTTCTTTTAAAAATTTCACAGGTTCCCTATTCATTTTTTTTCATCATTATCCAGATTTATTCCATTTCCTTAGGTCTTAAATGTCTTGTAGAAGCTGTTGAAAACTTGTCCTGTATTATGCAAATTACTGTGATTCCCGTTTTGGAAATCCCAATAAGTAAAAACAAATTCCTGGATCCAGACGGTGATCCGGATCACCACCAAAATCTAATCATCTGTAGGATACCCCATTTCTGACAATCTCTGAAAATTTCATGAAAATCCGTCCATAACTTTTTGAGTTATCTTGCTAACAATCAAACAAACAGACAGACAAACCAACGCCGATGAAAACATAACCTCCTTGGTGGCACATACATGCAAATAAATAATAAATACATTAAAATGGGCTGGAGGAGCAAGTTGGCTCTTAATGTAATTTATTTGATTTCTAATCATTTTAATTAGCCAAGTAGCGATAATGAATAAAGTTAAAATCATCACGCATTTTATTACATTACCTTTTGTTTCTTCGATTTTCAGATCATGACCGATCTGAAATATTTTTACTAAGAAGCAAACAGGTTAAATCAGGCCAGAATGGCAGTTTTTAGGCTGCAGGTCTACACTTAAACTTTCACTGATTTAAACTAACAGCTAATTTATATCTGTAGATAGCAGCCATGGGTAATTTTCAGACATTTTTTTATGTTATGTTTTTTTGTTTGTTTGTTTTTGCTATTCTCCTCTGGCTCAGGAAATATTTAACTTATTGATGTTTACTTTTTATTCATATATGATTTAGAAGAAAAACCTGAAATTTATGAGAATCAAGTTTCTAATGCACATTATAAAACTATTTTATAACACTGCAAAATTATGAGGGAAAATCTACATGTTAAAAAAGAGATGGTCCTTTTTATGTGATTATCTAAACTGTAGAATTTACAGAAAATGTATATTGTGATATACAGTATATTGTTATCGTGATATAAGATGACTTACATCGTGATATGAATTTTTTGCCATATCGCACAGCCCTAATGGTCGCTGTGAGAATTTTTTTCGAGCGTGTTCTAGATAGTTGTTGTTAGGGCTGTGAATCTTTAGAAGTCACATGATTCATTTTGATTCCAATTTTTGGCGTCACGATTTGATTCAGAATCGATTTTCAATTCACATTTGGCTCTCAGTTCCATACAAAAACCCACTAATCTCAGAAAAATAAGTCCACTGCACTGCAGCACATGGTGAGTTAAGCTTGAAAGCAGAGTGCAGTGTGTTGATGTTTTGGGGGGTTGTATATTTTAAAAATTACATCAACTGATTTGCAATAAAATATTGTTAAATGAAAAAAGTAGGCTTAGGTTAGTAACTGCTTATTTTATTTCTTGAAAACTTGTGAGTTTCAAAAATGAAATTGTACAAAAGAGAAATAATGGTAAAATGGTAAATGGCATTCATTTATATAGTACTTTTATTCTCATCTCTAGATGACCAAAGCGCTTTACAGATCCTGCTATCCACCCATTCTCACACACATTCACACACTGATGGCGGCATAGCTGCCATACACCAGCACTGACCTGACCCACCAAAATAAATTTGTAATATTTTCCTTTTCAGCATATTGTGGCGGGTTGGTGTAACCCCCACCACAGACTGGACAGACACAGCGCTCGGCTAGAGCAATTAACAGAACAGTGAAATGTGTGTATTAATGTCTACAGGCAGCCCCGCTTCTTCTGGCTCACTTCTGTGATGTTAATGTGCCTTTCATGCATTGTGTTCACGCGTCCTGTCCTTACTGTGACCTACAGAGATCAATATGTAGATGTGCCTTGTAACCTCTTTGTCCTGCAGCTGGAGCAGAGGCCAGCAATCTGCCTATTGTGATGTATGTCTCTCAAATGCAAATGTCTCATGCCTGTTCTGCAATCTCTTTGATCATACCAACTGCTGGGGAATGCTCTTCTATGTATTGTTGTAGTTGGGTATATATACTGCACTGTAATCCATGCTCACGCTCTCACTCTCTCTTCAACTGCTGCTGCTGGACACACACTCTGTGTCTCCTCCTCTGAGAGCCTGAGGATCCCGCTCCGGTCTGCTCACACTTGCACCGGAGCGGGGATCCTGTGAAGGCGGTATGATTTAATAAACCTGCTTAAAACCTTCACCATCGCCGCCTTATTTCATGCCGCCTCAATATCACAATTCCTAACAGCTTTTACACAGTGTGTAGGTTTGGTCGCCCCCCAGCGTTCTAGAAATATAGGCTATTCATTAAAAAAACAAAAGTAAATTCTATCACAAATACTTTAAACATCCATTTAAATAGTAGTGCTACCTGACTGTATGCAGTCAAGTGTACAGTTACCTATACAGTAACTTAATACAATGAACAAATTCAATAATAACTGTATGCAATTGATGCATAAGATAAGTAACATTAATTTTAAACCTATACATATATAAACTTAAGTATCTAAATTCTTTGGAAACTTAAAAAACAAATTAAAGTTATAAGAGAAAATAAAGTGATGTTACAAGATTATTTTAATTTTTTTTGCCCATTCAGAATTTGCTGGGAGTTTCCTAAAGTGGTGCAGTCTGCGTTGTTCAGCAGGAGGAGTTAAACTTTTTCCACTTCTTTCAACTCTGGGTGATGGCGGTTAATGTGATCCCCAGTGTTGTGCCAAAAAGTGATCAGCTGCTAAAAATTGATTGCCAGGTGCCATATTGCAGTTATGGGGTTATACTGTATTAGCCATAAAATATACAGTGGATATAAAAAGTCTACACACCCCTGTTCAAATGCCAGGTTTTTGTGATGTAAAAAAATGAGACCAGATAAATCATTTCAAAACTTTTTCCACCATTAATATGACTTATAACCTGTACAACCCAATTGAAAAACAAACTGAAATCTTTTAAGGGGAAAAATAAAAAACTTACTATAACCCATTTGCATAAATATGCACACCCTTAAACTAATACTTTGTTACAGCACCTTTGGCTTTTATTACAACACTCAGTCTTTTTAGATAGGAGTCTATCAGCGTGGCACATCTTGATGGGGCAATATTTGCCTACTCTTCTTTGCAAAAACGCCCAAATCTGTCAGATTGCGAGGGCATCTCCTGTGCACAGCCCTCTTCAGATCACCCCACAGATGTACAATTGGATTCAAGTCTGGACTCTGGCTGGACCATTCCAAAACCTTAATCTTCTTCTGGTGAAGCCATTCTTTTGTTGATTTGGATGTGTGCTTTGGGTCATTGTCGTGCTGAAAGATGAAGTTCCTCTTCATCTTCAGCTTTCTAGCAGAAGCCTGAAGGTTTTGTGCCAACACTGACTGGTATTTGGAACTGTTCATAATTCCCTCCACTTTGACGAAGATCCCAGTTCCAGCTGAATTAAAACAGCCCCAAAGCATGATTCTGCCACCACCATGCTTCACTGTAGGTATGGTGTTCTTTTGGTGATGAGCAGTGTTGTCTGCACCAAATATACCTTTTGGAATTCTGGCCAAAAAGTCAACCTTGGTTTCATCGGACCATAACACATTTCCCATGTGTTTGGGAAACTTCAAATGCATTTTTGCAAAATACAGCTGAGCTTAGATGTTTTTCTTCATAAGATAAAGCTTCCGTCTTGCCACCCTGGACAGGAGATTGTTGTCACATGTACTAAACAGTCAGTACTTGCCAGAAATTCCTGCATCTCCTTCAGTGTTGCTGTCGACGTCTTGACAGCCTCCCTGACCAGTTTTCTTCTCATCTTTTTATTAGTTTTGGAGGGACATCCATTT
Source organism: Pholidichthys leucotaenia (assembly GCA_020510985.1). NCBI lineage: Eukaryota > Metazoa > Chordata > Actinopteri > Cichliformes > Pholidichthyidae > Pholidichthys > Pholidichthys leucotaenia. The sequence goes on from CM035841.1 coordinate 126,392,020, forward strand.
CTTGGTAATGTCACGTTTGTGCCATATTTTCTCCATTTGATGATAACTGTCTTCACTGTGTTCCATGGTATATTTAATGCCTTGGAAATTCTTTTGTACCCTTCTCCTGACTGATACCTTGGAACATTGAGATCCCTCTGATGCTTTGGAAGCTCTCTGCGGACTATAACTTGTACTGTAAGATGTGGCTACAATAATGTCAAGAAAAGCCCATTAGAACAGCTGAACTTTATTTGGGGTTAATCAGAGGCACTTTAAATGGTGGCAGGTGTGTGCTGACTCCCATTTAACATGAGTTTGAATGTTACTGGTTAATTCTGAACACAGCCACATCCCCAGTTGTAACAGGGTGTGCATATTTATGCAAACAGGTTATTGTAAGATTTTTATTTTCTATTTTTCCCTTTAAAAGATTTCAGTTTGTTTTTCAATTGGGTTGTACAGGTTATAAGTGACATTAATGGTGGAAAAAGTTTTGAAATGATTTATCTTGGTCTCATTTTTTTACATCACAAAAACCTGGCATTTGAACAGGGGTGTGTAGAGTTTTTATATCCACTGTATATTTCAGCAGGTAAACAGTACTGAGTTAGGCATAATAAGATATATTTAACACTTATGATGCATTTTGAACCCAAAACAAACTTGATCTAGGATTAAAAGCAATTAAAATAATGCAGTCACAAGGTTACATGGAAGACTACATAGATTTACTGGATATATACATGTAGATACTGTATAAATATATATTCTCTGCCTCAACAATGGACAATTACAGTGTAGCTTCTAAACAACCGTGAGGTTTTTGCACATAAATATTGGAATCAATTGCAGTCTCATAAATTCTATATGTTATTCAAACTGCAAACATTTTGACCAATGCTATAATTTTTCAGATGCAATAAAACCTCAAAACATTTACAGACACATTATGAATGTGAATATGACGACACTGGATTAAAAACTGCCATCATTCTGTAAAGGATATTACCACGTGGGCTCAGGAACACTTTGGAAAACCAGTGTCAGCTAACACAGTTCCTCACTACATTACAAGTGCAAGTTAAAACTCCACCATGAAAAGCAAAAGCCATATAGTGTATCAACAGGTACATACAGGTTTTGGAGCAATATACTTTTTTCAGGGCTGTCCCTGATTATTTCAGCAAGACAGTGCCAAGCCACATTCTGCACGTGTTACAACAGTGTGACTTCGTCATAAAAGTGTGCATGTACTAGACTGGCGTGCCTACAGTCCAGACCTGTCTCCTATTGAAAATGTGTGGCACATTATGAAGCACAAAATACAGCAACGGAGACCCTGGACTTTTAAGCAACTGAAGTTGTACATCAAGCAAGAATGAAAAAGACTTCCACCTACAAAGCTTCAACAATCACTGTCCTCAGTTATTAAACACTTAGTGAGTGTTGTTAAAAGGAAAGGTGATGTAACACAGTGGTAAACATGCCCCATCCCAGTTTGTTTGGAAAGTGTTGCAAGAAATTCAAAATGAGTCAGTATTTGAAAAAAACAAAGTTTGAACATTAAATGTCTTTGTCGTGTATTCAATTGAATATAGGTTGAAAAGGATTTGGAAATTGTGTTCTGTCTTTATTTACATTTTACTCAATGTCCCAACTTAACTGGAATTGTGGTTGTACTTGTATGTGCAGTCAGCACTAAATGTTGAGGATTTCCCTGTGGTACCAGTGCAAACTCGTAACTATTTCATCCCTTGGGCAAAACAAAAAACTCAACTCGCACTGCTGCTGCCAAATACATTTGTTCAGTTAGAATTTCACAAAAAGCATGTGATTGACGTGGTCACACAGCAGAGCCCTGCTCCATTTTTAAAACTACAATATGTTTACTCTGAGGGCTGTTTTTCCATCCTCCGCCGATCGAAGCCCAAAGGGGATGGAAGAGCCCTTTGGGCAAAGTCCAAAGGGGGATTATGCTATGGGTCGGTCCGGCCGTCTGTCCATTTGTCTGTCTGTCCCACTTTTGTGAGATTAACTCCTCCTACAGTTTTTGTCGAATTGTTTTGAAACTTGGTACCATGGTTTGCTATACACTGAGGATGCTCAAGGACAGGCCAAGACAAACTGACTCCAGTATCTGTTGCAGTGACTGACCAGATGATAAATTTGTTTATCTCTGCTCTTTGTGTAGTGCATGTCACGATGCAGCAACTGGCAAAAGTCCACCACAATCTGGGTTTTTGTTTTAATTCTTCAAAAAACAAATTATCTAAAAAAAAAATGCACATGGTATAGTAGTTTAAACAGGGTAGTCCAGAGTGCCAAATCATAAAAAAATAGATTATTTTAAATAAAAAATATACAGGTTACTTTTTTGATGTAACCAGACACAACACACTATACTTTGTTGCGCTGGAAGAGCCTGGTTATGATATTTTTCAGCGATGAGAAAAACCTCACAATTTTACTTCTTTTTGCCTTTACATAATCCAGCTTCCTTCAGTCGATGTTCAGGTGCTTTCCCACGGCCTCCTCAAAATACAACTTTCCCATGTCGATGGCTGAATCCATCAGGTTGTCTGGGGAGGGGAACATGGCATGAAATCCTCTAATTTGGGACCCAGTCAACTTTTTGACCTCAACAACCAACTGGTGCATGACGGCAAAGTTGAAATAGTCATTGTCGCCCCCAACAGACTGCTATGATGGTGAGGATGCACATATTTCAATTTGGTTCTGATTGGATGAGTTTTGTGGGAATTGTAGCCCCTGACCTATGACCTCCTGTTTCACCTCACTTCATAGACAGTAACTGTCTTGTGAAATCAACTTCTACACTTTTGGTCCGATTGTTTTGAAACTTGGTGTCATGGTTTGATATATAGTGAGGATACGCATATTGCAATTTCACTCTCATTGGATGACCTTGAGGTCAGAGGTCAGATTTTTTTCCTAAATCTTCTAAACAATAACTACTGAAAAAAAGGATGTAGGCTTTTCAAATCGGTACAGTAGTTGTATCAAATACACATGTTGGACAACTTACACCCTCACCTAACTATGGGTTTGGGGTCAAGGGGGTCAAAGTTCAAGGCTAACATTGCAGTTGCACTGTAATAAATGGTAAATGCTACATTTACTATTACTATAAAACGAGTAAAGCTAGGGCCACCAAATCTGGTATACAGGTTCACCTCGGGATCCTGACCTCGGACGATGGCTTTGGGGTCAAAAGGTCAAAAGTCGAAGGTTAACATTCCCTATGCCTTATTACTGTACAAGTAAAGTTAGGATCACCGAAGTTGGTACGCAGGTTCACCTTGGAATCCTGAAGTGTGACTATGGTTTTGGGATCGCAAGGTCAACATCAAAATGACTTATAAACAGTATTTCAACAACAAAGAAAGCTGGGGTCACCAAACTTGCTACACAGGTTCACCTTGGGATCCTGACCTCTGACTATGGGTTTGGGGTCAAAAGGTCAAAGGTCAAGGTTAGTAATAATAATATATTTTATTTGTAATGTACTTTACATTGAAACAATCTCAAAGTGCTACATGTAAAAAGCATAAAACTCAAATTCATAAAAGAAAAAAATGGATAAGAAGATAAAACCAAATATAAAAAACTGAAGACGTTAAAACAGCAACTCAGTGATCAAATGTCCTGCTAAAAAGGTTTTAAGTCCTCTTTTATATCCGTCTGTGGATTGTGATGCCCTCAAGGTGTTAGGGAGGGCAGTCCACAGACGTGGGGCAGCAACACAAAAAGTCTTGTCCCCCATGCTGCTGGGTTTTGTCCTCGGTGTATGAAGGCAGTTTAAGTGAGTGGAATCGAGGGAATGTGCTGTGGTTAGTGGAGTTAGCAGTTCTTTGAGGTAAGGGGGCATTTCCATGGATGCACTTGGAGGCATAAACATTTCTTATGCCTCATTACTGTACAACGAGTAAAGCTAGGGCCACCAAACCTGATTCACAGGTTCACCTTGGGATCCTGACCTACAATTATGGGTTGTATACTTTTTTGTATATTCATGGCTGATAAGCTTATCATAATTTGGTTCTGCCACAGTAATTACAGTATATTGTAGCAATATTTAATTATAAGGTATAAAGATTATTTAATTTATTTTTAGGGGTGTGGGGGGGGGGGGGCGGAGGTTTGCTCAGTCACCACAAACACTCACAAAACAATAAACACTCGTAAAAGGGGCATCAGTCCCAAAATCAGGACAATTTATTAATAACTAATCTTTATACCTCCGATCAATCAGTCTCAAATATTTGGGAATTCTACTGGATAACTTTAGAAACAAAACACAGAAAAAAAAAATCAACAGAAACTTCATATACGTTTACAGTTTTAATGATCAGATTCAGATTAAATGACATTACATTCAACGGATTTGTTGGTAAAGGGAAATGACCAAGTATAAATGACATCACATTCAACTTATAACTGATTATTGATCAACAGAGTGTAATCACATTTGTGGAACCACGGAAACTTTAGTATGAATTTGTAACTGTGATGAAAATGGGAATTAACTGTAACAAAAATATGAAGAAAATTGGATGCAACTTTATGAAGAAAATGACATAAGCTAATTTTATATACAGTATATACAGTACAGTATACTGTGTATATGTGTGTGTGTGTGTGTGTGTGTGTGTGTTTGACATATGATATACAGTGGGGCAAAAAAGTATTTAGTCAGCCACCAGTTGTGCAAGTTCTCCCACTTAAAAGATGAGAGAGGTCTCCAATTTTCATCATAGGCATACCTCAACTATGAGAGACAAAATGAGGAAGAAAAAAAATCCAGAAAATCACATTGAAGGATTTTTAATGAATTAATTGGTAAATTCCTCGGTAAAATAAGTATTTGGTCAATAACAAACGTTCATCTCAATACTTTGTTATATACCCTTTGTTGGCAATGACAGAGGTCAAACGTTTTCTGTAAGTCTTCACAAGGTTTTCACACACTGTTGCTGGTATTTTGGCCCATTCCTCCATGCAGATCTCCTCTAGAGCAGTGATGTTTTGGGGCTGTCGCTGGGCAACACGGACTTTCAACTCCCTCCAAAGATTTTCTATGGGGTTGAGATCTGGAGACTGGCTAGGCCACTCCAGGACCTTGAAATGCTTCTTACGAAGCCACTGCTTCGTTGCCCAGGCAGTGTGTTTGGGATCATTGTCATGCTGAAAGACCCAGCCACGTTTCATCTTCAATGCCCTTGCTGATGGAAGGAGGTTTTCACTCAAAATCTCACGATACATGGCCCCATTCATTCTTTCCTTTACACGGATCAGTTGTCCTGATCCCTTTGCAGAAAAACAGCCCCAAAGCATGATGTTTCCACCCCCATGCTTCACAGTAAGTATAGTGTTCTTTGGATGCAACTCAGCATTCTTTCTCCTCCAAACCCGACAAGTTGAGTTTTTACCAAAAAGTTCTATTTTGGTTTCATCTGACCATATGACATTCTCCCAGTCCTCTTCTGGATAATCCAAATGCTCTCTAGCAAACTTCAGACGGGCCTGGACATGTACTGGCTTAAGCAGGGGGACACGTCTGGCACTGCAGGATTTGAGTCCCTGGCGGCGTAGTGTGTTACTGATGGTAGCCTTTGTTACTTTGGTTCCAGCTCTCTGCAGGTCATTCACTAGGTCCCCCCATGTGGTTCTGGGATTTTTGCTCACCGTTCTCGTAATCATTTTGACCCCACGGGGTGAGATCTTGCGTGGAGCCCCAGATCGAGGGAGATTATCAGTGGTCTTGTATGCCTTCCATTTTCTAATAATTGCTCCCACAGTTGATTTCTTCATACCAAGCTGCTTACCTATTGCAGATTCAGTCTTCCCAACCTGGTGCAGGTCTACAGTTTTGTTTCTGGTGTGCTTTGACAGCTCTTTGGTCTTGGCCATAGTGGAGTTTGGAGTCTGACTGTTTGAGGTTGTGGACAGGTGTCTTTTATACTGATAATGAGTTCAAACAGGTGCCATTAATACAGGTAACGAGTGGAGGACAGAGGAGCCTCTTAAAGAAGTTGTTACAGGTCTGTGAGAGCCAGAAATCTTGCAAATTCCAAGTACTTATTTTACCGAGGAATTTACCAATTAATTCATTAAAAATCCTTCAATGTGATTTTCTGGATTTTTTTTTTTCTCATTTTGTCTCTCATAGTTGAGGTATACCTATGATGAAAATTGGAGACCTCTCTCATCTTTTAAGTGGGAGAACTTGCACAATTGGTGGCTGACTAAATACTTTTTTGCCCCACTGTATATGATATGACATATATGATGTATATATACAGTATATATGACATATATGATATACAGTATATGACATAAGCTGTTATCCAGTGTGGAGAGTGTGGGAAATGATGAGGCAGGTTTACGAACAGACGAAGTTTATTAACTCTCTCTCATCAGCCATACACAGATGCATATAAAGCAGATGCATATAAGGCAATACCCCACCCCCACCTCGGCCTTTCTGACCACATATCCGTGATGCTGGTGCCTGCCTACAAACCTTTATTGAAGCGCAGCAGGCCAGCAGTGAAACAAATCAGGATTTGGCCAAAGAGTGCAACCTCTGCACTGAAAGACTGTTTTCTGCACACAGACTGGGAGGTCTTCAAAATAGCAGCCTCCCAGGAAGACAAGACAGATGTGGAGGAGTATGCTGAAACGGTCACCAGCTACATCGCGAAGTGCACAGAGGATTGTCACTACAGTGAAGACCATCACTATGCGGGGAAACCACAAGCCCTGGATGACCGCAGAGGTGCGTTCGCTGCTTATAGCCAGAGATGCAGCCTTCAGAGCGAAGGGCAGGATCGCCCTCCGCTCAGCCAGGTCTGCGCTCTCAAAGGGAATTAAGGCGGCGAAGCGCCCCTATGCGGAGAAAATCCAGGGACACCTCTGTGACACTAGGAACACCAAGCAGATGTGGCAGGGAGTTCGGACACTGACGGGCTATAAGTCTAGGCAGGGGGTCGATGATGACGACACTTCGCTTCCAGACAGGCTCAGCGACTTCCTTGCACGTTTTGAAGCATCAAACCCGACAATCAGAGGGAGGGCTGGCCCACCCCCACCATCGGTCGGACCAGCTTTTACCATCAACACAGTGGACACATGGAGGACCCTAAGCAGAGTCAACCCACGTAAAGCTGCAGGTCCGGACAACATCCCGGGACGTGTGCTCCGAGACTGCGCGAGCGAGTTGGCAGATGTCCTGACTGATATTTATAACATCTCCCTGAGTCAGGCCATCATTCCCAGATGCTTCAAGACCTCTATCATTGTACTAGTGGCAAAGAAACCAGTTGTGTCCTGTCTGAATGACTATCGTCCTGTTGCACTGACACCAATTGTGATGAAGTGTTTTGAACGGCTTGTCAAACCACACATTACAGCCTGCCTCCCTGCATCACACGACCTGCTCCAGTTTGCATATCATTCAAACCGCTCCACGGAGGATGCTATAGTCACCACCCTGCACTCTGTCATCACCCACCTGGACCAGAAAGACACCTACGCCAGACTCCTGTACATTGATTTCAGTTCAGCATTCAACACCACAGACTCGCACACAGAACAATAACTTTCTGTCTCCCACTGGGCGTTTTCCTTTAAAACCGAGGAAGTTTTCTTGGGGAAAACTTGACTGACAGGATAGGGAACCAATGGTCTTCCATCGTGGGAGGTTTGAATGAACTCTGGTCCAATAAGAAAACAGTTCTTCGTCTGTAACTGACCAATAAAATGAAAGGGGCCGTTGCCCAATAGAGACTGGCTGGTGATTGGCTGAGCCAGTCAGATGACTTGAGTACATTTTCAACAGGATGAAACACATCTTAACACTGAAAGTTCATTTTATACTTGATAGGAAATCTAAGCTAACTTCAGTGATTCATGCACTTTTATAAACTTGTACTTCTATAATTAACATGCATTAGAATGAGGTCTATTTAAGCATTTTTCAAACATGCAATCACATTTTAAATCAATGATTAATGAAACATTTCGAAACCATCATTGTCCAACACAGAGGTGGCCATTTCTTCAAATAGTGTCCTTAAAATTATCCTGGGGAATGAAAACTTGAAGAGATAATTAATGTTCAGTCAGAAACACACAGTCTAGCAGTGTGAGAGAAGGGGGCAATGTTGAGCTGTGGATAATTCCTAGAGACCTGGAATGCACTCAAGGAGTCTTGTGATATGTCTCAGCGACTTAAAGCATAAAACTGTCTTATTGGGAGGAAAGTCTAGTTATTTATGATGGCAAACTAATCCGTTCCTTGCACGAGATGGGCTCCTTATCGTACCTTTTACCATGGAATGTTTTTCCAAACCAGGGGTCCTTAGATGAAGAAACAGTTCCTGACCAGACTTTTTGGGTGAAACAGTTTCTTTAAAGTGCAGAGTAATTTTATAGATTGGCGCCAAGGGAATGATGCTACAATATTGAAAAGTTGAAAACTGCTGTCTGTCATTAAGTATTGGGATCTTCATAGAAAACCGAGGCAGGGGACATTGCACTCACCTCAGAGTGCTTTTGTTCATTGTTCTTTTGCTTCTTTGTCCCTCAAGATGCTTTACAACTACATGACTGTAAGGAGGAGGTGGTTCTTGGTGTTCAGCAGTTCTGCAAACAGGAGGAACAAGACGCTACACAGGTTAAAGAGGAAGATCTCTTTGGACTGAAACAAGAGACTGATACCTTCATGGTGACTCCTACTGATGAGGACATAGACAACAGTGAAGTTGAACCAAACAGTGAGCAGCTTCTCTCTCATAACTCTCCTGACACTGAGAGCCAAGATCAGGGAGCAGGTAAGAATGTAAACCCAGGATCAAGTAAACATGAAGAGCCAAAGCCAAAGAAGAGACTTCACAGATACAGAAGTGACAGTAACAATGTAGACAACTCCTCCATGTCAGAGAATAAGTGTGATAATAACACAGGTGAAAAGTCTGTAAAATGTTGTGTTAATGACAAAAACTGTAAAAATGAGTCCCAAAAGAAGAAAGATCGCACAGTTGATAAGTCACATATTTGCAACACGTGTGGAAAAAGATTTAGATGCAGGAGCGAATTAATAGCTCATGAGAGAATTCACACTGGTGAGAAGCCATTTTCCTGTGAAGCATGTGGGCGAAGATTTACTCAGTGTAGTGCTTTGAAAACTCATATGAGAATTCACACAGGTGAGAAGCCATTTTCTTGTGAAACATGTGGGCGAAGCTTTAACAACCGTGGTACGTTGAAAAAACACCTGAGAATTCACACAGGTGAGAAGCCTTTTTCTTGTGAAACATGTGGGCGAAGATTTTATGAACGTAGTACATTGAAAATTCACATGAGAATTCACACAGGTGAGAAGCCATTTTCTTGTGAAATATGTGGGCAACGATTTAGTCAATGTGATAATTGGAAAAAACACATGAGATTTCACACAGGTGAGAAGCCTTTTTCTTGTGAAACATGCGGGCGAAGATTTAGCGACCGTAGTACGTTGAAAAAACACATGAGAATCCACACAGGTGAGAAGCCTTTTTCTTGTGACACAGGTAGGCAAAGATTTAATCAGCGTGGTCATTTTAATGCTCACATGAGAATTCACACAGGTCAGAAGCTGTAGTTTTGTAAAATAGATGGGAAATGTTTACTCCGTGTTTGAGTTGCCACGAGAATTCAGTTTAGCTATTGTAGTCTTGTAATGTCTGTAGATTTTTATTTTCACTTTTAAGTCTCTTTTGTGTCAATGACATGTCCTTAAAATTAAGTTGTAGTGTAAATATAAATTAGTTTGTTAAGAACATCTTCAGATCATCTGCATATTCACTCTGCTTTGGGGCCTCAGGCCTCGAAAACATTAAAAGTGCTGGATGCATAGACATCATAAGCATTTCTGATATGGGGGTGCTTTATAATAAGAGGTCTTGAGGGTTCCACCCCACCCCAAAATGTAAATGTAATAGATCCCATTTCCTGTATTTGCATATTTTAGCACATTATTATTTGATTGAATATTTTATATTGATAGAACACCACTTTATCGTGGTGAGAGTTTTTTGTGCCCTAGTGATCCCAGCAGCTGTGTTGTCTGGGGCAATTAAACTGGTTCTGGGTGAAAGGCTAGATTAAGAGCAATCCAATACACTCCCATGATGAATGAAGAATCAAGGATTCAGTGTACCCCACCCAGTATGGGGTTACCGGGGCCCCACCCTGGAGCTAGGAAAGGGGCTCAATGGCAAGCATCTGATGGCTGGGTTTCTGCCCATGGGACCCGACTGGGCTCAGTCCAAAAAAGTTGCATGGGTCCGCCCTCCAGTGGGCTCATCAACTGCAGGAGGGACCATGGGGGTCCGGGGCAATGTGGATCAAGTGGTGGTCAAAGGCAGAGAACTTGGTGGTCTGATCCCCGGCTTTCTCATAAAGGTGTCCCTATGTGCACCTAGCATCAGAACACCCTAGGTTGCAGGTCAATGATCAATTTTGTTATTGTGTCATCAGACATGCGACCACATGTCTGAGACTCTCGGATAAAGAGAGGTGCAGAGCTGTCAACTGATCACCACCTGGTAGTGAGTTGGAGCCGATGGCAGGGGTGGACACCTCTCAGACCCGGTGGACCTAAACGTATGGTGATGGTATGCTGGGAATGTCTGGCTGAGGCCTCTGTCCAAGAGGTCTTCAACTCCCACCTGTGGAAGAATTTTGACCACATTCCGAGGGACTCTGGACACATGGAGTCTGAATGGCCATGTTCTCCACCTCCACTGCTGAAGCAGCTGCCCAGAGCTGTGGCCGCAAAGTTGTTGGTGCATCTCGTGGTGGCAGCCCACAAACCAAGTGGTGAACACCAGTGGTGAGTACAGTCATCAAGCTGAAGAAGGGTTCCTATTGAGCTTGGTTGGCTTGTGGGACTCCCGAAGCAGCTGAAGTGTACCATCAGGCCAAGCAGAGTGCAGCTCGGGTGGTTGCTGAAGCAAAAACTCGGGTGTGGGAGGAGTTTGGTAAGGCCATGGAACAAGATTTTCGGTTGGCTTCAAAGAGATTCTGGCAAACTGTCTGGTGACTCACGAGGGGGAAGCAGCTCCCTCTCAACACTGTGTATGGTGCGGATGGGGCGCTACTGACCTTGACTGGGGACATCGTCGGGTGGTGGAAGGAGTAGTTTAGTTTAATATTTATTTGAAAGGGACATTACATACTAATACAAATATAACCATGCCAGATTTAGCAATACTGCTAATTTGCATCTGTAGTCCCCTGGCGGGTCACAAAAATACACAAACAATCATATACGAGCAGAACAATTGTAATGAAACTGTACAAAGTGTATATGCTAAAGTGCAAGAGTTAAGGTGTTACAAGACAAAACATTCAAATGTCACACGAGTGAGGTGCTGTGTATGCGTACACACACATGTGCCCAAGCACCTCACAGCAACAAACAAGAGGCAGGGCATATGTGTGTGACGCACGGACACATATATACATGCGTATGCCGCAGAGCAACCAATAGTTATGGGCACAGTTTTGGTTGTTTAAAAGCCAATTTTTACAATACGTCTTAAAAGTGTTTAATGTGGTACATTCTGTGATTGCAGGTGGTATATTATTCCAGATCTTTGTGCCCCTCACTGATGGCACAGATTGATCAAATGTGGTGCATCTGTGGAGGACCGCACAGGCATCTCTAGTGATTGCTCTGGTGGTTGTACCAGTGACAGTTCTCAGTTTAACATATTCTCCCGGTGGGAGGGGGGTGCATGGCCATGTAATATTTTAATTGAACAGGCAAATTTGAGAGTTTTATAATTTTCAAAAGACAGAAGATTGTATTTCTTGTAGATGTGACAGCGATGATATGTGGGATCTTTCTTATCAAAGATTTTTATGGCTTTTTTGTATAAAGATTCAATGGGTTTGATTATGGTTACACTAGTGAGGGACCAGTTGGTAAGACAGTAATCGATGTGTGAGAAGATCATCGGATGCAGAAACATTTTGGCCACACTGTCAGCGATGGTCTAATTTGTTTAAAATTGCTTAGATTGAATTTGATTATGTTTGAGATTTTTATGTTTTTTAAAGGTTAATGAGGAGTCACACCGAGGTACTTAAATTCCTTGACTAGTTGCAGCTCCTCCCCTTTTAAGAAAATGTTTGCGTTTGTGATATTTGATCGTCATTTGATCAGAATCAGAATCAGCTTTATTGCCAAGCATGTTTACAGCTGTAAACAAACGAGGAATTTGACTTGACATTGGGCGCGCTCAATAAGCGCATCCCAATGACGCGGCAGCCATGCAAGGCGCCTGTAAACATCATGCGCCTGCATGATGTTTGATAAACATCATGCAGTTTTTTAGTCGGAGACATGAGTTATTCAGCCAATCATGGATTTGGGTCATCACTGTTGTAAGAACACAGGCAGCTTCTTGTGTGTTTTTTGCAGGTGTGAATATTACCATGCCATCTGCATACATTTGTATATGAATGTTTCTGCATGCATTTGGTAGATTATTTATGTATAGGGAGAATAATATTGGTCCAAGTATGGAGCCTCGTGGGACACCCATTTGGCATTTCAAATATGGCGATTTGACACTGTTGACCCTTACACATTGCTGTCTCTCAGTTAAATAGGATTTCATCTATTTGATAGCATGTTCTGAAAAATTAAACTGAGTTAGTTTGGTTAAAAGGATGTTGTGGTCAATGGTGTCAAACGCCTTCTTCAGATCTAAAAACGCAGCACCTACACAATTGCACTTATCTAAAAAAGATTTAGTTTTCTTTAAGAACAAGCTTATTGCAAACTCTGTTGAGTGGTGGGCATGGAACCCAAACTGTGCTTGATGCAGGGGGATGTTCCCATAATTCAGATGTTCACATAATAGTGTTAAGTTAATTCCCTTCCACAGCATGTGGGACACCCATGGTGTATAGGGGTGGTGCCTATCTCCGTGTCTCTGACCCTAGGCCACACAGCTACTATAAGTAGTGAAAGCTACAGTGGGGGGTCAGTCCTCTGGTAGCTCTGTGCATTAACTTTCCTTTCTCCATTCTGTTATGCTGAGCACCAAGGTAGAAGGCAGAAAGTACCATTTTTACATGGTCTTTGGTATGACCCGGCCAGGATTTGAATCCATGACCTCCCGGTTGTGGAGTGGATGCTTTACCAACGAGGCCACCACTCCAATGTAACATAATAGTGTGGCCACCCATTTTTCAATTATTTTGAAGATGACTGGTAAGATGCTGATTGGTCTGTAGTTGTTTATATCAGTTTTACTCCCTGTTTTGAAAATTAGTCTGACCACGCCTACCTTCCAAGCAGTTAGGACGACAGCATGTTTGATTGACAGATTGATTAAATGAGTAATTGGACAAATGAAAGATTCTTTATTTTCTTTTAAAAATTTGGTGTTAAGGCCATGTTCATTTGTTGCTTTTGAGCTATTCAATGAGCTGATGATATTTGTGACTTCATTTTCAGTTATTTCTAATATATTAAAAACTGGTTGTGAGGGGTTCATTGGACTAGAATTATAATCAGGTGGATTAAATGAGTTAGATATTTCTAGCACAGAGTTTATGAAAAAGTTGTTAAACTCTGTAGCAATGGAATTCTGTACCATTTTGTTGTTAATATTAAGTTCCATGTCTCCATCATCTTTTTTTGTTGTTGTTGTTGTTTGTTAGTCAATTTTTTGATTGTTTTGTTAGTCAATTTTTTTCTCTTTTGAATTCTTGGATGGAATATGGGTGGGCAGTATAAGCTGCGGCTTCAGCCATCACCCATTTCGGATAACTTACGTGGAGTTGTATAATAAGAGGAGTCTTTGTCTAATTTGACCTTGTTGTTATATTATTCAGTTTCTTTTAACCTGTACTGTACTATCCGAAATTCATTCATTCATTCATTCATTCAATTTGTTAATATTATTCCAAAATTTTTTGCCATCTCCTTTTGCCTTTTCAATAATGGTTGTAAAAAAGTTTGCTTTCGCCTTCCTCAGGGTTTGTGTTACCTTATTTCTAGCAGATGTGAATTTTTGTCTGTCTGTTGTTTAATCTGTTTTTAGAGCTATTTTAAGAAGTTGACCTCTGGTCTTCAGCAGTTGTACACATTTGGAGTTGAGCCATGGGAAACTGATTCTTCTTCTGTTATTTCCTTTTTTTTGAAAATGCCACGATAACCTCTTTGATTTTTGTTATACAAAAGTCATTGCTGTGATTTATGTCATTTGAGGAGGTTATTTCCTTCCATTCAGTTTTGTTTATTTCCATTGTTATTTTGTTGTTGGTTTTTTGGGATGATATAATTTACTGTTACCTGATGACTTCTTAAATGGATTTGAAAGCTGTTTCCGTGTAAGTTTTCTTGTTGCTAGTATTATATTGTGGTCAGACAGTCCTGTTAAAAGGTTATGTCTGGGAGATTCTTTCAGGTCTATTTGTAAAAAGTAAATCAACTTTGTTTTTTTTCTGGCTTGTGACTCTGGTTGGTTTATCTATTAATTGAGTTAGGTTTTAGTAATCTGTAATGATTTTTAGATTTTTTTCAGTCTTTCTTTTGACCATTGAATCTGATTACATTTGAAGGTGTCTTTAACATTTAGTAGAACTCCTCCACCCAGGGATGGCAATTTTCCGCCGATCGGCGGATTTCTGCTGATTTATTTTCAAATTGATCATTTCTGTGAATCGTCTAAATCCGTTGAGAAAATTTTAGGGGGGGGGTACTTTATTGTTACCAATTTTAGCGAAAATCAACATGATTGCATAAGCGCTCGGCGCTTCCCCGGGTCAAGTCTCCCACGATAACCCAGATGTTTTGTACTCAAGCTACTGCTGTATTGTAAACAGCCCTGTGATTGGATAGTTGCAAACGATTGGACCAATCAAATGGCTCATTGTATGCTTTGTCAAAAATTCATGGCGGCGTGTTCTCAGGGATGTGATTTTTCTGCCAATTCGCCAAATTCCGCTTTTTTTATCTTCCAGGAAGATAAAGTATGTTAAGTACGTTAGCAGCTTGTGGTCCACGAATGCAGTGAAGGTGCGCCCTTTCAGCCAGAACTGGAAGTGGCGTATGGCCAGGTGCAGAGCCAGCAACTCTCTGTCGAACACGCTGTATTTACACTCACTGTCGTGCAAAGACCTGCTAAAAAAGGTGAGCGGCTGCCAAGAACCGGCAACACATTGCTCCACGACGGCCGCTATGCCCATGTCCGAGGCGTCGGTAGTGAGCGCTATCTGAGCCGCCGGGTCTGGGTGCGCCAGTAGTGCAGCGTTCGCCAGAGCTGTTTTAACCTCAGAGAACGCCTGCTCCTGCTCAGGAGTCCAGTCGACTCTGTCCGCCGGTTTCCGTTTCTTGAGTGCGGCGTACAACGGCTGTATGAGCTGGGCTGCGCGGGGGAGGAAACGGTTATAAAAGTTAACCATCCCCCAAAACTCCCGCAGCGCCCTGGCATTGATGTTGAGGAGAAAAAAATAGCAAAACAATTTAGTTAATTACTTTTATGATTCCAAACAGTTTGAAATTGACAGTGCACAGTGGACATTGACTCATAACTTTTGAATATTTCCAAGACTTGGCTACATCAGTGATTGTGCAAAATGAACTGCTCAAGACTCAATGGAGATTGAAACTGGTGATCTGAAATGAATGCTGAAATTATAAAAAGTAATGGTATGAATGAATTTTATTTCTATTATGGAATAGATAAAATTAACTGATTTTGATTTGATCAAGTGTTAAAGCATGTGATGGATAATGCTTGTTGGAATATTTTAGGAATGCTATCTTCTTGGAACATAAGTTAATATTATACAGTAATAAGTGGCATTCAACTGTTTGTTTTATGTCATTTAAGCACAGTTCTGGTACTTAAAAATCATAAAAACCCAGGAGCCCCCCTTGCCCCCCCACCGGGGCTCTGCCCCGGACCCCGCTGGGGGACTGCATCCCCCAGACCCCCTGCTAAATTTTCAGATAATTTCCCCAACCCCAAATCACATCCCTGGTTCGTGTTGGAATTCTGAGCTTTCGGTATTGTTTTCAGCGGAATTATGAGATTTTTATCGAAGGATCAGGAGTCATCAGTGCTAGAAATAGACAAAAGTGTCAAAAATAAGTTCCGATGGAATTGGCTTGAGAGAAAAGTGACGGTAAAGGTGAAAATTGGCTCAAAGTTCGACGAGGTAACAGAAACACTCGGACGGTTTCTGAAGAAACCAAAAAAGGAGATGAAGTTCAAAGTTCAGAGACGGACACAGCTTGCTGCCAAAAGGAAGAAAGTTTCACATTAGAAGTGACTTGGTGACCAGTGTAAATAGTGTAATAAACTCTTATTGAACTGTTAAATATGTTGGACTAAAGACAGTGAGACAACATTGAAGAAAAAGTAAGTTAACTTTTCATTAAATTTAATGATTTATCTAAGTCTAGTATATCATTTTTTTTTTATCATTTTTTTCAGTCTAAATTACTTCTGTTTTACTGAAAACCTCTCAGCTTCAGTGGGGCTGCGCCCCCTCCCGGCCCCCCCATAAGTTAATCGACCAAATTAGATTTCAGCTGAAATCAGAATTTCCTGTTGCCATCCCTGTCCACCTTTTCCTTGCTCCCTGTCTTTCCTATACACATTATAGCCAGGCATGGTAACAAGTTTCAGGTGACGAGGATGATAACCAGGTTTCAGACAGACCCATAAAATCAATATTGGAGTTTATCAGCAGATGTTGTCGTTGTTCACATTTGGAGATCATACTTCTTACATTTAAGTTCCCCCCAAGCAGACCTTTTTTTTAACTTTGAGGTGTGGGGAGCGTGAAATAAGGACACTGAATTTATTTCTCAATTCAGGTTTAATGAAGATTTCACATCCCCAGCATTCTCTCAAAACAATAAGAGCGTGAACTCCCCCAAAAAACCCACATTTATACATGGGACATCAAAGGCAAAATCACACATTGTCGCCAAACCCCCTATTGACAATAATTCTCCCCCCAAGTCCCTTCGTCGTCGTCCGACCCCAGGAGGTCAGGAAGTCCTCTCAGAGTCTTATCCCGGCACCTCCGCCTCCTGCCGTTATCCTCAGGAGGTCCAGATGTGTTGTTCCATCCAAGACGTGAGGTCAAACAACACATGCAGTACTAAGCATCTCACTCCTGTGCTTATACATATGCAGTCAAAATATGTGAGCCACATGAGGGTCCCAAATTTTGCCTGGTTCAGGGTTTGAAAAACTTTTGGCAATCTATGTTTTTTTAACACAGGATTTTTCTGGCGAGTTATACACTTACTTCTGGTTGGTTGTTGCATTGGTGCCGTGGTGAATTCCGTGCGCATTCCTCGAGCGAAAGATCTATGAGGTTGGGAGGCAGTTCACATCAAAACAGCAACTGTGGGAGGCTATTCTGACATCTTGCAAAGAAATTCAAGCAGAAACTCCAAAAACTCACAAGTTCAGTGGATGCAAGAATTGTGAAGGTTATATCAAAGAAGGGGTCATATGTTAGCATGTAACTTGGCCTGTTAAGATGTTTTTGATTGAAATAGCTTTTGATTTCAGGAAATATGACCTCCTAATGCTGTAAATTCAACAAATGACCATTTTCAGTTCTTTACAACCAATAAAATGTTTTGAAACTCTGTTGTGCATAATAATTTGGAACAGTGTATTTTGAGGTTTTTTTTTTGTTGATTTTTTTTTTTTTTTTCGCAAAAAAAATAGTTGTCATAGGAAGGTCTGTTCAGTAAAATTTAAATTATGCTCTACCGGTTGATGACTTGAAAATTATACTGCCATTTGCATTGACTATATAGGAAAATCAGAGACAAATATCATTTGCATAATAATTTGGAGTGTGGTGTATGTATTGATACCTGTATCAGAGAGCATGGACTTGTATTGTATCACAGCTTAACTTTCTGTTGATTCTCTTTTTAAACCTCATGTGTTATTGGCAAATATCGCAGCCACAATGCTAGAGTGCTGTAAGCTGAATCTAAAATTCATCTCATCTGTGCTGAACTTTAGCATCTATATGACAGACTATATCAAAGATGACAAATTAAGTGTTTCATGCCTTTTAGTACTGATAAGTCATACATTCATATTTGTTCTTCTTGTCTTTATTCTTTATTCATGTTGTCATTGTAGTCTTATTACAATGTTTATATATTTCTGTTTCTTTGGAGCTGTGAAAATTTTCTGCTATTGTGAGATTAATAAAGTTTTAAATACGTTGTGTTATGTTATTCATTATATGAACAAGACTCACCTGTTGTTGGAAAAATCTTTTTTTTTTTTAGCATAAATGTTTATTTTTTTTGTCCCCCTCCAGCCATGGTTATTTTAATATTTATTATGTTGCATCTAAACAGTCAAAAAACTGAATAAATCAACAAGAAGAAGGAAGACAGCCCCTAGGTAAAGAAAGAGCCACTGTGAGTGATTTTTTTTCCCTTATTTAAAAAAAATTGCATGGAGCCACAAAAATATCTAAGCCTAAAAACTAAGGTAAAATAGCAGAATTACAACTGCAATCTGGCCTGACATTATCAGGATTAAGAGATTTTTTCTTAGAAATTTAATGCTTTTTGATTGTAAGTTTGTTACCTTTTTCTCACAAAATTGTTAGTTTTTCTGATAATGTTTTTATTATTTGGAGAAAGTTTGCCTTTTTTCCTTGTAAAATTGTCAGAGCATTTTCAAAATGTGTTGTATTTTTGGCATAAATGTTTTTCTAAATTTTCTCTGCAAATTTAAAACCTTTATCAAGTAAAACTGAAGACTTTATCCATGTAAATTTATGACATTTTTGCAAAATAAAGTTACAGTGGGGGAAACAATTATTTGATCACCTGCTGAGTTTGTAAGTTTACTCCCTTACAAAGAAATGAACAGTCTGTGGCGAGTGTGGGAAACGATGAGGCTGGTTTACGAGCAGACGAAGCTTTATTACCACTCTCACATCATCCATACACAGAAAGTACTGAATCAGTCAAGCCAGGTTCTCCTTATAACTTCAACAGATCATCTCACATCTGCATGGCATTTCACATCACACTGCATGACATCTAACCCCACAATACATCCCCCTTAAACCCCCAGCTCCCTCTTCCTGCCAACTCCCCATGATGTCCTCGCCTATCGTTCTCTTATGTTTAATCACTGCCTCCTGACTGAGATGCTGTCTGCAGATAACTTCACAATATGCATCTCCACATCACCCCCCCCCCGTCCCCCCCAGACAGAGTTTCAGTCACTACATCTTTTGGGCTTCAGTCTTCTCCCATATCTGCTGTAACTGGGGTCTCTGTGCCGGCGGTGGGCTGCTGGACGTGAGTCTGACTGCGGGTGGGCCAAGGCGAGGAGGGGGGGGACTTCGCTCTGCCCGTGTGGCTGTTGTGGTGAATCGTTTGCCTGGGGAGTTCTCCGTGGGGGTCTTTCACGCCAGGGGGCCCGGGCCAGCAGCACTTGCTCGTCCGCCACTGCAAAGGCGGGCTTAAGTCTGTCTATGCATATTTTCTCCCAACGCCCCCCCAAGTCTAGCAAAAAATGCTTGTCCCCTGTTTCCAGCACTCTGAACGGGTCATCATAGGGTGGGCGCAATGGCGGGTGGTGAGCATCGTGTCTGACGAACACGAACTCCGCGTTCTTCAAAGTTTTTGGCACAAAAGCGCGTGGAAAACAGTGGTAGGCCGGGCCCGGCAGCGTGCCTGTGTCTGCACTATGCTGCAAACGCTGAGACGGGCAGCTGTCTGGCGTGGGATTATCTGGCAAAAATTCCCCGGGCAGCCGCAATGGCTGAGAAAAAAAACAGCTCAAGCCGTGGAAGCCTCCAAATTCTCTTTCGGTGCGGAACGCAACCCCAATAAAACCCACGGCAGCCGGTCAACCCAATTTGCATCCGTCAACGAAGCCCTGAGTGCTGCTTTCAGTGACCTGTGAAAACACTCGCATAACATTGAGACATCGAGATGGTGACATCCTACAAGTACCTGGGTGTTCATCTGAACAATAAACTAGACTGGTCACACAATATTGACGCACTCTGCAAAAAGGGACAGCGCAGGCTGTTCCTACTGAGGAGACTCAGGTCTTTTGGTGTACAAGGGGCGCTGCTGAAGACATTCTACCACACAGTGGTGGCATCAGCCATCATTTTTGGAGTGGTCTGCTGGGGCAGTGGCGTTACAGCAGCCGGTAGGAAAAGACTGAACAAACTGATCAAGAAAGCTAGCTCTGTCCTGGGGCAACGCCTTGACCCAGTGGAGGAGATGGGAGACAGAAGGATGGTGGCTAAACTGTCATCTCTGCTGGAGTCCGAGTCCCACCCTATGCAGGACATACTGAACACACTGAGGAGCTCATTTAGCAGCAGACTACATCATCCTCGGTGCGCAACCGAGAGGTTTCGCAGGTCCTTCCTACCTACGGCTGTCAGACTATAACCTAAGCAGGGCTGCTCGCAGAGGTAGCAAAAAAACTTGACAACCTAATAGTATTGAATGCAAAAGACGCAATAGACTTACACAATGGTCCCCTCCGGTATACAACTAGGAAAATACCAGTTTGTTACGGAGGGTGACAATATGTATGGGTACATAATCATACCATGTAGGTTAACTAGGTAGACGGTTATGCTGTTCATTCCATCTAGCTACAATGCTCCGCACTGTGTGTTTATATATTTATTCCGTCTAGCTACAATGCTCCGCACTGTGTGTTTAAATATTTATTTATTTATATGTACATATGTATATTCGCTGCTCTTGTTTTTTCTTGTCTTCTGATTGTTGCTCTGAGTGTTGCTATCCCTGTGCTGTTGCAATCCTGGAATTTCCCCATTGTGGGACTAATAAAGGCTTATCTTATCTTATCTTATACCCGTTTGCCTGTGGGTTGTACGCGGTTGTGCGATGAATTGCAACACCCAGGCTGCGGGCCATCGCAGACCAAAGTTCGGAAACAAATTGAGGGCCCCTATCAGGCGTGATGTCCGACGGGACTCCAAAACGCGCCACCCATGTTGTCAAAAAAGCGCGCGCCACGTCCGCGGACGTGGTTGCCGCCAGCGGGACTGCTTCTGGCCAGCGTGTGGTGCGGTCCACCACTGTCAGAAGGTGCGTGCACCCCTGCGACGGCGGGAGGGGGCCCACGAGGTCCACGTGAACATGGTTGAATCTTTTAGCCGGTATACTAAACGGCTCCAAGGGAGCCTTTGTGTGTCTGTGCACTTTGGCTCGTTGGCACGCTACGCAGGCTGCCGCCCGCTCCTTCACTTGTTTGCGCAGGCCTGGCCACACGAATTTCGCTCCCACCATTTTGACTGACGCGCACACTCCTGGGTGTGCCAAAGTGTGAACTGACTCAAACACGCGGCGGCGCCACGCGACTGGGACCACCAGGCGCGGGCGTCCCATGGAGACATCGCAGATTGGGGGGGGGCTGCCGTCTTGCAGTACTCTGCTCTCCAGCCTTAACCCTATTGGTCCAGACTGGAGCGCGCTGACATCCATATCGCCAATCTGCTCCGCAGCCATAGCTGTATAATCTATCCCTACGCAGACCTGGGCCACAACCGCGCGCAAGAGGCAGTCCGCCACCACATTCAGTTTATCCGACACATGCTGAATATCGATAGTAAACTCTGAGATCGCGGCCAGCTGTCTGCTGCCGGTCCGACCATGGTTCCGAAACCTTGGCCATCGCGAACGTCAGCGGCTTGTGGTCCACGAACGCGGTGAAGCTGCACCCTTCCAGCCAGAACTGGAAGTGGCGTATGGCCAGATGGAGAGCCAGCAACTCTCTGTCGAACTCGCTGTATTTACGCTCACTGTCGCGCAAAGCCCTGCTGAAAAAAGCGAGCGGCTGCCAAGAACCAGCAATACGTTGCTCCACGACGGCCCCTATGGCCACGTCCGAGGTGTCGGTAGTGAGTGCTATCCGGGCCGCCGGGTCTGGGTGCGCCAACAGTGCGGCGTTTGCCAGGGCTGCTTTCACCTCAGAGAATGCCTGCTCTCGCTCCGGAGTCCATTCGATTCCATCCGCGGGTTTCCGTCTCTTGAGCACGGCATACAGTGGCTGCATGAGTTGAGCTGCCCGGGGGAGGAAACGGTTAAAAAAGTTAACCATCCCCAAAAACTCCTGCAGCGCCCTGACCGTCTGAGGTCAGGGAAAGTTCGCCACAGCGCGCACTTTGTCGGGCAAGGGTATCGCTCCCTCCAGTGAGATGCGGTGCCCCAAAAAATCAATCCCTGTCACGCCGAACTGGCACTTCACCAGGTTGATTATTAACCCGTGCTCCTCCAACCTCTGGAAAACCGTCCTGAGGTGGGTTACGTGTTCGTCCTCGGATGCGCTGGCTACCAGGATATCATCCAGGTAGACGAACACAAACTGGAGATCGCGCAGCACCGCGTCCATCATGCGCTGGAATGTCTGTGCTGCTCCTTTTAATCCGAATGGCATGCACAGAAACTGGAATAAGCCGAACTGAGTTATTACCGCTGTTTTGGGTATGTCCTCTGCGCGCACTGGGACCTGGTGGTAACCGCGGACCAGGTCTATTTTAGAAAAAATGCGTGCTCCGGCTAGGTGAACGGAAAAATCCTGAATGTGGGGAATCGGGTAGCGGTCGTGTGCTGTGGCATTATTCAACCTGCAGAAATCACCGCACGGTCGCCACGACCCGTCAGCCTTAGGGACCAAGTGTAGCGGGGATGCCCATGGGCTGTTCGATCGCCTGATGATGCCCAACCTTTCCAGGTTGGCAAACTCCTCACGCGCTATGGCCAGTTTAGCTGCGTCCAAGCGCTGAGGTCGTGCGAAAACAGGCGGCCCGGTGGTGGTGATAAAGTGTTCCACCCCGTGTTTAGCGATAGCCGCTGAAAACGTTGGGACCGTGAGTGCTGGGAACTGAGTGAGCAGTGTGTGGAACTTATCGCCTGGAGCTGTGACGTTGGCTTATGTTACTGGCCCGGCCCCTTGAGCTGTACAGGGGAGAGAGTCAAAGGACAGTGCATTAACCAGGTGCCTGTTAGCAACATCAACTAGTAAACCATGCGCACACAGAAAATCAGCCCCCAGGATTGGGAAACTCAGAGCTGCTATGACAAAAGTCCACTCATATGTACGGCCGTGTAGAGATAAAGCCAGTGTTCTCTCACCAAAGGTCTTAATGTCCAAGCCGTTTACTGCTACCAGCCCAGGGCTGCTAGGTCCTGCCAGCTGGTCGACGTAGGACGGCAGGATGATGCTCTTCTGGGCTCCAGTGTCTACGAGGAAGCATCTCCCCGAGCGCGAGTCCGTCACGTAGAGCAGCTTGTTCTCTTCACCGGCGGTCGCAGCTGCTACCGACTGCCGGCCTTGGCATTTCCCGAGCGCTTGAATTGGCACTGTGGCACACATCTGCATGCGTTCTCTCTGAAGCGGCGGTGGTAGAAGCAGAGCGTGTCTCTCTGGCGCTCCTTGGCCCCCGCTGCCGCTACCGTCGGTGGCTCCTCGCCTCCTCTGGTCGTCTCGCTGGGTTCCGACGCTGTTGCGTTCACCATGAGCGCTCTGGTGGTGAGGATGATCCGGTCTGCCTCCTGGGCTAGCGCACGGTAGTCATGCGCGGCCAGCAGCGGCGAATTGGCCAGGACCGCTCTTGCCTCTGTTGGAAGGTTCCGGAGGAAAAGGTGGGCAAACAGGAAATGCCCGTCGTCCGTGCCCATTAATGCCAACATCTTCTCCATCAGATCGACGGCCGAACCATCTCCTAACTCAGAACGCCTCAGGAGCCTCTCACAGTCCGAGAGCGTGTAGCGTCAAATCAGCGCAGCTTTGAGAGCCTCATATCTGCCGTGGGCTGGGGGCTGGTTGAGCAGGCTCGCTACCTGCTGAGCTGTGCGAGCGTCCAGCGCTGCAACCACATGGAAAAACTTGGTGTCATCTGCCGTTATTCCCCGGAAAGTGAACTGGGCCTCGGTGTGGTGGAACCAAGAGCGCGGGTTGTGCTGCCAAAAGTCCGGTAGCTTGACTGCAACAGCGCACACGTTGCTGGGGGTTCCCATCCAGGCCGTCTGCGGGATGCTTGCCGCGTTGCTGGGGCTTCCTGTCCGGGCCGACTCCGGGGTTCTTGCCTCGTGTTCCATAATATGTCTCGGGTCACCAGTGTGGAGAGTGTGGGAAACGATGAGGCTGGTTTACGAGCAGATGAAGCTTTATTACCACTCTCACATCATCCATACACAGAAAGTACTGAATCAGTCAAGCCAGGTTCTCCTTATAACTTCAACAGATCATCTCACATCTGCATGGCATTTCACATCACACTGCATGACATCTAACCCCACAATACATCCCCCTTAAACCCCCAGCTCCCTCTTCCTGCCAACTCCCCATGATGTCCTCGCCTATCGTTCTCTTATGTTTAATCACTGCCTCCTGACTGAGACGCTGTCTGCAGATAATTTCACAATATGCATTTCCACAAGTCCATAATTTTTATGGTGTGGAGGAATAAGATCAGGTGAGATGTGACGAGCTGGAAGGTTGCAGAGTTTTATTTTCCTCCAACATAATGAGACACACTTTGTAGCTCAGTGCGCTACTGTGCTCTACTGTGCTACTGAGGCATGTATAGCAAGCTCTTTTATACATGTTATACAGAGAGAATGCATGGCACATTAGCATAGTGATATACATATCAGTCAATACCTATCAGTCAATACCTATTATTAGTGTGACCAACTGGCGCCCGGATGTCCTCTCCCTAATCCGGGGATGTATAAACAACAGTCCATTGTTCTGGTTGTCCCCCAGGGGCTCTCTGTCCGTATGTGAATTGTCCTCTGTATGTAAATGGTCCTCTGCTTCCTCCAGACCTGCTGAGTGTGAGGAATGTCCGCGTAGAGTGTGGTGGGTCACCACAGGGCTCCACCCAGAACACTCAGATGGGGCTGTGACACCCCCCTCCCCCGGTCGTTTGGGCTCCAGCTCTGGTAGAACTGTCCTGCTGTAGAGGAGTGTCGGAGGGCATGTCAGTCCGTGGGGGGGGGGGGGGGGGGAAGAAAACAGTGTGCTCCACTTGGAGTTCCAGCATTTTGAACACCTGAGGATCATGGGCGCATGGGGCCGGTTTACCGGGACTTTCCTGGTAAACCAGTGGCAGTGATCCGCAGCAGCTGTGAAAAAAAATTAAGTCTCTGACTCCTCTCGCGACTTGGTCCAGCGAGGATGTGGGGAAGGCAAATAGCCAAATTCCCCGAGGATGCATAGCGGCTGTGAAACAACTGCAGCTGTGTGAGGGACTTCGCGGTGTGGCTTTAGGTGCGGACGCAGCCTTAAAGCCATCGGGGACAGCAATCGGCTAAACTCCCGTTGTGCGCCGTGGCTGAGAAACCCATACAAAGTCCTGTGTGCGGGCTGCATGTCTGCTTCAGGTGCGTGAGCAGCCCTGAAGGTTCCGAGGATGGCGATCAGCCATGTTTCTCGGGCATGTGCAGCGGCGGAGGACGTTGTATAAGTCTGGGGAGCCGGTTTGTCCCTGTGCATGGCGCGCGCTTGGCGCAGTGACCACATAACTGGCCGTTGCGCTGTTCTCGTAATCCTGCGGTATGCGTGTGGGACTTCTGTGCGCGGGAGGTCTGCTGTCGTGAGGTGAGTCAGGGTTGGGGAGCTTGGTGGAAATCAACGCAGATGGCGCCGATGACTTTCCCCGTTCAGGTTGCTTCCTTCAGTTCGCTCATGTTGCCATTCTTGATGCGTGTCGGTCCTAGTGCTGCCGCTGATCCTCGTGGGTGTGGATGAAGAGGTTGCAGGCGTTCACTGGTCCTCTGGAGTCCACAGTGCGGTGAGAGGGAGCAGACGGTCATTCTCTCTCGTCAGGTCACCAGTGTGGAGGGAAAAGATCAGGCGAGGGGTGCACCATGACACGTCGAGGTCACCAGTGTGGAGGAATACAAACAGAGAGAGAATGCATGGCACATTAGCATAGTGATATACATATCAGTCAATACCTATTATTAGCGTGACCAAATGGTGCCCGGACGTCCTCTCCCTAATCCGGGGATGTATAAATAACAGTCCATTGTTCTGGTTGTCCCCCAGGGGCTCTGTCTGTATGTGAATTGTCCTCTGTATGTAAATGGTCCTCTGCTTCCTCCAGACCTGCTGAGTGTGAGGAATGTCTGCGTAGAGTGTGGTGGGTCACCACAATGGTAGGTTTATTTTAACAGAGAGAGGTCAACAAAAAAAAGAAAAAAAAAGAAAAAGAAAATAGTAAATAACCCTGACTCTCGCCCAAAAGATGCTGGGATAGGCTCCAGCGCCCCCCGCGACCCAAAAAGGATTAAGTGGTAGAAGATGGATGGATGGATTAAATAAGGGTTATAAATGAATTTGCATTTGATCGAGGGAAATAAGTATTTGATCCCCAAGCAAAGTGTGTCTCAGGTTGCATCCCAATTCACCCCTACCCCTTCGCCTTACCTCTCTGTTTTCTGTATTCATTGTAAATGTGCAAAACTGAGGGGCAGAGTGAAGGGGTGAATTGGGACACACCCTTAGTACTTGGTGGAGAAACCCTTGTTGGCAAGCACAGAGATCAGATGTTTCTTGTAGTTGGTCAACAGGTTTGCACACATCTCAGAAGGGATTTTGGTCCACTCCTCTTTACAGATACTCTCCAAATCCTGAACATTTTGAGGCTGTTGCTTGGCAACTCGAAGTTTCGGCTCCATTCTCATATTTGCTATGGGATTAAGGTCTGGAGACTGCCTAGGCCACTCCAGGACTTCCCAGAGCAACATGCCAGTGAGAATTTTTTGACTGACCAGCAGCTCTGGAACCAAGAGGCAAACTCAGGTTTGGAACAGAAAGACCCAGAACCTCCACAGGTTAAAGAGGAACAGAAGGAACTCCGCATCAGTCAGGAGGGAAAGCAGCTGGTAGTGAAGCTGGAGGCCAGTACCTTTATGGTGACTCCTATTTCTGAGAAAGCCTGGTAGAATGAAGTAGAACCAAACGGTGAGCAGCTCCTCTCACACAACTCTGCTGGAACTGAGATCCAAGAGGAGGAAGGAAGCTGGCATGTGGACTCGGGACCAACTGAAGAAGAAGAACCCAAACCAAAGAAAACATGACTGAAAACTAACTAACTAACCTGCACTTATATAGCGCTTTTCTAGTCACAAAGACCACTCAAAGCGCTTTCACTAGTACTAACCCTCTATTCTAAAGGCCTATAGGAAACAGATATCTAGGGACAATTTAGAACAGCCAATCAACCTAACATGCATGTCTTTGGATTGTGGGAGGAAACCGGAGCCCCCGGAGTAAACCCACGCAGCACAGGGAGAACATACAAACTCCAGACACAAAACAAGAAGTCATCGTGAAGGTAAACACTCTGAGAACAAAGACTCATTGTGAGAATAAAACAGATAAAATGTCAGTGAAATGTTTTTCAAGAAAAAAAAAAACAGAATGAAGAATCAAAAATCTACTTATACCACACTCTAGAAGGTCCCAATGAATAAATCTGATTCAGGATTTGTTTAATCATTTTTACAGTGACGCATGCTGGGAATTGTAGAGGATCCGCCCTACAACCAGGAGGTCATGGGTTCAAATCCCGGCCGGGTCATACCAAAGACCATGTAAAAATGGTATTTTTCACCTTCTAGCTTGGTGCTCAGCATAATAGAATGGGGAAAGGAAAGTTAACGCACAGAGCTACCAGACTACTGTCCCCCCACTGTAGCTTTCACTGCTTACAGTAGCTGTGTGGCCTAGGATCAGAGAAACAGAGATAGGTGCTGCCCCTATACACCATATGATGTCCCACCTGCTGTGGAAGGGAATTAACTTAATGCTGGGTGTTGGAAAAAATTGTATATATGTATATAAACAGTTATCATTTTATTAATGATTCATGAAGCTGATGTCCCCACATGTGGGTGTAGCTGGAGCGTTGTGTGCCAGGACTCATCCTTTTCATATCTTGTACCTTTTTGCATATCCTGTACTTTTTTATCTTCTCTGTAATAGACTGTTGTATACAAACTGTGTGTGCTTTCCCCTGTGTGGGGGAAAAGAATGGGTTGTAAAGCTGTCACTGTCTTATCTTTGCCTATAAGAATTACTGTACGAGACTGCCTCGTCAGTATTTCAGCTCAGCCTGTAAATGGTATGTGTTGATTACTCCTTGCAAGAAAAAGTTTCAAAGGCTCTGCGTGTCTTAAGTCTGATCTTTGATTCAGTCTAATACCTTTTTGTACTCTGTATTTGTGAGGTTATATTTCAGACTTCTGACATAAGGTGGTGCCGAAACCTGGGACAGCTGAGATCCAGGTGGAGCGGGAAGGGACATGTGTCCTGCAGGTTGAAAACCGTGCACGGTCTGATGGTATCCATCAGTATTGGAAACCCGACTTGAGGGAACGCTGCCAGAGACTCTCCTTCTCCCGGCTCTAATCTGGTGACGGCTGTCCTTACTGATAGAGCCTAAAAAGTAAGTTACAAATTTTTCCCTTTTCAGATTGACTGTAGTAGACGTATATGAAGAATAACCGAGCCTCACAATTCACAATTTCCCATTTTTAAAGAACCACGGGTCAGCTGACAAGCGAGTAATGGTAGTATAAGGCGGCGCCCTGTACTTTTCCTTGTGGTTAAAAACCGCTGCAGGAATGCAGTGGTCTTAGAAAGTAACGGGACGGCGATTCACGGTTACTGACCGGTCAGGTTTTAAAATAAAGAGGGGTGCAGGAGACAGTGTGACGGCGATTCACAACTGTTTGGTGGTCAGGTTTTAAAATAAGTAGGGTGAAGGAATTCACCCCAAATTGGGCAGTAATAGTGTTAACAGTCGGTGTACTGATAACGTCCCTGACCACAAACACACCCCAAAAATTGGGCAGTAATACTGTTACGGTGGGCGTACTGATAACGTTCCTGACCATCTAAAAATGGGGAATTGTGTTAGAAAACCGGATAGGCAGACGAATAAACAGAAGAAAAAACAGGACATAGCGCGCGCAACTGTAAAAAATTACAATAACAGACAAAATGAAAAGGGAAAAATAAGGGATCCAGAAAAATATTTAAATAAATGGGAAAAAGATTTCTCTTTTAAACCCACTCTCAATACACATGAATGCGCAGTATTGGTCTCAACAGTGAAAATGACAGTGAAAATGACGTCTAAAAAGAAATCAGACACTAAAAATAATCCCGAACTCGAGTGTGCGATTTTATGGTCTCAAGCAGCTGAGGATGCAAAGAAAAAGTCTGATGAAGGAAAAAGAAAAAACGAACAAAAAAGGGGAACTGTAAAAACTCAAGCCAGTACTGACAGCTCAGCACCGCCCTTGTTAAAGTCCCAGGGCGGCACCGAAACCCCCCCCACCCCACCCCAACTCTGATCCTAAGGAGGGTCCATATTCTAAGTTGTTAAAAGAGGCACAAGAGGCGGAACGGAAATATGAACCTCAGGAAACAGGCGATACTGTCCTCCCGTTCATTGTCAAGCCAATGATAGCAGATATAATTAAGAAGTTAAAAATAGAAGGTGGAGAGGAAGTAGAAGTAGTGGAAGCAAGAGAAATAAAGAGCACCCTGGTTTATAAACCATGGACCTTGACTGAAATGCACAATATTGCCAAAACCATTCCAAAACCAGAAACTGATATAACGGGCTGCAAGGATGAAATAATGGAAATGTTTGAGATATATGACCCCAGCCCACAAGAAGTCCTGAAAATATTGAAAATTGTATTAGGAGCAAAGGCTGACGTTTACACCCAGGACTTAAAAAACAAACAATGGACGGAACGGGAGTACGAACCACAAGATGATCGTGCTAGCCTAAAGGCAGAATTGGAAGACATAGTAAAAAAATTAGAAGAACAATATAAACCGGTAAAAAGTTTGACTGACGTGTCCATGCTCCGCGTGAAACCAGGTGAGGATATGCCTGAATACTATCATCGCTTCCGTAATGTATATTTAAAGACAGTCACCACGCGAATGACGCCAGAAAATCTTTTGGTGTTTAAATATATATTTCTGGACACTTTGCCAACCGATCTAAAAGAAGCAATTAAGACAAGTTGTGTCACTCTGAAAACTTGTGATGAAGATGATTTTAAGACGCATGTTTATCACGTTGCGGAGGCTAAGATAAAGCGAAAGGACAAAAAGCAAGCCTTCTTTCCTACATTGCAAAATGATGATACAGTGTATACGACACGGGCCTACTGCAAAGGGGCCCGACCAAAAGTAAGTTTTGAAGAACAGGGAAGGAAAGACTGGAGGCAAAATGTATGTTTTAATTGTGGACAAATGGGACATTGGTGGCGAGAATGCCTCATGCCCCAACGACCAGGGAATTATGAAAGAGGACAGGGACGTAAGGGACGAGGAAGATTTGAAAGACCTGTGAGAGAACGAGGTAGAAGATATGTTCAAGGACCCGGACAGCCTGACAGACACTTAGGGGGTCAGGACCAGACAGGACAGAGAGCATGACTGACCGACAATGACTTTGACAGGCTCTCTGCCCAGGATAAACAGACAATCTTTGATCAGAGACAAAGACTGGCTGATGCCCTGACTAGACCATGGAATGACGACGTCCTTGATTTAACTAACTAACTAACTAACTAACCTGCATTTATATAGCGCTTTTCTAGTCACAAAGACCACTCAAAGCGCTTTCATTAACACTAACCCTCTATTCTAAGGGCCTATAGGAAACAAATATCTAGGGACAATTTAGAACAGCCAATTAACCTAACATGCATGTTTTTGGCATGTGGGAGGAAACCGGAGAAATCCCGGAGTAAACCCACGCAACACGGGGAGAACATGCAAACTCCACACAGATCACTGTTGGTCGGGGGCTGGGATCGAACCCACGATCCCACGATCCCCACAATCCCCCGGCCAAGGGTAAACTGTGCTGCCGCAGTGCTAACCACTGCGCCACCGTGCACGGCGGTAAACATGTACTGCAGTACAGCTTCCGCCCCCACTCTGGAGCTATTGGTTAATGGGAGAAAGGTGAAATTTCTCTGTGACACGGGAGCAACCAAAACCACTATGCGTGAGGCTCCACCACATTGCAAGCCTACAGGTGAAACTATTAATGTCCAAAATGCGGGAGGCACCATCACAGTGGAAACAGTTTTTGGTCCTGTAACTCTGGTTGACCCGAGCACAGGAACCATGTGTGTCACCACTGTGGTGGTTGCACCCTCCTGTCCTGTAAATTTGCTAGGGAGAGATGTGCTTTTCAAATTGGACATTACCCTGGGCCCTGATAAAGACAGGGATGATTACACAGTCCTCAGAAATTGTTATGAAGGCTCAGACGAACCCGATGATCACGGGTGTGGCACATTGTGAAAGGAAAAAGGAGAAAGGAAACGACACTGACACTGCTTTGCGTGGTGACAGTGCCTCCTACTTGTCAGCAGTTGTTCCCTACCCACAGGCATAGGGTTTACAAACACCAGATACATTGCACATCACCATGTACTACTCACCGGCAGGCGAACCTTTTGATCATCAATTGGCCGCTGAGTTGTCACAACACCCAACAGTGCAAGTGACTTCACAGCGATTGTTTTTTAACAATACTGGTGTGGCTGTGTTAGAAATCATTTTACCACCCAGTATTCACCCTTTTTATAGGAACAAAATGCCACCACATATGTCATTGTGGGCACCTGAAAATTACTTTTGGGCAGATTCCGGTGCCATGGTGATGATGGGCATTCAAACATGTGACTGGCAGCCCACTAATAAGGGACAGACAAGGTTCTCCCGCTCCACTGGACTGTACATGGTCCCCCTGGTTATGACACTGCAGGTGTACTTTGGAATTGAACATTTTTGTGGGGATGAACATGCCCCCCAAGCTTTTAATGCCCTTCACCCCCTTGGACAGGTATCTGCAGGAATATGAGGATTACAAGAATTACCAAATTCATTATGGTCAGCAGGTGATGCAGACGTAGGTAAATTAAAAAATGCTACTCCCGTACAAATTACCTCCAACGGGAGAGGATTTCCTTACAAGAAACAGTACCCTCTGAAGCCCGAGGCCATAGAAGGCATAAAACCAATCATCACTGATTTATTAAAAAGTGGAGTGATCATACCATGTCCAGCCTCTCCTGTAAATACCCCACTGTTTCCTGTGAAAAAGGCTCCACCTAGTGTTGGGTGGAGACTGGTGCAAGATTTACAGGCAGTTAATGCATCCGTTGTAATTAGAGCACCCCTTGTGCCCAACCCCCATACACTGTTGAATTCTGTAGGCCATGACTCGTCTGTTTTCTCTGTAATTGATCTCAGTAACGCATTTTTTACCATCCCAATACATGAAGACAGTCAATTTTGGTTTGCTTTTACATTTGACGGCAAAAGGTATACCTATACTAGGCTACCTCAAGGGTATTGTGAAAGCCCGACTATATTTTCCCAAGAAATGTCTTCATTAATGGCTAGATTCGTACCACCTGCAGGGTCTAAGATTCTCTTGTACGTGGACGATATTTTGGTCGCCTCCTCAAATGAAGATCAATGCAGAGAAGACACACTTGCTCTACTACATTTCCTCACAGACAATGGTTTGAAATGCAGCAAAAAGAAACTGCAATTTTGCAGGAACAGTGTCAAATTCCTTGGACACACACTGTCAGCTGATGGGAAGATGCTGGAGGGGTCACGGATCACTGCAATCCAAAACTTACCATTACCAAAAACAAAGAAAGACCTTATGTCACTTTTGGGCATCCTGAACTATTGCAGGCAGTGGTTGCCTAACTTTTCACAGCACACCGCACCACTGTATGCACTACTTCAGGGCCCACAGGGCAATCTTCATTCTTCAGTAATTCTAACCCCCAAACATGAGCAGGCTATTGAGGATCTGAAATCCATGTTATCCACTGTTTGTGCTTTACACATTCCTAATTATGAAGAACCATTTCATCTATTCTGTGATGCTGTGGAGGGACACATGTCGGCTGTATTGACACAGTTGCATGCTGGACATTACAAACCATTGTCTTACTACTCCAGGAAGCTTGACCAAGTAGCTTTAGGCTTACCCCTATGTATGAGAACGGTTGCAGCCACCGTTGATGCCATTAATGCTGTGCTTGACATTGTTTTATATCATCCACTTACAGTCCACGTTCCACATGCTGTGGAAGTTCTTTTGTCAGAGCACGGACACACTATGTTGTCAAATGCGCGTTGTTTGCGCTACACTATGACACTTTTGTCACAACCACACCTTACATTCATTCGCTGCACCTCGTTGAACCCTGCTACATTGCTACCACCTACTGATGGTGATAATTCAGATTTCCATGACTGCGTTGCTCAGACGCTGAAAGACTTTTTGCCCCGACCAGACCTGTCACAGCAGATTAAACTAAATTCCCTCTGGCTCTTTACTGATGGTTCATCGGTTAAATTGCCAAACGGATCAACCTCCACAGCTTATGCTGTAACTACCCTTACTGACGTTGTCATGGTGCATAATGTCCCACAACCAGCTTCAGCACAAAAGGCTGAGCTTTCGGCTCTTGTAGCAGCATTAACATGGTCAGAGGGCTTGGACGTTTGCATCATCACCGACAGTAAACATGCTTTTAATGCTGCACACTCACATACTGCTATGTGGAGACTCAGGGGGTTCACAACTTCTTCTGGGAAACCAACACAACATAGTGACTTGTTACAGGATTTAGTAGCAGCCCTGAGGCTACCACGTACAGTATCCATTGTTCATTGCCCAGCACACACCAAAAACACTGACCTTCTTAGTAGGGGAAATGCTCTGGCGGATCACACTGCTCAGTGCGCCGCCAGGGGTCATCCTACTACTACGTTCCTTGCAGCTGTTGATCTCTCTGTGCTGCAAGATGAACAAAAACAAATGAAACTCCCACAAACCGCCACTGTGTCAACTAACGGGTTATACTATACACCAGAGGGCAAGATAATCCTCCCTCCCTCCTTGTATTCCTGGCTAGCTATTTCGACACATAACAGAGGTCATGTGTCGACAGGAGGGACGATACAATTGGTCGAAAAACATTTTTATTGCCCAGGGATTGCAATAACCATGAAAAAGATCTGTCAAAGATGCACGGTATGTTTGCAAAATAACGCACAAGGAGCAATGAGAACAAGACAAGGAAGTTTCCCACCACCTAAAACACCCTTTTCACAATGGTGTATGGACTTCATTGAATTAAGCAAGGTGAGACGACTGCAATATTGCCTGGTCCTCATTGATACCTTCACAAAATGGACAGAGATCCATCCCACAGCAAAAGCCAATTCAAAGTTTGTTTGTAAAGTATTACAGAACAACATTTTCCCTACCTTTGGCATACCAGAAGTTATTTATGCAGACAATGGCCGTCATTTTACAGCACAAGCAGTTAAAGATTTAACCTCTTCAGTTGGTACCAAATTAAAATTCCACACGGCCTATCACCCACAGAGTGCAGGCTTAGTGGAAAGAAAAAATGGAACTATCAAGCAAATGCTCAGAAAAGAAGTTCAGAGTAATAATATTACTTGGCCAAGAGCGCTCCCAACTGTTAAAATAATGATAAATGCCACACCAGATCAGAGCACAGGCTTGTCACCATTTGAATGCGCCTTTCATAGGCCTTATTTGTTGCCTGAAGTCAAAATGTTTATAATGCCAGAAAAATATAAAAGTTTGGGAGAATGTCTCAAGAGCTATCAAGAAAAACGTGAATATATTGATTCTGTCAAAAGCCTTTCTGAGCCACAGGTCACCACAGATCCAGACATCAAACCAGGAGACTTCGTGTTCTTGAAAAATCACCACCGAAAAGGATGGTCTGATGTCCATTGGCTGGGACCATATGAGGTATTGCTGACCACACCCACTGCAATAAGAATCGCTGAACGTCCCTCTTGGATCCACCTATCACACGTAAAGAAACTGCACGTGCCCCTTGGTGATCTCCAGCCACCCCTGGGGTAAGTCCAGATAACTCTGCAGGATAAGGACAGGGTCTGATTCTGGTGAAGAAAGGAGCCGACTGAGGTATCCTCCCAGGGGAAATAGACACCATGTGGGTCGCTTTGCTCTTCATCACATGTCTATCCCAGCCTGTGACTGGACGTGTCTCCACAGACCATGATGGACTTCTGACAGACTACACCTACAATCTGTGGTATGGTCTTTGGATGAAGAAAAAGGGTGGCCTCTCCTGGATTGGTTACAAAGTGGAGCCTGGTGGCAGATTCTGCTGAAATGGCTCACCCCCGTTATTGTGGTACTAATGCTCTTTTGTGTACTATTCATGTGTGTAATCCCATACATAAGGTCAATGATTTCCAAGGCCCTTACACAACATACATTCATGTTACAGCAGGCCTTTCTGACACATTCCCACAACAGGCAGCATACTCCTCTCTCCTAGGGAGATGGTGAAGTATATGACCCAAATCCAGACAAGTATGACGACTATACTCCTGTATAAATTCGGAAATAATGCTTAATGATGTCAATGTAGAAAATCTTTTTGAAGTTACATTGTACTGATAATTGCATATGATTAAAAGGGTTAATAAAATAATAAACAGGAGGGAAATGTTGGAAAAAATTGTATATATGTATATAAACAGTTATCATTTTATTAATGATTCATGAAGCTGATGTCCCCACATGTGGGTGTAGCTGGAGCGTTGTGTGCCAGGACTCATCCTTTTCATATCTTGTACCTTTTTGCATATCCTGTACTTTTTTATCTTCTCTGTAATAGACTGTTGTATACAAACTGTGTGTGCTTTCCCCTGTGTGGGGGAAAAGAATGGGTTGTAAAGCTGTCACTGTCTTATCTTTGCCTATAAGAATTACTGTACGAGACTGCCTCGTCAGTATTTCAGCTCATCCTGTAAATGGTATGTGTTGATTACTCCTTGCAAGAAAAAGTTTCAAAGGCTCTGCGTGTCTTAAGTCTGATCTTTGATTCAGTCTAATACCTTTTTGTACTCTGTATTTGTGAGGTTATATTTCAGACTTCTGACACTGGGAATTATTTTTATTGTTGGTATAGAGGGGATGCATTGGAACAGAATTCTTGGCAGTTACAGGGCAGTTACCACAGTTACCCAACACTGAGTGGCAAACACACTTGGCAGCTTTAGCTTGCATGCAGCAAAACATAAAAATTGCACAAAATATTTAGTTCCTTTTTAAACTTTAGATGTTAATTCCACACTGTGATTTTTGCGTTTTGCTGCATGCAGGCTGGAGCTGACAAGTGTGCTGCCTTATGGCAGCTGGGAGTTCTGTTCTTGTGTGTGCCCTCTGTCGGGGTTGACAGCTTTCCTGTTGTGATGGTCACTGTGAGAACTTTTGTCCAAGTGTTCTCTGGATAGTTGCAGTATTAGACATGATGAAAGCTTTGAATGGACCTGCCTTTGCAGGGGGCAAGCACATATATCCACTCGGAAGCTGATAGTAGGCTTGAAAGATGACAACTATAAGGTATGTTATTTTGGGGAATAAATGTTCATTTTTATTCATGATTATGAACCACGAATGAAGGCACATTTTGGGGGATTAATCGTGATTGAGTCTTTTTTTTTTGACATATTTCAAGTGTTTATTTATTTTATTTTTTTTTTAATTTAAGTTTTTGTAAAGGGTATACACGTCATTACAGCATTGCATTGTTTACATATTCATCACATGTTCCCTTTTTTTGTTTTTTGACAACATTGGAAGAATAATTATTACAACACCCCTTTAAGTGAAAGAAAAAGAGAAATTAAAGAACAAAAAGAAAAAAAACAAAACAAGAAAAAACAAAAAACCAAAAGCAAAACAAAAGAGCAAAAAACAAAAACATAAAAAAAATAAAAATAAATAAATAAATAAAAATAAAAGAGCATCTGAGTAGCGTTGGAACAAAGAGCGGTGCCATTACTGAAATGGTATTTGTCAAAGATTAGCTCTAATGGAAGACACATATGCGATCCAGGATTGCCAAAAGTTCAAGAACCCATCCATGTCTTGTCTCAGTGCGAATGTCAACTTTTCCATCGAGTAAATGTCTTGGATCACGTTAATCCAATCTTCAGGTGTAGGACAGTCCTTCAACATTCATTTTTTAGTTAGGACTTTTTTACTTGCCAGTATTAAAACAGTGAATAAGTATTTTCTCCTCGTCTTTCCAGTGAATCCGGTAGTAAACCCAAATACAAAGTTACAAAAGAAAAGGGAACTGTTATTTTGAATATTTTCCCCAATATTGTCTGTACATTGGTCCAATATTGGTGGATAACTGGGCATGACCAAAACACTTGAAAATGATTTGCAGTCTCTTCACCACACAAGCGCCAACGATTCAACCCCTTACGAGTAAATTTGTTTTGTGCAGGTGTTCTGAAAAATCTTACCAAATTTTTCCATCCAAATTCTCTCCACTGCAGGGATGAGGTACTTTTCCATTGTTGTTTATTTAGCTTTTCCCATATTTCCAGTTGTAAAGTGAAATTCCCCTCTTTTTCCCATCTCTCTTTTATATATGATGTGTTGTCTCCTTTTAAATCTTGAAGACCTTGGTATATTTTAGAAATGTATCTGATCCCTGGGATCCCTTTATATGCCATTAAGAAGACCTTCAGAACACCTGACTGGGCCCTTTCCAAATTCTCCTTTTTAAGTATATTGTTTATGTGGTGTCTAAGCTGAAAGAACCTGTAAAGGTCTTGATTTATTAGACCTTGTTTTTTCAAATCTTCAAAACTTCTTAAAATTTGCCCTTTAAAAAAATCGTAATATTTTATCAGTCCGTTCTCTTTCCACTTTTTAAATCTAGTGTCTGTTTTATTAGGAGTAAAGTCTTGATCATAGGCAATCCATTGCAGAAATCGATAGGGTTCTTTAGTTTGATTCTCTCTGACTATCTTAAACCAAATTATTAGCGGGGTCTCTATCCACGGGTTAGTGTTATTCAAAAGTTTAGGTAAAGCATTGTTCCCTATTATCACCTGTAGGGGGATGTCACTTGTTATTTGGCATTCCATCTCCTTCCATTGTGCAGTGTAGACTGGGTTACACATCTCTACTAAAGTTTTAATTTGTGCGGCTTTAAAATAGTCCCTGATATTTGGCAGCGCGAGCCCACCTTTGTCTTTGTTTAGCTGTAGGGTTCTATATCTGATTCTAGGTCTCTTGCCCTGCCATATGAATCTTGAGATCCTTCTGTCCAGTTCTTACCATGTTTTTTTGGGAGGTTCTACCAGTATTGTTTGGAAAAGGTATAGAAGACGTGGAAGTATATTCATTTTGACTGCTTCAATTCTTTGTGCAGTACCCAAGAATGGTATCATATTCCATCTTGCTGGATCAGATTTTATTTTTGCCACCAGTGGATCATAGTTTAGTGTTATAATTTTGTTGAGTTGTTTCGGGATATTGACCCCCAGATATTTCATAGATTCCATCTCCCAGTTAGTTTTGAGTTTGCTTAGTAAATATTGATTTGGGTCATAGTCGAATGTTAAAACTTGGGTTTTATGCATGTTTAATTCATACCCCGATAAATCTCCATACTCTGAAAAAACTGAGATTAGTTCTGGAAAAGAGGTGTCCGGCTGCCCCAGGTATATTAAAATGTCATCAGCAAAGAGTGCTATTTTATGTTCCTTCTGACCAAGTGTAATACCTTGAATTTTTTGATTCTGTCTTATCCATTTTCTCAGAGGTTCTATGAAGATTGCAAAAAGCAGTGGAGACAAGGGGCAGCCCTGACGACATCCTCTTTCCAGCTCAAAAGATGATGATAATTTACCGTTAATCCTTATTTTAGCTGTTGGTTTTTTATATAATGCCTGGATAGTTCTAATGAAGTTGTTATGAAAATTGAAACTGGATAAGATTCTATATAGGAAAGACCAGTCAACCGAATCAAATGCTTTTTCAGCATCTAATCCCAATATGGCTGCATTTAAGTTATAATTTTTTATATGATGAATTATGTGTAAAGTGTCTAATGTTGTCTTGTGTCTGTCTTTGTCTTATAAAACCTGTTTGGTCTAAATGATAAGATAAGATAAGATAAGCCTTTATTAGTCCCACAACGGGGAAATTCCAGGATTGCAACAGCACAGGGATAGCAACACTCAGAGCAACAGTCAGAAGGCAAGAAAAAAAACAAGCAAGCAAGAGCAGCTAATATACATATGTACATATTACTATAAAATATATATATACACACACACAGAGACACAGTGCAGAGCATTGTAGCTGGATGGAATAAATATATGAATATGTAAACACACAGTGCGGAGCAATGTAGCTAGATGGAATAATATGTAGATATATAAACACACAGTGCGGAGCATTGTAGCTAGATGGAATAAATATGTAAATATATAAACACACACAGTGCAGAGCATTGTTGCTAGATGGGATGAAACAGCACAACCGTCTACTTAGTTATCCTACATGGTATGATTATGTGCCCATACATATTCTCACTCTCCATAGCGACCGGTATTTTCCTAGTTGTATGCCGGAGGGGACCATTGTGTAAGTCTATTGCATCTTTTGCATTCAAAAAACTAT
The DNA here is from genome assembly GCA_020510985.1 of Pholidichthys leucotaenia. Lineage (NCBI taxonomy): Eukaryota > Metazoa > Chordata > Actinopteri > Cichliformes > Pholidichthyidae > Pholidichthys > Pholidichthys leucotaenia. The sequence goes on from CM035841.1 coordinate 126,431,689, forward strand.
TAGTTTGTTACGTCTTTTTGCTACCTCTGCGAGCAGCCCTGCTTAGGTTGTACAGTCTGACAGCCGTTGGTAGGAAGGACCTGCGAAACCTCTCGGTTGTGCACCTGGGATGATGTAGTCTGCTGCTAAATGAGCTCCTCAGTGCATTCAGTATGTCCTGCATAGGGTGGAACTCGGACTCCAGCAGAGATGACAGTTTAGCCACCGTCCTTCTCTCTCCTATCTCCTCCACCGGATCAAGGCGCTGCCCCAGGACAGAGCTAGCTTTCTTGATCAGTTTGTTCAGTCTCTTCCTATCGGCTGCAGTAATGCCACTGCCCCTGAAATAAGTCTGTCAGTATATTTTCTAACCTTTTGGCAAGGATAGTGGTAAAAAGCTTATAGTCCTGATTTAACACACTGATTGGTCTGTAGTTGGAGCAGTCTAGTTTATCCTTTTCAGGTTTAGGTATGACTGCAATGACCCCTTCTCTCCAGGAGGGGGGGATTTCCCCTGTGTGGAGGACATAGTTAAATGTTTTCAGGAGGAGAGGAGATAGTTGCTGTTTAAAGGTTTTGTACCACTCTGCTGTATAGCCATCTGCTCCTGGGGATTTGTTAGCTTTAAGTTTCATAATTGCTTTTTCTAATTCTTTAGGTTGTATTTCTGACAGTAGTGTTTTATTTTGTGACTCAGTAAGTTGGGGAAGGTTTAATGTGTTTAGGAATGTTTCGGATGCGTTTTTACGTTTTTTGAGGGAGTACAAGTTCTTGTAGTAGTTCTCGAAGCTTTTAAGAATATCCTGAATTCTAAATTTTATTTCCTTTGATACTGGGTCTCTGATTTTGTAGATTGCTCTCTCCGTTTGTTGTTTCCTCAATTTATAGACTAGTAATTTTGCCGATTTGCTGCCTGCTTCATAGTATTTTTGTTTCAGAAATGCAAGTTTCTTCTGGATTTCTATTGCGTAGATCTCATTTATTTGTTTTTTAATTTCCTTAATTTTGAGCGAGTCATTAGAATGAGTGTTGTCTTTGTGCTCTTTTTCTAGGTTCTTAAGTTCTGACTCTAATGTGGTTAGTTTTTCTTGTCTCAGTTTCTTTTGGATTGCCAGTTTTGCAATAATCTTTCCCCTTATTACAGCTTTGCATGCGTCCCACAGTATTAATGGGGATACTTCTCCATTATCATTTTCTTCCAAATATCTGAGAATATCTGATTCCAATTCATCTTTCAGTGGTCCTTTCAGGACATTTGAATTTAACCTCCAAGAAAATGTATTATTTGTGTATTTTTGGATACTTAAGTCCATATAGATCGGACTGTGGTCAGAGAGATCCATCAGTCCTATTTTACATGTTTTTACTCTTCCAATGTCTCTATTAAATATAAAAAAAATAGTCGATCCTTGAGTATGATGAATGTGGTGCTGAGTAAAATGTATGATCTTTTACACTGGGGTTGAATTCCCTCCACACATCACAGATTAACAGTGTGGTGGCTCTCTTTTATGCTACTCAGAAACTGAAAGAACATTAAGAACATAAAAAACATTAAGAACATACACTACCGTTCAAAAGTTTGGGGTTACTTAGAAATTTCCTTATTTTTGAAAGAAAAGCACTGTTTTTTTTCAATGAAGATAACTTTAAACTAATCAGAAATACACTCTAATATCTAATATACATTGCTAATGTGGTAAATGAGTATTCTAGCTGCAAATGTCTGGTTTTTGGTGCAATATCTACATAGGTGTATAGAGGCCCATTTCCAGCAACTATCACTCCAGTGTTCTAATGGTACAATGTGTTTGCTCATTGCGTCAGAAGGCTAATGGATGATTAGAAAACCCTTGTGCAATCATGTTAGCACAGCTGAAAACAGTTTAGTTGGTTAGAGAAGCTATAAAACTGACCTTCCTTTGAGCAGGTTAAGTATCTGGAAAAAATTATTATTTCAAATACAAATCATTATTTCTAACCTTGTCAATGTCTTGACTATATTTTCTATTCAATTTACAACTCATGGTGGTAAATAAGTGTGACTTTTCATGGAAAACACAAAATAGTTGTCTGGGTGACCCCAAACTTTTGAACGGTAGTGTAGTATATAAAACTTTAAAACAAAAAACTGGCAAAAGATCTTCCTGAGCTGAGGTCTTTTTAGTGACCTTAGTGAGCCATGATGGTGTCTTGGCTCTGAGGGAAAATCCTCAGATTCCGTTACGTGCTGAGGGCCCTCTCTTACCCCTGTAAGTTGTCCCATGTTTTTAACGTGAGTTTCAGATTTTTTTTTTTTTAATGCCTATACCCTGTGAAATTGTGTGCACCCTCCCACCACCATCACAGCAAACATTCACGTTAATACAGTATTTGTTAGTGTGGAGAGATCATGTGGTTCATTGTCACATTTCTATTTTAACAAGTTTTTTTTTTTTAAGACTTATTTGTTTCTAATATTATGACTGTTCCATGAAATGTTTTACCACTTGCAGATTCTGCATCTCCTTTAATGTTTGTTACCTTGTAGGAGGGGGGTTGGATGTGCAGATTGACTAAAAATATCGTTATTCCCTCCTGTAAACAGCCAATTTTTCCTTGTAGCTCTGGCGCTGGGTTTCCCGCTGCTGGCTCGTGGATTTTGAGGGTCTCTGTGTGGACCACGTTTGAGCCTTGATTCTTTCGATCGGGTCTGCTGCGGGTTAATACACCGTTACCGGGAGCCCTCTTCTCGCCATATCCGTGGTTGCTTCTTACGCCGAGTTATAGAGACACGTCTCATCGCCGTAAAAAACCCTCAGCTTTGCCGGAAATGGTGTCTGGAAGCGCAGTTTTTTCTCTCGTAATACCTTTTTAGCGTTGTTGTATTCCCAACGCTTTTTAAGGACCTCCGGGGCATAATCGTGTTCCACGAAAACTTTTCTCTCGGTGCATAAATCCTTTTTTCTGCCAGGCCAGTCTTACAACCTCTTCTTTTATTTTGGGGTTGGAAAACTTCACCACCACCGATCGTGGAGGCGCTTCTGCCGCCGGCCTAGGGGCTAATGTACGGTGCGCCCTTTCTATCTTCAAGTCGGTGGTTTGGGGAATATCCAACTTCTCTCTCAGTAAGGATTCCACGCATGCCGCCATTGTGGTGAAACCATCCTCGACTCCTTCTTTCAGACCATGAATTCTTATGTTGTCTCTTCGTAGTCTTCCTTCTTGGTCGGTTAGCTTAGCCTCCAGTCTTGACTGTCTTTTGTGTAGATCCAGCACGGTATCTTCCAGCCCTTTTATTCTTTCCTCTGCTTCCAAGATTCGGTCCTCGGCCTGGTCCACTCTGCTGTTTTTCCTTTTTATTTCTTCTTTGATTTCATGAAATTCAGCCCAACACTCTCGGCGAAATCGTCTTAATTCTTTAAGTACCATTTTTAAGCTAACCTTTTTGCTAGCTTCATTCAGCTCCTCGTCTTCTGAATGGAAATCCTCCGGATCGGATTCTTCGGCCGATGCGTGTCCTGGCCTGGTAAATGTCGATTTCTTCTGTTTTCATTTAGGCATGATGACTTTGTCTTTTGATTTTCACTCTTCCAAAAATCCGTTAAATCTGATTTTCAAGGTATTTTCCTGGATCGGGTCTGGGAGCTTCAGCGTTAAGCTGCTATCACCATGGTGTCCAGACTGGAAGTCCCGATTGAGTCTTTTAATCGTTTAACACCACTACTGACTGAACAAACACATTAGTAAAACTCATGTAGGATCCTAATCAGATATGGGTTACGTTTAATATAATGTACAAACTCCAATTCCAGTGAAGTTGGGACATTGTGTAAAATGTAAATGAAAACAGAATTTGATTTGCAAATCCTTGTCAACCTCCATTCAGTTGAATACACTACAAAGACAAGACATTTACTGTAATGTTCAAACTGATAAACTTTGATGTTTGTTGTTGTTGTTGTTGTTGTTTTTGCAAATTGTGATATCCTACCGTGTAGCAATGATCACACTTGAGTTATTTCTTTGGCTAACTCTGCCGTTTATTCTGCAACACACATAATATGACTGAACATGGATTCTGCGCGGGGTTTTCACACTCTTATTCTAATGTGTCCCCTTCATAGTAGTGCTGAACAATACAGGTAGTTCCCCCTAGAGGCATGTGCCAGTAATGTTCTATTTTAGACTTGCAGTCTACCACATCCCTCCCCTCTAGATTAAACTACTCTTAATTACACTAGCCAATTACTAGACATCCTGGAACTCCAATTTAACCCTGAACTATCACAGTTACTTTTTAATTTCTTAAACACATGTGTCATACACATAATTTCTTTCTTTTTTTTTTTTTTTTTTCACATGTATAACACACATAACAGTCTAACTGGGGATTTGGTTTGACTACCGCATCCCAGTGAGGTTCCAGGACGCATTCTTGTCCTGTGGCTGGGGAACTCACTACTGACTAAGTATAGTCCTTCAAGTAGTCTGGAGCTCTCCGAGCTCGCTGAGATCTTCTCACGGCGGGTGAGCCAACTGCAGGTGAAGACTCAGACTGCTCCACTGTTTCGGCTGCTGCAGTGCTGCCCGTAGAATCTGCAGAGACGGTTACCTCAGGTTTCACCTGAAGTGGTGGTTCGTTGATGCTCTCCTCAGGATGGGTGTCAGACAACACCTCTGGTGCCATCGGCAGGGGAATGGAGCTCCTACCACGAACTTGGTCGATGTGTCGCCTCACCACTTGTCCATGACCTAATGTCACCTTGAATGACACAGGGCCTGTCTTTTCTGTTATTTCTCCTGGTACCCAGGCTGGTCCTGAGCCAAAGTTGCGGGTGTAGACCACGTCTCCTTCTCTCAGTATTCTCTCTCTAGCATGCATGTCATGATAACCTTTTTGTTTCTCTTGTTTATCATGCACTTTGTTTCTGAAGTCTGGATGTATTAAGTCAAATGTTGACCTCAACTTCCTTCCACACAACAGCTCAGCTGGTGACTTGCCAGTTGTAGATTGGGGTGTTATTCGATAGCTGAACAGAGCTCTCGACATTCGGGTTTCAATAGAGTCTCCTGTCATCTTTTTCATGAGTGACTTGAACGTCTGCACGGCCCTCTCGGCTAAGCCGTTAGAAGAAGGATGGTATGGCGCAGTCGTGATGTGACGTATGCCATTCTTTTCAGAAAACTCTTGGAACTGTTCACTCGTAAAACATGTACCGTTATCTGATACTATGATTTCAGGTAGCCCATGTTGGCTGAAACTCTTTCTAAGACATTCAATGGTAACAGTAGAAGTAGAGCTACTCACAGAATATGCATCGATCCACTTTGAGTATGCGTCAACTATGATCAGGAACATTCTTCCCATCCATGGACCTGCGTAGTCAATGTGAATTCTTCTCCATGGTTTATCTGGAACTTCCCAGGGATGTAGTGGGGCTGCTGGAGGACTGTTCCTGTTCTCCTGGCATGCCGCACATGACTTCACAAGCGCCTCCACCTCTGCATCCATGTTGGGCCACCACATGTAGCTCCTCGCCAACGCTTTCATGCGAGTGATGCCAGGGTGTGCTTGGTGTAGTTGTTGCAGTAAGGCATTCCTACCAGGTGGTGGAACAACCACGCGTCCTCCCCACAGGATACAACCTTCCTGGGTGCTGAGCTCATCCTGTCGTCGGGCATAGGGAATGAACTCAGGACTGTTCATCTTCGGCCATCCTCTCAAGATGTATTCTCGCACTCTTGCTAGAACAGGGTCTTTGTCTGTCCACTTCTTTATTTGTTGTGCGTTCACCAGGGGCACGCCGATATCTTCAAACAATAGCACTCTCTCCTCCTCCTCAGGCGTGCTGTCTCTTCCTCCATCCAAGGGTAGCCTACTCATCGCGTCAGCATTCGTATGGTCCCGTCCGGCTTTGTAAACGATGGTGTACTCATACGCTGCTAATGTAACGGCCCATCTCTGAATTCTCTGAGATGTCATCTGGGGTATGGCTCTCATTTCACTGAACAGTGAAATTAGTGGCTTGTGGTCAGTCACTATAGCGAACTGTCTCCCGTACAGGTATTTGTGGAATTTTTTTACACCAAATACTACTGCAAGGCCCTCCTTGTCTAGCTGGGAGTAGTTTTTCTCAGCTGCACTAAGAGTTCTTGAGACGAACCCTATGGGTCTCTCTGAGCCATCCTCCATATGATGAGAGAGTACAGCACCCACACCGTAGGGTGATGCGTCACACGCCAGGATGAGTGGTTTGTTTGAATCATAGTGCACTAACACACTACAGGACTGAAGTAGCGCTTTGGACTCTTCAAACGCCTTCTGCTGCTTGACCCCCCATGACCATTTTTCTTCCTTCTTAAGTAAGGTATGTAGTGGTGCCAGCAGCGTGGAGAGCTTTGGGAGGAACCTATGGTAATAGTTCAACAAGCCCAGGTAGGCTTTTAACTCAGTAACATTTTGTGGCTCAGGCGCCTCCGCAATGGCTTCCACTTTGTCTGTTAGAGGGTGTAGACCACTGGCGTTGATCTTGTGGCCTAGGAACACCACCTCTTTTCCCATGAACTCACACTTGCTTCTTTTCAACCTCAGACCGCTTTTCTCCAACCGTTGAAGCACTTCCTCCAGCGTTTTCAGATGTTCTTGTTCATTTGGTCCTGTACAAAGGATGTCATCCAAATAAATGGCAACATTCGGAATTCCACCTAGGATGCCCTCCATAGTTCTCTGGAATATAGCAGGACTGGAAGCTACTCCAAATGGTAAGCGTGTGTAGGTATATAAGCCTTTGTGTGTATTGATGGTTACATACTTTCTTGATTCTTCTTCCAAGACTACTTGTTGGTAGGCGTGACTCATGTCTAATTTCGTGAAGTGTCGGCCGCCATTCAGCTGTGCGAAGAGGTCCTCCACTTTAGGAATTGGATACTGATCCACCCGTGATGCTCGATTGACAGTGAGTTTGTAATCTCCACATATTCTAATGGAGCCATCCGGCTTTCTCACTGGGACTATGGGTGCCGCCCATTCTGCAACCTGCACTGGCTCAATGATCTTGTCATCCAGCAGCCTCTGTAGCTCGCTTTCGACCAGTGGCTTGACTGCATAGGGTACCGGTCGGGGTTTGCAGAATCGTGGTTGGGCCTCCTTGTCCACATTAATCTTTGCAGTGACACCTTTTAGCTGTCCCACGCCTTCTTTGAACACCTCAGCGTGTCTTTCGAGGATCTCCTCCAGCTGCAATTTGGGCTGAGATTCCACTTTATTCACCAACTGATCAATCATGGCCAGTTCTTGTAGCCAACTTCGCCCTAGTAGATTTGGTCCTTCGCTCCCAACTACTACTACAGGTAAGTCCTTTTCTTTGTTTTCGTGTTGCACCTTCACTTGTGCCATGCCTAGCACGTCTAGCTTCTCTCCTGTGTATGTTTTTAATTTTAATGAACAGGGATTTAATTCTGCTGTGTCTGTTTTCTTCCACAGTTGTGTATATTGCTGTTTACTTAATATGGTTACTCCACAGCCTGTATCAACTTCAAATGTTACTTTCATTCCATTAACATTCATGGTACGCGTGATGGGCGCTACCTTGGTCAGCTCCTCTGACGTGTTGTAAATTGTGTGAAAACCCATGTCTTCTGTATCACTTTCTCCCTCCCCTCTCAGTTGATTCGCTCGCTGTTCCTTTCCTGGGCCCTTGTTTTCATACTTTTGCCCATAAACTGTCGCTTTCAGCACCTGTGCGCTGTCCACCTTTATTCTACATGCTTTCTTAATGTGCCCTCGCTTGCCACAATTATGACACAGCTCAGTGGCAAATTTGCACTCGGCGGCATTGTGCTGGCCTTTGCAGCGATAACAACTGGGGAATTTGTGCTGAGTTTTGTCAGTCAACACTTTGTGGACACCTACTTGGGTCTTAGGCACACGAACATGCGTTGCTGTGTCCTCTGTTAGCTTCCCTTGCATCTCTCTCACATCTTTAGCTGCTGTTTCCATCGCTTGGCATAATTCCAAAGCCTTTGCAAAAGTGAGTTTTGTTTCAAATAAAAGTTGCCGTTGCATACGGTCATCATTCACTCCACACACAAGTCTGTCTCTTAACATTTCTTCCAATGAGTCTTTGTAATCACAGTGCAGTGTTAATTTCCTCAATTCTGCCACATACTCTGCTATGGACTCAGTGTTCCTCCTTATGCGTGAATTAAATTTGAATCGTTGCACGATTTCACTCGGTTTGGGGCTGAAGTGCTTCTGAAGCTCAGCAGTAAGCTGGTCGTACGTTTTATCTTTCGGTAATGCAGGGCTTATTAAATTTCTCAACAAGCTGTAAGTAGTTGCACCAACTCCACTCAACAGTACAGCCTTCCTTTTGTCTGGCTCCTCAATATCATTAGCTTGGAAGAAAAAGTCCAACATTTCACTATATTCTTCCCATGACTGAGTCGAGTTATCAAAAGGGGTTACCGTTCCGATTACAGCCGCCATTGCTCGTCGTGGTGGGGAAACCTCGTTTTTCCTCCTCTGAACTTGCACTCGAACTACTGGAGTCACTTGAGTTCGCCACACTTGCAATGTTCTCTGTTTCTCGCCGCTGATTTTTTTTCTTTTAATCCTCGTCGCCAATTGTGTGATATCCTACCGTGTAGCAATGATCACACTTGAGTTATTTCTTTGGCTAACTCTGCCGTTTATTCTGCAACACACATAATATGACTGAACATGGATTCTGCGCGGGGTTTTCACACTCTTATTCTAATGTGTCCCCTTCATAGTAGTGCTGAACAATACAGGTAGTTCCCCCTAGAGGCATGTGCCAGTAATGTTCTATTTTAGACTTGCAGTCTACCACACAAATATTCACTCATTTTTAATTTAATGCCTGCAACACATTCCAAAAAAGCTGAGACAGGGGCAAGTAAAGACTGGAAAAGTTGAAGAATACTCAAAACACCTTTTTGGAACATTCCATAGGTGAACAGGTTATTTAGAAATGGATGAGTGTCATGATTTGGGTATAATACAAGCTTCCCCGAAAGGCTCAGACGTTCACAAGCAAGAATGGGGCGAGGTTCACCACTTTGTGAGCAGCTGTGCAGGCAAATATGACATGTTCAACTTTATTTATTTCAATTTAACTTTATTTATATAGCGCCATTTCACAACAACAGTCATCTCATAGCACTATCAACTGTAGGGGGGAACCCCCACAGTTGCAGAAAGACCCCAGCAATCAGGCGATCCCCTGTGAGCAAGCACTTGGCGACGGTGGAGAGGAAAAACTCCCTTTTAACAGGAAGAAACCTCCAGCAGAACCAGGCTCAGGGAGGGGCAGTCATCTGCTGCGACTGGCTGGGGGGTGAGGGGATAGAGAAGAAGAAAAGAACAGACATGTAGAGAGCAAACAGCACGATGGGGACTCAATCTATGGGAGAGAACAAACAGATGTTAATGACCAGCAAAAAAAAAAAAATATTTCATAGAGAGTGAGGAAAGGAGTGAGGCCCAGTGCATTACTGGAGGTCCCCCGGCTGACTAAACCTATTAGCAGCATAACTAAGGGAGGGTTCAGAAACACATGATCCCTCCCTAATTGTAGGCTATATCAAAAAGGTAGGTTTTAGCCCTATTCTTAAAAACAGAGATCGAGTCTGACTCCCGAATCCAGATTGGCAGCTGATTCCACAGGAGAGGAGCTCGATAGCTGAAGGCTCTGCCTCCCATTGTACTTTTGGAGATTCTAGGTATTACAAGTAATCCTGCATTTTGGGAGCGTAGTGCTCTGTTAGGATAATACGGTAGTATCAGGTCTTTTAAATAAAAAGGAGCCTGATTGTTTAGAGCTTTGTAAGTAAGAAGAAGGATTTTAAACTTAATTCTAAACTCTATGGGAAGCCAATGAAGGGAGGCCAGAACCGGAGAGATATGATCTCTCTTTCTAGTACCTGTTAAAACTCTTGCTGCAGCATTTTGGATCAGCTGAAGACTTTTTAAAGATGTTTTAGGACAGCCTGATAATAAAGAATTACAATTATCTAATCTCGAGCTAACAAAATCGTGGATCAGTTTCTCAGCATCACTCTGAGACAAGGTGCTCCTAATCTTGGCAATATTACGCAAATGATAGAAGGCAGTCTTAGAAACAAATTTAATATGTGAATTGAAGGACAAATCCTGATCAAAAATAACTCCAAGGTTCCTCACAGAGCTATTAAGAGAAAGAGTAACCGCATCCAAACTGAAAGTTTGATTTGGAAAGGAATTTCTAAGGTTTTTTGGACCAACAAGAATGACTTCAGTCTTATCTGAATTTAATAGCAGGAAATTACAAGTCATCCAAGCTTTGATTTCCTTAAGACAGGCTTCTAACTTGGCTAATTGATTACTACCATCTGGCTTCATTGACAGGTATAATTGTGTGTCATCTGCATAACAATGAAAATGTATACAGTGCTTTCTAATAATGTTGCCTAACGGAAGCATATATAAACTAAAAAGAGTAGGGCCTAGCACAGATCCCTGTGGAACTCCATGACTAAGCTTTGAGTTGAAAGAAAACTCATTATTTACATGAACAAACTGGAACCTATCAGATAAATAAGATCTAAACCATTGCAACGAAGTTCCATTAAGTCCAACATAGTGTTCTAATCTATCAAGTAGAATATTATGATCGATAGTATCAAAAGCTGCACTAAGGTCTAAAAGGACAAGTACAGAAACTAGTCCATTATCAGATGCAATGAGGAGGTCGTTAGTGACCTTCGCTAAGGCTGTTTCAGTACTATGATGGATTCTAAACCCAGATTGAAACTCTTCAAGTAAACCATTTCCCTGCAGGTGGTCAAATAATTGCGCAGCAACAACTCTTTCTAAGATTTTTGAAATGAAAGGGAGATTAGAGATTGGTCTATAGTTAGCTAAAGCTCCTGGATCTAGCGTTGGCTTTTTGAGTAAGGGTTTAATTACAGCCGTTTTAAAAGCCTGCGGTACATGGCCTAAAGTTAATGAAGAATTGATTATATGAAGAATAAAGCTACCAATAAGTGGGAAGACTTCTTTAAATAACCTGGTAGGAATAGGGTCTAAAAGACAAGTTGAAGGTTTGGATGAGGAAACTATTTTGTCTAACTCACAAAGGTCGATTGGAGTAAACTCATCAAGACAGACATCAATAGAAGGAGTTGTAGAAGTTACAGTATTTAAGTTAACTGTGGGAAGAATCTGATTGATTTTATCTCTGATGGATGAAATTTTATTATTGAAAAAGTTCATAAAGTCCTGACTAGTAAGCTCTAAGGGAATGCTAGGATTGACAGAGTCCTGACTCTTTGTCAACCTGGCTACAGTACTGAAAAGAAACCTGGGATTATTCTTGTTCTCTTCTATTAATGCAGAGTAATAACTCGTTCTAGCTTTTCTAAGAGATTTTTTATAAATTAAAAGATGATTTCTCCAAGCTAAATAGATTTCATCTAAATTAGTAGAGCGCCATTTTCTTTCTAATTGACGAGTCTTCTGTTTTAAGGTACGAGTTTCTGTGTTGAATCAAGGAGTTAGAAATCTCTGATTAGACTTTTTCTTTTTTAAGGGGGCCACCAAGTCTAGAGTCTGATGCAGAGAAGCTGAAACACTATCCACCATGTTATCAATTACAGAAGGAGCAAGCTGTCTATAGCTTATTTCCGTTGTGTTGACACATGGCATAGAGGAAACAATCTGCATAAATTTGGAAACAGCATCATCTGAGAGACATCTACTGTAATAATATTTTTCTTTAGGAGCCAAATAGTCAGAAATAGTAAAATCAAAGGTTAACAGACAATGGTTTGACAGTACAGGGTTATGAGGAGACACTACAAGATTTTCTATTTCTATGCCATATGTCAAAACAAGGTCCAATGTATGGTGGAGGTAATGAGTAGAATTTCCTACTTTCTGAGAAAACCCAATCGAATCTAATATTGAATTGAATGCCACATTAAGGCAGTCACTATCTACATCCACATGTATATTAAAGTCCCCTACTATAATTATTCTATCAGATTTCAGCACTAAATCAGCTAAGAAATCAGCAAATTCGGATAAAAATTCTGAGTAGGTTGATGGGGGACGATAAACTATGGCAAATAAAATTGGGTTTAACCTAAAATTGCTAAAGTGCCCAATACTGAGGACCAGGCCCTCAAAGGAATTATAACATGTTTTTTGCTTTACATTAACTAGTAATTTGGAATGGTAAATTGTTGCTACTCCTCCTCCACGACCAGAACTTCTGGGATTTTGACAGTTTAAATAACCAGAGGGAGTTGATGTTAGGCTGGCCCAGGAAACACGCACGCAGGCTCGGGTGAGATTTAAGAGTCTTTATTAACAACAGGTGTATGGATGCGTGAGTGAGAGATGTAGATGTCTTGTTGGGGACTGAGGAGCACCGAGGGCAGAACAGGACACCGTGCAGCCAGGCAACCCTGAGGACAGAGCAGAGGACAAGGGTGAGCTGAAAAGACAGAGGCTGTGAGGAAAATAGGAATGTGGCTTACTTGCAGGAGTTTGGTGGCTGGCGTTGGGAAGGCGTGCTCCCGCCTGGAAGACAGCACCCTGATCAGCACGACGGGGAGAAGACTGAAGAGGAATGGCGATGAAGGGGTATTTCCGCCGCCAGGAGGATCCACCTGTGCACAGGGGAAGAACTTGGAAAGCAGGTAAGAGGAAAACCTTACGTGCATGCGATGAGTAAAGCGCTGGCCATGGGAGACACATGAACGCAGAGCTTGATTGAGGAGGAGAGCTGACGGCTCCAGGCCGAGACCCTGGGCCTCGTCGTCGGCCTCCGTCGGTCTATGATGACCATGGAAGAGAATCCTAAACGTCTACTCTGCTGGAACAGCACCGCCTGTGGCTGAACAGGCCGATGCGAGAATGGCAGTCCCTGTCACACAGGTCGCACTTGTGGGTGGTCTCTGTGCTGCTGGGTCTGTGGCGGTTCTTCCTGCGGGTCCTTTTTTCATCTGCTGCAGCAGTCAGCCTCTCTTCACCCGCCTTGAGCTGTCTGGTCAGGGTGCCTCTCCATTTGGAGCGGTCCGTTGCAAGGTCCTCCCAGTGCTCTGTGTTGATCTCCAGTTCCTTCATGTCTCTCTTGCAGACATCTCTAAAGCACAGCTGTGGGCGGCCAACGTCTCTCCTGCCAGTTGCCAGTTCTCCATAGAGGACGTCTTTGGGGATTCTGCCATCTTCCATACAGTGAACGTGGCCTAGCCAGCGGAGCCTGCGCTGCCTGAGTAGCGTGAACATGGAGGGAAGGCCGGCGCGGGACAGAACTTCTGTGTTGGGCACTTTGTCCTGCCAGGATATGTCCAGGATGTGGCGAATGCAGCGCAAGTGGAATGAGTTCAGTCTCTTTTCCTGCCGGGTGTATGTTGTCCGTGTCTCACTCCCATAGAGCAGTGTGCTGATGACGCAGGTGTTGTACACTGCCATCTTCATCTTGACAGAGAGTTTGGGATTCTCCCACACTCGTGTGGTGAGGCGAGCGAGTGTGAAGGCTGATTTTCCAATCCTCTTGTCGATCTCTGTATCAAGGGAGAGGTTGTTGCTGATCGTGGACCCCAGGTACGTGAACTGATTCACGACCTCCAGCTCGTAGTCGTCGATGGTGATGGTTGGTGGTGCTTCCGTGCCTTGCGCCAAGACGTTAGTCTTCTTCAGGCTGATGTTAAGCCCGAAGTCCTTGCATGCCTGGGAGAAGCAGTCCATCAGGGTCTGAAGCTCCTGCTGTGTGTGGGTTGTGACTGCAGCGTTGTCTGCGAACAGCATGTCTCTGATTAGAGCCTCGCGTACTTTGGTTCTGGCTTTCAGGCGAGCGAGGTTGAAAAGCCTGCCGTCAGATCTTGTGTGCAGGTAGATTCCCTCTGTTGCTGTGCTGAAGGCATGCCTCAGGAGCATAGCAAAGAAAATCCCAAAGAGGGTTGGTGCAAGTACACAGCCCTGTTTCACTCCGCTGCGTATGTGAATGGCTCTGAGATGTTTCCGTCGTGCTGCACTATCCCCTGCATGTTGGTGTGAAACGATTCGATGAGGCTTTGCAACTTTGGTGGGCATCCTATCTTTGGCAGGATCTTGAAAAGGCTCTCTCTGCTGACCAGATCGAACGCTTTGGTGAGGTCGATGAAGGCGACATACAGGGGCATGTTCTGTTCTCTGCATTTCTCCTGGAGTTGGCGGATGGAGAATATCATGTCTACCATTGATCGCTCAGCGCGGAAGCCACACTGAGACTCGGGGTAGACACGTTCGGCAAGCTTCTGTAGACGAACGAGAACAACTCGTGCGTAGACTTTGCCAACAACGCTGAGGAGGGAGATGCCCCTGTAGTTGTTGCAGTCGCTTCTTTCCCCTTTGTTTTTGTAGAGGGTGATGATCTTGGCGTCCCTCATGTCCTGTGGTATGGCACCTTCCTTCCAGCACTGGCAGAGGACGTCATGCAATGGCAGCAGTAGGGCGGTCTTACAGTGCTTGATCAGGTCGGGGGGTATGCCGTCGTTGCCGGGTGCCTTGCCAGCGGCCAAGCTATCAATGGCCTTGCTGAGTTTGTCGATGGTTGGCTCGGCATCAAGTTCGTCCATGGATGGCAGGCAGTCGATGGCATCAAGGGCTGACGGTGTCACAGTGTTCTGTCTGGAGTAGAGGTCGGAGTAGTGTTCCACCCATCTCTCCATCTGCTTGTTCTTTTCTGTGATCATCTCCCCAGTGGAGGATTTGAGGGGGGCCGTCTTGCTCTGAGCCGGACCAAGTGCTTTCTTGATGCCATCGTACATACCACGGATGTTCCCTGTTATGGCAGCCGTTTGAATATCTTGGCTGAGCTGAGTCCAGTACTCGTTGGCACAGCACCGAGCAGTCTGCTGAACTTTGCTTCTCGCAGCCCTGAGAATCTGGAGATTCTTCTCGTTTGGGTACTTCTTGTACTCAGCAAGTGCTGAGCGCTTGGCTTCAATGACGGGGGTCATCTCGGTCAACTTGGCATCAAACCAGTCCTGTGACTTCGAGGTCTTCCTCCCAAAGGTAGCCAAGGCTGTGCAGTGGATGGTGTTTCGCAGCTCTTCCCACTTCTGCTTTGCAGATTCTCCTTCTTGTGGTACACCAAGTTCCTTCTCAAAGGTGGAGGCAAACTGCTCAACAAGTTCTGGTTGGGCCATCTTGCTGGTGTCAATCCGTGCCTTTCCAGGCTGTGTAGCACGATGGAATTTCTTCAGCTGCAGCTTGACCTTGCAACACACCAATGAATGGTCTGTGTCGCAATCTGCACTCTGGAATGAACGGGTGATTAGCACGTTCTTCAGTGAGGTGCGCCTGGTCAGGATCAAGTCCAGCCGGTGCCAGTGCTTTGAGCGCGGATGTCGCCAGGAAACCTTGTGTTGGGGCTTGGTCTTGAAGAACGAGTTTGTGATGCACAGATCGTGATATGTGCAGAACTCAAGCAGCCGCTGTCCGTTGTCATTCATTCTGCCCATGCCAAATGATCCAAGACAGGAGGGCCAGGAGTCGTGGTCAGCACCCACTCTGGCATTGAAGTCTCCAAGGAGAATGAGTTGTTCAGAGTTGGGGACGATCCTGACAGTTGTTGCGAGATTCTCGTAGAACTCATCTTTTGCCTCTGGTGTGGCTGTCAGTGTTGGGGCATACACACTGACGAGGGTGACTGGGCCTTGAGTGGTGTTGAGGCGGAGGGTGAGGAGTCGTGCAGAGCCATTGCTGCCCGGTAAATAGAAGCAGCCTGATGAAGCGCAGGTGTGCGCGCAGCTGGAGCAGATGACAGGCAGGAGTGGGTTGTGACAAAATAGTCCACCAGTTTCAGAACAATGTTTTTCAATGAACACTTGCAACAAATTGATGGTTTTCGTCAGTCTATAATATCATCAAAAGAATCAAAGAATCTTCTTCGTAATAGCCCCTCTATTTCCGGTATCCATAGGTATCATATCGAACATAAGCTGGCACTATATGCCGATGATTTATTGCTTTTCATCTCAAACCCTTCTTCCACACTTCCTTCCATATTATCCCTACTTTCGGATTTTGGTCATTTTTCAGTTTATAAATTAAATTTGCACAAAAGTGAATTATTTCCTATAAATAATAAAGCTGTGGAGTTGAAGCTTTCTTGTTTTCCTTTCAGGTTAGTAAAAGAGGAATTTACTTATCTTGGAGTCAATGTTACAAGAAATCATAAATTAATGTTTAAAGAAAACCTTTTCAAACTTTTAAATCAGGTTAAGCAGAGCTTGTCTAAGTGGTCACCCTTATCCATTACCTTAGCTGGGCGAGTTAACTCTGTAAAAATGAATTTTCTCCCTAAATTCCTTTATCTCTTTCAGTCTATTCCAGTTTTTATCCCAAAGTCTTTTTTAATTCTATAGATTCCATACTTAGTTCTTACATTTGGAAAGGTAAACACCCTTGGGTTTCTAGAACACACCTACGCTACCAAAATGCAGGATTACTTGTAATACCTAGAATCTCCAAAAGTACAATGGGAGGCAGAGCCTTCAGTTATCAAGCTCCTCTCCTGTGGAATCAGCTGCCAATCTGGATTCGGGAGTCAGACTCGATCTCTGTTTTTAAGAATAGGGCTAAAACCTACCTTTTTGATATAGCCTACAATTAGGGAGGGATCATGTGTTTCTGAACCCTCCCTTAGTTATGCTGCTAATAGGTTTAGTCAGCCGGGGGACCTCCAGTAATGCACTGGGCCTCACTCCTTTCCTCACTCTCTATGAAATATTTTTTTTTTTGCTGGTCATTAACATCTGTTTGTTCTCTCCCATAGATTGAGTCCCCATTGTGCTGTTTGCTCTCTACATGTCTGTTCTTTTCTTCTTCTCTATCCCCTCACCCCCCCAGCCAGTCGCAGCAGATGACTGCCCCTCCCTGAGCCTGGTTCTGCTGGAGGTTTCTTCCTGTTAAAAGGGAGTTTTTCCTCTCCACCGTCGCCAAGTGCTTGCTCACAGGGGATCGCCTGATTGCTGGGGTCTTTCTGCAACTGTGGGGGTTCCCCCCTACAGTTGATAGTGCTATGAGATGACTGTTGTTGTGAAATGGCGCTATATAAATAAAGTTGAATTGAATTGAATTGAATTGAACCTACAGAAATCCAAACTAAACGATGGGCTAGAATTACCCAATTTTCATCTGTACTATTGGGCGGCTAATATCCGCCCTCTGTTATACTGGGCAAATGGTAGCTAGACCAGCTCTGCATCATGGTTGGCTATGGAAGTCAGCTCAGCTCAAAATACCCCTCTTGGCACTTTTTTGGGTGCCTCATGTCCTCTCTCTACATCTCTGCCTATACGCACATGGACAAAATTGTTGGTACCCCTCTGTTAATGAAAGAAAAACCTACAATGGTCACAGAAATAACTTGAATCTGACAAAAGTGGTAATAAATAAAAAGTCTATGAAAATTAACCAATGAAAATCAGACAAGGCTTTTGAATTGTGGCTCAACAAAATTATTTTAAAAACAAACTCATGAAACAGGCCTGGACAAAAATGATGGTACCCTTAACTTAATATTTTGTTGCACAACCTTTTGAGGCAATCACTGCAATCAAACAATTTCTGTAAATGTCAATGAGACTTCTACACCTCTCAGCAGGTATTTTGGCCCACTCCTCATGAGCAAACTGCTCCAGTTGTCTCAGGTTTGAAGGGTGCCTTCTCCAGATGGCATGTTTCAGCTCCTTCCACAGATGTTCAATAGGATTTAGATCAGGGCTGATAGAAGGCCACTTTAGAATAGTCCAATGTTTGGCTCTTAGCCATTCTTGGGTGTTTTTAGCTGTGTGTTTTGGGTCATTATCCTGTTGCAAGACCCATGACCTGCGAGTGAGATCAAGCTGTCTGACACTGGGCAGCACATTTCTCTCTAAAATACCTTGATAGTCTTGAGATTTCATTGTACCCTGCACAGATTCAAGACACCCTGTGCCAGATGCAGCAAAGCAGCCCCAGAACATAACAGAACCTCCTCCATGTGTCACAGTAGGGACAGTGTTCTTTTCTTGGTATGCTTCATTTTTGCATCTATGAACATAGAGCTGATGTGCCTTGCCAAAAAGTTCCAGTTTTGTCTCGTCTGTCCATAGGACATTCTCCTAGAAGCTTTGTGGCTTGTCAACATGCAGTTTGGCAAATTCCAGTCTGGCTTTTTTATGATTTGTTTATGATTTGTTTTCAATAGTGGTGTCCTCCTTGGTCATCTCCCATGAAGTCCACTTTGGCTCAAACAATGACAAATGGTGCGATCTGACACTGATGTACCTTGACCTTGGAGTTCACCATGAATGTGTTTAGAGGTTGTTCTGGGCTCTTTTGTTACCATTCATATTATCCGTCTCTTCCATTTTCCATTTTTCATCAAGTTTCTGTTACAACTCGTTCTCGCCTGTCATCAGCGCCAGCGGCGCGCACACCTGCGCCTCATCAGCCTCCACCTATATAACTCCCTCTGCCCTCTGCTTCGGCCTGGAGTCGTCTGCTCGTCTATGCTCCCAAACCTCCAGCGCTCGTCCGCTTCGTCCCGGCCTGCGCACCTTTCTTCAGGCACATAAGCAGCATAATTCCTCTTACCTTCTCTCCAGCTTCTCCCCTGTGCACAGGTGGACCTCCAGGGTGGCGGATTTCCTCCTCCTCGCCTCTCCCTGCCAAACCTCTCTCCAGCACATCGGGAGCGTGCGGCAGCGCTGTCCTCCAGGCAGCATCAGCGTCGCCAACGCCAGTCACCATCTCATCTGCACGTAAGCAGTATATTGTGGTTATTCTCCACGGGGCATTTGACTGTAGCTAATTCCCTGCTCTGCTCTGCCTTCAGGGTTGCCTGGCTGCACGGGGAACTGTTCTGCTCTCGACGCACCCTGTTCACCCACACCACATCCACACTTCCACTCACGCATTCAAACACCACTCGTTGTTGAATAAAGCCTTAAATCTTTCCCGAGCCTGTGTGTGTGTTCCCTGAGCCCATCATTATGTCAGTTTCCTCCTGCGGCCACATCCAGGGAGGTTGGCTACAGTCCCGTGGATCATAAATTTCTGAATAATTTGTGCAACTGTAGTCACAGGAACATCAAGCTGATTGGAGATGGTCTTATAGCCTTTACCTTTAACATGCTTGTCTATAATTTTCTTTCTAATCTCCTGAGACAACTCTCTCCTTTGCTTCCTCTGGTCCATGTTTAGTGTGGTACACACCATGTCACCAAACAGCACAGTGACTACTTGTCACCCTTTAAATGGGCCGACTGACTGATTACAAGTTT
The DNA here is from genome assembly GCA_020510985.1 of Pholidichthys leucotaenia. Taxonomy (NCBI): domain Eukaryota; kingdom Metazoa; phylum Chordata; class Actinopteri; order Cichliformes; family Pholidichthyidae; genus Pholidichthys; species Pholidichthys leucotaenia. The sequence goes on from CM035841.1 coordinate 126,450,973, forward strand.
GTAGACACCTGTGATGTTAACCTCTTGCACTCCGGTGTACCGCGGACGGGCACATCTCTGCATCCTAGAGCGCACCAGGGCACACAAGAGTGCCCTCGTGCGTCCAAGAGCGCACTGGAAAAAAAAAAAAGCTGCATTTCCGTTCTTCCACTACAGACACAGCCGCGAACAGATCAGATATGATTGACCTCTCATTCGACTAATAAGAGCCTTGAATTGGGTTTCTGAAACCTTGAAGGACCAATGACTGAAAACCTAGCAAGAAGGACCCGCCTACCAACGCTGTGAATGCAGCGAGCCAATTGAAGCACAGAAGTTCGAAAGCTGTTTTGTGTAAGGCTGGGTGGAGAGACTGACTGCTGCAGCAGATGAAAAAAGGACCTGCAGGAAGAACCGCCATAGACCCAGCAGCACGGAGACCACCCACAAGTGCGACCTGTGTGACAGGGACTGCCATTCGCGCATCGGCCTGTTCAACCACAGGCGGTGCTTTTTTTTTTATTCCAGCAGAATAGACGTTTAGGATTCTCTTCCATGGTCATCATAGACCGACGGAGGCCGATGACGAAGACTGGGTGACACACATGCGTTCGCCAGTCTTTTTGAATTACTACTGTTATTTGTTTTGAAAAATCGTTCGCCAAAACCGCAATCATGGAAGCGCAAAACCGCAATAATGGAATTATATTTTGACCGGGTCGCGAGACCAGAACCACGAGTCCGTAACAAGCGGACCAGCGTCGCGTTCGTCTGACAATAAGGAAGAGAAGTTCACCAGCTACGCTGCTGCTGTGAACAGGTAAGTGTTATAAGCTAAATTATTCTTTATCCCTGAAAATTGTAATCAAAAATGACTTTTGACCGATCGGTAAATTACAACTGTGCGGCGCACGAAGTCCGAAGTCCGTGCGCTGCGGTACACGGTTTGTGCGCCGCGTCCGAACCGTGAACGCCCCCCCCCCCCAGCTACTCTTCTGTAGCGAGGGGCGGGGGGGAGCCGCGGTGACCGCGGTGACTGCGCCGCGGTCGCCACATCGCCACATGACTATTCCGTCATGTAGCGATGGCCGATGTCCGTCCTCTGTAGCGGGGGTGGCTGGGAGTTGTTATCTTCTACATTACAAATATTTTAGAATAATTTTTAGTGCACTGTAGGTTATTTTTTCTTGTAAAAAAAAGGCCACACATTTTTTACGTGGCATGCTTCTTTGTGTGTGGGGGCTTGTTTGTTCATTCATTCATGAATGAATGAATAAACAACCCCCCCCCCCCACACACACACACACACAGCCCTGAGTGTCACCTTTCATTAGAGCCCAAGATGAAGCTTCTATATTGAATCATTCAAAAGTTACAGACGTTTTTCCAAATGGTGCCATTTGACACAATTTGGCACAGTTCAAAAACGCCTGGGAACTACCTGAGAACAAAGCTGTGTAATATATTCATTTTTTGTGGTATTGTTACAAAATTTTGACCTCAGCTGGATAACACTTGGTTCTACATTTCTGTTGCATTTTCCAGCCCGGATCTGAAGCTGTGTGTTATTTGCAAGCATTTGTATCCAAAAAAACACGCAGGCGAAATTTATTTTCTTCAAGTTCAGTATGTTTGGATGACTGTTACTCAGTGGCCGGAGCACTTAGAGAGATTATGACTGCTTTGCCAAAAAATTCAAAGTGTTTTCTTTTAAATGAGACCAACCCCATGAAGATGCTGCAAAGGGTTGAAGAATAGCTTTTGATTTACTTTGGGCACGTTATTTTTTGGCGTTTTTAGGGAAATTGACCGGAGTGCAAGGGGTTAATTAAAGGACACATCTTGGTTGAACATGTCCCTGTGGTCACGTTATTTTCAATCTTTTCTAGGGGTTCCATCATTTTTGTCCAGGCCTGTTTCATGAGCTTGTTTTTTAAAATAATTCTGTTGAACCACAATTCAAAAGCTTTGTCTGATTTTCATTGTTTAATTTTCATAGAATTTTTATTTATTACCACTTTTGTCAGATTCAAGTTATTTCTGTGACCACTGTGGGTTTTTCTTTCATTAACAGAGGGGTACCAACAATTTTATCCACGTATGTGACTAACCCAGTAGTCCAACAATCTCTCAGAGTGTGGGCTCAGTTCAGGAAACACTTTAAACTGTGTGATTTTTTCCCCTCAGAGCCCTATTTTTTCTAACTACCTTCTTCCTCCATCTACAGATCATGCCTTTAAGGACTGGCAGGCTATGGGCATTACATATTTTAAGGATTTATTCATCAATGGAAATTTTGCTTCTTTTGATCAACTTTCTAATAAATTTGGACTCCCAAGAACTCTTTTTTTTTTTTTTTAGATATTTACAAATTAGGCATTTTCTTCAAAGTCAGTTATCAGTTTTCCCACAATTTCCTCAGAGCTCCTTAATATAAGATATCCTAATCCTTAAGCCGTCTGTCAGAGGTCTCATTTCAAAAGTCTACAATAAACTGACCTCTTTAAATCATACCTCCATGGCTAAGATCAGGGCAGCCTGGGAACACAATCTGAGCTTGCAATTATCAGATGATACCTGGGATTCAATTCTGGGGCTTGTTCATTCTACCTCGCTTTGCTCTCGTCACTCCTTATTACAGTTTAAGGTTGTTCATCGTGCCCACATGTCTAAGGCTAGACTCTCTCGCATTTATTCTGACTTGAACCCTCAGTGTGACAAATGTGGTACTGATGAAGCAACTCTGATTCATTCGTTCTGGACCTGCCCTAGTCTTAGAACATTTTGGCAGGAGGTTTTTCAATCTCTTTCTATTGTTTCTGGTACGACAATTACCCCCGACCCTCTTTTAGCTCTATTTGGTTGTTTCTCAGGGAATCTTAATGTTCCCTCAAAAGTGCGTCGTATGCTGTCCTTTGCCTTTCTCCTGGCCAGATGGGTTATCTTAGTAAGATGGAAGGGTGCTGCCTTGCCGACTCGCACTCAGTGGTTGTCGGATGTCATGTCCTGTTTGAGTCTGGAAAAGATCCGGTATTCTGTTAAGAACCAAGGGGTGAAATTTAAGTGTTTGAGGACCCTTTTTAAGACACTTCCTTGATCCCCACTGATCTCCTAAGTTTGATTGCATCCATTTTTTTTGTTTTAACTTTTTCTCTCATCTGTTTATACACATTGATTAATACAGAGAAGACCTGACTTCCAGCCGTATTAACTTTGTATCTTTTGCCTCTTTAAGGATTTGTTATTCGTCCCATCTTATACATATATTGTCACAACCCGAGCGCTAATTTTGTCTGCGCTCGGGCCACACACCATTCCTGTCAGGCTTTGACAGCGGTGTTGTCATTCTGGCTCCCCGGACTCTGATTGGACAAACGCTCGGGAGTTTCCTGCTGTCAAAGTCTGAACAGCTGTGCTGCATTTGCGGTCGTTAGCAGCCGGCTTTAAATGCCGGCGCCAGCGGCTGCATCGTGCGGCAGTCTCATCAAACATTCATCTAATGTTCATCCACGATTCCTCCTCTCATGTAAGTGTGTTTATTGTTTGAGGTTATCATTTGTATTCCGTAGTCCTTTTCCTTGTCTGACGCTGAGCGAGCGTTCCTCGTCTCAGCTGTCATTAGTCGCTCTGTATGTTAACAAGTAACCGTGCTGCTCAGCCCACGCGGCTGGTTATCCTGTTCTTCCCTTTCCCTTAATTGTAATAAACTCCCGTGCAATTTCACTGGACTGTGGCGTCTTATGCTGGCTCGTGAGGGCCAGACCTGACATATATTGATTTCCGCCAGGGATATTATGAATAATATGTCGCCCCCTTTTTTTTCCTCTTTTTTTGGATGCAGTACACAATGTTTAGAGAATCATTTTAATCTATTTGTTATTATGTTGTTATGCATGTTCATTTTGTTTATTGAAAAATTCAATAAAAAGATTGTTGATTAAAAAAAAAGATTCAAAGACTCTGGAAAAATTTCTGCATGTTAGCAGCAAGGCCGAAAACAAACACTGAATGCCTGTGATCTTTGATCCCTCAGATGACACTGCATTAACAACTGCCATCATTCTGTAAAGGATATTACCACGTGGCCTCAGGAACACTTTGGAAAATCATTGTCAGTTAACACAGGTCGTTGCTACATTACAAGTGCAAGCTAAAACTACCATGCAATGCAAAAACCGTACAGGTTTTGGAGCCATATTTGTTTTTCAGGGATGTCCATGCTTATTTCAAAAAGACGATGCCAAGCCACATTCTGCACATTACAACAGTGTGACTTTGTCATGAAAGTGTGCAGGTACTAGACTGGCCTGCCTACAATCTAGACCTGACTCCCACTGAAAATGTGTGGCACATTATGAAGTGCAAAATATGACAACGGAGACCCCAGACTGTTGAGCAACTGAAGTTGTACATCAAGCAAGAATGGGAAAGAATTCCACCTACAAAGTTTCAACAGTTAGTGTCCTCAGTTCCTAAACACTTATTGAGTGTTGTTAAAAGAAAAGGTGATGTAACACAGTGGTAAACATGCCCCGTCCCAGTTATTTTGGAAAGCGTTGCAAGCATCAAATTCAAAATGAGTCAATATTTGCAAAAAACAATGAAGTTTATCAGTTTGAACATTAAATGTCTTTGTAGTGTATTCAATTGAATATAGGTTGAAAAGGATTTAGAAATCGTTGTGTTCTGTTTTTATTTAGATTTTACTCAATGTTCCAACTTCACTGGAATTGTGGTTGTACTTACGAGGGTGGGTGCTGAAAAGTTCATAGGATGAAAGGTTCATTGTGGTCAAATTTGACCAAATATGAGGATAGGTTGAGACAGTGATGATGCTGTGATTGTGAGACATTTCGAGACTGTTGCGCAATAATCCAAAATGGCAACGAGCATCAACCGAGCATAAACAAACTTTTCCACAGGTAGCTTTTTTTTTTTAATTAATCCACTAACTGACTGTTCTTATCATTCTTTTTTCATATATCATTTCACCATCTTCTTGACAGAGCTGGAGGAGCTTGAGGACTATATTGATGAGTTTTATCACCGTTGCTGTAACATGGAGAAGACAAACGTATTTCCCGTTAAACCTCATGATCCTTCTTCCTCGTCTAAAAGAGCCAGACCTGCGGATTCACCGAAAATAACACCCAAGAAATCACGGGGCGGCCCAGAGGATAGAGAAACGGAGTGGTGGCCTAGATGGTAGAACATCCGCCCCACAACCAGGAGGTCATGGGTTCAAATCCTGGCCGGGTCATACCAAAGACCATATAAAAATGGTACTTTCCACCTTCTAGCTTGGTGCTCAGCATAATAGAATGGGGAAAGGAAAGTTAATGCACAGAGCTACCAGAGGACTGACCCCCCACTGTAGCTTTCACTACCCACAGTAGCTGTGTGGCCTAGGGTCAGAGAAACGGAAATAGGCGCTGCCCCTATACACCATGTGGTGTTCCACATGCTGTGGAAGGAAATTAACTTAACTAACCAAGAGGTTAGTAACATTCTTTCCTCCAGTGAACATAAACTTTCCAGCATGGATGCTAGACTTGCGTTGGTCGAGTTGCTCCATAAACAATTCCAGAGCATACATACGAGAGAGTTTGGAATTCAGCCAGGCGCTGCTCATCTCTCTTAGAAGAAAATAATAGCTTGAAAAAGTCAGCAAACACGCTACCCTGTGTTGTGTGGTGCAACTTGATATCGTTGTAAAAGAAAACTGGAAAATGAAGGAAACAATTCTCGACCTGAAATCACGCAGCATGAGCGATAACCTAGTTTTCTCCAAAATTGCTGAAAAAAAACAATGAAAATCCAGAACAGCTGATCTGTGAATTCATGTCTACGCAGCTGAAAATGCCCTCTGACATTGTGAAATCAATAACCTTTCATTGAGTCCACCGCATTGGACAGAAAAATCCTCAAAATAAATGTCCCAGACCCATTGTTGCGAAATTTAACATTTCAAGCAAAAAATTCTGGCACAGAGGCAGGGATGGCAGCTTAAAAACACAAATTATGGTCTAAATGATCAATTTCCACAGGAAATTATGGAAAGAAGAAAGCTTTTTCCCATTAGGAAACAAAAAATCCAAGAAGGTAAATGAGCAATTATCTCCATAGATAGTTTATAGATGGCAAGCTGTTTATGGATGAAACCATAACCCCCTGGCTATTCTAGATTCTAGTTTGTTTCTTTAGCTACATGAGTAAAAAAGAGTGTGATTGTGTGCAGGTCTCTTATTTGATCTCTGTTTAATTTGTTAATGTTTGTCTAATGTTTTTTTCATTTTTGTTGAGGTTGTTATTTGTTTGTCTGTTGCAGCTAATCCTGTTGTCAGGTTGTTGTATGTTATCTGTATCTTCTCACCAATTACTAACCTTTATGTCTGTTCTCTCTGGCACATTTGGTTTATAGGAAATAATTTTTAGTACATGCACCCCACTCACTCTTGCAAATGCAAGCAAATGCAACAGAGACATCATGCGCGCACACCCAAGCACACACATATAGGTACAGTGGTGTGAAAAAGTGTTTGCCCCTTTCCTGATTTCTCATTTTTTTGTACGTTTGTCACACTTAAATGTTTCAGATCATCAAACAAATTTATATATTAGACAAAGATAACACACACCGGGCTGCACGGTGGCGCAGTGGTTTAGCACTGTGGCAGCACAGTTTTACCCTCGGCCGGGGGATCGCGGGGATCATGAGATCGTGGGTTCGATCCCAGCCCCCGACCAACAGTGAGCTGTGTGGAGTTTGCATGTTCTCCCCGTGTTGCTTGGGTTTACTCCGGGATTTCTCCGGTTTCCTCCCGCATACCAAAAAAAAACATGTAGGTTTAGGGCGCTCGCGCACGCAGCAACCGGCAGCCGGTGGCTTGTCACCAGACTGCAAACCAAGTCTACCTACGGGTACAAATAAGTAACAAAAAAAAAAAAAAAAAAAAAAAGATAACACACGCAAACACAAAATGCAGTTTTTAAATGAAGGTGTTTATTATTAAGGGTAAAAAAAAAATCCAAATCTACATGGCCTTGTGTGAAAAAGTGATTCCCCCCCCCAAAAAAACAAAAAACAAACAAACAAACATAAATTAACTGTTGTTTATCATATCTTTGGAAAGCTGAGTTCAATTTCTCTAGCCCCACCCAGGGCTGATTACTGCCACACCTGTTCTAAATCAAGAAATCCCTAAAATAGGACCTGCCTGACAGCGTGAAGTAGACCAAAAGATCCTCAAAAGTTATACATCATACTGCGATCAAAAGAAATTCAGGAACAAATGAGAAACAAAGTAACTGAGATCTATCAGTATGGAAAAAGTTATAAAGCCATTTCTAAAGCTGGGACTCCAGTGAACCACAGTGAAAACTTGGAACAGTGGTGAACCTTCCCAGGAGTGGCCAGCCAATCAAAATTACCCCAAGAGCGCAGCGACGACTCATCCAAGAGGTCACAAAAGACCCCACAGCAACATCCAAAGAACTGCAGGCCTCACTTGCCTCAGTAAAGGTCAATGTTCATTACTCCACCACCCCACTGGATGGGGGCGCTGGGGCCCGGGGCTGGCACTGGCCCCGCTGGGGGCGGGGGGGGGGGGGGGGGGTTGGCTGGTCCGGGGGCAGGGGTGCACCGCGCCAGCCACTTTGCGGCCCGGCCTCCCTCAGCCATACTTCCTGGGGTGGATGCCTGGCTGTCCTGGGGCTTGTTGGCCTCGGGACATTTGTGCCTGTGGGAGTTGGTGGCGTTGTTCTGCTTGCTCGGGGCTTCCGTGGGGGGGGGGGGGGGGGGAGTTGATGTGACCTGCCACCCTCTTTGTATGTTTCTTGGCAAACCACTCACATGCACACACTTATTTTGCACGCGCTCTCATACACACAAACACGTATGCACACACACGTCTGTCCTTTAACAGGTGCAGATACCAGACTTGTGATGAGACCTTTTCAGCAGAAGAAACAGTCTGTCTTCTGTTTTTTTTTTCAGTTATGTTAGTCTGTTTGTCTTCTTTGTCTGTTCCACTCCCTTTTCTTTCACCCTCCCCACCCCTCCTTTCCCCATTTCACCCGTCGGGTCCTTCATGGTTAAAACAAATTAAATAAAGTATTAAAAGTTATTACAGGAGGAGTTGATAAACAATATACAGTACATATATATGTACTGTATAAAGCTCCTTTTGGCAAAGTAAATCTGTTTGGCACAATAAGGGAAGCAGATTTTTGTTCTACTCACCTAGCTACTTGACAGGACAAGGGGGGCGGGGTGCATCTGGAGGTTTTAACATTAAGCCCAAAGCAAGGTAGTTCTGTGGGGCTTACAAGCTCATCCTTCTAACACCCAAGGTGAGGAAAGGCACAACAAAGAATCCCTTTTTTGTTAAACTTGCAACTATCAGTGTAACAACCAGGGTGAATGTAGATCACGTGGAAGTGCTGTATCCAGAAGAAGATACCATCAGTGACTCCCTGATGTAGATGACCTTGGAGTACTATGGAGGCAGCCATCGGCTACACTGCACGTTTCATCATAAAAAGATGAAGCAGAGGATAGCCTGCATTTGCAGGCTCCATCAGCTGGCTTTGCACATTCCCTACTCGAACTGAAGAACCATGGTGACCTACAGAATCCATCAGTAGGCCTGTCTTTCTGCTGCTTTTGAAGACCATCCATCCATCTTCTTCCGCTTAATCCTTTTCGGGTCACGGGGGGCTGGAGCCTATCCCAGCATCTTTAGGCGAGAGGCAGGGTACACCCTGGACAGATCACCAGTCCATCGCAGGGCCAACACAGAGAGAGAAACAACCATTCACTCTCACATCCACACCTAAGGACAATTTAGAATCCCCAGTTGATGCCAATTAACCAAACTTGCATGTTTTTGGCATGTGGGAGGAAACCGGAGAAATCCTGGAGGAAACCCACGCAGACATGGGGAGAACATGCAAACTCTACACAGATCACTGTTGGTCGGGGGCTGGAATTGAACCCGGGATCCCCCGGCCAAGGGTGAGTTGCTGTGCTGCTGCAGTGCAAAAGTGTGTGTGTGTGTGTGTGTGTGTGTGTGTGTGTGTGCGCACGCTAGAGAGGGAGAGACTATATTAAAGCTGACAACAAAATGTTTTCATACATTTTCTCTATCGATACGGTATACATTCAAATGTGTTTTCTTTATTTTTATTCCTTAAGCTTTACTCATGTTGTCATTGCATTCTTATTACAGTGTTTACAAATTTCTGTGTGGGGAGACTTGAATAACGAAACCGAATTATCTTTCATTCCAGTTTATTCAAGAAATCATTCCACTGTCTGCTCTCATTCTTGAGCAGCGAACAAAGAGAGTGAACACACCAAAGTTCTCTCATTTAAACATTCTGACATCAAACCATTTCCCTCGCGGGGGAAATCACACATCTCTCTCAAAATCTCTTTATTCACATTCATTAGCCTTTTATTTACATAACTCCCCCTTCTCTCTTCCCGAGCCTCAGTGGTCAGGAAGTCTTCTGTCCCCTGTCCTCCGCAGGGGGTCCAGGCTCTGTGGCTCCGCACCGCAGGGGGCTGGCTCTCCTTCATCGTGGTTAAATCACATATGCAGTGTCCAACATATACATGTCTCACAACACAGCCATATAACCCCCCCCAAACGATGAAGAACAGACTAATTCCTAAAATTAAATAGCACCTTACTCACTACTGAATAATCAACACCAACATTCAGTCTGTGCGCCGCTTGGGCTTCAGCCGTCTGCCGAATCTGCTGTGCGTTGGCCCCGCCTTGCCTGCGGCGCCTTTCTGCTTCGGCTCTGTTGACTGAGGGAGAGAGTGGTTAATTGCCCTCTGCGGGGGCCTGCCTCGTCGAGGCGCCACTGCGACCGGTACAGACACGTCCTTCATGACAAAAGCAGGTTTTAGTCTGTCAATACTGACTGTCTCTTTTCTGTCTCCAAAATCTAGCACAAATTGCTTATCACCTGCCTCCAGTACTCGAAATGGCCCTTCGTAAGGTGGTTTGAGCGTTGCTTTTAGGGCTTCGCGCCTGACAAAAACGAAATCGGCATTTTTCAAAGCCTTGGGGACGAAAACTCGTGGAAAAGCGTGATGAACCGGACCCGGGAGCGTGTCTGCCCCCGTGCCGACTAACGGTCCCAGAGCAGAGAGAGGTGGGGGCTCTGAGTGCTCTGGTAAAAACTCGCCCGGCAGCCTCAGAGTTTGTGCGAATACCAGCTCCGCTGGGGAGGCGTCTAAGTCCTCTTTAGGCGCAGAACGCAACCCTAATAAAACCCATGGAAGTTTATTCACCCAATCTGCATCCGTGAGCGACGCTCTGAGTGCTGCCTTCAAAGACCTATGAAAACGCTCGCATAAACCATTGGCCTGAGGGTGGTAAGCCGTAGTGCGGTGAATTTTGGCTCCTAAGCCGTTGGCCATCGCTGACCACAGCTCAGAGATGAATTGCGGTCCTCTATCAGACGTAATGTCCGACGGAACCCCGAAACGCGCCACCCAAGCTGTTAAAAAAAACGCGAGCCACCTCCGCGGCCGTGGTCGTCGCAAGTGGGACCACTTCCGGCCAACGTGTGGTGCGGTCCACCATTGTCAAAAGATACGTGAACCCCTGTGATGCCGGTAGGGGGCCCACAAGGTCGACGTGCACATGGTCGAACCTTCTGGCCGGAATGCGGAACGGTTCTAACGGGGCTCTTGTGTGCCTGTGAATTTTGGCCCGTTGACAGGCAATGCAGGTTTTTGCCCATTCCTTCACGTGCTTGCGCAGGCACGGCCAAACAAACTTTTCCGCCACTAGTTTCACCGACGCGCGCACCCCCGGGTGCGCCAGTGAGTGGACCGAGTCAAAAACACGGCGGCGCCACGTGGCCGGAACCACCGGACGCGGGCGCCCCGTCGACATGTCGCAGATCAGGGGGGGCATACCGGTTTGTAAACACTTGCTCTCCAGCCTCAACCCTGTTGGTCCAGACTGGAGCGCGCGCACGTCTGCGTCCGCCCCCTGGTCCGCTGCCATGGCTGCGTAATCTATACCCACGTGCACCGGGGCTGCGCGCGCCACCGTGCCGCTCTCCTGCGGCGCGGTCACGGTGGCCCGTTCTGCCTCTGCGCGTGTTGGGGTCGTGAACGCGCGTGAGAGACAATCCGCTACTACATTGAATTTGCCCGCGACGTGCCTAATGTCAGTGGTAAATTCCGAGATTGCGGCCAGCTGCCTCTGCTGCCTGCCGGACCACGGGTCTGAAATTTTGGCCATGGCGTATGTGAGCGGCTTGTGGTCCACATAAGCGGTGAAGCACCGTCCTTCCAGCCAGAACTGGAAATGACGAATAGCCAAATGCAGCGCCAACAGTTCTCTGTCAAACGCGCTGTATTTTCGTTCAGCCGCGCTTAAAGATTTGCTAAAGAAAGCCAAAGGCTGCCAAACTCCGGCTACCTGTTGCTCAATAACGGCCCCTATGGCTAAATCTGAAGCGTCTGTCGTCAGTGCGATACGTGCTGCAGGGTCTGGGTGGGCCAGGAGCGCAGCGTCAGCCAAGGCTTTTTTAACCTCTGTGAACGCGCGCTCCCGCTCCGGGGACCATTCGACCGCCTGGGTCGGTTTTTGTTTTTTGAGCGCGGCATATAACGGTTGCATGATTTGAGCTGCGTGGGGCAGGAATCGGTTATAAAAATTCACCATCCCCAAGAATTCCTGTAGTGATTTGACCGTTTGTGGACGGGGAAAATCCGCTACCGCGCGTACTTTCTCTGGTAACGGAACCGCTCCCTCCGGGGAGACGCGGTGACCCAAAAAATCGATCCGCTCGACGCCGAACTGGCACTTGGCTGGGTTAACTATTAAGCCGTGCTCTCCCAGCCTCCTAAAAACTGCTGTGAGGTGCGTTTCGTGTTCGTCCTCTGAAGTACTCGCGACCAAAATGTCGTCGAGGCACACAAACACGAAAGGGAGATCACGTAACACGGCATCCATCATCCGCTGAAATGTTTGCGCCGCCCCTTTGAGACCAAACGGCATGCGTAAAAATTCGAAAAGTCCGAACGGGGTTATTACCGCTGTTTTAGGAATGTCCTCCGGTTGGACCGGGACTTGGTGATAGCCGCGAACTAGATCAATCTTTGAAAAAATGCGCGCCCCCGCCAGGTGCACCGAAAAATCCTGAATGTGCGGGATGGGATAACGATCGTGCGCCGTAGCGTTGTTTAGCCTGCGGTAATCCCCGCACGGTCTCCAGGAGCCATCGGCTTTCGGTACCATGTGCAGCGGCGAAGCCCACGGGCTCTTCGACCTACGAACGATGCCCAGCCTCTCCAGGCTGGCGAACTCCTCACGCGCAATGGCGAGCTTAACTGCATCCAAGCGCCGAGCTTTTGCAAACACGGGAGGACCAGACGTGGGGATAAAGTGTTTCACCCCGTGCTTCGCGACCGTCGCTGAAAAAGTGGGCACAGTGAGCGCTGGAAATTGGGTGAGGAGTGTGTGAAACTTACCACCTGCTGTAGCGACGTGGGTCTGTACTGGTGGCGGGGACACTCGAGCTGAACAGGGGAGAGAGTAAAAAGAGAGTGCATTTACCAGCCGTCTATTAGCAAGATCAACTAACAGATTGTGTGAACACAAAAAATCCGCGCCCAACATGTTGAAACTCACCGCCGCTATCACAAAAGTCCATTCATATGTGCGGCCATGTAAGCATAAAGGCAAGGTCCTTCTCCCGTAGGTGTTGATGTTCGAGCCATTTGCCGCTGTAGCTCCGCTACCGTGGGGTCCAGCCACCCGGTCCGCGTATGTTGGGGTGATGAAGCTCACTTGTGCTCCGGTGTCGATGAGGAACTCTCGTCCGGAGCGCGCATCCGTGATGTAGAGCAGCTTGTTGCGTTCTCCGAGGGTCGAAGCTGCTAGCGACCCCCGGTCTTGCCGTTTCCCGAACTCCTGAAGATGCAGGGCGGCACACACCTGCGTGCCTTCTCTGCGAACCTCCGATGGTAAAAGCAGAGATCTTCTCCTCCGCTGTGTCGTGCCCGCGCCTCTGCCGCCGGGCTATTGGCTCCCCCTCGTCGCGGCCGTGTTGCCGCCGTCGTCGGCCAGTCTGGTTCTGCCGCCTCTGGCTCCCCGCTGTCTCGGGTCGCTGCTGTGGTTGCTTGCCGGCCGCAGGCGTCCAGGATCCCATCTGCCTCCTGGGCCAGCTCCCGGAACTCCTCCAGGGTGTGACACTTTTTGCCGGCCAGCGTGCTTCTCGCATGCGCCGGGAGGTTGGAGAGGAAGATGAACTGAAAAATGAAATCATCGTTGTCCAACCCTCTCAGCTGTATCATCTCCTCCATCAGGGCGCTCGGCCTGTGTCCACCTTGGTCTAGCAAAGACAGGATCCTCCTCGCCCTCACTTCAGCCGAGGGGGTGAAAAACTTGATGAGGGTGGATTTCAGCTTGCCGTACCTGTCGGTCGCGGGTGGCTGCTCCACCAAGCTTTGCACGCACCGAGCTGTGCTGTTGTCCAGTTTAGCGATGACATGGTGGAACTTAGTGTCATCCACCGTTACTCCTGCGAGCGCAAACTGCGACTCTGCTTGCAGAAACCACGACCGTGGGTTATCCTGCCAGAAATCAGGCAGCTTAACGGCCACTGCGCTCGCCAGCTCTGAGCGCTGTGAGTCCGGGACCCTGAGAATTTCTTCGTTCATTCTCAACGTCGTCAGTCACCAATGTGGGGAGACTTGAATAACGAAACCGAATTGTCTTTCATTCCAGTTTATTCAAGAAATCATTCCACTGTCTGCTCTCATTCTTGAGCAGCGAACAAAGAGAGTGAACACACCAAAGTTCTCTCATTTAAACATTCTGACATCAAACCATTTCCCTCGCGGGGGAAATCACACATCTCTCTCAAAATCTCTTTATTCACATTCATTAGCCTTTTATTTACATAACTCCCCCTTCTCTCTTCCCGAGCCTCAGTGGTCAGGAAGTCTTCTGTCCCCTGTCCTCCGCAGGGGGTCCAGGCTCTGTGGCTCCGCACCGCAGGGGGCTGGCTCTCCTTCATCGTGGTTAAATCACATATGCAGTGTCCAACATATACATGTCTCACAACACAGCCATATTCTGTGTCTTTTTGGAGTTGTGAAAATTTTCTGGTGTTGTGGGATTAATAACGTTTTAATTATGTTGTGTGAGAATGTTGTTATCTGTTATTTGGCGTAAAGAAGATTGTAACTGTTGTTGAAAAAAATCTTTTTTTTTTCAGCATAAATATTTCATTAATTTCTTGTCACATCTCGTGGTTATTTCAATGTTAATTATGATGCACCTTTACAGTCAAAAGACTGAATAAATCAACAAACAGAAGAAGACAGCCCCTAGGTGCTGCTACTTACAATTACGTAATTTCTGTTTACAGATATAAGTGCAGGTTAGTTAGTTAGTTAGTTAGTTAGTTAGATTGATCCTTTGATGAAGGAAAGCATTTTATGGATTTGACTTTTACATTGAAACGCCTACCGGATGTGAAGCTTGGCTAGCTATATGCTACTTCCGACTAGCTGGTTGAACGGCAGCCGGATCCAGTCCCAGAATCTCCGTCAAAGTCCGGTTCTGTGCAGAGCAGAAGTGAACCGACATCGAGAATCGGCTGATGTGGATTTAAAATCTGAAATGAAGCTGAGTAGAGAAGGTTAGTTCACTTCCTGTTACCATGAAAACACCAACACGATGCTAAGCTAACGTTAGCTTCCTTTGTCCGCGGATCCTTAAAAAAATTCTTAACGTGTTTGTCATCAGATTCTCTGGTAAATGTCAGCGTTTCCGTACGGTTGCGCACATAAACAATAGAATTTAAAGACCCCCTCCCCTTCCCCAAAAAGTTAATTATTAACACATTGTCTTCCCAAAGAGTTTTTACAGAAGAAGAAATCTCGTCTTTCGTCTCACATAGGGGCGATTATTACGCACATTTTTTTTTCGTATTCCGTGCATAGATGTGGTAGACGGCAGAGGGTCGTAGTGAATGGCAACCAATCACAGTGGTCCGAAGTTGTGAGGGGCATCCCACAAGGTTCTGTTCTGGGGGCGATTTTATTTATTTTATACATTAATGACATGCAGCACGGTGGCGCAGTGGTTAGCACAGTGGCAGCACAGCAAGAAGGTCATGGGATCGATTCCACCCTTGACCATCGTGGGTTCGATCCCACCCCCAGACCATCGGTGACCCTTCTGTGTGGAGTTTGCATGTTCTCCCCGTGTCTGTGTGGGTTTACTCCAGGCACTCCGGTTTCCTCCCACATGCCAAAAACATGCAAGTTAGGTTAATTGGCATCAAAACTGGGGATTCTAAATTGTCCTTAGGTATGGATGTGAGAGGGAATGGTTGTCTGTCTCTCTGTGTTGGCCCTGCGATGGACTGGCGATCTGTCCAGGGTGTACCCTGCCTCTCGCCCAAAGATGCTGGGATAGGCTCCAGCCCCCCCGCGACCCGAAAGGATTAAGCGGTAGAAGATGGATGGATGGACATTAATGACATCAATGAGAATATAGCAAGTACCATACTGAAGTTTGCTGATTATACAAAGCTCTTATAGGAAAGTAGACTCAGTAGAATCAGCATTTACACTGCAAGATGACCTCGGCAAGCTATTTTCATGGTCACAGGATTGGCAGATGCTCTTTAATTTAAGCAAATGCGGTTGCCTTCACTTGGGGCACAATAACTGCTACTGTGGTTACTTTCTGCATGATTATGTTTGGGCGGTGCGGTGGTGCAGTGGTTAGCAATGTGCCAGCACAGCAACTCACCCTTGGCCATGGGATCCCTGGTTTGATCCCATCCCCTGACCAACAGTGATCTGTGTGGAGTTTGCATGTTCTCCCCGTATCTGCGTGGGTTTACTCTGGGATTTCTCCGGTTTCCTCCCACATGCCAAAAAACATGCAGGTTTGGTTAATTGGAGACTCTAAAGTGGCCCTAGGTGTGAATGTGTGTGTGAATGGTTAAGGGATAACGCTGTACCGTGGCTGCTTCATCCATCCAGGTGGATGCCCTCAATTTCTCCTCTGGGGATCAATAAAATATACAAAAAAAAAATGATGTTATTCCATCTGTTGCTGAAGAAAAGTATCTTGGAGTCACTGTGGATAGTACTTTAAAATTTGGTAATATATAGCCCAAGCAGTTAACAGAGCCAACAGGACGCTTGGAATGATCAAAAAACTTTTATTTGTAAGGAAAAGGATATCATTTTAAGATAAGATAAGCCTTTATTAGTCCCACAATGGGGAAATTCCAGGAGTTCAACAGCACAGGAATAGCAACACTCAGAGCAATAATTTAGAAGATAAGAAAATAAGAGCGGGCAGCGCGGTGGCGGAGTGGTCAGCACTGCGGCAGCACAGCAACTCACCCTTGGCCGGGGGATCCTGGGTTCGATCCCAGCGCCTGACCAACAGTGATCTGTGTGGAGTTTGCATGTTCTCCCTGTGTCTGCATGGGTTTACTCCGGGATTTCTCCGGTTTCCTCCCACATGCCAAAAACATGCAAGTTAGGTTAACTGGCATCAAAACTGGGGATTCTAAATTGTCCTTAGGTATGACTGTGAGAGTGAATGGTTGTCTGTCTCTCTGTGTTGGCCCTGTGATGGACTGGCGATCTGTCCAGGGTGTACCCTGCCTCTCGCCCAAAGATGCTGGGATAGGCTCCAGCCCCCCTGCGACCCGAAAAGGATTAAGCGGAAGAAGATGAATGAATGAATGAAAATAAGAGCAGTGAATATACATTTGTACACATAAATATATAAATATGTGTACATTTGTATATATTTATGTGTACATATGTAAATCTATACATAAAGCTATACATATGTAACATTGTATAAGTCACTCATCAGGCCCCACCTTGAATACTGTTGCCAAGTCTGGAGACCATACCTACAACGAGACACCGACCTTATTGAAAATGTTGAAAGAACAACTTTGAAGTTGATCCCTTCATCATCCGACTTTTCGTATGAGCAGCAATTTAGATACAGTGGTGTGAAAAAGTGTTTGCTGCCTTCTTGATTTCTCATTTTTTTGTATGTTTGTCACACTTAAATGTTTCAGATCATCAAACAAATTTAAATATCAGACAAAGATAACACAAGTAAACACAAAATGCAGTTTTTAAATGAATGTGTTTATGAATAAGGGGAAAAAAAAAATCAAACCTACATGGCTCTGTGTGAAAAAGTGATTGCCCCCTAAACCGAATACCTGGTTGGGCCACCCTTAGCAGCAACAACTGCAATCATGTGTTTGTGATAACTGGCAATGAGTCTTGTACAACACTGGAGGAATTTCGGCCCACTCATCTTTGCAGAATTGTTGTAATTCAGCCACATTGGAGGGTTTTTGTGCATGAACCACCTTTTTTAAAGTCATGCCAAAGCATTTCAATCAGATTCAGGTCAGGACTTTGATTAGGCCACTCCAAAGTCTTCATTTTGTTTTTCTTAAGCCATTAAGAGGTGGACTTGCTGGTGTGTTTTGTATCATTGTCCTGCTGCAGAACCCAAGTGCGCTTCAGCTTGAGGTCACGAACAGATGGCCGGACAGTCTCCTTCAGGACTTTTTGGTAGACAGCAGAATTCATGGTTCCATTTACCACAGCAAGTCTTCCAGGTCCTGAAGCAGCAAAACAGCCCCAGATCACATTACCACCACAATTTACTGCTGGTATGATGTTCCTTTTGAATGCTGTATTACTTTTACGCCTGATGTAATGGGAGACACACCTTCCAAAAAGTTCAACTTTTGTCTCGTTAGTCCACAGAGTATTTTCCCAAAAGGCTTGCTCATCTCATCAAGATGTTTTCTGGCAAAACTGAGATGAGCCTTTATATTCTTTTTGCTCAGCAGTGGTTTTTGTCATGGAATTCTGCCATGCAGGCCATTTTTGCCCACTCTTTCTTATGGTGGAATCATGAACACTGACCTTAACTGAGGCAAGTGAGGCCTGCAGTTCTTTGGATGTTGCTGTGGGGTCTTTTGTGATCTCTTGGATGAGTCGTTGCTGTACTCTTGGGGTAGTTTTGGTCGGCCAGCTACTCCTGGGAAGGTTCACCACTGTTTCATGTTTTCGCCATTTGTGGATAATGGCTCCCACTGTGGTTCGCTGGAGTCTTAAAGCTTTAGAAATGGCTAGAAAATTGAACTCAGCTTCCCAAAGATGTGATAAACCACAGTTAATTTATGTTTTAACCAGGGGGGCGGTGGTCACTTTTTTACACAGGACCATGTAGGTTTGGATTTTTTTTTTTTACCCTTAATAATAAACACCTTCAATTAAAAACTGCATTTTGTGTTTACTTGTGTTATCTTTGTCTAATCTTTAAATTTGTTTGATGATCTGAAACATTCAAGTGTGACAAACATACAAAAAATGAGAAATCAGGAAGGGGGCAAACACTTTTCACACCACTGTATATAAGTTAACAACATTAGAATGTAGGAGACTACGGGCAGATTTATTGGAAGTTTTTAAGATCTTCAAGGGATGGGAAGGCTTGGACTACAGAGATTTCTTCACTTTATCCAAATTAACAACCAGAGAACATCACCTTAAAATTTTTAGGTCTAGATGCAGACTTAATATCCGGAAAAAAAATTTCAGTCAATGTGTCATCAACTACTGGAACTGACTACCTCAAGTAGCAGGGAAAGCAATGATGGTTAATTCATTTAAGAACCATCTTGAAAAAATTGTTATAAGAGTGGGGGGGCTGTACATACAGTGGTGTGAAAAAGTGTTTGCCCCCTTCCTGATTTCTCATCTGTATGTTTTTCACACTTATATAGAATATAGAAAACTATACATGCAATAAAAAAATAGAATAAAAATAAATAATGCTATTCTATACAATTTTTAAATATATTAAAAAACAACAGATATTGTGGAGTCCCACATAGTACAGTTCGGCAGTGAAAAAAAAGAATGATAATTGTACATGAGTCCAGTTGAGCTGCTGTACCTGGTGCACAAAAGTCTAATAAGTCACTTAGAGTTCAGCAGTCTGATAGCAGAGGGGAAAAAACTGTTCATGTAACGAGAAGTTTGAGTCCGAATTAGGGATGGGCATAATTTACCGATTAACCGATAATTGATCATTAAGAATTTCACCGAGGAAGTTCATTTTCGTTGACAAACCGTTTTTTTTTTTTTTTTTAAACAATCCGAGGTTATTAAGGCCTAGTGCACGGCCGTCCTCAAACAATGCAATGGCAAAATTTGGGCACCAGGGGGCAACATTACACCATCGCCGTACCCTGGCGTGCCTCAGTTGATACATGCGTGCTTCCATAGGGCAATCGCCAAATCATGAAGCGGTTACGGCGAAGTGTTGCGTGGGACCATTTCAATTTAAAAAATGACCAGGTGTACTGCAATCACTGCAATGCAGCATACAAATATACCTCATCGACAGGGTCCATGGAACACCCTTATTACGCGAAGAAACCGCCAACAGTGGTTGCGCGCTGAGTAATGGCGGTCGTGAAGATTCTTTTTTTTTTTTCAGAAACTTTATTGATAAGGTCATGAAGATTTGGTGTACAAACGTCGAGGGAAGCTGCAGGAGGCGGCGTAGTGGCTCAACGGGAAGACTATTTCGCACAAAATGGCACAAGAGAACAGCAAAAAGTTCCACGGGGCTAGACTAAGCAATACGAGCGATAGAGCAATGAATGCGGTCTTCGTTTGTTGGGTGGCCACTCGGCAGGGAGAGAGAGCTGGGTAAAACGTCTCGGCCAATCAGCTTGCGGGGTGAAACGTCTCGGCCAATCAGCTTGCGAGATTCCCGAGCCGAGCCAACACGACAACAGCGAACAGAGAGAGAGAGATTTGAGAGAGAGAGAGGTGGATTTGAGTTGTGCGGCGCTCCGTGCTGATACCTGATGTTCTAATGTAGTCTACCTGCCTTGTTACCTACCTAAAAATGTTAATGATTAACCGATTATTAATCATTAATTCTCCCGACGATCGGTGAAGAAAATTTCACCGAATGCCCATCCCTAGTCCGAATGGACCGTAGTCTCCTGCCTGAGGGGAGGGGAGCAAACAGTGCGTATCCAGGGTGTGAAGGGTCGGCTGTGATCCGACCTGCACGCCTCTGGGTCCTGGAGATGTACAGGTCCTGGAGGGATGGAAGCTTACAGTTGATCACCTTCTCAGCAGTGCGCACAACACGCTGCAGTCTTAGTCTGTCCCTGACAGTGGCTCCAGCGTACCACACGATGATGGAGGTGGTGCGGATGGACTCGATGATGGCCGTATAAAACTGCACCAACATCTTGGTGGGGATCTTGAGCTTCCTCAGCTGCCGCAAAAAGAACATCCTCTGCTGGGCCTTTTTGATAAGGGAGCTGATGGTCGGCTCCCACTTGAGAACCCGGGTGATGGTGGTGCCCAGGAAACGGAAGGAATCCACAGTGGTGATAGGAGAATCTGTAAATACAAGGGGAGGTAGAGGGGCTGTGACTTTCCTGAAGTCCACAATCATCTCCACTGTCTTCTGAGCGTTCAGCTGCAGGTTATTGTAGCTGCACCAAGACGTCAGCCAGGCCACCTCCCTCCTATAGACGGACTCATCGCCGTTGGAGATGAGCCCGATGAGGGTGGTGTCGTCTGCAAACTTAATCAGCTTGACAGACTGGTGGCTAGAGGTGCAGCAGTTGGTGTACAGGGAGAAGAGCAGGGGAGAAAGTACACACCCCTGAGGTGATCCGGTGCTGATGCTAACATAAGATAAGATAAGATAAGATAAGATAAGCCTTTATTAGTCCCACAACGGGGAAATTCCAGGATTGCAACAGCACAGGGATAGCAACACTCAGAGCAACAATCAGAAGGCAAGAAAAAACAAGCAAGCAAGAGCAGCTAATATACATATGTACATATTACTATAAAATATATATATACACACACACACACACACACAGTGCAGAGCATTGTAGCTGGATGGAATAAATATATGAATATATGAACACACAGTGCAGAGCATTGTAGCTAGATGGAATAAATATGTAAATATATAAACACCCACAGTATGGAGCATTGCAGCTAGGTGGAATAAATATGCAAGTATATAAACACACACAGTGCGGAGCAATGTAGCTAGATGGAATAATATGTAGATATATAAAAACACAGTGCGGAGCATTGTAGCTAGATGGAATAAATATATAGATATATAAATATAAACACACCCAGTGCAGAGCATTGTAGCTAGATGGAATAAATATGTAAATATATAAACACACACAGTGCAGAGCATTGTTGCTAGGTGGGATGAAACAGCATAACCGTCTATTTAGTTAACATTTAACAGAGTCCGAAACAGTCTTTCCCAGCCGCACATGCTGCCTTCGGTCCGTCAGGAAGTCAGTGATCCACCTGCAGAGAGAGTCAGGCACGTTGAGCTGGATCAGCTTATCCTGGAGCAGAGCAGGGCGGATGGTATTAAATGCAGAGCTGAAGTCCACAAACAGAATCCTAACATAGGTTCCCGGGGAGTCCAAATGCTGCAGGATGGAATAAAGGGCCAGATTAACTGCATCGTCCACAGACCTATTGGCTCTGTAGGCAAACTGCAGTGGATCCAATAAGGGAGTAATGATGGTCTTAAGGTGGAGTAAGACCAGGCGCTCAAAGGACTTCATGACTACAGAGGTAAGCGCTACAGGTCTGTAGTCATCAAGTCCAGTGATCCGTGGCTTCTTGGGAACAGGGACGATGGTAGAAGTTTTGAGACAGGCCGGCACGTGGCATGACTCCAAAGAGGTGTTCAAAATGTCTGTAAAGACAGGAGTCAGCTCCTCCACACAGTGTCTCAAGGTGGAGGGAGACACGCCGTCCGGACTGGGGGCCTTGCGCGGGTTCAGTCTAGAGAATTTTCTGTGCACGTCCTGCTCACTGATGACAAGGGCAGGGGGGAAGGAGAGGGGAACCACCTTTGATAAAGTGGGAGCCATGTAGGCAGTGACGCAGGGGGGAGGGGGGATATTGGGCACAGCTGACGAGGTGTCAAAACGGGCATAGTGTTGGGACAGTCTTTGACAAAGGACTTTGTCATCCTGTCCCTTAGAAGCCTGAGGCCGATAGTTGGTGATTTGCCTCAGTCCTTTCCACACAGAAGCAGAGTCGTTAGCAGTGAGCTGCTGCTGGAGTCTCTCAGAATACACAGATTTAGCTCTCCTCAGCTCTCTGCTAAACCGGTATTTGGCCTCCCTGTAGCAGTCCCTGTCTCCACCCTTCAACGCCGCTTCCTTCTCCTTCCTGATCTGTCTGAGCTTAGCTGTGAACCAGGGCTTGTCATTAGAGTAACTCACCCTGGTGCGCGATGGAAGGGTTAGGGTTAGGTTAGGTTAGGTTAGGTTAGGTTAGGGTTTGTCTGTTTTTTAAAATAAAATTACTGTTTTCTTTAGATAAATTTGTAACAGACTGTGGTCATTTTTTTACTTTTTCCTTATAACAATTTACATTTTTGACCATAACTTTGCAGTCAGAACAGAACAATAATTTAACTCTGATTACAAAGAAAAAATATTAATAAAATTGTATTTAATGAAATAAACTAACTTAAATGACCAAGGATGCCATTATTTCTGTTATATTTTTTTATATTTATTTTTTTTTCTTAGAAACCTCACCACCACCCAGACAGCAGGAAAAACCTCCCTTATTTTGAAATCAAATGTTGACATGTTTAGTTTGTCTGAAGGCTGCTGACGGATTTACGTCATTGACTTTGTGAATTTCGGTCATCTTAACCTGCCAGGTACATAATAGGGAACTGTAGCTGACTCTAAAGGCAAAATTCAACACAGTTTGTATTCATGTACAGAATGATCTGTTTAGGCAGTTATAGTTGTGCTCTCAGGCTTTCTCATCAGGCACCTCTCTAGGCAGCCGCTGAAGGACCTCAGTTTAGAGCTAGCGTTTTTAGCTGTTGCTTTTTGTCACTGCCGCTGGAGAATAAAAATGGCACGCCTGCTCGTGGGAGAAAAGAGAGAAATTGCCAGTCTCTTCATTCCTGCAGTTCCGTCCATCCATCCATCTTCTACCGCTTTTTCGGAGGTCCATGTCATGGAGGCAGCAGTTCAAGCAGAGAAGCCCAGACTTCCCTCTCCCCCACCACCTGCTCCAGCTCTTCAGAGAGGATACCAAGGCGTCATGGATCCTAAGCTTATCGTGGTGGGGGGGTTTGCGTGCCCCAGTGATCCCAGGAGCTATGTTGTCCGGGGCAATTTGCCCCTGATAGGGTCACCCAAGACAAACTGGTCCTGGGTGAAGGGCCAGACTAAGAATGATCCAACAGACTCTCATGATAAATTCTAGATCAAGGATTCAGTGTACCCCGCCCGGTATGGGGTTACCAGGGCCCCACCCTGGAGCCAGGCCTGGGGGAGGGGCTCGATGGCTAGCATCTGGTGGCCGGGTTTCCACCCATGGGACCTGGCCGGGCTCAGCCCAAAGGAGTTACATGGGTCCGCCCTCCAGTGGGCTCACCACCTGCAGGAGGGATCATGGGGGTCCGGTGCTATGTGGATTAGGTGGCAGTCAAAGGCGGAGACCTTGGCGAACTGATCCTGCAATTCCGACAGAACTTAATATTGTAGTGGCTGGCGAAATGTATCCTCAGCAATTCATCAGTCCCTCGCCTTTCCCTTCATATGAAGTTGGCTGCATATGAATTCTAACTGCGTCTCTTAGCTAAGCGACTCTTCCATTATTGCTCCCGTTAACAGCAGGTTAAAACCATGATAAACGCCTCCAGTGCTAACATACATACCTCTAATGATTTTTTTCCGCGTTTAAAGTACTTGAACAAACTCATGTTTTTGTCGACAGTCACACTTAGCGAGACGCTACCTGCTGACTGAGTCGAGAACTCGCGTGGGCTGATTAAAGTCATTGACTTCATGAATTTCTGTCATCTTAACCTGCCAGGTACGCAATAGGGAACTGTAGCGGACTCTAAAGACATAATTCACCACAATGTGAGTTCATGTACAGAATGATCTGTTTAGGCAGTTGTGCGCTCTGGCTTTCTCATCAGGCACCTCTCTAGGAAGCCGCTGAAGGACCTCAGTTTAGAGCTAGCGTTTTTAGCTGTTGCTTTGTCACTGCCGCTGGAGAATAAAAACGACACGCCTGCTCGTGCGAGAAAAGAGAGAAATTGCCAGTCTCATAACTTAATATTGTAGTGGCTGGTGAAATATATCCTCAGTAGTTCATCAGTCCCTCGCCTTTCCCTTCATATGAAGCTGGCTGCATATGAATTCGAACCACATCTCTTAGCTTAGCGACTCTTCCATTATTGCTCCCATTTCCAGCGGGTTAAAACCATGATAAACACCTCCAGTGTTTACATACACACCTCTTCTGATTTTTCCCACATTTAAAGTACTTGAACAAACTCGTGTTTTTGTCGACAGTCACGCTTAGCGAGACACTGCCTGCTGACTGAGTCGGGAACTCGCGTGGGTGGGGCGCTTCTAAACTCCGCACGGATGATGGCCACGCGCGTTGTTCGTGTGCGCGCTGCGGAAAGTCATTGCTTCATATATTTTTCTTAATAAAATCATATCGACTTGGCGTGGCAGTACAATTTCTGGCGAGGTGGCCCACCATGGAGAAATATTACCAGAGGAAACCCTGTATCTGCATCAACAATGTACTATACATGTATTCATTTAGTATTGCACTGGGAATTTTGTCAATAAACCTTTGTACTTTTTGCAGATCTGTCTCCACTTTTGTTTTATATGTGAAGGTTCCACCAAGTGACTTAAATTAAATACTTAAAGATTGGAAAAGCTGTCTAAGAACAATCCAGCAGTTTAAGAAATCACTTTTGGTTTGGTGTAAGTCTGTTAACAGAATTATGAACCATAAAGCAGCTTGTGTTAAAATGTTAAATCCCATTAAACCCTAACCCAGGGGTGTCCAATCATGTGCCATGGAGGGCCAAGACTCTCCAGGTTCTCTCTTCTATCCAGTCTCTTCAGCAGGTGTTTTCACTGATCAGCAGTCAGTGGAAGAAATTCAGTGGAATCTGCTGTTGAAGACACTGGTTGGAGGTAAAGCCTGCAGGGTCTTGGCCCTCCATGGTACATGATTGGACACCCCTGCCCTAACCCATTTTTAGAAAATACAGATGCTAATATGGCCCAGAATTCTTCCATATACTGGTACTATCACTAAAGTATGCAGTGTCTTCTGCACTGGCACATCCAGCAATACAGCCTTCAGTAAATAAAATAATTGTTTTTGGTTACTTTTTCTTAAAAAATGAGCCATTATTTTCAACATCACAGATAAATGGTTTGTGCTGTTGACTCTTTTCATTCCGGTGTCTAAACAGTCAAAATAGAAAATCATGATGCAAACACAAACTTTTTTTTTTTTTTTTTTTTTTTTACTTTTTCTTAACCTCTTAGCATTACTGTCAATTTTCCAGGGTGGAAAAGTAGAATTCTGGTTAAGAAAAATCTTTCATTATTTACCATTACACACAGATAACATAGAAACATAGCACGGCTGGATTACCAAAATGTGTCTAAATATTTTTTAACTACATTGTCATGATTCACTGCATCACAAGATTTTGTTGGTCCAAAACTGCTCCCACAACCTGACCTTGATCTGTAGACTTTTATAGGATGTTTAAGTAATTAGACTCCGTAATATACTCCAATAAAATTGTCTAGCAGCCCTTTTTTTCTAAAACTTTGGAGAAAGTTGGTAATGTACTACAGACACATAACCTGATTTACAGCTGAATGTGGTCAGAAGAGAGGATGTGTATGTAATTATTGACTCTTTTCCCACCAGTGTCATAACAGACAAAACACAATCATGATGCAAACACAGTCACTGGTTTATTACAAGTATCAACACAATTACAGACCGTTTTGTTTCATATGTACACAAGTTAAAAAAACACTGGGGATGCACACAGAGAGACAGACAACCATTCACTCTCACAGTCATACCTAAGGACAATTTAGAATCCCCAGTTTGATGCCAATTAACCTAACTTGCATGTTTTTGGCATGTGGGAGGAAACCGGAGAAATCCCTGAGTAAACCCACGCAGACACGGGGAGAACATGCAAACTCCACATAGATCACTGTTGGTCAGGAGCTGGGATCGAACCCAGGATCCCCCGGCCAAGGGTGAGTTGCTGTGCTGCTGCAGTGCTAACCACTCCGCCACCGCGCTGCCCTACTCATTTTTTTGCAAATGGCGGGTGTAGATTCTGCAGAAGACGGCACTCTCACGATGTTACGCCCTGACCATTCAGTGGCCTGCAGTCTGTTGACGTCACATTTTCAGCCCAACTCAGAATGGTTAGAACCCCAGTGGAATAGGTACGAAAAAAGTACCTGTTACCAGGTACTAATGGAAAAGCCGACAAAGCGCGCCAAGTCAAAGTGAGTAGGGCTGAGTAGGTACTAGTGGAAAAGGGACTTAAGTAACTGAGATCTATCAGTCTGGAAAAGGATATAAAGCCATTTCTAAAGCTTTGGGACTCCAGCGAACCACAGAGAGAGCCATTATCCACAAATGGCGAAAACATGGAACAGTGGTGAACCTTCCCAGGAGTGGCCGGCCAACCAAAATTACCCCAAGAGCGCAGCGACGACTCATCCAACAGGTCACAAAAGACCCCACAACAACATCCAAAGAACTGCAACACAGCATTTCAGAACAGGAACATCATACCAACAGTAAAATGGAGTGGTAGTGTGATGGTCAGGGGCTGTTTTGCTGCTTCAGGACCTGGAAGACTTGCTGTGGTAAATGGAACCATGAATTCTGCTGTCTAGCAAAAATCCTGAAGGAGAGTGTCCGGCCATCTGTTTGTGACCTCAAGCTGAAAAGCACTTGGGTTCTGCAGCAGGACAATGATCCAAAACACATCAGCACGTCCAGCTCTGAATGGCTTAAGAAAAACAAAATGAAGACTTTGGAGTGGCCTAATCAAAGTCCTGACCTGAATCTGATTGAGATTCTGTGGCATGACCTTAAAAAGGCGGTTCATGCTCGAAAACCCTCCAATGTGGCTGAATTACAACAATTCTGAAAAGATGAGTGGGCCAGAATTCCTCCACAGCACTTTAAAAGACTCATTGCCAGTTATTGCAAAGGCTTGATTGCAGTTGTTGGCTAAGGGTGGCTCAACCAGTTATTAGGTTTAGGGGGCAATCACTTTTTCTCACAGGGCCATGTAGGTTTGGATTTTTTTCCCTTAATAATAAACACATTCATTTAAAAACTGTGTTTTGTGTTTACTTGTGCTATCTTTGTCTGATATTTAAATTTGTTTGATGATCTGAAACATTTAAGTGTGACAAACATACAAAAAAAATGAGAAATCAGGAAGGGGACAAACACTTTCTCACACCACTGTAAGTCTGTCTAGACTTCCTGCCCCATAACCAGAACCATTGTTGTAGCGTCATCTCAGCGGTGGATTCATGTAAGTTCATAGATGTTCCGTTCAGGATATATTATTAGGTGCGTTTAACTTCATAAATGTTACATCTGGCAAATGTGGAATGACCAACAGAGTGGTGTTTGCTGGGAACATGAACTTTCTTAAAACTATGCATAAAAAAGGCAGTACAGGTCTTATGCTGGGAGGCAGGCAGAGCGCGCAAAAGAGGCTGCAAAATGGCCGTCCCTTACCTTGATATGCTTGGCGTGATGACATCACCAAGCGGCTGCGTCATCACGCCAATGCTGAACGAACTTGTGGTTTTTCTTCAGTTGGATTAATGCTGCATCTCCGCTGTCCACATACGTACAACCGGAAACCTTGTGTGATGAAATTTACATCGTCTCCAGTCCGCTTGTATCGCAGGGCTCTTCTGCGGATGACCGCGTGCAGCCCAAATTTTATGACCATGTGGCCTGCCCACGACCTGAACATGTTGACAGCGCATGCACAAGACCGAACGTCCCATTCACAAGGTGGCGCTACCAACACAGCATACAGTGACAAAGCAGACGATGAAGATAACGAGGACATGGAAGATGAGAATAAACATACATGAATCCTTTTGCAGCAGCTTGAGCAGAGAAGAGCACTGGAAAACAGTAATTCCTCCTTTTCCTTGAAATGACACCATTGTTGTTGCTACAAAAAAATGTGTGTCGCTCTCGTGTTTATAGCCAGTGAACAAACTGGTGTGTTAGCGCATTTGTGCTACCCATAGGGCTGGGGTGAAACTATAAATAACAGTTGTGCGCATGCGTCAACCGCTTGGCCTGGTAGACGGAAAAAGTGAGCATGTACAATGCTGTGTGTGTGCCGGGCTTGTCCAAAGCACATGCGGACCAAAGTGGACCAGAGGGGAAATGCAACATGAATAAGGCTTTACACCACATTCACCCCCCCACCCCCACCTTGGAAAAACAGAGAAACACACATGTTCAAGTTGACCCTCCCCAATTTGATACAGTGAAGAACCCCAAACTACCTAGGGCCAGCGAGTGGACTACCACGTGGCCCAGCGTGGCTGAGTAGTTACCTCCGCCAGGCCGAAGGCCAGGAGGAGGTTATGTTTTTGCCGGGGTTTGTCTGTCTGTCTGTTTGTTTGTCTGTCTGTTGGTTAGCAAGATAACTCAAAAAGTTTTGGACGGATTTCGATGAAACTTTCAGGCATTGTTGGAAATGGTACAAGGAAGAACTGATTAAATTTTGGGGATGATACGGATCACCGTCTTGATACAGGAATTTTTAAAAGGATTCTTTAACATTGTGAGATACGGCCATTTTCAACATGTGTGCAGGGGCAATAGAGGGCGCTGGTCGTCGTGTCTGACGAACACAAACTCCGCCTTCTTCAAAGTTTTAGGCACAAAAGCACGCGGAAAACTGTGGTGGGCAGGGCCCGCCAGCTTGCCTGTGTTTGCGCCACGCTGCAAAAGCTGACACGGGCAGCTGTCCGCCGCTGGATTATTTGGCACAAATTCCCCGGCCAGCCATAGGGGTTGCGCAAAAACCAGCTCTCTGCCGGGGAAGCTTCAAATCCTCTTTTTTTCCACGGAGCGCAAACCCAATAAAACCCACGCCAACCTGTCTACCCAATTTGCATCCGTCAAAACAGTGGTGGCCCGGGCCTGCCAGCGTGCCTGTGTTTGCGCTACACTGCAAAAACTGAGACGGGCAGCTGTCCGCCGCCGGATTATTTGGCAGAAATTCCCCGGCCAGCCATAGGGGCTGCGCAAAAACCAGCTCTCTGCCGGGGAAGATTCAAAATCCTCTTTTTTTCCGCGGAGCGCAAACCCAATAAAACCCACGGCAACCTGTCTACGCAATTTGCATCTGTCACTGAAGCCCTGAGTGCTGCTTTCAGTGAGCTATGAAAACGCTCGCAGCCTGGGACTTTGCACATGAAGGAGATGGACACAACACCAACACTTCAGTTTATTACCTCCCTCAAAGAGGTAATGCTTTTACTACTGAACCACTAATCCTATCATTGTGAATCCAATTGCTAGTCATATGTTTTCATGGTCAAGGAATCTGAAAATGTACACATAAACACTGTACGGGGGGGAACTGTGGCGCTTGGCGGAGGTCTGCGCTCTCCGAGTGCTTTTCTAGTTTATTATGCCACTATTCACTGGCAGCCACGCACCTAGCTAAACAGTCCTTCTTTTGTTGAGGAAGGCTGTTCAGTTGCAGGGGCCTTGTGGCAAGTCCGTGGTGGACGCACTCCTGGAGGTGCAGAGGCCCGCGGACCAGGATCGTCTTCCTCAAAACCCCAGTCTGGGTCCCACACCGTGTGAGTCGACTCCTGCGAGGCCGTGTCATCCGGGGCAGCTGCTCAAGCTCTGTGGAGACAGTTGGCGTGCCACACCGAACCACCTGCTAGCTGGAAGGTCGCTGGTCCCAGCTGCGTGGTGATCTTAATGCGTACCAGTAATGGTGGAAACGGTGTTGAGGCTGACTGGGAGTCCGGTTGTTCAGTTCTGCAGACCGGAATCCAGTCAGTCACTGTGAGTGGCATTCTGTTCGGCTGTACTCGTTGTTGTGGTTGTGATGGTGTGGCTCTCATGTCTGCTGTGGGGCATCCACCAGGTTGTGGTGGTTCTGATGCATCCTGTTGGGTCACACGCTCTTCATTCTGCATCTCAGCAAAGGCTCCTGGAGGTTGGTGCTGGGCGTGGTTTTGGAAGTAGTCTGGCCTCTTTTCCCCCTCTCCTGAGGAGTCTGGTCGTGGCGATGTGTTGCTGTTGCCATTGGTAGAACTTGTGCCGGATTGTTGTGTCCCGGGATTCCCGATAGATGTGGGATCCCTCTCCTGCAGCTCTGCAGTGGCACCCTGATGCTTACGCTGGGTGAGGATCTGAGGTGAGTCCGGTTGCTGGCCCTTCTCTGGGTGGTGCTTCTCCTGTGAGCACGGGACGGCTGTACCCTCGTTGTCGTCTTCTGGGTGTGTTGCGTCACGCTCATCGTCGTCGGTCAAACAGAGTCCGTTACTGTCGTGGATAGAGAAGCTCAGTTGATAGAAGAGGTCACATCCTAGTATGTTGTCTCCATGCGTAGCCACTTGGAAAACAAAAGTCAGGAACAACTCTTGACGTGTAGTGGACCGTTAGTGTGATGGTTCCTACATTGCTGATGCAGTAATTACCATACCCATACAGCTCTGCTGGGATTTTCCCAATCGGGTGGTTAGGGAAGAACTTGATCACAGTGACCCAGTTCAATATTGATCTCACTGCAGTGGTGTTGAGCAGTAGTGGTAAGCTGTCTCCATGCGTAGCCACTTGGAAAACAAAATCAGGAACAACTCTTGACGTGTAGTGGACCGTTAGTGTGATGGTCCCTACATTGCTGATGCAGTAATTACCATACCCATACAGCCCTGCTGGGATTTTCCCAATCGGGTGGTTAGGGAAGAACTTCATCACAGTGACCCAGTTCAGTATTGATCTCACTGCGGTGGTGTTGAGCAGTAACGGTAAGCTGACGTCGTTCAGGCCTACCTTGCAGAAAGCATACACCGCGCCTCCGGAGCTCATCATGTGGATGGTCATCGCGGGTGAATGACTTGAACTGACCAGCAGGCTTGGTGGTGTTGCTGATCGGCAATCCTTGGCGAAGTGGTTGGGTTTGCCGCATTGCTGACTTCGCTGCCCCCTTGCCGGGCAGTAACGCGCTCTCTCTCGGTGTGTTGGAGAACCACAGTTGCCACATGGGAAGTGCCTTTTAGCATTTCTCTGATCCGCTGTGTTTACCTTGGTGTCTTCTGCCGTGTCACTGGGCCCTTCTGTGGTTACCATGTGTGTTAGCAGCGTGTGGCTTGGCTATTGTTGTTGTTGTTGTTGTTGCTGCACATCTAGCTCCGATGCTAACCTGTCAGCGGCGTCTAACTAGAATGCTAGCTCGATGGTCTTAGCTAGTGTCATGTTGTCTGGCGCCGTTAGCGTCTTCGCTCATAGCCACGGATTGTTGGTGTGTTCGGCCAACTGGCCCCTCATCATTTTGTCCTCTTAACGGCCCAAATTTGCATATGCTAGCTTGGTAGCGGAGGTCCGTGATGAACCATCGTGTCATCTTTTCAGTCTTCTGTCGCCGTTGGTGAAACCTAATGCGTTATGCCAACACGTCTTGTGTGGTGAAGTAGCTAGCTAGCAGCTCGACTGACTCAGCAAATGTTTCTGTTGGTCGTAGCATGTAGAAAGTACGTTATCCTTCTATGTCCAGATTGTGAACCAGTAGAGCTCGCTTCCGTACCTTGTCTAGCTTGCTCAGGTCCAACGCTGATACGTAGGTGTTGAAAGCATCGAACCAGCACGGCCACGGTACGGGCGGCTCACCAGAGGTCTCCAGAAACGGCTGTATTGGCCCCAGACATGCTTCCATAGTTTACTCTCATCACCAAATGTTATGTCTGGAAAACGTGGAATGACCAACAGAGAGTGGCGTTTGCTGGGAACACGAGCTTAATTAAAACTATGCACAAAAAGGCAGTACAGGTCTTATGCTGGAAGGCAGAGCATGCAAAAGAGGCTGCAAAATGGCCGTCTCTTACCTTTATATGCTTGGCGTGATGACGTCACCAAGTGGCCGCGTCATCACTCCGACACTGACCAAACTCGTGGTTTTCTTTACACCACAATGCAGTTCTGCGTAGACCTGACTTAAACTGATACATTGAAGTAGTGCATGCTGGTTAGAAATTTGCGTCTGCACCCCAAGTGGACCCTGGGATCCAATCTGTACATGTACAAGCACATTTTCATTCATTCATTCATCTTCTTCCGCTTAATCCTTTTTGGGTCGCGGGGGGGCTGGAGCTTATCCCAGCATCTTTGGGCGAGAGGCAGGGTACACCCTGGACAGATCGCCAGTCCATCGCAGGGCCAACACAGAGAGACAGACAACCATTCACTCTCACAGTCATACCTAAGGACAATTTAGAATCCCCAGTTTGATGCCAATTAACCTAACTTGCATGTTTTTGGCATGTGGGAGGAAACCGGAGAAATCCCGGAGTAAACCCACGCAGACACAGGGAGAACATGCAAACTCCACACAGATCACTGTTGGTCAGGGGCTGGGATCGAACCCAGGATCCCCCGGCTAAGGGTGAGTTGCTGTGCTGCCGCAGTGCTAACCACTCCGCCACCGCGCCGCCCTGTACATTTTCAATCCAATGATTTACAAACAGATAAATGCAAGGAATCTCTGACTATGTGTCTGTCTGTTTCTTGCATATCTCTGGAACCGTTGTCAGACTGACCTCAGATTTGATATACATGTGGACAAAATTGTTGGTACCCCTCTGTTAATGAAAGAAAAACCCACAATGGTCCCAGAAATAACTTGAATCTGACAAAAGTGGTAATAAATAAAAATTCTATGAAAATTAACCAATGAAAATCAGACAGTGCTTTTGAATTGTGGTTCAACAGAATTACTTTAAAAAACAAACTCATGAAACAGGCCTGGACAAAAATGATGGTACCCCTAGAAAAGATCGAAAATAACATCACCAGAGGGACATGTTCAACCAAGATGTGTCCTCTAATTAACATCACAGGTGTCGACAAACTTGTAATCAGTCAGTCGGCCTATTTAAAGGGTGACAAGTAGTCGCTGTGCTGTTTGGTGACATGGTGTGTACCACACTAAACATGGACCAGAGGAAGCAAAGGAGAGAGTTGTCTCAGGAGATTAGAAAGAAAATTATAGACAAGCATGTTAAAGGTAAAAGCTATAAGACCCATCTCCAAGCAGCTTGATGTTCCTGTGACTACAGTTGCACATATTATTCAGAAAATTTTAAGATCCAGGGGACTGTAGCCAACCTCCCTGGACGTGGCCGCAGGAGGAAACTTGATGAAAATTGAAGAGACGGATAATACGAATGGTAACAAAAAGCCCACAACAACCTCTAAACACATTCATGGTGAACTCCAAGGTCAAGGTACATCAGTGTCAGATCGCACCATCCGTCGTCGTTTGAGACAAAGTGGACTTCATGGGAGACGACCAAGGAGGACACCACTGTTGAAAACGAATCATAAAAAAGCCAGACTGGAATTTGCCAAACTGCATGTTGACAAGCCACAAAGCTTCTGGGAGAATGTCCTATGGACACACGAGACAAAACTTGAACTTTTTGGCAAGGCACATCAGCTCTTTGTTCACAGACACAAAAATGAAGCATACCAAGAAAAGAACACTGTCCCTTCTGTGAAACATGGAGGAGGTTCTGTTATGTTCTGGGGCTGCTTTGCTGCATCTGGCACAGGGTGTCTTGAATCTGTGCAGGGTACAATGAAATCTCAAGACTATCAAGGTATTCTAGAGAGAAATATGCTGCCCAGTGTCAGACAGCTTGGTCTCAGTCGCAGGTCGTGGGTCTTGCAACAGGATAATGACCCAAAACACACAGCTAAAAACACCCAAGAATGGCTAAGAGTGAAACACTGGACTATTCTAAAGTGGCCTTCTATGAGCCCTGATCTAAATCCTATTGAACATCTGTGGAGGGAGCTGAAACATGCCGTCTGGAGAAGGCACCCTTCAAACCTGAGACAACTGGAGCAGTTTGCTCATGAGGAGTGGGCCAAAATACCTGCTGAGAAGTGTAGAAGTCTCATTGACATTTACAGAAATCGTTTGATTGCAGTGATTGCCTCAAAAGGTTGTGCAACAAAATATTAAGTTAAGGGTACCATCATTTTTGTCCAGGCCTGTTTCATGAGTTTGTCTTTTAAAATAATTCTGTTGAACCACAATTCAAAAGCATTGTCTGATTTTCATTGGTTAATTTTCATAGAATTTTATTTTTATTACCGCTTTTGTCAGATTCAAGTTATTTCTGTGACCATTGTGGGTTTTTCTTTCATTAACAGAGGGGTATCAACAATTTTGTCCACGTGTGTATGTGCTTTGTTGAGGTTATGAGGATGTGCATCTCTGATAATGGAGTTGTTCAGTCACAATATGTAATTTTTATCAAGAAATGTTTAGCCATCTTAACTCCTCACGGTGTTCAGTTCGAACAACAGGTGACTCACTTTGTGTGTGCAGGCTAAATTCTAGTTTAAGGGTTCATTGTTGCTTAAAGACATTCTTTCTCTACCCTGGAATATAAACCATTTACTGATGTTCCAAGACTACTGTTTATATTTCACAGATTACATTAATATATCTGTCATAAAAGTGCTACAAATATTGGACTATTTTCTTTAAATTGTGACAACTGGTTTATGAGGAAAATCTTTAGTCGGGGGCAGCTCTGGTCTTTCTTGTGTTTCTCAATCCCTCCTCCCTCTGTCCTCTGTTGAAAAAGCAGTTAGAAATTTAGTGAGGGCTCCATCAGGTCATTCCTTCTGACTGTATTATTGTTGCTCAAACTGACTGTTCACAGCAGCTCAAAAAGACCAACACAGGTGGACATTTATTTCCATAGAACTGAGTTCTGCTTTAATCCTATTAGTGAAAGATTTCTTTTATCCATTTTCTCTCTAGACTTCCCACAGCAACATGTCAGTGAGAACGTGTTTTCTTCTGACCAGCAGCTTTGGAACCAAGAGGAGAACTCAGGTTTGGAACTGGAGGACCCAGAGCCTCCACAGGTTAAAGAGGAACTGGAAGACCCAGAGCTTCCACAGTTTAAAGAGGAACTGGAAGACCCAGACCTTCCACAGGTTAAAGAGGAACTGGAGGACCCAGAACTTCCACCGGTTAAAGAGGAACTGGAGGAACTCTGCATCAGTCAGGAGGGAGAACAGCTGGTAGTGAAGCTGGAGGGCGATACCTTCATGTTAACTCTTATTTCTGAGGAAAACCAGCAGAGTGAAGCAGAACCAAATAGTGAGCAGCTCCTCTCTCACAACTCTGCTGGAACTGAGATCCAAGATGTGGAAGGAAGCCAGCATGTGGACTCAGGATCAACTAAAGAAGAAGAAGAACCCAAATCAAAGAAGAGACAACTGAAAACAAGAAATCACCATGAAGGTAAACACTCTGAGAACAAAGACTTCTTGTGAGCATGAAACAGATAAAATGTTATTGAAATGTTTTTCTTCAAGAAAGAAAAAAACGAATGAAGAAACCAAAATATACTTATACCACAATCTAGAAGGTCCCAATGAATAAATATGATTTGGGATTTGTTTAATTATTTGTACAGTGATGCCTGCTGGAATTTTTTTATTCTTGGTATTAGGGTTGTGCGATATGACGATATGTATCGGATGACGATATAAAAATGTCTTTTGTTTCATAGAATACTCTGTCGTTTATATTGTGATTTAAAATGCATATACCCACGTTTATTCAGTAAAGCTCCTACCTCACTACTTGTCAGCGCCCCGCCTCTCCCCCACAGTGCGCGACTGTGCGCAGCAGAACAGGTGTGGTGGGTGGCTCTTCTTCAGTCCAGTGGTTGCTAATGCTAACTCTAAGCTACCAGTTCAGATACAGTGGGGTAAAAAAGTATTTAGTCAGCCACCAATTGTGCAAGTTCTCCCACTTAAAAGATGAGAGAGGTCTCCAATTTTCATCATAGGTATACCTCAACTATGAGAGACAAAATGAGAAAAAAAAAAAAAATCCAGAAAATCACATTGAAGGATTTTTAAAGAATTTATTTGCAAATTATGGTGGAAAATAAGTATTTGGTAAATAACAAAAGTTCATCTCAATACTTTGTTATATACCCTTTGTTGGCAATGACAGGGGTCAAACGTTTTCTGTAAGTCTTCACAAGGTTTTCACACACTGTTGCTGGTATTTTGGCCCATTCCTCCATGCAGATCTCCTCTAGAGCAGTGATGTTTTGGGGCTGTCGCTGGGCAACACGGACTTTCAACTCCCTACAAAGATTTTCTATGGGGTTGAGATCTGGAGACTGGCTAGGCCACTCCAGGACCTTGAAATGCTTCTTACGAAGCCACTCCTTCGTTGCCCGGGCGGTGTGTTTGGGATCACTGTCATGCTGAAAGACCCAGCCACGTTTCATCTTCAATGCCCTTGCTGATGGAAGGAAGTTTTCACTCAAAATCTCACGATACATGGCCCCATTCATTCTTTCCTTTACACGGATCAGTCATCCTGGTCCCTTTGCAGAAAAACATCCCCAAAGCATGATGTTTCCACCCCCATGCTTCACAGTAGGTATGGTGTTCTTTCTCCTCCAAACACGACAAGTTGAGTCTTTACCAAAAAGTTCTATTTTGGTTTCATCTGACCATATGACATTCTCCCAATCCTCTTCTTGATCATCCAAATGCTCTCTAGCAAACTTCAGATGGGCCTGGACATGTACTGGCTTAAGCAGGGGGACACGTCTGGCACTGCAGGATTTGAGTCCCTGGCGGCGTAGTGTGTTACTGATGGTAGCCTTTGTTACTTTGGTCCCAGCTCTCTGCAGGTCATTCACTAGGTCCCCCCGTGTGGTTCTGGGATTTTTGTTCACCATTCTCGTGATCATTTTGACCCCACGGGGTGAGATCTTGCATGGAGCCCCAGATCAAGGGAGATTATCAGTGGTCTTGTATGTCTTCCATTTTCTAATAATTGCTCCCACAGTTGATTTCTTCACACCAAGCTGCTTACCTATTGCAGATTCAGTCTTCCCAGCCTGGTGCAGGTCTACAATTTTGTTTCTGGTGTCCTTTGACAGCTCTTTGGTCTTGGCCATAGTGGAGTTTGGAGTCT
This sequence comes from Pholidichthys leucotaenia, assembly GCA_020510985.1. Lineage (NCBI taxonomy): Eukaryota > Metazoa > Chordata > Actinopteri > Cichliformes > Pholidichthyidae > Pholidichthys > Pholidichthys leucotaenia. The sequence goes on from CM035841.1 coordinate 126,488,196, forward strand.
GACTGTTTGAGGTTGTGGGCAGGTATCTTTTGTACTGATAACGAGTTCAAACAGGTGCCATTAATACAGGTAACGAGTGGAGGACAGAGGAGCTTCTTAAAGAAGAAGTTACAGGTCTGTGAGAGCCAGAAATCTTGCTTGTTTGTAGGTGACCAAATACTTATTTTCCACCATAATTTGCAAATAAATTCTTTAAAAATCAGACAATGTGATTTTCTGGATTTTTTTTCCCATTTTGTCTCCCATAGTTCAGGTATGCCTATGATGAAAATTGGAGACCTCTCTCATCTTTTAAGTGGGAGAACTTGCACAATTGGTGGCTGACTAAATACTTTTTTGCCCCACTGTAGCTGCTACTCCTGTTTGCCAGGGATGTGTGACCGTTTTTCATCGTGCTGCGTCAGAAAGGATAGTTTGCTAACTTTGTTTTAATCGGAGGCAAGTAACTTTAACACCATGTCTAAATATGAAATGCTAAATGACGATAAGTTGTGCTAACTGTAAACCATAGCAGACCATAATTTTTTGTTTGTTTGTTTAAATTGCTGCTGAGTTTCTTAGTTTTGCCTGAAAATTTTTTTATTAAAGCTGCAAAAGTGTATGATGGTGGCGCATAAACACAAAATAAATAACTAAATTAAAATGGGTCGGAGGAGCAAGTTATCTCTTAATGTAATTTATTTGATTTCTAATCATTTTAATTAGTCAAGTAGCGATAATGAATGAAGTCATCACATGTATTTTATTACATTACCTTTTGTCTTTGATTTTCAGATTATGACTAATCTGAAATATTTTTAATAAGAAGCAAACAGGTTTAGTCAGGCCAGAATGGCCTGACTAAACTATTATTATGGTTATTATTATTATATGGTTACTTATTGTGCCTAGGTATTGTAAGCCATATGGGGGTATATGGTGGTATATGTGGTGATTATGATGATGATGATAATATTGTCTATAATTATATTAAACATACCAGAAGTATTTACTTATTACCCATCCATCCATCTTCTACCGCTTAATCCTTTTCGGGTCATGGGGGTGCTGGAGCCTATCCCAGCATCTTTGGGCGAGAGGCAGGGTACACCCTGGACAGATCGCCAGTCCATCGCAGGGCCAACACAGAGAGACAGACAACCATTCACTCTCACATCCATACCTAAGGACAATTTAGAATCCCTAATTGATGCCAGTTAACCTCACCTGCATGTCTTTGGCCTGTGGGAGGAAACCGGAGTACCCGGAGTAAACCCACGCAGACACGGGGAGAACATGCAAACTCCACACAGGAGGGTCACCGATGGTCTGGGGATGGGATCGAACCCACGATGGTCAAGGGTGGAATCGATCCCATGACCTTCTTGCTGTGCTGCCACTCTGCTAACCACTGTGCCACTGTGTTGCCCTTTACTTATTATTATTACAGTTATTATTAGATGTTGCAGTGTTTCCTCTGGCTTAAAGACCTTGGCGCGGTGGCAACATATTTATCCCCGGGGAGGGGGGCAGTAAACATACCGGAATATGTTAATTTTATTCTATTTATTTCTTTTTAAAAGTTTACACATTAACGTTGTGTAACGGATGCCAACTAGTACTGTACGGCGTAGAACGTTAGTAAAAACCTCCCTCCCAAAGCCTCATACAGTATCGGTAGCGCTGAGCTATCGGTCGGACCTTTAGCTCAGCGCGATCGTGCTGTGTCTCCCATGCTCGAACTGTGTAGTTGACTGAGAGGTCGCGGGTTCGTGTCCCGTGTGGGGCGAACTGCGCAGGATGATCTCTGTCACACTGGTGCCGTGACCCGGATGGGAGTGAGGTTTAGGGGGGAGAGTGTAACGGATGCCAACTAGTACTGTACGGCGTAGAACGTTAGTAAAAACCTCCCTCCCAAAGCCTCATACAGTATCGGTAGCGCTGAGCTATCGGTCGGACCTTTAGCTCAGCGCGATCGTGCTGTGTCTCCCATGCTCGAACTATGTAGTTGACTGAGAGGTCGCGGGTTCGTGTCCCGTGTGGGGCGAACTGCGCAGGATGATCTCTGTCACAGTTGCAAACGGAACTTACCATTTGAAATATTGTACAGCTGAGGTTTGAATATTAGGCTAGTTGGGGTCCCACCCACACATCCTGTGTTTAGACTTTTTAGTGGTGTTATCCTTCTCTCCTTCCTCTGCCTGAACACTTTCCTCTCCTTGGCTCCTCTCTTCTGTCTCATCTTGCCCTCTCTGAGCTCTGTCTAATTCAGGTTCTCTCTCTGTCTATGGTGGTATACAAACAGATTAGAAAATATCAAGTGTCATGTTTTGTCCTGCAGGATTTTTTTTGTCATGGTTTACATAAATGACAAAAATATGTGTATATTTTTATTTTTATTCTAGTGTTTCTTTTTTTTCATTGATGAGTAGGCAAGGGAAAGAAACATTCATAATAGTAATGTACTCATGCATATTTAAATTACAGTGGGGCAAAAAAGTATTTAGTCAGCCACCAATTGTGCAAGTTCTCCCACTTAAAAGATGAGAGAGGTCTCCAATTTTCATCATAGGTATACCTCAACTATGAGAGACAAAATGAAAAAAAAAATCCAGAAAATCACATTGAAGGATTTTTAATGAATTAATTGGTAAATTCCTTGGTAAAATAAGTATTTGGTCACCTACAAACAAGCAAGATTTCTGGCTCTCACAGACCTGTAACTTCTTCTTTAAGAGGCTCCTCTGTCCTCCACTCGTTACCTGTATTAATGGCACCTGTTTGAACTCGTTATCAGTTTAAAAGACACCTGTCCACATCCTCAAACAGTCAGACTCCAAACTCCACCATGGCCAAGACCAAAGAGCTGTCAAAGGACACCAGAAACAAAATTGTAGACCTGCACCAGGCTGGGAAGACTGAATCTGCAATAGGTAAGCAGCTTGGTGTGAAGAAATCAACTGTGGGAGCAATTATTAGAAAATGGAAGACATACAAGACCACTGATAATCTCCCTCGATCTGGGGCTCCATGCAAGAGCTCACCCCGTGGGGTCAAAATGATCACGAGAACGGTGAGCAAAAATCCCAGAACCACACGGGGGGACCTAGTGAATGACCTGCAGAGAGCTGGGACCAAAGTAACAAAGGCTACATTAGTAACACACTACGCCGCCAGGGACTCAAATCCTGCAGTGCCAGATGTGTCCCCCTGCTTAAGCCAGTACATGTCCAGGCCCATCTGAAGTTTGCTAGAGAGCATTTGGATGATCCAGAAGAGGATTGGGAGAATGTCATATGGTCAGATGAAACCAAAATAGAACTTTATTGTAAAAACTCAACTTGTCGTGTTTGGAGGAGAAAGAACACCATACCTACTGTGAAGCATGGGGGTGGAAACATCATGCTTTGGGGCTGTTTTTCTGCAAAGGGACCAGGACGACTGATCCGTGTAAAGGAAAGAATGAATGGGGCCATGTATCGTGAGGTTTTGAGTGAAAACCTCCTTCCATCAGCAAGGGCATTGAAGATGAAACGTGGCTGGGTCTTTCAGCATGACAATGATCCCAAACACACCGCCCGGGCAACGAAGGAGTGGCTTCGTAAGAAGCATTTCAAGGTCCTGGAGTGGCCTAGCCAGTCTCCAGATCTCAACCCCATAGAAAATCTTTGGAGGGAGTTGAAAGTCCATGTTGCTCAGCGACAGCCCCAAAACATCACTGCTCTAGAGGAGATCTGCATGGAGGAATGGGCCATAATACCAGCAACGGTGTGTGAAAACCTTGTGAAGACTTACAGAAAATGTTTGACCTCTGTCATTGCCAACAAAGGGTATATAACAAAGTATTGAGATGGACCTTTGTTATTGACCAAATACTTATCTTACCGAGGAATTTACCAATTAATTCATTAAAAATCCTTCAATGTGATTTTCTGGATTTTTTTTTTCTCATTTCGTCTCTCATAGTTGAGGTATACCTATGATGAAAATTGGAGACCTCTCTCATCTTTTAAGTGGGAGAACTTGCACAATTGGTGGCTGACTAAATACTTTTTTGCCCCACTGTATATGATCAGGTGGGTATAGTAACCAGAAATTTTACTCATGGAAAAACAGTGCTTTGAAATTAATAATTAAAAGTACACAACCAAAAATTTCTAGTTGTGTTAAGGGTACAAAGAGCACCCACTTAAAAACTTGGGTAATGACTTCAGTCTTGAAGGTTTGAGGTTTTTCTCAAAAATTTATAACAATTTTCATATAGTTTTCTACTTTTCTCTGTAAATCTATCTAAAGTTGAAACCATGTTCCTCAAATTTATAATTTCCTCTTGTAAAATTGACTTTTCTTGTACATTTGAAACTTTATTATAAATTTGTGGATTATTTTATGACTAATTTTTGTCTTTTTTTTTAAAATAAAATTACTGTTTTTTTTTTTCTTTAGATAAATTTGTAACAGACTGTGGTAATTTTTTATTTACTTTTTCCTTATAACAATTTACATTTTTGACCATAACTTTGCAGTCAGAACAGAACAATAATTTAACTGATTACAAAGAAAAAATATTAATTTATTTCATTAAATACAATTTTATTAACTTAAATGACCAAAGGATGCCGTTATTTCTGTTATATTTCTTTATATTTCTTTATTATTATTTTTTTTTTAGAAATCTTTTCACCACCCAGACAGCAGGAAAAACCTCCCTTATTTTGAAATCAAATGTTGGCACGTTTAGTTTGTCTGAAGGCTGCTGACAGATTAAAGTCATTGACTTTGTGAATTTCGGTCATCTTAACCTGCTGGGTACATAATGAGGAACTGTAGCGGACTCTAAAGACTTAATTCACCACAGTATGTGCTCATGTACAGAATGATCTGTTTAGGCAGTTATAGTTGTGCTCTCAGGCTTTCTCATCAGGCACCTCTCTAGGCAGCCGCTGAAGGACCCAAGTTTAGAGTGAAAAGAGAGCTAGCGTTTTTAGCTGTTGCTTTTTGTCACTGCTGCTGGAGAATAAAAATGGCACGCCTGCTTGTGCGAGAAAAGAGAGAAATTGTCTCTTCATTCCTGCAATTCCTACAGAACATAACTTAATATTGTATTGGCTGGTGAAATATATCCTCAGCAATTCATCAGTCCCTTTTGCCTTTCCTTTCATATGAAGCCGGCTGCATATGAATTCTCACCACATCTCTTAGCTAAGCGACTCTTCCATTATTGCTCCCGTTTCCAGCGGGTTAAAACCATGATAAACGCCAGTGCTTACATACCTCTTCTGATTTTTTTCCCCACATTTAAAGTACTTTACAGGGATGGCAATTTTCCACCGATCCGCGGATTTCCGCCGATTTATTTTCAAATTCATCATTTCTGTGACTCATCTAAATCCGTTGAGAAAATTTTAGGGGGGTAAGGTACCTTATTGTTACTGATTTTAGCGAAAATCAACACGATTACATAAGCGCTCGGCGCTTCCCCGGGTCAAGTCTCCTGCGTTATGTACTCAAGCTACTGCTGTATTGTAAACAGCCCTGCGATTGGATAGTTGCAAATGATTGGACCAATCAAATGGCTCGTTGTATGCTTTGTCAAAAATTCATGGCGGCTTGGTCTCAGGGATGTGATTTTTCCGGTAATTCGCCGAATTCCGCTTTATTTTATCTTCCAGGAAGGTAAAGTACGTTAAGTACGTTAGCGGCTTCTGGTCCACAAACGCAGTGAAGGTGCGCCCTTTCAGGCAGAACTGGAAGTGGCATATGGCCAGGTGGAGAGCCATTAACTCTGTCGAACACGCTGTATTTACGCTCACTGTCGTGCAAAGACCTGCTAAAAAAAAAAAAGGTGAGCGGCTGCCAAGAACCGGCAACGCATTGCTCCACGACGGCCGCTATGCCCATGTTTGAGGCGTCGGTAGTGAGCGCTATCCGAGCCGCCGGGTCTGGGTGCGCCAGCGTTTGCCAGAGCTGTTTTAACCTCAGAACGCCTGCTGCCATTCAGAAGTCCAGTCGACTCTGTCTGCCGGTTTCCGTTTCTTGAGTGCGGCGTACAACGGCTGTATGAGCTGGGCTGCGCGGGGGAGGAAACGGTTATAAAAGTTAACCATCCCCCAAAACTCATGCAGCGCCCTGACATTGATGGTGAGGAGAAAAAAATAGCAAAACAGTTTAGTTACATTACTTTTATTATTCCAAACAATTTGAAATTGACAGTGCACAGTGGATATTGACTCATAACTTTTGAATATTTCTAAGACTTGGCTGCATCAGTGATTGTTCAAAATGAACTGCTCAAGACTCAATGGAGATTGAAACTGGTGATCTGAAATGAATGCTGAAATTATAAAAAGTAATGGTATGTTGGAATTTTATTTCTATTATGGAATAGATAAAATTAACTGATTTTGATTTGATCAAGTGTTAAAGCATGTGATGGATAATGCTTGTTGGAATATTTTAGGAATGCTGTCTTCTTGGAACATAAGTCAATATTATACAGTAATAAGTGGCATTCAGCTGTTTGTTGTATGTCATTTAAGCACAGTTCTGGTACTTAAAAATCATAAAACCCAGGAGCTTTGGGGGGCTTTGCCTCCCCTTGCCCCTGACCCCATTCAAGTAAAGTTCGATGAGGTAACAGAAACACTCCGACAGTTTCTGAAGAAACCAGAAAAGGAGATGAAGTTCAAAGTTCAGAGACTGACACAGCTTGCTGCCAAAAGGAAGAAAGTTTCACATTAGAAGTGACTTGGTGACCAGTCTAAATAGTGTAATAAACTCTTATAGAACTGTTAAATATGTTGGACTAAAGACAGTGAGACAACATTGAAGAAAAAGTAAGTTAACTTTTCATTAAATTTAATGATTTATCTAAGTCTAGTATTTCATTTTTTTTAAATCATTTTTTTCAGTCTAAATTACTTCTGTTTTACTGAAAACCTCCCAGCTTCAGGGGGGCTGTGCCCCCCCCCCCCGCCCCATAAGTCAATCGACCAAATTAGATTTCAGCTGAAATCAGAATTTCCTGTTGCCATCCCTGACTTTAACAAACTCATGTTTCTGTCGGACAGTCACACTTAGCGAGACACTGACTGGAAAACCCGCGTGGGCGGGGTGCTTCAAAACTCTGCGCGGATGATGGCCACACGTGTTGTTCGTGTGCGCGCTTGTGGAAAGTCATTGCTTCATATATTTTTCTTAATAAATTCATATCTCCTTGGCGTGGCGGTAAAATTTCTGGCGAGGCAGGTCTCCACTGAGAAATGTTACCAGAGGAAACCCTGCTGTCCAATGAGTAAAACTAGCATCACCAAACATGGTACACTGGTTCATCCTGTGACCTTAAAGTGTGACTGGTTTTGGGATCACAAGGTCAAAGGTCAACATTAAAATACGTATATATCTCAACAACAAAGAAATCTAGGGTCACCAAACCTGGTACACAGGTTCACTCTGAGACCATTACCTCTGACTATAGGCTTGGGGTCACAAGATCAAGATTGACACTCCCTATGCCCTCTTACTATAGGACGTGTAAAGCTCTCTAGGGTCACCAAACTCGCTGCACAGGTTCACTTCGAGATCCTGCCCTACAACTATGGGTTGTATACTTTGTTGTATATTCATGGATGATGGGTTTATCAAAATTTAGTTCTGCCACAGTAGTTATATTGAAAAGTTGAAAACTGCTCTCTGTGATTAAGTGTTGGGATCTTCAAAGAAGATGGTGGCGGGGGATATTGGACTCGTCTCAGAGTGCTCTTGTGAATTTAATGCCTGCAACACATTCCAAAAAAAGGTGGGATGGGGACAAGAAAAGAGTAGGAATGTTGAAGAATGCTCAAAAAACACCTTTTTGGAACATTCCACATGTGAACAGGTTAATTGGAAACAGGTGAGTGTCATGATTGGGTATAATAGGAACTTCCCCGAAAGGCTCAGTTGTTCACAAGCAAGGATGGGGCAAGGTTCACCATTTTGTGAACAGCTGTGCAGGCAACTAATCCAACAGTTTAAGAACAACGTTTTTCAATGAACAATTGCAACAAATTGAGGGATTTTATCATCTATAGTCAATAATATTATCAAAAGATTCAGAATGTGGAAAAAATTCTGCATGTAAGCAGCAAGGTCGAAAACCAACTTTGCATATACCTGCGACCTTTAATCCCTCAGATGACACTGCATTAAAAACTGCCATCATTCTGTTGAGGATATTACCACGCTGGCTCAGCAACACTTTGGAAAACCAGCGTCAGCTAACACAGTTCGTGGCTACATTACAAGTGCAAGTTAAAGCTCCACCATGAAAAGCAAAAGTCATATAGTATATCAACAGGTACATACAGGTTTTGGAGCAATATACTTTTTCAGGGGCGTCCCTGATTATTTCAGCAAGACAGTACCAAGCCACATTCTGCACGTGTTACAACAGTGTGACTTCATCATATAAGTGTGCAGGTACTAGACTGGCCTGCCTGCAGTTCAGACCTGTGTAGCACATTATGAAGTGCAAAATACAACAACAGAGACCATGGACTGTTGAGCAACTGAAGTTGTATATCAAGCAAGAATGAAAAAGACTACCACCTACAAAGCTTCAACAGTCAGTGTCTTCAGTTCCAAAACACTTATTGAGTGTTGTTAAAAGGAAAGGTGATGTAACACAGTGGTAAACATGCCCTGTCCCAGTTTGTTTGGAAAGCGTTGCAAGCATCAAATTCAAAATGAGTCAATATTTGCAAAAACAATCAAGTTTGAACATCAAGGGGCAGATTTACTAACGTGCTGAGCCATTGCAAAACCCTGTTTTGGCGTTAAAAAAATGCTGTTGAAATTTACTAAAGGACGCAGGGCAAAATTAGCGGTGGAAAAGCGTGGACTGTTAATTTTGTGCCTGGCCTCATTGCATGTGTATTTGTGGGACTTGTCAAGTCATCGTGCAAATTTGAGGGAGGTGAATATTTAAATTACTGGCGCAAGGTGATTTATTAAGGTTTGCAGTTGTCAGTACCCTGCTAAATGCGCAAGGATTTAACTCCCAAAAAAGCTTGTCTGAATTCATCTGCGCCTGACGTGATAGCAGTCGTTGGTACCAAGACACTGGCGAGAACCGAGGCTGCATGGCAAAAGCGTCTCTCTGTGCCTGACTTTATTTGGCATGACAGAAGAACAGATTATATGAATATCAGCGGTCTCACGAAGATTGATGTTATGCTGAACTGGATATCAGCTGGCAGTTTTTTGTTTTTTTTTTAATTTCATTTGTTTATACTGTATATAGCCTACTACATGAATTTGTATCCATGAAATAGGATACAATGGGAGCCCTTACACCTCGCTGGACATACAGATGGTGCCAGCTGATAATGACTTTTTTTCTCTTTTCTGCAGAGGTTCAGACTCGGACTGTGGAGTTTTCCTCTCCTATCAGCTCCCCCTCGCTCTTGAAGCAAAATCTTCCACATTGCCAATTTTCATTTTTTTCTCTATCCATATTTCTATATTTACAGTATTTCTTTTTGCTGTGCATAAAACAGTAATTCAGTTCCCTCTTCTCTCTATTTCTCTTTCCCAGTTCAGGATACACAATATAGGAGGAAAACAACAATGAGATTATTAACAAAAAGAGCACACAGATCCATAGAAGTGTCCCCTGAAATTGCAACACCGTAACTCAGTGGCATTTATAAAAAGTTGTGAACTGGGAGACCTGTAGGTTTTGTTAAAACCAAGTTATTCACATAATAAAACCCCAGAGTCTCCATCAGACTATCTTGATGGTTCTAGTGTTAATAAAATAAACACGTTGGTCAAATAATCAATTTATTCATGAGTAGTCCTTTTTTAAATTAGATACTTCATTTATACATATTAATAAAAAAGTCTGTTAAATTAAATGAAAATCTAAATTTTAAAATATAATGAACAAAAATAAACTATTTTAGTGGGGTTTGCGCTTAAACAAAAACTTTAAAAAAAGCTTTATATAGTATGTTCCTCTGAACTGGCTGTGCCTGTGTTGATGACCCGCTTCTTCATCAGCTGTGCCTGTGTGCAATTTTGTGGTGCTCTTGGTCGATGGGTGGGCATTATTGAAATGAAGTGTTTGTGTCTGTGTTCATAATTTTGCGTATTGTTAGTAGATCACTGGCAAAAATTGGCTACTCCCTTAGGCGCTGTCTAAATTGTGCACTCTCTAATTTGCGCTGCCTTACTAAATTTGCCCCCAAATGTCGTTGTAGTGTATTCAATTGAATATAGGTTGAAAAGGATTTAGAAATCGTGTTCTGTTTTTATTTACATTTTACTCAACGTCCCAACTTAACTGGAATTGTGGTTGTACTTGTATGTGCAGTCAGCACTAAATGTTGCAGATTTCCCTGTGGTACCAGTGCAAACTTGTAACTGTTTCGTCCCTTGGACAAAACAAAAAAGTCATTCACACTGCTGCAGCAAATGCTTTTTGCATTTGTTCAGTTGGAATTTCACAAAAAATTTGATTGACGTGGTCACACAGCAAAGCCCTGCTCCATTTTTAAAACTACAATACATTTACTCTGAGGGCTATTTTTTATCCCCCACCAGTCGAAACCCAAAGGGATCAGAAGAGTCCTTTGGGCGAAGTCCGAAGGGGGATTATGTTATGGGTCTGTCCGTCCGTCCGTCTGTCCCACTTTTGTGAAATTAACTCCTACTACAGTTTTGGTCTAATTGTTTTGAAACTTGGTACCATCGTTTGATATACACTGAGGATGCACTTATTGCAATTTGGTTTTGATTGGTTGAGTTTTGTGGGAATTGTAGCCCCTGACCTATGACCTCCTGTTTCACCTCACTTCATAGACAGTAACTGTCTTATGAAATCAACTTATACACTTTTGGTCCGATTGTTTTGAAACTTGGTATCATGGTTTGATATATACTGAGGATGCACATATTGCAATTTCACTCTCATCGGATGACCTTGAGGTCAAAGGTCAGAGGTCAAGATTTTTCCTTAAATCTTCTAAACACAATAACTACTGAAAGAAAGGATATAGGCTTTTCAAATCAATACAGTAGTTGTATCTAATACACATCTTGGATGACTTACGCCCTCACCTAACTATTGGTTTGGGGTCAAGGGGTCAAAGTTCAAGGCTAACATTGCAGTTGCACTATAATAAATGATAAATGCTACATTTACTATTACTATAAAATGAGTAAAGCTAGGGCCACCAAGCCTGGTATGCAGGTTCACCTTGGGATCCTGACCTCAAACTATGGGTTTGGGGTCAAAAGGTCAAAGGTCAAGGTTAACATTCTCTATCCCTTATTGCTGTACGAGTAAAGTTATAGTCACCAAAGTTGGTACACAGGTTCACCCTGTGACCCTGAAGTGTGACTGTGGTTTTGGGATCGCAAGGTCAAAGGTCAACATGTAGTTTATGCAGTTTATGCTGAACATAAACTACAAGAGATGGAGAATGATATTGATCCTGATAACCACTTTTTCAATAATATTCATAATCATTGTGAATATTATACTGAAAAGCAATTCCAAAGTCAAGTGCAATTAGATGGTAAACTATCAATAATACACTTTAACAGCAGAAGTCTTAACAAAAACTTTCCACAGATTCAGGACTATTTAAAACAGCTAGACAGAAAATTTACAGCTATCGCAGTCTCTGAAACTTGGCTTAATGAAGAGCAGGCTCCTCTGATGGCAATAGAGGGATATCAGATGTTTCATATTAACAGATCTCAAAAAAAGGGTGGTGGTGTTGCACTGTATATTGATGACCTGTATAGGTGTAAACTTGTAAATGGAATATCATTTGCACTACAAGGGATTCTGGAATGTGTTACTGTTGAGATTGACCAAGATGAAACAAAAAATCTAATTATAAGTTGTATATATAGAACGCTGGGAACTTGCATTGAGACATTCAGAGATAAATTAGTCATCATCAGCCACCAAATTAGGACCATCACAACAACTCAGTATCTAAACTCAGTGTAAATGGTGTAGAGATTGAAAGGGTATCCGAAACTAAATTTCTTGGAGTAATAATTGATAATAAACTGTGTTGGAAGTCTCATATTAATTATATTAAAGGTAAAATATCTAAATCAATTGCAATACTACACAGAATGAAATATTTGCTGAATCAACCCACATTAGATACTTTGTATCATTCATTAATACTCCCATACATGACATATTGTACTGAAGTATGGGGAAATACATATAAAACAAACATATATCCAATCTTTATGCTTCAGAAGAGCGCTTTTAGAATAACAAACAGAGCTGCTTACAGGGAACCAACAAACCCACTTTTTATTAAATTAAAAGCTCTGAAGTTGAAAGATCTGGTTGACTTTAAAACTGCAGTAATATGTTTAAAGTGAAGAATCTATCACTGCCCGCAAATATCCAAACGTTCCAAATAAGGGAGAAACAATATCATTTCAGAGGAACATGTATATTTCAAAAACCTTCAGTGAGAACTACCACCAAGCAACACTGTGTCTCAGTGCAAGGAGTCAGATTGTGGAATGCTTTTGGACCTGAATTAAAATCATGTACAACGCTTGGACAATTTAAACAAAAACTAAAGGAAGAAATACTCCAAACATATATACAAGATGACATGTAAAATCACATAAGGATTGTCATATCCAGTCTGTGTTGTGTTGTTGCTTAGTTTTTGTCACGTTTTGTCTTAGCTTTGCTCTGAATTGTAATCGCTCTTGTTTTGTTTTTCTTTTGAATTCTTGGATGGAATATGGGTGGGCAATCTAAGCTGCGGCTTCAGCCATCACCCATTTCAGATAACTTATGTTGAACTGTATGATCAGAGGAGTTATTGTTTAATTTGACCTTGTAAGATGTTTTTTTTTCCCTTTCTTGTATTACAGTGATCCCTCACTTATCGCGGTTAATGGGTTCCAGAACCGACTGCGAAAAGTGAAAAACCGCGAAGTAGCGTCACCCCTAATGACGTCACCCATAAATAACACATACGTTCATTCTCTCGCTCTCTCTCATATGATACGTGTGTGTGTGTGTGTGTGTAAGTGTACATACATACGTAGATGTAAATAAAGTGTACATAAATATGTTTTTAGAACTCTTTTATTTTTATAACAAGATACGTAACTCAAGATGAAGATGATTTACGTACTGCACAGGTTAATGAGAGCTTTACTGCTCCTCAGGTGACGCCTCATCGTCAGGTGCTAGAGGCGCAGGATTGTCGAGGGCAGCTGCAGGAGGCGGCGTAGTGGCTCGACGGGAAGACTATTTCACACAAAAAGGGACAAGAGAACAGCGAAAAGTTCCACGCTGCGAGACTAGCGATAAAGAACAATGAATGCGGTCTTCCTTCGGTGGGTATGGGCGCTCTGCAGGGAGAGAAGCTGGGTAAAACGTCTCGGCCAATCAGCTTGCGAGGTAAAACGTCTCGGCCAATCAGCTTGCGAGATTCCCGAGCAGTGAAGAGGTGGGCGGAGAGGAGTGGAGCGGTGGTCAGAGAGGTGGATTTTGAGTTGAGCGGCTCTCCGTGTTGATACCTGATGTTCTAATGTAGTCTCCCTGCCTTCTGCTAGCGCCCGCCCATTTTTTCTCAATTTTGAATTTTTGATGAATATTTCTGAAAAATCCGCGATGCACTGAGGGCGCGAAAGGTGAAGCGCGAAGTAGCGAGGGATCACTGTATTCTGTTCCTTTCTTTTAATCTTTACTTTTAATCAATCCGAAATAAAGATTCATTCATTCATTCAAAAACATTAAAATGGCTTATAAACTATAGCTCAACAACAAAGAAAGCTAGGGTCACCAAACTTGCTACACAGGTTCAACTTGGGATCCTGACCTCTGACTATGGGTTTCGGGTCAAAACGAAAAAGGTCAAGGTTAGTAATAATAACTAGAAAAGCACTCAGAGAGTGCATACCTCCGCCAAGGCTCCTTCAGTCCGTCATGGATCACCTCCAAAATGTAATGGGTTTGTGTGTAGGCCAAGAGCCACTTGTGGTGAAAATTGCATCAAAATCTGTCCATTGGTTTTGGAGTGTTGTGGCTGACACACTGTGAGAAGAGCGTTGGCTGAGGTATGCATTCCCAGATTATCACCAAAATGTAATGGGTTCCTCTCTAGGCCAAGAAGCACCTCTGGTGAAAACTTCATCCAAATCCATCCAGTAGTTTTTGTGTAATCCTGTTGCACAAATACAAACAAAGCCCTTGGTGGAGGTATGCACTCTCAGATCATCACCAAAATGTAATCATTTCTTCCTTGGCCCATTTCGGACTTGTCCTGAAAATTTCGTCCAAATCTGTTCATAACTTTTTGAGTTATGTTGGTAACAGATAAACCCCGGTAAAAACATAACCTCCTTGGCGGAGGTAATAATAATAGTAATAATTATGTATTTGTAACACACTTTACATTAAAACATCGCAAAGTGCTACATGTAAAAAGCATAAAGCTCAAATTCATAGAAGAATAAAAAGGGGATAAGGTCAAGCCATAAGGTAAGGGATAAGGGAGGGCATTCTATAGATGTGGGGCAACAACACCAAAAGCCCTGCCCCCCATGGTGCGGAGTTTTGTCCTGGGTGCATGAAGCCGGTTTAAGTGAGTGGAACGGAGGGAAAGTGTTGTGGTTAGCAGAGTTAGCAGTTCTTTGAAGAAAGGGGGGCATTTCCGTGGATGCACTTGGAGGCATAAGCATTTCTGAAGCCTCATTACTGTACGAGTAAAGCTAGGGCCACCAAACCTGGTTCACAGGTTCACCTTGGGATCCTGACCTCTGACTATGGCTTTGGGGTCAAAAGGTCAAAGGTCCAGGTTAACATTTCTTATGCTTTATTTTTTTTTTTTTCCACAATATCTTTATTGAACCTTTTTTTTTTTTTAAACAAACGTGATACAAACAATCAAACTTTCTTATCCTACACTTTATTACATGTATAGTTTATTTCTCTTATCTTATCATGTTTAATGTTGCAGCATTGTACCGAGACAAATTCCTAGTTTGTGTACTACATGAACAATGGCAATAAACCTGATTCTGATTCTGATTCTGATTCTGAAACACTAACACTAAAGTAGTACAAAAAAAAAAAAATGCACTAAAAAACACCAACAACCACCAACAAAATCAAATCTTCAACAATGCTCCTCTGTTTAGTCTAGACAATCCAACACATAAGTATACATATTATGTTCACCAGTTTGGAATTTACAAGGTCCACACATATCATTCACCTTCTTCTTCAAGAGTTATGTTTAAATTTTTTACATAATCAATAAAAGGTCTCCATATATTCTCAAACACAATTTCCTTTGATTTCAGTATATATGTTATTCTTTCTAATGGAAGGTTTGTTAACATCTGTCTTAACCACTGAGTCACATCTGGTCTATGAGTCTTTTTCCATAATAGTGCAATACATTTTTTGGCATTAAGCAAACTGAGGTCTATGAATGTTCTTTCACTTTTATTAAAATTATGCTTTTCTGGGTACAGACCCAACAAAAACAGTTTAGGATTCAATATGATTTGTTTTGAGATTATTTTTTCAATTGTTACCCTCACCTCTTCCCAAAACATTCTTATTAATCTACATTCCCATACACAATGAAATAGAGTTCCTTTACTTTCCATACATTTTGTGCACGTATCTGGTATATTTTTGTTATATCTATTTAACTCCTCCGGTGTAACATACATCCGCATTAACCATTTGAAATGTATCAATAAAAGGCGTACATTTATTGATTTGGTTTGAGCTTCTGTACAAGCCAATTCCCATTGTTCCTCTGAAATTTCAGTTTGCAGATCTTCTTTCCAGTAGTTTAATCTTTTCAGTGAATTTTCACTTGAAAATAGTGTCAATGAGTTATAAAACTCTGAAATAATACCCTTTCTTTTACTATCTTTCATCAACATTTTTTCCAAGGATGAATAGATAGGTCGAGTGAGAGCTTTATTTTGATTTGATCGAATAAAGTTTCTAAGTTGAAGATATTTAAAAAAATGTGTTCTATTGAGATTAAATTTGATCCTCAACTCTTCAAAAGACATTATGTTTTCTGCACATGGCAAATATAAATCCTGAATCTTTTGTATCCCTTTTAAATTCCATACTTTAAATACAGCGTCCGCTCTCCCTGGTTTAAAATATTGATTACCCCATATTGGACTAAATTGTGACAATAACTGTGGTTCTTTTAAATAGTTTTTAGCTTCACACCATATTTTGATCATATGCTTTACAAATGGATTTTTAACTTGTTTTTGTAATTTTTTTGCCGAATCTGAGTATATGAATATGGGAAGAGGTAAAGGTAAATTGTATGATTCCATTTCAGTCCAGTGAGGGAGATCATTTGATGAAAAATAATATGTCATAGACCTCAGTTGTGCCGACCAATAATACAACATAAAATTTGGACATTTCAGACCTCCACGATCAAATGGTAAATATAATAAAGACAGACGTAATCTAGCCCTCCTGTTGTTCCATATAAATTCCACTAACTTTTTTTTAATTCTTGAGAATAAATCTAAAGGTGGTGGTAAGGGAATGTATTGAAATAAATAAAGTATTTTAGGTAAGATATTACTTTTAAGTATATTAATTCTCCCGATCATCGACATTGGTAGTGACATCCATCTCTGAAGTAACTCATCAATATCTGTCATTAAGGCTTCATAATTGACACTGGCGACTGATTCTAGCTTAGGCACAATTTGGATTCCTAAATATTTGAACTGATTTACAACATTGAATTGATTTACCTCAGGGGCTGGGTAATTTCTCTGGGTCTCATTTAGCATTAATATTGAAGATTTAGTTTTATTTATTTTATATCCTGATATTTCCCCGAAATTCTTTATTAAATTCAACAAGGTCGGAATTGATTTTTTAAGATTCGACATAAACAAAATTATGTCATCGGCATACAGGGAGATTTTATGTTCTGTTGGTCCAACTTTAATTCCATATATTTGTGACTGTAGACATATCGCCATCGCTAAAGGTTCAATTGCCATAGTAAACAGTAAAGGTGAAAGTGGACAGCCTTGTCGACATCCTCTATTGATTTTTATTGATTTTGAAATATTGTTATTTGTTAGAATTTCTGCAGTAGCATTATTATATATTATCTGAACCCATTTTATGAAATTATTTCCAAGTCCAAACCTTTGTAAGACTTCAAAAAGAAAGGGCCATTCAACTCTATCAAAGGCTTTTTCGGCATCCAGTGATAAGAGAGCTGTATCCGGTGCTTCTTTATTAGAATAAATAATATTAAATAGTCTTCTTACATTATGGAAGCCTTGTCTTCCCTTTATAAAGCCATTCTGATCTCGATTAATAATATTTGGTAAAATTTCTTGTATTCGTCTTGCTAAAATTTTACAAATTATCTTAAGGTCGGCATTTAATAGGCTTATTGGTCTCATATTTTCACATTTATTAGAGGGCTTACCTGGTTTTGGCAACAGTATAATTAAGGCATTCATATATGATGGTAAATTACTATTTTGAAATGCTTCTAAAACCATTTCCAAAAAAGGTTTTGTTAATTTATTCTTAAATTTTTTATATAGGTCAACTGGAAGACCATCTGGTCCTGCACTTTTTCCTGATTTCATATTATCAATGGCTAGTCCAACTTCTTCTTGACTAATTTTAGACTCCAGTATCTCCCTATTTTCATTTGGAATACACGGTATAAATAGTTCATTCAAAAACCCATGTAGTTTTGTTAAGTCAGATTCATTTTTGGTATCATATAATTTTTCATAGTAATCTCTAAAGGCTCTATTAATTTCTGAAGGATCTATAACTACCTGTCCGTTACTTATAATACTGGTAATTGGTGTTTTAGATTCTAATTGTTTAATCTGCCATGCCAATAACTTTCCTGATTTTTCACCTTGTTCATAAAAAGATTGTTTCAATCTTAGAAGACTCGAGGCAGCTCTATTCGCTGATTTTTTGTCATATTCAGCTCTCAAAATCAGTAATTCGTTCTCCAACCTTGGATCTCTTCCTGCATATACTCTTTCTTGAAGAATTTTTATTTTATGTTCCAATTGGACTCTCTCCTCTCGAGTCTTCTTAGATTTTGAACCTGTATAACTAATAATATGTCCCCTAATAAAAGCTTTGAAAGCCTCCCACTTTACACATGCTGATGTTTGTGTAGTATTGATATCAAAGAACTCATCTATCTGTTTTTCTATATACTTAACAAATTCCTCATCCTGAAGCCATTTATGCTGAAATTGCCATCTACCTGGTTCCTTTGTCAATTTCTTATCTACATACATTAGACAGCAGGGTGCATGATCAGAGATCACGATGTTATCATAAAAACAGTTTTGAATCTTGGACCTTAATTCTGTGGAGATCAAAAAATAATCTATACGTGAGAATGTCTTGTAGGTATTGGAATAACAAGAGTATGCTTTAACTTGTGGTTTCATTTCTCTCCATATATCTATCAATTTCAATTCTTTCATAAAATGATTAATGGTCATCCTACATCCATTGTGCGTACAGTCCAGTCCTGTTGATCTATCTATACTGGGATTCAATGTACAATTAAAATCCCCTGCTATTATATGTTGCCCTGTAAGTGATGATAAGATAAGAAATAAATTGGCAAAGAACTTTTGATCATCTATATTGGGACCATATAAGTTCACCAAATTTATGTTTTCTAATAGCAAAGATCCTTGAATGATTACATATCTTCCAAATTTGTCTCCAATTACATTTTTCACTTGAAATGGGACTGATTTATGTATGAGAGTCATAACTCCCCTGGCTCGGGATGAAAATGATGAGGTGAAAACATTTCCTTGCCATCTACTCCTAATTCTTTTTACATCTTGCTCTATTAGATGAGTTTCTTGTAAAAACACAATTTTTGAACCCATGTCTTTTATTTTATTCATAACTTGTTTAAGTTTTTTTAAATTTTGTAGACCTCTGCAATTCCATGAAGTTAAATTAAGATTAACGCTTTGATTTATAATCAATAGGGAGTTTGGGATTACCTTGCAGTGTAAACATGCTCAAACAGAAAAGCAAAAAAATGAGTGGTTGAACATTCACCCTACAAACTACACACAAACAAATTCCCCCTTCCCACATTTGTGGCAATCCCCCCAAAAGCAAAAGAAAAATTCTGTCTCCCGATATAGCCATCGACCGTTCCACACCCACGAGGATCAGCCAAAGCCACTCCTTCTTCATCCTCCCAATCACCCTAACTCTACTGCTTTTAATAACGTAACATTAACTCTCTTCTGTAATTTTCCAATTTAACTCCAAAATTTTTTTTAGCAATTTTGTACTTTTTTTTTTTTTAATATGTAATACATTCTATATTTTGTAATCTTGTTATATGCTTCTAATCAGTTAAATGCTCAAATATTCTACCCTATATTCTGTTCATGCTTAGCTCCCACCAGTCTCTTCCTGGATCTTCTTGATGAGCTCCTGCGTTTTCTCGGGGGTCTTGAAGATGCGTGTTCTGGCCTCATATGTGACCAGAAGTCTTGCAGGGTGAATCACTCCATGACGAATCTCAAGGTTGCGCAGTTCTTTGCGGATGGGGTCAAACTGCTTCCTTAATTGTTGGATTCCTGAGGCCAGATCTGGGTAGAACTGCACCTGCTGATCTTGGTATTTAATTTCTCCTTTGGCCCGCACCGCGTTGGAGATCGTCATCCTGTCTCTGTAGCTGAGAAACTTCATAATTAGCGTCCTCGGTGCTGCCTTGTTACCTCTCGGTGGGCCAATTCGGTGGGAGCTTTCCAAGACGACTGATGATTTTAGCTCCGCGTTGTTCAGCGCCTCCGGGATCCACCCCTCCAAAAAGGAGCATGAATCACGACCTTCGGCTCCCTCCGGTAAACCCACCAGCCTCAGGTTGTTCCTTCTGGACCGAGATTCCAAGTCCAGAACGCTATTTTCCAGATCTTTATTTTTTTTTTCCAAAGTGCGCACCTTTATTTGAAGTCTGCTGATTTCATCCTCTGCACTTGAAACACGAAGCTCCGCCTGCGTCACTCGCTCTACGCAGTCACCCAACTCCTTTCTCATTGCATCCAACGCTGCCATAATCCCATCAAGTTTAGCGGAAAAGTCTGCTCTCATTGAGCTAATGGCAGCCAGCACTGCACCTGTGCCGCCATCGTCAGCAGCAGCAGTTACCGCACCACCGCTAGTTTCATCCGCCATATCCGCAGCTTTTTCTACTGCGCCACAAACTTTAAAGTCCGTTAATTTGGACTGCTTCGGCGATTCAATTTTTCCCCCTCCTGATTTCCCAGCCTTAGTCTTCACCGGCATATCCTCACCCAAACGCTGGGAAAAGTTCTGTTCCAAATGAGAGAGTTATTTACCGAATTTTTATTTCCAGGGGCAGAGCAGAGTGATACGTGTCCTTCTAGGCGGCCGCCATAACCGGAAGTGTTTCTTATGCTTTATTACTGTACAACGAGTAAAGTTAGGGTCACCAAACTTGGTACACAGGTTCACTCTGTGACCATGAAGTGTGACTGTGGTTTTGGGATTGCAAGGTCAAAAGTCAACATCAAAAATGTCTCATAAAGTATATCTCAGCAACAAAGAAAGCTACGGTCACTAAACCTGGTACACAGGTTCACTCTGAGACCATAACCTTTTTAAGGTTCTGTAAGGAGAGGCTGCCGTATCAGCAGCAGCTCTCTCATGTCTTTGTGTTCTTACCTGCTTATTCTTGTATATAGTGTGTCTTTTTTTCACCAGGTCTCGGTAGAAAGACTCAGATTAACGACTGGAACAAGTTTTTTTCTATTTTAGCCCCGGTCTTTCTCTTATTTTTTCTGTTCCTCGGGGCAATGAAGAACAACAGAGGTGGGGGTGGACACATTGTTTACACACGCGACCAGCTGATTGCGATGAGGAGGTCAGCGCCGCTGCCCGGAGGAAATGCCGCGGAAGAAGGGCTGGAACTAAAGTAAGGATGAGGAGAAGAAGCACAAACCATCCGTACGATGTTCATCACCAGGAACGTGAGGTCGCTGGGAAATAAAGCAGATGAGCTCACAGCGCTGGTCAGGATGCAAAAGGAATATCATGAGTGAAGTATCATGTGTTTTACAGAGGCGTGGTTACACTCACAGATCCCGGATAGCAACGTAGCGATACCTGGCTTTAAGACTATCTGGTGGGACAGGGATGTTATAAGTAGCGGGAAAAAGAGGGGAGGAGGATTGGTACTTCTTGTGAGTGAAAGGTGGTGTAACCCTGGACACATTTATGTGAAGGAAAAGCACTGCAGCCCAGACATTGAACTGCTTTCTGTGAGTATGAGACTCTATTATATGCCACGAGAATTTACGTGTGCCCTGGTAATTATCGTCTACATCCCTCCATCAGCTGACGCAGCAGTGACCAGTAACGTCATCAGCTCCACTACTGCCACATTACTGGAGAAGCACCCTGACACATTTATGGCCATCACAGGTGATTTTAATCATGTCTTACTGGGAAAGACACTACAAAACTTTCACCAGTTAATTGACTATCCCACCAGAGAAAATAAAACACTGGATCTACTGTATGCGAATGCAAGAGATGCATATAATGCCACAGCTCTATCCCCCATTGGCAAATCGGATCACTGCATGGTCATGTTATCACCCAAGTATGTTCCCCTTGTGCAAAGGCAGCCTTCTTATACACGGACTGTGAGGAGGTAGACACAGGAGGCTGCTGATGCACTTCAGGACTGCTTCAAAACGACGGACTGGGGTGTACTCTGTGAACCACATGGGGTGGACATAGACAATATGACCGACTGCATCACAGAATACATCAGATTCTACGAAAGCACAACCATGCCAGCTCAGACCGTACACTATTTCCCCAACAACAAACTATGGGCCATCAGTGACCTGAAAGCACTTCTGAACAAGAAGAAGAGAGCTTTTAGGTCTGGAGACAAGGAGAAACTGAGGAGAGTGCAGCACAAACTGAGAGCAATGCTGAGGAGGTGTAAAGACAATTACAGGAGGAAGTTGGAGGATAAACTCAGGAAAAACAATACCAAGGATTTGTGGATGGGAATGAAACAAATAACTGGGTGCAAGGGGAGAGACAGACAGACATCCGGTAGCCTTGAGAAAGCTGATGAGCTGAATCTGTTTTTTAATAGGTTCAACTCACCGTCTGTCACCCCCACAACACAGCCAGGCCCCCACACACCCCTCCACCCTCCTGTCATCCCCACAACACAGCCAGACCCCCACACACCCCTCCCCCCACCCTCCTGTGCAGCACCTCTCTCCATCTCCCTCCTCACCCCCCCCCTCCTCTGGGGACACCAGCCCCCCCCCCCCCCCCCCCACACACACACACACATAACTGTGACTACAGACCAGGTTAAGAAACAGCTGGAGAGACTCTGTCAGCGGAAGGGTGTGGATCCTGAAAGCATCTCCGCCAGGATCCTGAGGACCTGTGCCAGCCAGCTAGCTTTGGTACTGAAACACCTGTACAACCTGAGCCTGAGTGGGAAGAGAGTACTGATGCTGTGGAAGATGTCCTGCCTGGTTCCTGTCCCCAAGAAGTCATCTCCATCTGACCTGAATGACGATCGTCCAGTTGCCTTCACATCTCATGTGATGAAGGTCCTGGAGAGACTGGTCTTAGCCCACCTGAGGCCGCAGGTGAAGACGTGGCTGGACCCTCTGCAGTTTGCATATCAGCCCCATTTAGGAGTTGAAGACGCTATCATGTACCTGCTACAATGAGCCCATTTGCACCTGGATGGTGGAGGAGACACTGAGAATCACATTCTTTGATTTCTCCAGTGCCTTTAACACCATCCAGCCACAACTACTGAGTGAGAAGCTGTGGGTGATGGGGGTCGGCAGCTCTGTGATCTCCTGGATTACTAACTACCTGACAGGCAGGCTACAGTTTGTCCAGCTAGGCAGTGACGTGGTGGTTAGTGATACGGGAGCTCCACAGGGGACTGTGCTCTCTCCTTTTCTCTTCACCTTATACACCACTGACTTTCAGTGCACACTGAGTCTTGACACCTGCAGAAATTTTCTGATGACTCAGCTATTGTTGGGTGTATAAGAGGGGGAGAGGAGGGGGAGTACAGGGCACTGGAAGACAGATATGTGGAGTGGACAGAGCAGAATCACCTGAAGCTGAACATCAACAAGACCAGAGAGATGGTGATTGACTTCAGGAAGAAGAGAATCAGAATCAGAATCAGGTTTATTGCCATTGTTCATGTAGTACACAAACTAGGAATTTGTCTCGGTACAATGCTGCAACATTAAACATGATAAGATAAGAGAAATAAACTATACATGTAATAAAGTGTAATAAGAGGATGCCTTCTCAGCCATTGCAGATTAGGAAGAGGATGTGGAGGTGGTTGAGGACTACAAATACCTGGGTGTCATGATCAGCAACGGGCTGGACTGGAGATCCAACATCGATGCTGCGCACAAGAAGGGGATGAGCAGACTCTACTTCCTGAGGAAGCTGAGATCCTTCATGTGCAGCAGGATGCTGGAGCTTTTCTATCAGACTATTGTCGTCAGCACCATCTTCTTTGCTGCTGTATTTTGGGGTAGCAGTATCAAAGCCAGTGACACCAACAGACTTGACAAGGTTATCAAGAAGGCTGGCTCTGTAATTGGTCTCAGGCCGGAGACCTTTGAGACTCTGGTGGAGAAGGACAGTAAATAAACTGTGATCCATCATGGACAATCCAGATCACCCCCTCCACCACACACTGGACAGACAGCGGAGCACTTTCTCCAGCAGACTGCTATAGCTTCACTGCCGAACGGTTAGGTACAGGAAATCTTTCCTTCCACATGCCATTTCACTGTACAATAACTCACTCTGATGTATTCTGGTCATAACAATGCTGCCATACTGCACCTTACAGTCTATTTGGTACCTCACATCTCACTCTGCACCTGATAGTCCTGCATTGTACAGTGGGTATGATTCATGTATCTATACGGGTCACCATCTATTCATCTATGATGTAGATAAGCTTTTTTAATAGTTTTACTTTCTTTGGGTAATCCCTTTGTCTATTATGCTGTGTGTTTCTGTCATTTGGTTGTCTACTGTCATGCTGCTGTTGCACTGCAATTTCCCAGTTTGGGATCAATAAAGTCTGTCTGACTGACTTCCTTCCGTCTGACTACAGGTTTGGGGTCGAAAGGTCAAGGTTGGCACTCCCTATGTTCTCTTTCTATAGAATGTGTAAAGCTCTCTAGGGTCACCATACTTCCTACACGGGTTCACCTTGGGATCCTGACCTACAACTATGGGTTGTATACTTTGTTGTATATTCATGGATGATGGGCTTATCATAATTTGGTTCTACCACAGTAATTATATTGAAAAGTTGAAAACTGCTCTCCGTCAGTAAGTATTAGGATCTTCAAAGAAAATGCAGGCAGGGGATATTGGACTTGCCTCAGAGTGCTCTTGTTCATTGTTCTTTTGCTTCTTTATCCCTCAAGATGCTTTACAACTACACGACTGTGAGGAGGAGGTGGTTCTTGGTGTTCAGCTCTGCAACCAGGAAGAACAAGATGCTACACAGGTGAAAGAGGAAGAGAAAGATCTCTGTACCAGTCAGGAGGAAGAACACTTTGTACTGAAACAAGACACTGATACCTTCATGGTGACTCCTATTGATGAGCACAAAGACAACAGTGAAGTTGAACTAAACAGTGAGCAGCTTCTCTCTCATATCTCTCCTGACGTTGAGAGCCAAGACCAGGGAGCAGGTAAGAATGTAAACCCAGGATCAAGTAAACATGAAGAGCCAAAGCCAAAGAAGAGACTTCACAGATACAGAAGTGACAGTAACAATGTAGACAACTCCTCCATGTCAGAGAATAAGTGTGATAATAACACTGGTGAAAAGTCTGTAAAATGTTATGTTAATGACAAAAGCTGTAAAAATGAGTCCCAAAAGAAGAAAGATCGCACAGTTGAAAAGTCACATATTTGCAACACGTGTGGAAAAAGATTTAGATGCAAGAGCAAATTGTCAGTTCATGAAAGAATTCACACTGATGAGAAGCCATTTTCCTGTGAAACATGTGGGCAAAGATTTACTCAGCACAGTGCTTTGAAAAATCATTTGATTATTCACACAGGTGAGAAGCCGTTTTCTTGTGAAACATGTGGAAAAAGTTTTAATCGCAGGGATAATTTAAAATATCATATGAGAATTCACACCGGTGAGAAGTCATTTTCTTGTGAAACATGTGGGCGAAGATTTATCGACTGTGGTACGTTGAAAAGACACATGAGAATTCACACAGGTGCAAAGCCATTTTCTTGTGAAACATGTGGGAAAAGTTTTAATCGCAAACATCGTTTAAAATATCATATGAGAATTCACACCGGTGAGAAGTCATTTTCTTGTGAAACATGTGGTCAAAGTTTTAATCGTGGTGATTCGAAAACTCATATGAGAATTCACACTGGTGAGAAGCCATTTTCTTGTCAAACATGTGGGAAAAGTTTCACTGCACGTAGTTCTTTAAAAACTCACATGAGAATTCACACAGGTGAGAAGCTGTTTATCTGTGAAATGTGTGGGCAAAGATTTAGTCAATGTGGTAATTTGAAAACTCATATGAGAATTCATACAGGTGAGAAGCCATTTTCTTGTGAGATATGTGGGCAGAGTTTTAAACAGAGGGGTTCATTGACAGCTCATATAAGCATTCATAATGGTGAGAAGCCATTTTCTTGTGAAACATGTGGGCGAAGATTTAAAAAACGTGGTACATTGAAAATTCACATGAGAATTCACACAGGTGAGAAGCCATTTTCTTGTGAAACATGTGGGAAAAGTTTTAATCGCAGGGATAATTTAAAATATCATATGAGAATTCACACTGGTGAGAAGTCATTTTCTTGTGAAACATGTGGGCGAAGATTTAATGACCGTGGTACGTTAAAAAGACACATGAGAATTCACACAGGTGCAAAGCCATTTTCTTGTGAAACCTGTGGACGAAATTTTAAATACAGTTGTGCTTTGAAAACTCATATGAGAATTCACACAGGTGAGAGGCCATTTTCTTGTCAAACATGTGGGAAAGGTTTTAATCGCAAGGATAATTTAAAATATCATGAGAATTCACACCGGTGAGGAGTCATTTTCTTGTGAAACATGTGGGTGAAGGTTTAAAAAAACGTGGGGTGTTGAAAATTCAACAAGATTTTGGGTTGGCCTCGAAGAGATTCTGGCAAACTGTCCAGCGACTCACGAGGGGGAGGCAGCTCCCTCTCAACACTGTGTATGGTGCGGGTGGGGCACTGCTGACCTTGACTGTGGACATCGTCAGGCGGTGGAAGGAGTACTTCGAGGATCTCCTCAATCCCACTAACACACCTTTCACAGAGGAAGCAGGGCTTGACAAGAGGGACGGTTCACCCATCACAGGGGCTGAGGTCGTCGAAGTGGCTAAACTCTTTTGTGGCTGGGCCCTGGGGGTTGATGAGATTCACCCTGAGTATCTCAATGCTCTGGATGTTGTAGCACTGTCATGGTTGACACGCTTTTGCAAATTGCGTGGAGGTTGGGGCCAGTGCCTTTGGCATGGCAAAATGGGGTAGGGGTTCCTCTTTTTAAGAAGGGGGACCAGAGGGTGTGTTCCAGCTTTAGAAGGATCACCCTTCTCAGCCTCTCTGGGAGGGTCTATGCCAGGGTACTGGAGATCAGAGTCCGACTGTTGGGCAAACCTTGGATTCAGAAGGAGCAGTGTGGTTTTTGTCTTTGCCGTGGCACTTCAGACCAACTCTTTACACTCTTGAGAATCCTCGAGGGTTCATGGGAGTTTGCACAACCAGTCCACATGTGTTTTATGGACTTGGAGAAAGCATTCAACCACGTCTCTCATGGTCTCTTGTAGGGGATGCTTCGGGTGTTTGGGGTATTGGGCTTGTTGTTATGAGCTATCCGGTCTCTATACGACTGTGAGAGTTAGATTCATATTGCCAACACTGTCAAACTCGTTTCCAGTGAGAGATGGACTCTGCTAGGGCTGCCCTTTGTCACCAATCCTGTTGATAATTTTATAGACAGGATATCTAGGCGTAGCCAAGGAATGAAGGGTGTCATGTTTGGTGACCACAGGATCTCATCGCTGGTGTTTGCAGATGAGATGAGATGATGAGATTCAACTTTGTTGTCATTACACATGTATGAATACAAGGTAACGAAACGTGACTTGGCATTTGGGCACGCTCTGCAGAGCGCATCCAAGGCCGGGGCAGCCGCTAGGCGCCAGTCATAAAGAAGAAAGGAAAAAAAAGAATAAGAAAATGGATATGACACAGTAGGCGAGAGAAAAAAACATGTTTTATCAGAATGACGCTCGGCAAGTGAGCGAAATTTTGATTGCAGGAAAAAAAAAAACTCAATGCACATTTAGCAGACATTTAGCAGGAGATCACACACAAAAGTTGAGAGGCAGTGTATTGTATGCATGTAATGTATGCATTGTGTAGTGTAAATGTAACAGTTGTTAGTGAGCAGCAGAGGGCGCCTCCTGGCAGTGGATAGATGTTATAATCATGTGACTTATAAACAAGTCCAGAGTCCAGAGTCTATCTCTCTTGCTCTCTCTCTTGCTTGCAGAAGGCACATGGGCATTGTCCTTGAGGGTCAAATCCGCTGATACGACAACAACTGATTGTCGATTGTTTGGGTAGACATAAGAGCCGGTCCTTCCGCTTATCTCAATCAGGAGGAATGTAAACACGGGGCAAACAAGGTCAAATCAAATCAAATCAAATCAGCACAGTGCACTCAGAGAATAGAATTTGTCCTCACCCGTGTAATTCTGTGCTTCCATTATATGTGCAGGCTTAAACTGTTTTTCCATGGAGAGCACAGGGCTCCAGATGTATTCCTCCACTGAATCATCATTCAGTTCACCGTTTGCCGCTACTCGTGCCCTCCCCAACTGGTCGAATTTGATGAAGGAGCTTGCCGGGTCCGCTTTGATCAGCTCTCTCACCTTCCTTCAATTTCTGATGCATCAGGGAACTCCACAGCCAAAAATAGAAGTCCTGAGATCATAACCAATAATGTTTCCACAGACGCATGAATTCCAATGTCCATGAGTCTCCTCGTAGGTTCCAATTCTTGGGCTCCCCCTTGGCCCAATTCTTGTTGAAAAATAGTGACAATAGCACATTTAAGCCGCTTCCGAATCCATAATTTCCGTTTAGATTAAGATTCAGCAGAAGAAGAGCGACTAAACACAGACAAAAACGCAACATTGCAAAAGCTGGGAATAGATCAGGAAGGCAGGAGAGGAGGGAAGAAAAATGCGACTGCTCTCTCTCAAGGCAAGAAGGAAGAAAATTACATTATCCTGTTGACTTCATCAAGCAGTGACCTGCAGATCTTGCTGAGACAGTTTCCTACTGAGTGTGAAGCGGCCGGGATGAGAATCGGCACCTCCAAGTCCAAGTCCATGGTCCTCAGCCAGAAAAGAGTGGATTGTCCTATCCGGGTTGGGGATAGGCTTCTGCCGCAATTGGAGGAGTTTAAGTATCTCGGGGTCTCATTCAGAATTGAGCGAGAGATTGACAGCCGGATTGGAGTGGCACCTGCAGTGATGCGGACATTGTACCAATCTGTTGTGGTGAAGAGGGAGCTGAGCTCTAAAGCAAAGCTCTCGATTTACCACTCAATCTATGTTCCTACCTTTACCTATGGTCATGAGCTTTGAGTAATGAAACAAAGAATGAGATTGTGGATACAATTGGCTTAAATGAGCTTTCTCTATAGAATTGCTGGACTCACCCTTAAGGTGAACTGAAACCACCTTTTTGCGCAAAAAGTAGAATAGCAGATTAATTCCTTATTACCTATTGTATTTTTCAACACATAAAAGAAATTTTTAGGCCGTACGATGGCCAAGCTATAAGCCGATAAACTTTTGCCTCTGGCTGGCAGTGCCAAACAAACCGGAAGTAGTGCAGACGACGCTGCGTGACGTCACGAGTGTGACCCTTATCAAAACAACAATGGCAGATGATAGCAGTTCCAGCAGTCAAGAACACCAGAGTTTTCAGAGTGAAGAGGCATTCAGGATTGGTGACGAGACAGAGGAGGATGCAGGAGTGTCAAGTGAACAGGAAGAGAGCGAGGGAGGCATCGAACCGTACAGATTCGAGCCAGAATTTTCGAGGGATTCCGGCACCGACTCAGAGTCAGACCGCAGCAGTGATGGGGAGGAGAGTTGCTTATTGAATACAGAATGGTGAGCCTTTACTTCTCTATTTTGGCATGTTTGGGGTGTCAGGATAAGGAAAATTAACAATAAAAAAGAGAGGAAAAAAAAAAACCATCAGCATTTTTCCAACTTATTATTTATACATAGGGCTAGGACTGTACAATAGCCTGGCTGTGTACACACTTAAAGTGGGGTAAAAAAGTATTTAGTCAGCCACCAATTGTGCAAGTTCTCCCACTTAAAAGATGAGAGAAGTCTCCAATTTTCATCATATGTATACCTCAACTATGAGAGACAAAATAAGAAAAAAAAAATCCAGAAAATCACATTGAAGGATTTTTAATGAATTAATTGGTAAATTCCTTGGTAAAATAAGTATTTGGTCAATAACGAAAGTTCATGTCAGTACTTTGTTAAATACCCTTTGTTGACAATGACAGAGGTCAAACTTTTTCTGTAAGTTTTCACAAGGTTTTCATACACTGTTGCTGGTATTTTGGCCCATTCCTCCAGGCAGATCTCCTCTAGAGCAGTGATGTTTTGGGGCTGTCGCTGGGCAACACAGACTTTCAATTCCCTCCAAAGATTTTCTATGGGGTTGAGATCTGGAGACTGGCTAGGCCACTCCAGGACCTTGAAATGCTTCTTACGAAGCCACTCCTTCGTTGCCCAGGCGGTGTGTTTGGGATCATTGTCATGCTGAAAGACCCAGCCACGTTTCATCTTCAATGCCCTTGCTGATGGAAGGAGGTTTTCACTCAAAATCTCACGATACATGGCCCCATTCATTCTTTCCTTTACACGATCAGACGTCCTGGTCCCTTTGCAGAAAAACAGCCCCAAAGTATGATGTTTCCACCCCCATGCTTCACAGTAGGTATGGTGTTCTTTCTCCTCCAAACACGACAAGTTGAGTTTTTACCAAAAAGTTCTATTTTGGTTTCATCTGACCATATGACATTCTCCCAATCCTCTTCTGGATCATCCAAATGCTCTCTAGCAAACTTCAGACGGGCCTGGACATGTACTGGCTTAAGCAGGGGGACACGTCTGGCACTGCAGGATTTGAGTCCCTGGCGGCATAGTGTGTTTCTGATGTAGCCTTTATTACTTTGGTCCCAGCTCTCTGCAGGTCATTCACTAGGTCCCCCCATGTGGTTCTGGGATTTTTGCTCACCGTTCTCGTGATCATTTTGACCCCACGGGGTGAGATCTTGCGTGGAGCCCCAGATCGAGGAAGATTATCAGTGGTCTTGTATGTCTTCCATTTTTTAATAATTGCTCCCACAGTTGATTTCTTCACACCAAGCTGCTTACCTATTGCAGATTCAGTCTTCCCATCCTGGTGCAGGTTACAATTTTGTTTCTGGTGTCCTTTGACAGCTGTTTGGTCTTGGCCATAGTGGAGTTTGGAGTCTGACTGTTTGAGGTTGTGGACAGGTGTCTTTTATAATGATAACGAGTTCAAACAGGTGCCATTAATACAGGTAACAAGTGGAGGACAGAGGAGCCTCTTAAAGAAGAAGTTACAGGTCTGTGAGAGCCAGAAATCTTGCTTGTTTGTAGGTGACCAAATACTTATTTTACTGAGGAATTTACCAATTAATTAAAAATCCTTCAATGTGATTTTCTGGATTTTTTTTCCTCATTTTGTCTCTCATAGTTGAGGTATACCTATGATGAAAATTGGAGACCTCTCTCATCTTTTAAGTGGGAGAACTTGCACAATTGGTGGCTGACTAAATACTTTTTTGCCCCACTGTATTTGTACCCGTAGGTAGATTTGGTTTGCAGTCTGGTGACAAGCCACAGGCTGCTGGTCGCTGCGTGCGCGAGCTAAACCTACATGTTTTTGGTATGCGGGAGGAAACCGGAGAAATCCCGGAGTAAACCCACACAACACGGGGAGAACATGCAAACTCCACACAGCTCACTGTTGGTCGGGGTTTGGGATCGAGCCCACGGTCTCATGATCCCCGCGATCCCCCGGCCGAGGGTAAACTGTGCTGCCACAGTGCTAAACCACTGCGCCACCGTGCAGCCCAAAAAAGTTGGCATTGAATAGACACATCCGTGGCGTAGGGTTAACACGTGTATTCAGGACAGGTTCCATGACCATGGGCTATGTATTACAATACTTCTACAGACTATAGTGGCAATACACATGAACAGAACTGGCCTCTGCATTTGACTGTGCTATTTATAAATAATATCTATATCTAGAAACGCATCGCTTTCTGGTCGCTTTTCCTCCCCCTTTCTTTTCTTTCGTCGCCATGACAGCTTTCCTTGGCCACTGAACAGATCTTCCCAGGTGTTGGAAGTGTTTTGTAGTCGACTATCACGACAAAATGCACCAAAAACAACCAGTGTCGACGTGCTCGCAATGGTAAACATGAGGACTGCGTCCCATTCGTGACGTCACGCAGAACTCCGGCTGCACTTCCGGATAATCGGCGGATTCGTAGGATTTTTCAGGGCGGGAAATTTAAAATCGCGATTTTCTCCAAGATTCCGGGATTGGTGGAGGGGGTGCCAATGATAAATTATCTTTATAATTGTATGTACTATCACCCATTGCCGTTCAATGCCGTTCACTTCAGTTCACCTTTAGAGATAAGGTGAGGAGCTCAGTAATCTTGGAGAGGTTCATAGTAGAACCGCTGCTCCTCCACATCGAAAGGAGCCAGTTGAGGTGGTTTGGGCATCTGATCAGGATGCCCCCTGGATGCCTCCCACTTGAGGTGTTTTGGGCACGTCCCACTGGGAGGAGACCCACGGGGCAGACCCAGGACACGCTGGAGAGACTACAGTTTGCATTTATAATATATGATCGTGGAAGAAAGAGGAAGATTTATCATGAGTGTACATAAAAAAATATTTAATTTGAAGCATTTCTAAATACAGGGGAAATACTCCCAAGAATGGCTGTGCCCTGTTTTGCTCAGCATCACAATTTTATGACAGAAATTGACATTTTCACTTCTTGACAATGATTTAGACCAGGGTTTCTTAACCTTTTTGACCTCGGGGCCCAAATTTTCCAGTAAAAAGTGGCCCGCGGCCCATTCAAATATTAACATTGTATTGGTTTAATAAACTGATCTCACACCTGGTTTGATTTGTGTTCTATGACTAAATCAAATCCACTTAACATAACTTAACATCCACTTAACTTAAGCTTAACAAATTAAAACCTTGTCATAAAAGGCATGATACAATATGATCATCCCATTTATTTATTATCCGTATGTAAACCTGCACATACTGTACAACAAGACGCCAAACAGTCGTCAATTCATGGAACAAATCAAGCTGCTACAAGAATAGAAATTAAAGTGTAAATAAAGTTTAAATAAAATGCAAATGAAAAAATACAGCCTTTTAATCTGTGAATGAATTTGATTCATTTTTCATTCATGCATTTTTGCCTATCAGAACAATAATATTCACAACAGTCCAAACTACAACACCCTTTTTATATTCATCTCTTCAAAACAGGCTGTAACAATTCATGAAAGATATCAAGCTGCTACAAGAACAAATTTTAAGGCTCAAATAAGGCTTATTAACACAAAAATAGATTAATAATAGAAGTTTCAAATTAACTAAACTTTAACTTTTAAATAAAGTGCAAATGAAACTATAGCTTTATAACCTGTGAATGAATTTGATTGATTTTTTCATTCATTCATTTTTGCATGGCGTGCTGTATGTCTGAGGCAGTGTCCATGATACTGTGACTCACTGTATTGTTTTAGAGTGGGATGGTCAGCAGCCTCTCCGATCATCTCACGGCACATACAGGTGCATCTCAATAAATTAGAATGTCACTGAAACATTGATTAATTTCAGTAATTCAATTCAAAAACTGACACTTCTACATTATCTAGAATCATTACAGATTTATATATTTCAAGTGTTTATTTCTTTTAATTTTGATGGTTATGGCTTATAGCTCATGAAAACCCCAAATTCAGTTTCTCAAAAAATTATAATATTACATAAAATTAATTAAAAAAAATTTAATAGAAATGTTTGCCAACTGAAAAGTATGTCCACCTACACACACTAGTCTGAGTTCCTTTTGCAAGAATTACTGCATCAATGCGGCTTGGAATGAAGGCGATCAGCCTGTGGTCCTGCTGAGGCGTTATGAAGGCCCAGGTTTCTTTAATAGCAGCCTTCAGCTCGTCTGCATTGTTGAGTGTGGTGTCTCTCATCTTTCTGTGTGGACAATACTCCATAGATTCTCTATGAGGTTTAGGTCAGAAGAGTTTGCTGGCCAGTCAAGCACTGTGATACCATGGTCATATTTACGCATTACTGCCACCAATTGGTGGGAAGCTGTATTGCAACTGAGTGTCTCATGGACGTCAGTGTAATCAGTAATATCTCTGGTGTCTTCAATTGCCGTCCCACGGCCCTTGCAGCCCACACATATTTCTAATGAAAGTTTTTTGCAGCCCTCTAGGTGGCGCTCGCGGCCCAGCTGTTGGCCGCGGACCTATGGTTAAGAATCACTGATTTAGACCAAGAAGGTTTTAAGCTCATTTGGGCTGTTGGTGATTATCATACAGGGCTACTATTTACCTCAGAGAAAACTTGCAATGTTGTTTTAAATTGTAGTGACCATGATCAACATTAAAGATAAGATAAGATAAGATAAGATAAGCCTTTATTAGTCCCACAACGGGGAAATTCCAGGATTGCAACAGCACAGGGATAGCAACACTCAGAGCAACAATCAGAAGGCAAGAAAAAAAACAAGCAAGCAAGAGCAGCTAATAAACATATGTACGTATTACTATAAAATATATATATATACACACACACACAGACACACAGTGCAGAGCATTGTAGCTGGATGGAATAAATATATGAATATATGAACACACAGTGCAGAGCATTGTAGCTAGATGGAATAAATATGTAAATATATAAACACCCACAGTACGGAGCATTGCAGCTAGGTGGAATAAATATGCAAGTATATAAACACACACAGTGCGGAGCAATGTAGCTAGATGGAATAATATGTAGATATATAAATATATAAACACACCCAGTGCTGAGCATTGTAGCTAGATGGAATAAATATGCAAATATATAAACACACACAGTGCAGAGCATTGTTGCTAGATGGAATAAATATGTAAATATATAAACACACACAGTGCAGAGCATTGTTGCTAGATGGAATGAAACAGCATAACCGTCTACTTAGTTATCCTACATGGTATGATTATGTGCCCATACATATTCTCACCCTCCATAGCGACCGGTATGTTCCTAGTTGTATGCCGGAGGGGACCATTGTGTAAGTCTATTGCATCTTTTGCATTCAAAAAACTATTAGTTTGTTACGTCTTTTTGCTATCTCTGCGAGCAGCCCTGCTTAGGTTGTACAGTCTGACAGCCGTTGGTAGGAAGGACCTACGAAACCTCTCGGTTGTGCACCTGGGATGATGTAGTCTGCTGCTAAATGAGCTCCTCAGTGCATTCAGTATGTCCTGCATAGGGTGGAACTCGGACTCCAGCAGAGATGACAGTTTAGCCACCGTCCTTCTCTCTCCTATCTCCTCCATCGGATCAAGGCGCTGCCCCAGGACAGAGCTAGCTTTCTTAATCAGTTTGTTCAGTCTCTTCCTATCGGCTGCAGTAATGCCACTGCCCCAGCAGACCACTCCAAAAGTGATGGCTGATGCCACCACCGTGTCATAGAATGACTTCAGCAGCGCCCCTTGTACACCAAAAGACCTGAGTCTCCTCAGCAGGAACAGCCTGCGCTGTCCCTTCTTGTAGAGTGCATCAGTATTGTGTGACCAGTCTAGTTTATTGTTCAGATGAATACCCAGGTACTTATAGGATGTCACCATCTCGATGTCTGTTCCCTGTATATTTACTGGTACTGTGAGGGGCTGCCCATGCCTGCGGCAGTCCACCACCAGCTCCTTAGTTTTCCTCGCGTTGATCTGGAGGCAGTTCCGATGGCACCAGTCCACGAAGTCCTGGATAAGCCCTCTGTACTCAGCTTCATCTCCATTGGAGATGAGGCCAACGATCGCAGAGTCATCAGAGAACTTCTGTAGATGGCAGTGTGTTGTGTTGTGTGAGAAGTTCGCAGTATAAAGAGTGAACAGGAAGGGAGCCAGCACCGTTCCCTGGGGGGGCCCCCGTGCTACTGATGATCGTGTCGGACACACAGTCCCGGGTTCTCACAAACTGAGGCCGGTTCGTGAGGTAGTCCAGGATCCATGATGACAGGTGCTGGTCCACCCCTGCGCGCAGCAGCTTGTCCTTCAGGATCATCGGTTGGATGGTGTTGAAAGCACTGGAGAAGTCAAAGAACATGATCCTCACCATATTCCCGGGCTTCTCCAGGTGGGACAGAGAACGGTGGAGGAGGAAGATCACCGCATCCTCCACCCCAATGCCATGCTGGTAGGTGAACTGGAGTGGATCCATCGCTGGTTCCACCAGGGGGCGGAGGTGAGCAAGGAGCAGTCTCTCCAGGGTCTTCATCAAGTGGGACGTCAAGGCCACCGGTCTGTAGCTGTTCAGGTCTTTGGGGTGGGAAGTTTTTGGTACAGGTACCACACAAGATGTTTTCCACAGCTGTGGTACCCTCCCCAGTTTCAGGCTCATGTTGAAGATATACGTCACAATCCCACACAGCTGGTCTGCACAGGACTTGAGGAGCTTTGCGCTGATGCCGTCCGGTCCCGGCGCCTTCCTCGCCTTGATCTTCCTCAGCTCCGTCCTCACCTGGGTCCTGGTCAGGGTCAGGATGGGGGGCTGTGTGTTGGGAGTGGGGGGGTGTTGGTGGAGTGGGGAGTGGGCAGCAGGACTTGATTTCTTTAGAGGCAGCAGTGGTTGTTGTGCAGTCAGGGGGGAGGGCGGTTGGTCAAATCTATTGAAAAACAGATTCAGGTTGTTCGCCCACTCCCTGCCCCCTGTGGCCTGGGGGGAGGTATTCTGGTATTTTTATTCGGGTATTTTTAAAAAAGCAGGGATGGCAATTTTCCGCTGATCCGCGGATTTCCGCCGATTTTATCATCATCTGTGTCATAATTTTGTACCTTTACCTTGTTCTCAATAAAGTTTGGGAAAAAAAAAACATACGCGCTCGGCGCTTCCACGGGTCAAGTCTCGCGATAACCCGGATGTACTCAAGCTACCGCTGTATTGTAAACAGCCCTGCGATTGGATAGTTGCAAACGATTGGACCAATCAAATGGCTCGTATGCTTTGTCAAAAATTGATTTCGGCTTGTTCTCAGGGATATGATTTTTCCGGTAATTCACCGAATTCCGCTTTATTTTTATATTATATGTATGTTAAGTACGTTAGCGGCTTGTGGTTCAAGAACGCAGTGGTGTGCCCTTTCAGCCAGAACCGGAAGTGGCGTATGCTAGGTAGAGAGCCATTAACTCTCTGTCGAACACGCTGTATTTACGCTCACTGTCGTGCAAAGACCTGCTAAAAAAAAAAAGGTGAGCGGCTGCCAAGAACCGGCAACGCATTGCTCCACGACGGCCGCTATGCCCCATGACTGAGGCGTCGGTAGTGAGCGCTGTTTTAACCTCAGAACACCTGCTCCCGTTCAGGAGTCCAGTCGACTCTGTCCGCCGATTTCCGTTTGAGTGCAGCGTACAGCGGCTGTATGAGCTGGGCTGCGCAGGGGAGGAAAATGAACTGCTCAAATCTCAATGGAGATTGAAACTGGTGATCTGAAATGAATGCTGAAATTAGCAAAAAGTAATGGTATGTTGGAATTTTATTTCTATTATGGAATAGATAAAATTAACTGATTTTGATTTGATCAAGTGTTAAAGCATGTGATGGATAATGCTTGTTGGAATATTTACCTCCGCCAAGGAGGTTATGTTTTCATCGGCGTTGGTTTGTCTGTCTGTCTGTTTGTTAGCAAGGAAAAGTTATGGACGGATTTTCATGAAATTTTCAGGAAAGGTGTGCAATGGAACGGGGAACAGATGATTAGAGTTTGGTGATGATCTGAGAGTGCATACCTCCACCAAGGGCTTTTTTGTATTTGTGCAGCAGGATTGCACAAAAACTACTGGATGGATTTGGATAAAATTTTCACCAGAGGTGGTTCTTGGGCTAGAGAGGAACCCATTATATTTTGGTGATGATCTGAGAATGCATACCTCAGCCAAGGCGCTTATCTTCTCACAGTGTGTTAGCAACAATACTCCAAAACTGATGGACAGACTTTGATGCAATTTTCACCACCAGTGGCTATAGGCCTACACACAAACCCATTACATTTTGGAGTTGATCCATGACAAACGGAAGGAGCCTTGGTGGAGGGATGCGCTCTGAGTGCTTTTCTAGTTTAGGAATGCTATCTTCTTGGAACATAAGTCAATATTATACAGTAATAAGTGGCATTCAGCTGTTTGTTTTATGTCATGTAAGCACAGTTCTGGTACTTAAAAATCATAAAAACCCAGGAGCTTCGGGGAGCGAAGTGACAGTAAAGGTGAAAATTGGCTCAAAGTTCAATGAGGTAACAGAAACACTCGGACAGTTTCTGAAGAAACCAGAAAAGGAGATGAAGTTCAAAGTTCAGAGACTGACACAGCTTGCTGCCAGAAGGAAGAAAGTTTCACATTAGAAGTGACTTGGTGACCAGTGTAAATAGTGTAAAAAACTCTAATAGAACTGTTAAATATGTTGGACTAAAGACAGTGAGACAACATTGAAGAAAAAGTAAGTTAACTTTTCATTATCCAAGTCTAGTATTTCATTTTTTTAATCATTTTTTTTCAGTCTAAATTACTTCTGTTTTACTGAAAACCTCCCAGCTTCAGGGGGGCTGCGCCCCCCCGGCCCCCCCATAAGTCAATCGACCAAATTAGATTTCAGCTGAAATCAGAATTTCCTGTTGCCATCCCTGAAAAAGGAACTAATACTGTAAAGATGCATCTTGTGCTCAAGATCACGTCACCCTGACAATGAGAGGACACTGGCGTGTATGTCAGCACTTCTCAGTTTGTGATATGTTTTTCTGTGCTAATCAGTCCTATTTTCATAGAATATTGGACATAGTCAATCTGTCGATACCTTCTCTGTTTGGTGTTGCTATTAGTTTTTGGACTGTTGGTTTAGACGTGGATGTGTGTCAATCAGCTGTTACCTATATGCCAGTGATCAGCTGACTGCCCACCAAACAGTTGCTGGAACTTCCACATAGGTGAGGTAAAATATTACAAGGCTAGAACGATAATAGTAACAGAATTAAGACTGTTAATTGGTGGAGAGCATTTCTGCATTAACAGGATTTCAAATAATAAACTGATCGTAATTAATCTAGTGTTCCTAACTTTACACAGTATCCTAGCTGAATATTTTATTTATCGATGTTGCCTAAATTTACTAATACAGTAGGAAATACTCATTAAACATAAAAATTTTCTCAACACCGTTAATGATATCATCATGGTGAGATTGTAAAATGTAACAGAAAAATGGTGTTAAAAAGTGATGACATATATATATTTTGTTGTAAATGTGTATTAAATCAATTTTACTGGATTAATGAATAAATATACTTTAAGGCAGTTTATGTTGCAAAGTGAAGCTCTCTTCTCACTGTTCTGTGTGCAACACATTGCATTATGGGATACATTGGTACCATACACCGCGTTCCAAATTATTATGCAAATAGGATTTTAGTGTCATAAACATTCAATTTTTTGTTTTTCATTTAAACTCATGGATGGTGTTGCGTCTCAGGGCTCTTTGGATCACTGATATTAGTCTCAGACACCTGTCATAATTAGTTTGCCAGGTCAGCCCAATTAAAGGAAAACTACTTAAGAAGGATGTTCCACATTATTAAGCATGCCACAGGTTTCAAGCAATATGGGAAAGAAAAAGAATTGCACTAAGGTAAATATTAGATATTTCACAAAAACTTAAGCATGATCATCGTACTGTGAAGAAATTTGTGACTGATTCAGAGCACAGATGGGTTCATGCAGATTAAGGCATAATGAGGAAGGTTTCTGCCAGACAAATTCATTGGATTAAGAGAGCAGCTGCTAAAATGCCATTACAAAGCAGCAAACAGTTATTTGAAGCTGCTGGTGCCTCTGAAGTCCCACGAACCTCAAGGTGTAGGATCCTCAAGAAACTTGAAGTTGTGCTTAAACCTACTATTTGGCCACCCCTAACCAATGCTCACAAGCAGAAACAGTTGCAGTAGGCCCAGAAATACATGAAGACTAATTTTCAAACAGTTTTGCTTACTGATGAGTGCTGTGCAACCCTGGATGGTCCAGATGGATGGAGTGGTGGATGGCCATCATGTCCCAACAAAGCTGCAACGTCAGCAAGGAGGTGGTGGAGTCCTGTTTTGGGCCGGAATCACGGGAAGAGAGCTGCTAGGCCCCTTTAGGGTCCCTGAAGGTGTGAAAATGACCTTGGCAAAGTATATAGAGTTTCTGACTGACCAATTTCTTCCATGGTACAAAAAGGAGAACTGTGCCCTACCTTGCAAAATTATCTTCATGCATGACAATGCACCATCTCATGCTGTAAAGAACACCTCTGTGTCATTGGCTGCTATTTGAATAAAAGGAGAGAAACTCATGGTATGGCCCCCATCTTTCCCTGACCTCAACCCTATTGAGAACCTTTGGAGCATCCTCAAGCAAAGGATCTATGAGGTTGAGGGGCAGTTCACATCAAAACAGCAGCTGTGGGAGGCTATTCTGACAACTTGCAAAGAAATTCAAGCAGAAACTCTCCAAAAGCTCACAAGTTCAATGGATGCAAGAGTTGTGAAGGTTATATCAAAGAAAGTGTCCTATGTTAACATGTATCTTGACCTGTTAAGATGTTTTTGATTGAAACAGCTTTTGATTTCAGTAAATACTAGTGCATATGCGTAGAAAGCAAGTATTGCTGTCTGAAACAGGTAGCCCAGTCAGGCTTTACAGGCCCAAATGTAAGCTGTGTTTGAAAGGGGAATACAGAGGTGTAGCCTATATGTAGGCAGTCACATGTTAGACTTTGACAGATATGAAAGGGACTGAACTGAGATTTGATTGTGTCAATATTAATTACAGAATAATTGAAAATGAATGGGACATGCAATATTAGCCACTGTTTAAGAACCGTTTGCTTATTTTTTTTTGTCAGATTACTTAGGCTATGGTCACACTGCAGGTTTTAATGCTCAATTCTGATTTTTTTGCACAAATGTGACCCATATCTGATTTTTTTTTAATGACAGTCTGAATGGCACAGATCCGATTTTTTTCACACCAGACCCAGACCACTTTCATAAGTGGTCCTAATTCCAAAAGGTATCTGATATTTTCCAAAGTGACCTCAGTCTGAATAGTCATGTCACATGCCATGTGACTTTTTCCTCATTGAAGTGAGACAGACGCTACAATTCTGCTGTGGAAGATGCCACAGGCATGATGGACAGCTGATTTATGCTTTCCTTTTTAAATCAATCTTCTTCCCTTTATCACTGGATCATAATTTTGTCGGCTCCCACAGCACAACTTCAAAATTGTGTGTGTGGGGGGGGGGTTCGGGGCTGAAGCCGTCAGACATGACAGGTGTGCAGTAATGGCACATATTGTTTTTAAAAAAGTGGTCATCTGGCATGTAGGGGAATGAAGCTGGTCTTGTTTATTTTGTGCATAAACATTTCTGAATGTTTTTAACATTTATTTTGCTGCATTGCATCAAAGGTGAAGAAGTTCTGTCCCCCTTAATCGTTCGGTGCTCATATTTACTTCCTCAAACACAGCGCTGCGTCTGACGTTACGTTTTCTTCTGTGCGTGCGGGTCACTTCATAGCTGTGGACCGTTCATACTCCAGTCTGATGGGGGTTGCATTTAAATTATAATGTGAACACCCACACAAAAAAAATCGGATCTCAGCAAAAAATCGGACTTGAGCATTAAGACCTGCAGTGTGACCGTAGTCTTATTTGTGTGATCTTTTATGACTTATCCCTCTTACTCCTGTAATTATAATAGTTCGCCTGGTAATTTTTTACCTTTTTTTGTCAATAAATATGTTATGCAGTGGGTTTTTTGTGAAATATTTTGCTCCTTTTTTGAGAAGTGTAAATTTCAAAATCTGCCAAGTATTTGTCATTATTATGTGTTATAAATGCTTAAAACAGTATAACAACAACAACAAAAAAAAAATGGATTTGACTTTTCATCAGTTTACCCTTTATAAACATTTGAAATGTACGTGAACAGAATATTTAGGGTATCAAAAATGAAAATAAACCTATTATACATGTCCAAAATTTTTGTTTGTCGATATGGTTCTGTGTCCAATTTACAGGCATTTTTTGTTATCATGTCTAGGCGTTTTTAGGTGCTGTGAAAGGTAATAAAGCAGTTCCTATCCACCTGAATACACAGCCCCACAGTGCACTCCCTACACATCCAGGGGGTGTTCCTTTTGTGTAGAGTAAAATATAACATCAGATTTTATATAAGATTTATCCAAAAGAAAGGTGTGTTTCCACAAAAAATGTTCAACAGTATAGAAATAGTTACCAAGTGAATCTACAGTATTTTGACTGAGCAACTCCAAATGGCCGGTTAACGGGAGTCTCGGCTGCTGCTGCTTTTTGCCCGTGTACCAGTGATGTCCTTTGCGGCACCACGGGTCCCCCCGCCCCGTGTTCTCCATGTCGAATTATCAATCACAGCAACTTTATGGTATATATTTTGACTGAGCAACTCCATATGCCTGGTTAACTGGAGTCTTGGCTGCTGCTTTACCCATGTGCCAGTGATGTCCTTTGCGGCATGATGGGTCCCTGCCAGCGCGTGCACACTCCCCCCCCCCCCAATGCTCTCCATGCGGAATTATCAATCACAGCAACTTTATGGTATATATTTTGACTGAGTTACTCCATACTCAGGGATGCACACCCTCGTAACCTCAGCAGCAAAGCACTTATAAAATCTTTGTTTGTGAAGCGCTGTGGTGACTGACAGGTTGTGATGGTGTGTTATCCAGTCAGCGTGGTCGTAATGCCACGTTTTGTCCTATTGGCATGGCCGTGATGCGGCGTATTATCCAATGAGCACAGAGTCAATACGAAACCCCGCCCACACTTCTTGAAGCCAGGACATAAAGACAGAGTGGTCACAGAGCGGTGGCTAAACTTTTAAGGTAAGATAAGCCTTTATTAGTCCCACAATGGGGAAATTCCAGGATTGCAACAGCACAGGGATAGCAACACAGAGCAATAATTAAGAAGATATGGAAGATATAAATAAGAGCAGTGGATATACATACATACACATAAATATATATACAAAGTGCGGAGCATTGTAGCAAGATGGAATAAACAGCATAACCGTCTACTTAGTTATCCTACATAGTATGAATATGTACCCATACATATTGTCACCCTCTGTAGCGACCGATATTGTCCTAGTTGTATATACTGGAGGGGACCATTGTGTAAGTCTATTGCGTCTTTTGCATTCAATACTATTAGGTTGTCACGTTTTTTTTGCTATCTCTGCGAGCAGCCCTGCTTAGGTTGTACAGTCTGACAGCCGTAGGTAGGAAGGACCTGCGAAACCTCTGGGTTGCACACCTAGGATGATGCAGTCTGCTGCTAAATGAGCTCCTCAGTGCATTCAGTATGTCCTGCATAGGGTGGGACTCGGACTCCAGCAGAGATGACAGTTTAGCCACCATCCTTCTCTCTCCTATCTCCTCCACTGGGTCAGGGCGCTGCCCCAGGACAGAGCTAGCTTTCTTGATCAGTTTGTCCAGTTCAGTAATTTTATTGATAAAAATTACATATTTTGACTGAGTGACTCCATATTCGGGGATGCACACCCTTGTAACCTCAGGAAACCACAGTTAAAATCTGAGGCCAGTCTCACAAATGGTTCAAGAGATGTGCATGGAACAGACAGACACACAAACACACAAATTTCTTGCATTTATAGATAGATGACCTCCT
The DNA here is from genome assembly GCA_020510985.1 of Pholidichthys leucotaenia. Classification (NCBI taxonomy): domain Eukaryota; kingdom Metazoa; phylum Chordata; class Actinopteri; order Cichliformes; family Pholidichthyidae; genus Pholidichthys; species Pholidichthys leucotaenia. The sequence continues at coordinate 126,531,503 of CM035841.1, forward strand.
AATGCTGCAAATTCAGCAAATGACCATTTTCAGTTCTTTACAACCAATAAAATGCTTTGAAACTCTGTTGTGCATAATAATTTGGAAAAGTGCATCTTGAGTTTATTTATTTTTGCAAAAAAATACTTATTTGGAGGTTTTGAGGCGGCATGATATAATAAGGAGAGAACTGAGAGTTTAAAAGGGAGTTTATTAATTATACCGCCATCACAGACTCACTCCGGCGCCGTGCATGCGCGCCAGAGCGAGCCCGGAGGCTCTCCAGCAGATAAGCAATGCGTGCGGTAAGATGAGCAGTGAGAGAGTGAGCATGAATTTCAGTAAGGTTATATACCCAGTTACAGACAATACATGAAAGGCATGGGACATTTGCATCAGAGTAAGAGCAGGAAGCATGAACACAATGCATGAATGGCACATTAACATCACAGTACTGAGCAGGAAAGAGCCAGACGAAGCAAGGCTGCCTGTTGACATTAATACACACATTTCACTGCTATGTTAATTGCTCTAGCCGAGCGCTCTGCTTGTCCCAGTCTGTTGTGGGGGTGCCCCACAGTTTGTTCATTAAAATTTGAATTATGCTCTACCGGTTGATGACTTGAAAATTATACTGACTGTCATTTGCATTGACTGTTTAGGAAAATCAGAGACAAATGTCATTTGTATGATAATTTGGAATGCAGTTTTTCTGTTGATACCTGTCTGAGAGCATGAACTTGTATTGTAACACAGCTTCACTTTCTGTTGATTGTCTTTTTAAGCCTTATCTGTGTTATTGGCAAATATCGCAGCCACAGTGCTGTAAGTTGAATCTGAGGGCGCATTCACACGGCCACTGTTTGGTTCAGACTTAAGGACCAAAGAGTGTATTCCGTGGATAGTTCGGTTGGTTTGGCGCCGTCTGAAAGCGCACTGGAAGTCTGGTCCCCCTGAAAATGGGGGGGCTCTCAGTTCGCTTGCAAACGAAGTCTGGTGTGCTTCGCTTGCCATGTGAATGCAAACAGAGTATCCAGTGGACCAAAGGGCGGATGTGCCCCTCAGCATTTGTCTAACCACAGCAACACATAGTGAGAAGAGAAACTGGCGTTTACCATAAAGGTGCCTTCACATCAAATGCGAACGGGCGAATTTTTCGCGCAGCACAATTACATTATAACTCAGTGTAAATACATGAAAAGACATGAATTCACTGTCTGGTCGAGATGCAGACAGGCAAAGTTGCCACTCACTTAAAAAGTTATCCCTGCCTTGAAAACTTGATGTGTGTTTCCGTTGCTAGCTTGCTAGCCTTGTTAGCACGTCAGTGGCAGGAATCCGTGGGTAAATAAATCCAACATCCTGATTCAGCTGAAGACCTTCTGGTCCTTCTGCCTCCATTTTGGGTAGAAAATAACGATAAAGACAACAGCGCAGATCCAAGAAATACTTGTACCGGAGAAAGCCAAGGAGAAAAGTTTAAAAAAATGTCTTGCGGACAGACTTGGAGTACTGAGGAGATGCAGGCTCTGATAGATATTTGGTCTGAGGACCAGATTTCTCAGCTGCATGTGGCTACACTCAAGAATACCAATGTTTTTAAAACGTTTCGCGACATGATGGCGGCACGGGGGTTTATACAGATAGCGAGGTTTTTTATTTTTATTTGTTTGTGGTAAACAACCCGGCTGAAGGGACCGGTGTTATGCTGAGAATTGCTCGCTTGCCAAGAATTGCATCCCATTGTTGCAAGCAGGTGTTTAGTGTTAGTCAAAGTCAATACAACTTTAAAAAAGGGATTACCCTTTTTACTGATAATGCATAAATGCAAACTCTCAACTGTGAAGACTGTAAAACGTGGTGTTGGATCACTATGATTTCTAACCCTCTTTGAAACCCTAAAATGTCTGATGAATAAACATAATTTAAAGATAATTTACAAGAGGTAATAATTTTTACTTCTAAAAATGTATAATGTGTACTTCTAAAAATGCAGGAATGGTCGCAAGCCTGGTTGTAGTATATTTTATAGTTTTGGTGGATGGGATGCAATTCTTGGCAAGCAAGCAATTCTCAGCATAACACCGGATTTCCCTTTTCGGTCCTGGCCAATCAATGAGCCGGATTTCTCTTCTTCGCTGAGATTTTTTCTTCCTGGTCACTGGTGGTTTCGGCTACAGTGCCACAAACGAGCGGCTGTTGTAACTGTGTGATGTTGTCCAAGCAGTTTGGTCCGCTTGAGTGAAGTGCTGTGTGAATGCAAACCAAACCAAACAAAGGTGTGAAAATTCTCGCCATTCTCTGTCGAGTTGAACTGAGACCCCTGGAACTATCCTGGTGTGAATGCAACCTAAAATTCATCTCATCTGTGCTGAACTTTAGCATCTACTGTATATGACAGACTATATCAAAGATGACAAGAAACAAGAAAATGTTCCATGCCTTTTAGTACTAATAAGTCATACATTCATATTTGTTCTTTTTGTCTTTATTTTTTATTCATGTTGTCATTGTATTCTTATTACAATGTTTACAAATTTCTGTGTTTCTTTGGAGTTGTGAAAATTTTCTGGTGTTGTGAGATCAATACAGTTTTAATTATGTTGTGCGACCATGTTATTCATTATATGTACAAGACTAACTGTTGTTGGAAAAATCTTTTTTTTAGCATAAATGTTTTAATTTTTTGTCCCCCTCCCCCCATGGTTATTTTAATATTTATTATGTTGCATCTGAACAGTCAAAAAAACTGAATAAATCAACAAGAACAAGAAGGAAGAAAGTACCTAGGTCAGGGTTTGGCAAACTTTTACTAAACAAAGAGCCACTGTGATTTTTTTATTACTATTATTTAGAATAGAATAGGCTTTATTGTCATTGTACAATTGTACAGTACAGCGAAATTGTGGGTGCTCCACCAGGCTACTGCACAATAAAGTAAGGGATATGGCGCGCATTTAGGGCGCATATATGGTATGCATGTATGGTACGCATTTTCCCTCACATGTATTTAGTAGGCATGACAGTGGATACTCTGAGGACTTCACGCCTAAACGTCCAAGAGAACCTGACCCGGCAGAGACCTCGGGAGGTGTGAAGTGGTTTTCTGGAGAGACGGGAAGTCAGAGAGAATGTCCCAGCAGGAGCCCCGGAGGCTGAGGAGTTAAGAGACAATAGAGACACCAAGGAGAGCCTCGGAGGCTATATGTTTACTGAAGGACTGTGGGTTGAGGGTGTGATATTTGACGTTGGGGGTTTTGTGTCTCTGGGGGTATAAGAGCTGTGATGAAAGATTGTTCTGCCTCTTTTGCTGAGATACTTTCTTGTTAGAGGATGAGACTCCGAATAAACCTTTCCTGAGAAATAAACTCAGTCTCGTTTGTGAAGGCATCCTCTACACTGGTGACCTACGACAAACCATGGCCGGTGACGGCGAGCTTTCCGCACCGGACTCTTCAGGAGCCAACCGGGTTAACGCAGCTACCACACGACAGCTGCCCGATTTCTGGCAACATAACCCGCGCTCCTGGTTTACCACTGTGGAGGCACAGTTCCACCTTCGGGGAATCTCAGCGGACGCAACGAGGTTCTACCATGTCGTCGCGAAGCTGGACAGCCTCACAGTGCAGCGGGTGGAGAGCCTGACCAACCACCCGCCCCAAGACGACAAGTATGGCGCACTGAAAGCCGCTCTCATTCGAGCCTTCACTCCCTCGCTGGGGGAGCGAGCAGAGAAGCTCCTGGTGCTGACAGAAGGGGAAGCAGACAGGCCGGCAGATCTGATGGCGAAGATGATGAGCCTGAGAGGCGAGGATGACGACAGTTTTATCTTCGCCCACCTTTTCCTCAGAACGCTCCCGCCAGCAGTGAGAGTCACCCTGGCCAGCTCGCAGCCACTCAACAACCGTGACTACCACGAGCTGGGCCAGGAGGCGCAGCGGCTCGTCGACGCCCATAGACGGCACGCAGCCACGACGGCAGCAGCAGAGCTGAACGCACCCCCGCGAGACAAGGGGAGACCAGACGCTGCAGCACCGGATCCACTGACGTCAGCAGCGGCAGAGGCCAGGAGAAGCGGGGCTGACGACACCCTCTGTTTCTACCATCGACGCTTCGCCGAGAGAGCGCGCAGATGCGCCCCACCGTGCCGGTCCCGGCGCCAGGGAAACGCCAAGACCGAGAGCCAGTAGCAGCTGCGACTCTCGGCACGAAGAACAAGCTGCTTTTCGTGACAGATGCAAATTCAGGGAAAGAATTCCTGGTGGACACAGGCTCCCAGCTAAGTTTTGTCAAGCCTGCCTACGCGGACATGCTGATGCCTGCCAGCAGACCCCTGGTGTTAGCGGCGAACGGCTCCACGATCAAAACCTATGGGGAGAAGACGCTCCTCCTGTCCCTCCACGGGCGCACCTTCAAGTGGACCTTCGTCGTAGCCGCAGTTAACAACAACATGCTAGGTGCTGACTTCTTATGCTCAAACAGTTTGTTAGTTGATCTTGCTAATAGACATATTGTAAATGCACTGTCTTTCTACTCTATCTCCTGCACAGCTCGGGTGGCCCTGCCTTCTGCACATCCCAATGTCACAGCTGCGGGTGGTAAGTTTCATGCATTACTCAACCAGTTCCCAACACTCACGGTCCCAACATTTTCAGCGTCAGTTGCCAAACACGGGGTCGAGCATTTCATAACTACCTCTGGCCCCCCTGTTTTTGCAAAAGCTTGGCGCTTGGACCCAGCTAAACTGGCCATCGCGCGCGAGGAATTCGCCAACTTGGAAAAACTGGGCATTGTTAGACGCTCGAACAGCCCTTGGTCGTCACCCCTGCACATGGTGCCCAAGGCTGACGGCTCGTGGCGCCCTTGCGATGATTTCCGCAGATTAAACAATGCTTCAGCACACGACCGCTACCCGATTCCGCACATCCAGGATTTTTCGGCAAATTTGGCGGGGGCGCGCATCTTTTCCAAAATAGATTTGGTGCGCGGTTATCACCAAGTCCCAGTCCGCGCGTAAGACATACCCAAAACGGCAGTTATAACCCCTTTCGGGCTTTTCGAGTTTTTGCGCATGCCTTTCGGCCTCAAAGGCGCCGTGCAGACGTTCCAACGCATGATGGATGCAGTGCTGCGCGGCCTCCCTTTCTTGTTCGCTTATTTGGATGATATTTTGGTAGCCAGTGCATCCGAAGTCGAACACGAACGCCACCTCACAGCCGTTTTCCAGAGGCTGACAGAACACGGGCTGATCATTAACCCAGCGAAATGCCAATTCGGGGTAGCGCAAATCGATTTTTTGGGGCACCGCGTGTCTCCAGAAGGCGCGGTCCCACTGCCGGATAAAGTGCGCGCGATAACGGATTTCCCCCAACCGCAGACAGTTAAGGCACTGCAAGAATTTTGGGGGATGGTCAGTTTTTATAACCGCTTCCTCCCCAACGCGGCACGGCTCATGCACCCATTGTACGCGGCATTAAAGAAACAAAAACCTGCAACAAAGGTCGAGTGGTCCCCGGACCGGGAGCGTGCTTTCTCACAGGTCAAATCGGCCCTCGCGAACGCTGCGTTATTGGCACACCCGGTGCCAGCAGCTCGCATGGCGCTAACCACGGACGCTTCTGATGTGGCAGTGGGAGCGGTTGTCGAGCAACTGGTGGCAGGGAGCTGGCAACCACTTGCGTTTTTCAGTAAAACATTGCGTGATAACGAGCGTAAATACAGCGCGTTTGATAGGGAGCTTTTAGCCCTGCATTTGGCCATCTGCCACTTCCAGTTCTGGTTGGAAGGGCGCCGTTTCACCGCGTTTGTAGACCACAAACCATTAACTTTTGCAATGGCTAAAATTTCAGAGCCTTGGTCGGGCCGACAGCAGACAGCTGGCCGTGATTTCAGAGTTTACCACCGACATTCAACACTTGGCGGGCAAACACAATGTAGTGGCAGACTGTCTCTCGCGCGCAGTTGCACTGCCAGGCCCCCAGGGGGCAGACTCGGCGGCTGCAGAATCGGGCCAGGCTTGCGGCGCGGAAGCGCTCACAGCCCCGGTCTGCGTTGGGTTAGATTATGCAGCCATGGCCGCCAAGCAGGTTAACGATGCGGACGTGCGTGCGCTCCAGTCTGGGCCAATAGGGCTAAGGCTGGAGCACAGGGTGCATCAAAGAGGTATGCCCCCAGCTGCGTGGCGTCGCCGCGTTTTTGACTTAATACTTTCGCTGGCACATCCAGGCATTCGCGCGGCGATCAAAATGGTGGGAGAGAAGTTTGTTTGGCCAGGGCTGCGTAAACAGGTCAAAGAATGAGCCGCAGCCTGCGCAGTGTGTCAAAGAGCAAAGGTACACAAGCACATGCGGGCCCCTCTAGAACCTTTTCACATCCCAGCCAAACGCTTCGACCACGTGCATGTCGACTTGGTGGGACCCCTCCCACTGTCGCAGGGGTTCACACACCTTCTAACTATGGTGGACCGCACTACGCGCTGGCCAGAGGCGATTCCCCTGGTGTCAACCACAGCAGCGGACGTTGCGCGCGCTTTTTTAACGGCTTGGGTCGCGCGTTTTGGAGTCCCGTCAGACATAACGTCTGACAGAGGACCCCAATTTGTTTCCGAGCTCTGGTCATCCATGGCACTCAGCCTGGGGGTGAAAATTCATCGCACAACTGCGTATAACCCCCAGGCCAACGGTTTGTGCGAACGCTTTCACCGGTCATTGAAAGCAGCCCTCAGAGCGGCTCTCACGGACACAAATTGGGTTGATAAACTTCCATGGGTTTTATTAGGGTTGCGTTCAGCACCTAAGGAAGATTTGCAAGCCTCTCCGGCCGAACTTGTCTTCGCCCAACCTCTCCGGTTACCAGGAGAATTCCTTCCTGAGAACCCCGCACCAGATCGCCTCCCCGCTCAGCTGCTGCAGAGCGACGCGGGATCAAACACCTTCCCCGGTCCAGTTCATCACAGTTTCCCACGCGTTTTTGTGCCTAAAGCCTTAAAGAATGCAGAGTTCGTCTTTGTTAGACACGACGCACAGAGGTTAGGTTTAAGACCACCTTATGATGGACCGTTCAGAGTGTTAGAAACCGGGGAAAAGCATTTTTTGCTCGATTTGGGAGAGAGGAGGGAATTAGTCTGCATTAACAGACTCAAACCCGCTTTTGTGTTAGCTGATGAACAGGTTCAGTTGGCCAGGGCCCCCCGCCGCGGCAGGCCGCCAGGGAGACATTCTGCTAAGCTTTCACAACGATGTGCTCATGACTCTGATCCACAGATGCAAGAGACAGCCGCAGGCAGAGCGAGACCTGCTCACAGCAGATATGGCAGGAAGTTGAAGCCCAAGCAGTTGGATGTGTGATCTGTTGTGCCAATTTTTTTTTTTCGTTCTGTGTGGGTATGTCATGATTCTATGCATCTGGGATGTAACTTGTCCTTATTTAGACGTTTGGGGGGGGGTTTTAGGGCGCATATATGGTATGCATGTATGGTACGCATTTTCCCTCACATGTATTTAGTAGGCATGACGGTGCATACTCTGAGGACTTCACGCCTAAATGTCCAAGAGAACCTGACCCGGCAGAGACCTCGGGAGGTGTGAAGTGGTTTTCTGGAGAGATGGGAAGTCAGAGAGAATGTCCCAGCAGGAGCCCCCAAGGCTGAGGAGTTAAGAGACAATAGAGACGCCAACGAGCCTCGGAGGCTATATGTTTACTGAAGGACTGTGGGTTGAGGGTGTGATATTTGACGTTGGGGGTTTTGTGTCTCTGGGGGTATAAGAGCTGTGATGAAAGATTGTTCTGCCTCTTTTGCTGAGATACTTTCTTGTTAGAGGATGAGACTCCGAATAAACCTTTCCTGAGAAATAAACTCAGTCTCGTTTGTGAAGGCATCCTCTACAGGGAGAAGGATTAGATAAAAACGCAGTTACAGAACACAATTAAACACACGACTGAAAATAAAATAAAAATAAAATGGGTCAGGATTATGGAAATATACACAGATATGGTAGTGGCTGCACAGGTGAAACTATGTACGTACATAAGAGTGCAGAATGCAGGCACACAATTGAACACACAGTAGAGTAAAAAGGCCCAAGGATTATGGAAAATACACATAATAGTGGTTTCACAGATGGGTCAGTATACATGAAGGTGAGGAGTGCAAAGACAAATGAGTTTTTGTGATAATTAAAAGGTCCTCAGTTCTGAGCATGTGAGCGTTCGGGGGGGGGGGGGGGGGGGTAGGGGCTCTGACTGTTTGCAATTCGGATGGCCCAGAGGAAGAAACTTTGTCAGACTGGAGGTGTGGGACCTGCTTGATGTGAACCATCGAACAGGTGGTGGGCGGGATGTGTGAGGTCTCCTGTGATGGCCTTGATCCTTCTGAGACAGGAAGATCTGGAGATGTCTTCCAGGGAGGGCAGAGGGCCGCCAATAATTTTTTGGGCAGTTTTGATGACCCTCTGCACAGCCTTCCTGTTCTCAGCCGTGGAGCTGGTGTACCACACACCCAGACAGTAGGTGAGCATGCTCTCCACTGAGCAGCAGTAGAAGGCCAGCAGCAGCTTCAGGTCCAGATTGTTCTTCCTCAGAACACAGAGGAAGTGCAGCCGCTGCTGGGCTTTTTTAACCAGGGCCTTGGTGTTGACATTCCAGGAGAGGTCAGAGGAGATGGGGGTGCCCAGTGAAGGTGGGGGCGTTGAGTCTGGAGGCCCTGTACACCAGGCAGGTACAGCGGCTGGCCACCTCTATCACAGCTGATGACTCCCATCCCTTGGCCAGTGAGTTCCAACTTTTACCCTCTGGACGGAGGTTCAAAGTCCCCAGATGCAGAACCACACGGTACAGGAACAGCTTTGCTCCTGCTGCTATTGTTCTTTTAAACAGGCCTTAATGCATTTTATTTAAACTCTTGGGTGTGGCCTTTTTATATGGTCTTATCTACTTTTTTACTGGTCCCTGGTGTGGTATAATGCTTTTATCTGGTTTGCTACGGGTTCTTTTATTTATTTTAGTTGGGTTTTTTATCTATCTATTTTTAGTCTTTTTAACCATGTTCAGTAAGTTTCTGGAGTACATGTCCATGTCTTTAGTCTGTGCTGTTTTTAAATTGCCTGATGTATGTGTCCTGTGTTTTTAATGTTTTGATGTTCAAAGTTGTGTGTTTGAGATGCCCTCTCCAGACTGTAAAAAGAATCTACCTACGGGTATTAATAAAGTCACCTTGAACCTTGAACCCTGTAGGTGAACTGGTGGGAGTCGAGGCGGGGGGGGCAGTCCCTCAAAACACTTCATTACTACAGACATGAGTGTTATGGGTCTGTAGTCGTTAAGGCTGTCAGTTGCGGACTTTTGGGGGATAGGATGATGGTAGAGGCCTTGAGGCAGGAGGGGACGGTGACGTGCGTCAGGGAGAGGTTGAACAGCTTGGTGAGGATCCCTGCCAGCTGGTCTGCACATGGTTTGTTCACCGCTCCTGGGATGCCATCTGGACCACTTGGAGGCTGATGGTAGGCTTGAAAGATGACAACTATAAGGAATGTTACTTCGAGGAATAAATGTGCATTTTTATTCATGATTATTAATCACGAATGAAGGCAAATTTTGGGGGGGTAATCGTGATTGAGTCTTTTAATCGTTTGACACCACTAGTGACTGAACAAGCACATTAGTAAGACACCTGTAGAATCCTAATCAGATATGGGTTACGTTTAATATAATGTACAAACTCCAATTCCAGTGGCATTGGGGCGTTGTGTAAAATGTAAATGAAAACAGAATTTGATTTGCAAATCCTTGTCAACCTCCATTCAGTTGAATGCACTACAAAGACAAGACATTTACTGCAATGTTCAAAGGGTGGGGGTTTTTTTTTGCAAATATTCACTCATTTTTCCCGGCTGGGTCATGCCGAAGACCATATAAAAGTGGAACTTCCTGCCGTCCAGCTTGGTGCTCAACAATAATGGAATGGAGGAGGGAAATTTGTGGTGGCGCCTTGCATGGCAGCGACCCCTCTGATTTTAGATGTGATTAACATTGTAGATAAGAGAAATGTAATTTTGTTCTACTGTACATGATTGGCTGTATGGATTGGATGACAATAAAGTTGGCTTTACCTTTACAATTACCTTTTTACCTTTATTTTTCATTTAATGTCTGCAACACTTTCCAAAAAAGCTGGGACAGGGGCAAGAAAAAACTGGAAAAGTTGAGGAATGCTAAGAAAAAAAGCACCATTTGGATCATTCCATAGGTGAACAGGTTATTTAGAAATGGATGAGTGTCATGATTTGGGTATAATACAAGATTCCCCAAAAGGCTCAGACATTCACAAGCAAGAATGGGGTGAGGTTCACCACTTTGTGAGCAGCTCTCCCTGCTGGGAGAGGGACCTTCCTGTAGTAACGTATCGTCACTTCCTGTGTTGCTGGCTGTCTGTGGTTTGCTGTCCTCATTCTCCCAAGGATTTTGCCTTTAATTGTATTTTAATCACTTTTTTCCATCTACCGTTAGCTCTCACTTCTGTTTATCAAGCCTCTTGCACCTGTGTGCACACTCAGTGTCATCTAATCACCCTCTTCAGCCTTCTGTTCACCTTTCATTGGTGTTTTTGTTAGCTTCGGGTTAGCCACTAGCTATGGCGACTAGCTCTCCTTCCTCTCCTCCTCTGGTGTGCTCTCTATGTCAGATGTTTAGCTACACCTCTGCCTCTTTTAGTGATAACGGTAAATGTAATAAACGTTGTCATTTTGAGGCGCTCAAGGCAAGTTTGCCTGATTTGGAATCCCGGCTCCGCTGTATTGAAACACCGTCTGCGCCAGTTAATAACGACGGACGTCCCTTTGCTGCAGCGGAGCTTCCTAGCATAGGGTGGCCTGCTAGCGGTCCTCCTGTCCTCCTCAGCAGCGAGGAGACTGGGTGGGTGACGGTGAGAAGGAAGCCTAGCCGCAAAGCCCCAGTTAACCACCAACCTGTTCATGTTTCTAATCACTTTTCCCCGCTCAGCGACACACCCGCTAAGGAAAAAAACTCTGATCGTTGGCGACTCTGTAGTCAGAAACATGAACCTAGAGACTCCAGCGGCAGTAGTCAAATGCATTCCTGGAGCCAGAGCAGGCGACATCGAGTCAAATTTGACAATGCTGGCTAAAAGTAACTGTAAATACTCCACAACTGTTATCCATGCCGGCATTAACGACGTCTGACTCTGGCAGTCGGAAGTCTCAAAACTTAACGTGGAATCGGTGTGTGACTTTGCCAAAACAATGTCTGCCTCTGTAGTATTCTCTGGGCCCCTCCCCAATCTGACCAGTGATGACATGTTTAGCCGCCTGTCATCCTTCAACCACTGGCTGTCTGTGTGGTGTCCTGCAAACAATGTGGGCTACATTGACAATTGGAACTCATTTTGGGGAAAACCTGGTCTTATTAGACGAGACGGCGTCCATCCCACTTTGGATGGTGCGTCTCATTTATCTAACAATCTAGCATCATTTTTATCCAAATTTCCAAAACCTTGACAACTCAGAGTTGGGACCAGGAAGCAGAGTCGCAGTCTTACATGCCTCTCAACAGCTCCTCTTCATCCGCCACCCCTCAACTTAGCCCCTGTCTTCCCCATCAGAGAATCATTGTCTGCTCCCTCCAAAATAAACAAAAATATAATGTATAAGCATCCCAAAGTGACTAAACAAAACATTGGTAAAACTTAAATTAAACACGAAGCCTCTGAATTTAATGATTTGGCCTCTGTTCCTCCTCATAATTTAAAAATTAAATGCAGTTTGTTAAATATTAGGTCTTTAACTCCCAAGTCTCTGCTAGTCCATGATCTGTTAATTGATCATCAGATTGATTTAATATCCCTTACAGAGACTTGGTTAGGGCAAGAGGATTATGTTGGTTTGAATGACTCAACTCCCTCTGGTTATTTAAACTGTCAAAATCCCAGAAGTTCTGGTCGTGGAGGAGGAGTAGCAACAATTTACCATTCCAAATTACTAGTTAATGTAAAGCAAAAAACACGTTATAATTCCTTTGTGGGCCTGGTCCTCGGTATTGGGCATTTTAGCAATTTTAGGCTAAACTCAATTTTATTTGCCATAATTTATCGTCCTCCATCAACTTAGAGTTTTTATCCGAATTTGCCGAATTCTTAGCTGATTTAGTGCTGAAATCAGATAGAATAATTATAGTAGGGGACTTTAATATACATGTACAGTGGGATAAAAAAAGTATTTTGTCAGCCACCAATTGTGCAAGTTCTCCCACTTAAAAGATGAGAGAGGTCTCCAATTTTCATTATAGGTACATTTCAACTCTGAGAGACAAAATTAGGAAAAAAAAATCCAGAAAATCACATTGTCTGATTTTAAAAGAATTTATTTGCAAATTATGGTGGAAAATAAGTATTTGGTCAATAACAAATGTTCATCTCAGTACTTTGTTATATACCCTTTGTTGGCAATAACAGAGGTCAAACGTTTTCTGTAAGTCTTCACAAGGTCTTCACACACGGTTGCTGGTATTTTGGCCCATTCCTCCATGCAGATCTCCTCTAGAGCACTGATGTTCTGGGGCTGTCGCTGGGCAACACGGACTTTCAACTCCCTCCAAAGATTTTCTATGGGGTTGAGATCTGGAGACTGGCTAGGCCACTCCAGGACCTTGAAATGCTTCTTACGAAGCCACTCCTTTGTTGCCCGGGCAGTGTGTTTGGGATCATTGTCATGCGTAAAGACCCAGCCACGTTTCATCTTCAATGCCCTTGCTGATGGAAGGAGGTTTTCACTCAAAATCTCACGATACATGGCCCCATTCATTCTTTCCTTTACACGGATCGGTCGTCCTGGTCCCTTTGCAGAAAAACAGCCCCAAAGCATAGTGTTTCCACCCCCATGCTTCACAGTAGGTATGGTGTTCTTTGGATGCAACTCAGCATTCTTTCTCCTCCAAACATGACAAGTTGAGTTTTTACCAAAAAGTTCTATTTTGGTTTCATCTGACCATATGACATTCTCCCAATCCTCTTCTGGATCATCCAAATGCTCTCTAGCAAACTTCAGACGGGCCTGGACATGTACTGGCTTAAGCAGGGGGACACGTCTGGCACTGCAGGATTTGAGTCCCTGGCGGCGTAGTGTGTTACTGATGGTAGCCTTTGATACTTTGGTCCCAGCTCTCTGCAGGTCATTCACTAGGTCCCCCCATGTGGTTCTGGGATTTTTGCTCACCGTTCTCGTGATCATTTTTACCCCACGGGGTGAGATCTTGCGTGGAGCCCCAGATCGAGGGAGATTATCAGTGGTCTTGTATGTCTTCCATTTTCTAATAATTGCTCCCACAGTTGATTTCTTCACATCAAGCTGCTTACCTATTGCAGATTCAGTCTTCCTAGCCTGGTGCAGGTCTACAATTTTGTTTCTGGTGTCCTTTGACAGCTCTTTGGTCTTGGCCATAGTGGAGTTTGGAGTCTGACTGTTTGAGGTTGTGGACAGGTGTCTTTTAAACTGATAACGAGTTCAAACAGGTGCCATTAATACAGGTAACGAGTGGAGGACAGAGGAGCCTCTTAAAGAAGAAGTTACAGGTCTGTGAGAGCCAGAAATCTTGCTTGTTTGTAGCTGACCAAATACTTATTTTCCACCATAATTTGCAAATAAATTCTTTAAAAATCCTTTAATGTGATTTTCTGGATTTTTTTTTTTCTCATTTTGTCTCTCATAGTTGAGGTATACCTATGATGAAAATTGGAGACCTCTCTCATCTTTTAAGTGGGAGAACTTGCACAATTGGTGGCTGATTAAATACTTTTTTGCCCCACTGTAGATGTAGATAGTGATTGCCTTAATTTGGCATTTAATTCAATTTTATACTCAATGGGGTTTTCTCAGAAAGTAGGAAATTCTACCCATTATCTCCACCATACGCTGGACATATGGCATAGAAATGGAAAATCTGGTAGTGTCTCCTCATAACCCTGTACTGTCAGACCATTGTCTGTTAACCTTTGATTTTACTATTTCTGACTATTTGGCTCCTAAGGAAAAATATTACTACAGTAGATGCCTCTCAGATGATGTTACCAAATTTATGCAGATTGTTTCCTCTATGCCATGTGTCAACACAATGGAAATAAGCTATAGACAGCTTGCTCCTTCTGTAATTGATAGCATGGTAGATAGTGTTACAGCTTCTCTGCATCAGACTCTAGACATGGTGGCCCCTTTAAAAAAGAAAAAAGTCTAATCAGAGATTTTTAACTCCTTGGTTAACACAGAAACTCATAGCTTAAAACAGAAGACTCGTCAATTACAAGGAAAATGGCGCTCCACTAATTTAGATGAAATCTATTTAGCTTGGAGAAATCATCTTCTAATTTATAAAAAATCTCTTAGAAAAGCTAGAACGAGTTATTATTCTGCATTAATAGAAGAGAACAAGAATAATCCCAGGTTTCTTTTCAGCACTGTAGCCAGGCTGACAAAGAGTCAGGACTCTGTTAATCCTAGCATTCCCTTAGAGCTTGCTAGTCAAGACTTTATGAACTTTTTCAATAATAAAATTTCATCTATCAGAGATAAAATCAGTCAGACTCCTCCCCCCCTTAAATACAGTAACTACTACAACTCCTTCAATTGACATCTGTTTGGATCAGTTTACTCCAGTTGACCTTTTAGAGTTAGACAAAATAGTTTCTTCATCCAAGCCTTCAACTTGTCTTTTAGACCCTATTCCTACCAGGTTATTTAAAGAAGTCTTCCCATTTATTGGTAGCTTTATTCTTCAAATAATCAATTCTTCATTAACTTTAGGCCATATACCGCAGGCTTTTAAAACTGCTGCAATTAAACCCTTACTCAAAAAGCCAACGCTGGATCCAGGAGTTTTAGCTAACTATAGACCAATCTCTAATCTCCCTTTCATTTCAAAAATCTTAGAAAGAGTTGTTGCTATGCAATTATTTGACCACCCGCAGGGAAATGGTTTACTTGAAGAGTTTCAATCTGGGTTTAGAATCCATCATAGTACTGAAACAGCCTTAGTGAAGGTCACTAATGACCTCCTGATCGAATCTGATAATGGACTGGTTTCTGTACTTGTCCTTATAGACCTTAGTGCAGCTTTTGATACTATTGATCATAATATTCTACTTGATAGATTAGAACACTATGTTGGACTTAATGGAACTTCGTTGCAGTGGTTTAGATCTTATTTATCTCATAGGTTCCAGTTTGTTCATGTCAATAATGAGTTTTCTTTCAACTCAAAGCTCAGTCATGGAGTTCCACAGGGATCTGTGCTAGGCCCTA
The DNA here is from genome assembly GCA_020510985.1 of Pholidichthys leucotaenia. Lineage (NCBI taxonomy): Eukaryota > Metazoa > Chordata > Actinopteri > Cichliformes > Pholidichthyidae > Pholidichthys > Pholidichthys leucotaenia. Next base: position 126,546,784 of record CM035841.1, read on the forward strand.
CTCTTTTTAGTTTATATATGCTTCTGTTAGGAAACATTATTATGTATCAGATGTATCAGATGTATCTATGTATCAGATGTAAATGAAGCCTATGACACATTTATAAACATTGTAACCACTCTTTATGAAAAAAATTGTCCATTAGTAAAGAAAAAGCTTAAACATAAATTTGCCGATAAGCCATGGTTAACCAAAGGATTACAAAAGGCGTGTAAAAAGAAAAATTTATTATATAAAGCTTTCCTAAAGAAAAGGACAAAAGAAGCAGAGCAGCGGTATAAAACATACAAAAATAAGTTAACATATATAATAAGATGTAGTAAAAGAGACTAGTGAAGCGGCATGAAAAAATATAAGCAGCGATGCTGTGGTTTTAAGGAAGTTTATTAATCATACTGCCGTCATGAGCTCCTCTCCCGGCGCCGTGCATGCGCGCCGGGAGCGAGCCCACGGCTCTCAGAGAAGGGGGACACAAAGTCTGTGTCCAGCAGCAGCAGTTGCAGAAGTGGAATTGAGAGAGAGGATGTGTTACAGAACCTGTGCAGTATTTATACCCAACTCAAACAATACATCAAAGCAGATTCACAGCAGCTGGTCTGATCAAGGGATAACAGAACAGGCATAAGACATTTGCATTTGAGAGACATACTGATCTCAGTCCCTAGGTCACAGTGAGGACAGGACACATGAACACAATGTATGAAAGGCAACTTTAACATCACAGAAGTGAGCCAGACGAAACGAGTCTGCCTGTAGACATTAATACACATTTCACTGTTCTGTTATTTGCTCTAGCCGAGCGCTGTGTTTGACCAGTCTGTTTGTGGGGGTTTACACCAAAGCACATCTACATATTGATCTCAGCCTCTAGGTCACAGTAAGGACAGGACGCATGAACACTATGCATGAATGGCACATTACATCACAATACATGCATGGCACATTGCATCACAATACATGCGTGGCACATTGCATCACAACACATGAATGGCACATTACATCTCAGTAGTGCAGCGGGAAAAACCGAGACAAGAGAGCTGAGTGTCCAGTGTGTTGTGGGGGGGTTGAATCAACCCGCCACACTATTACAGTAAAGAACTGGAGAAAAACAGAGACAATATTAAAAATACATGGACAATACTTAACAATATTCTTGGAAATAAAAACAGAAATACAAGCTACCCAACCAATTTTTCAAAAAATATTAAAACGACTCAGAGTGTGAATGCAGCTTCACCTGCAGATGAATTTAATAACTTTTTTGTCAACATTGGTCCTAATTTGGCTTGACAAATACCCATTACGGCATCCACAGGTGCTACAATAAGCAAAAACACTGCTATAAAAGACTCCATTTTCATAAAGAACACAGACGAGAGAGAGGTCATTGAAGTTGTTAAATCGTTTAAAAGTAAAACATCTACGGACTGTGATGGTATTGACATGCTCTTAGTCAAAACTATTATTGAATGCTTAGTGAAACCACTGACGTATATCTGTAACCTGTCTCTCCAAACAGGTATATTTCCCAATGCAATGAAAATAGCTCAAGTAATTCCGATATACTAGACGGGTGACAGAGGGGAACTTTCAAACTATAGACCAATTTCACTATTGCTGCAATTTTCCAAGATACTTGAAAAAATATTCTGTGAGAGAATTGACATCTTCATACTGAAGAATAATTTATTGTGTGAGCAGCAATATGGGTTCAGACACAAGAGGACAACTGCATTTGCTCTAATGGAATTTATAAAAAAAATATCAACTGCCGTTGAAAATAAAGAGTATTCAGTTGGGGTATTCCTGGATCTTAAAAAAAGCATTTGATACAGTGGATCATAATTTATTATTAAAGAAACTACAAAATTGTGGTATTGGGGGGTAGCACTGTCCTGGTTATGTAGTTACTTAAAGTATAGATATCAGTATGTATGTGTTGGTAACAAAAACTCACAGTTACTGAAGGTTACTTGTGGAGTCCCACAGGGTTCAGTTTTGGGGCCATTGTTATTCAATATGTATATAAATGATATATGTAAAGTTTCAGAAAAAATGGATTTAATATTGTTTGCCGATGACACTAATTTATTATGCAGTGGAAGCAATTTGGAACAACTTTTGGATACACTCGGAAAGGAATTAGGAAAGCTTAAACTGTGGTTTGATTCAAACAAATTAACGCTCAATTTAAGTAAGACAGAATTTATAGTTTTTAACAACCATCACAACAACTTAGTAGCTAAACTCAGTGTAAAGGGTGTAGAGATTGAAAGGGTATCCAGAACTAAATTTCTTGGAGTAATAATTGATAATAAACTGTGTTGGAAGTCACATATTAATTACTGTATATTAAAGGTAAAATATCCAAATCAATTGCAATACTACAAAGAGTGAAATATTTGCTGAATCAACCCACACTATATACCTTGTATCATTCATTAATACTCCCATACATGACATATTGTACTGAAGTATGGGGAAATACATATAAAACAAACATATATCCAGTCTTTATGCTTCAGAAGAGAGCTATTGGAATAATAAACAAAGCTGCTTACAGGGAACCAACAAACCCACTTTTTCTTAAATTAAAAGCTCTCAAGTTGAAAGATCTGGTTGATTTTAAAACTGCAGTAATAATGTTTAAAGTGAAGAATCTATCACTGCCTGCAAATATCCAAAAGCTGTTCCAAATAAGGGAGAAACAAAATCATTTCAGAGGAACATGTATATTTCAAAAACCTTCAGTGAGAACTACCACCAAGCAACACTGTGTTTCAGTGCAAGGAGTCAGATTATGGAACGATTTTGGACCTGAATTAAAATCATGTACAACACTTGGACAATTTAAACAAAAACTAAAGGAAGAAATACTCCAAACATACATATATACAAGATGACATATAAAATCACATAAGGATTGTCATGTTCAGTCTGCATTGTGTTGCTGCCTAGTTTTTTTTTGTCACATTTTGTCTTAGCTTTGTTCTGAATTATAATCGCTCTTGTTTTGTTTTTCTTTTGAATTCTTGGATGGAATATGGGTGGGCAATATAAACTGCGGCTTCAGCCATCACCCATTTCGGATAACTTATGTTGAACTGTATAATCACAGGAGTTATTGTCTAATTTGACCTTGTTGGATTTTCTTCCCCCTTTGTTATATTATTCTGTTTCTTTTAAACTGTACTTTTAATCTATCCGAAATAAAATAAAGATTGATTAATAAAGATTATTAGAAAGCACTGTATACATTTTCATTGTTATGCAGATGACACACAATTATACCTGTCAATGAAGCCAGATGATAGTAATCAATTAGCCAAGTTAGAAGCCTGTCTTAAGGAAATCAAAGCTTAGATGACTTGTAATTTCCTGCTATTAAATTCAGATAAGACTCAAGTCATTCTTGTTGGTCCAAAAAACCTTAGAAATACCTTTCCAAGTCAAACTTCTAGTTTGGATGCAGTAACACGTTCTCTTAAAGGGCCTTTATCATGCTATTTTAAGCCTTTCAGAGTAAACTATATGCATGTATGTGATAGTATATTACCTTTGGTACACTGGAGAATGAATTTCTTATGAAATATGACTTATTTTCGCGAGCCCGTAAGTAAGATGCCTCGATCTCTGAGGCTCTGCCTCTCCTTCCTGTGGCTGCTGCCCATTTCATGACGTAACCCCTGAACCGGCTGCCGCAGCGTGTCGCTGGGTTCCGCCCACGAAAACAAGGAAGGCTGAACAAACTCCTAAATCTCTCACAGCCAAAGACACATTTACGCCACTTAGAAGACATTGTCTTACGTAAAAAAGCAAACAGTTGTTGTCACTGAGCAGATTAGGTGCGAGAGGAACTACTTCTTCACAGCGTCAATGGTAAAATGAAAGAGTTTTGCCGATCACCGCTCCGTTAGCTGCGCGGAGAAAGTGGGTGTGTGCGTTAGCCTGGGGGTGGTGCTGGCAGCACAGGCACTTCCTGGAGTGGGCGGCTCACCCACGTTCATACATATGAACGTGGGGACCCAGTCATTATCAGGGACAGGGCAGAGCAGCAGCTCAGAGAGCAGGGTTGAGGAGGAATACTCAGAGATGCGTGAATGGAGCAAAATACCACTTTGGGGGTGTTTTTGGTGAGGCATTAACATTATAACATGCTTAAAAGCTCAAAAAAGTCAATTTTGCATGATATAGGCCCTTTAATAGCTCTGTGAGGAACCTTGGAGTTATTTTTGATCAAGATCTGTTTTTCAATTCACATATTAAATTCATTTCTAATACTGCCTTCTATCATTTGCATAATATTGCCAAGATTAGGAGCATCTTGTCTCAGAGTGATGCTGAGAAACTGATCCACGCTTTTGTTAGCTCTAGATTAGATTATTGCAACTCTTTTTATCAGGTTGTCCTAAAACATCTCTAAAAAGTCTTCATTTGATCCAAAATGCTGCAGCAAGAGTTTTAACAGGTCCTAGAAAGAGAGATCATATCTCTCCGGTTCTGGCCTCCCTTCATTGGCTTCCCATAGAGTTCAGAATTAAGTTTAAAATCCTTCTTCTCACTTTCAAAGCTCTCAACAATCAGGCCCCTTGTTATTTAAAAGATCTGATGTTACCCTATTATCCTAACAGAGCACTATGTTCCCAAAGTGCTGGATTACTTGTAATACCTAGAATCTCCAAAAGTACAATGGGGGGCAGAGCCTTCAGTTATCAAGCTCCTCTCTTGTGGAACCAGCTGCCAATCTGGATTCGAGAGTCAGACTCGATCTCTGTTTTTAGAATAGGGTTAAAACCTCCCTTTTTGATATAGCCTATAATTAGGGAGGGATCATGTGTTTCTGAACCCTCCCTTAGTTATGCTACTATTAGGTTTAGACAGCCGGGGGACCTCCAATAATTGCACTGGGCTTTACTCCTTTCTTCACTCTCAATGAATTTTTTTTTTTTTTGCTGGTCATTAACATCTGTTTGTTCTCTCCCATAGATTGAGTCCCCATTGTGCTGTTTGCTCTCTACATATCTGTTCTTTTCATCTTCTCTATCCCCTCACCCCCCAGCCAGTCGGAGCAGATGACTGCCCCTCCCTGAGCCTGGTTCTGCTGGAGGTTTCTTCCTGTTAAAAGGGAGTTTTTTCCTCTCCACCGTCACCAAGTGCTTGCTCACAGGGGATGGCCTGATTGCTGAGGTCTTTCTGCAGTTGTGGGGGTTTCCCCTACAGTTGAAAGTGCTATGAGATGACTGTTGTTGTGAAATGGCGCTATATAAATAAATAAAGTTGAAGATGATAAATAAAGTTGAGCTGTGCAGGCAAATCGTCCAACAGTTTCAGAACAATGTTTTTCAATGAACACTTGCAAAAAATTGATGGTTTTCTTCAGTCTATAATATCATCAAAAGATTCAAAGAGTATGGAAAAATTTCTGCATGTAAGCAGCAAGGCCAAAAACAAAACATTGAATGCCCGTGACCTTTGATTCCTCAGATGACACTGCATTAAAAACTGCCATCATTCTGTAAAGGATATTACCACGTGGGCTGAGGAACACTTTGGAAAATCATTGTCAGTTAACACAGGTCGTTGCTACCTTACAAGTGTAAGTTAAAACTCTACCATGTAAAGCGAACGCCATACAGGTTTTGGAGCCACACTGTATTTGTTTTTCAGGGATGTCTGTACTTATTTCAAAAAGGCAATGCCAAGCAACATTCTGCACATGTTACAACAGCATGACTTCATCATAAAAGTGTGCAGGTATGAGACTGGCCTGCCTACAGTCCAGACCTGTCTCCCATTGAAAATGTGTGGCACATTATGAAGCACAAAATATGACAGTGGAGACCCCAGAATGCTGAGCAACTGAAGTTGTACATCAAGCAAGAATGGGAAAGAATTCCACCTACAAAGTTTCAACAGTTGGTGTCCTCAGTTCCTAAACACTTACTGAGTGTTGTTAAAAGGAAAGGTGGTGTAACACAGTGGTAAACATGCCCTGTCCCAGTTATTTTGGAACGCATTGCAAGCGTCATATTCAAAATGAGTCAATATTTGCAAAAAACAATGAAGTTTATCAGTTTGAACATTAAATGTCTTTGTAGTGTATTCAATTGAATATAGGTTGAAAAGGATTTGGAAATTGTTGTTCTGTTTTTATTTACATTTTACTCAGCATCCCAGCTTTACTGGAATTGTGGTTGTACTTACGAGGGGAGGGGGGGTGGTGCTGAAAAGTTCATCGTTGTCAAATTTAACCAAATGGGGTTTATTTTTCAATCCCAGGGATCCAAGCACTGCAACACCGATGGAAGAAGTGTGTGGACCAAAGGCGAGACTGTGTTGAAAAATCAACCACATTTGACCAAATTTGACCACTATAAACTTCTCAGCCTACGAACTTTTTAGCCCCCCTCGTACATGTGCAGTAAATACTAATGGTGCGTTGTAGTTCACCCCTTCGCCATACCCCTTTGCCCTACCTCTCTATTTTGTGCATTCATCATGAATGCACAAAATAGAGAGATAGGGTGAAGGGATGAATTAGGACGTACCCTAAATGTTGACAATTGCCCTGTAGTACCACTGCAATTTGGTAACCGTTTCCTCCCCTGGTCCAAACTAAAAAGTCTTTCACACTGCTGCAGCCAAATACTTTTTAAATTTGTCCAGTTAGAATTTCACAACAACGTGTGATTGATGTGGTCACAAAGCAGAGTCCTGCTCAATTTTTAAGAATACAATATAGTGACTCTGAGTGCTTTTTTTAAATTGTTCTTGTGCCTTTGTCCTTCAAGATGCTTTACAACTACATGACTGTCAGGAGGAGTTGGTTCTTGGTATCCAGCAGCTCTGTAACCAGGAGAAACAAGATGCTGCACATGTTAAAGAGGAAGAGGAAGAACACTTTGGACTGAAACGAGAGATTGATACCTTCATGGTGACTCCAACTGATGGGGACAATCACAGCTGTATAACTTAACAGAATAGTGAGCAACTCCTGTCTCACAACTCTCCTGGCACTGAGCCAAGACCAGGGAGCAGGTAAGAATGTAAACCCAGGATCAAGTAAACATGAAGAGCCAAAGCCAAAGAAAAGACTTCACAGAAACAGAAGTGACGTAACAATGTAGATAACTTCTCCATGACGGAGAATCAGTGTGATACTGACACAGGTGAAAAGTCTGTAAAATGATGTATCATTGATAAAGACTGTAAAAATCAGTCCGACAAAAAATAACCATCACACATTTGATAAGTCCCATTTTTGCAGCACATGTGGGAAAAGATTCAGATACAGGAGCAAATTATCAGTTTGTGAGAGAATTCACACAGGTGAGAAGCCATTTTCTAGTGAAATATGTGGACAAAATTTTGATCACAGTGGTGTTTTGAAAACTCACCAGAATTCACACTGGTGAGAAGCCATTTTCTTGTGAAATGTGGGAAAACTTTCATTGAAAGTAATTCTTTTAAAAAAAATCAGGAAAATTCACATCGGTGAGAAGCCATTTTCTTGTGAAACATTGTGGGAAAAAGTTTTAAACTGTTTCATTGACAACTCATAAGAATTCACAGCAGTGAGAAGCCATTTACTTGTGAAACGTGGGCAAATGTTTAATTACAGGGATGGTTGAAAATCTTATATGAGAATTCACACCGGTGAGAAGCCATTTTCTTGTGAAACGTGTGGGCAAAGATTTATTCGACGTGATCATTTGAAAATTCACATGAGAATCCACACAGGTGAGAAACTGCCAAATTAATAGATGTAACCATACCAAATGTCTACGGCCTCAATAGAGCAGAAAGAGAAAAAATAACAAAATATCAAGACCTCAAAAACTACCTAAGAAGCACCTGGAAACTGCAGGAAGCAGATATTATATCTGTGGTGGTGGGAGCAACTGGGATGGTGAAGAAGAACCTGAAAAAATATCTACAGGTGATCTCTGGCTGCCCTAGTGTCTGTGAAATACAGATCTCAGCAATCAGAGGAACAGTCTCCATCTTGAAGAGAGCCCTCTGATACAAAGCTTTTTGATTTAAAGTGTAACCATAGACCCCTGGTTGGGGCCCATTGCACTTGTAATGAAATGTGATGCAAATAAATAAAACAGTGAGAAGCCATTTTCTTGTGAAACGTGGGCAAAGATTTAATCATTGTGGTAATTTTTAAGCTCACATGAGAGTTCACACTAGGGTTGCCAACTTTCTCACAGCCAGATAAGGGACGGAGGGTTTTAACTATTGCTTGATGCCACGATATTGTGGACATTAGTGTTGTCATAATACTGGGATTTTTTTTTTTTTTTTACCTTGATAATGCCTTTAAAAATACTGATATTTAATGTCATGTTTAGTACTACAAAGAAAAACAAATACCAGACTGTAAACCTCAAAATTTCAGATTTTTATTATAAGGCCCATGTGTCAACTTGCTGACAGAAGACACCAGGAAAGCTGCAGCTGGTATCAACATATCTATTGGGAACAAAATGAATACTTCAGTTATCTTGAATCAGAATATAGTGCTATTTCAGTATTTTGAAAACATTAGTGGATATAGTCTGTGAGGTTTTGTGAAAAAAAAAACCTAAAATAAATGTCGACATTTACAGTAAATAAACAATTTCAAATCCATAAGGCATTACTCCCCAAATCTATTTTTCTATGAATATTTTTTGCTGCTCTTGACTAACTCCAGCAGTCCCTTGTCCTTTTGCACAGCCAGAGAGAAGTCCTTGCATGACAAGTCACAGTTCACAGATATTGTGTGTTGTAGCTGTACGGTCTTTTCTTCTTCACAGGTTTATCCATGTTTACAAGTCACAAAACCAACCAAACAGCAAGAGACATCACCAAAACGTTTTCTTTGCTGGTATTTACACTAGATATGAGTGATGTGCAGTATGGGAACTGTGATTGGTTAATTATTTATTATTTAGCGAATGCAAAGTCCTTAAGCCAAGCAGTTGCCTCCTGGTTTGCTGTATGGACGGTGTGTAATCCTCCTTCCAGTCTTTGGAGTGGGCAAGCCTCTATGATGTGTTCCATTGTTTGCTCCTCTCCACATGTGCACAGTGGGCTAGGGCTACTGCCCCATCTGTGAAGGTTGGCCAAGCAGGGGCCATGTCCAGTCCTGAAGCGATTAAGTATAGGCCACTGTCTCCTTGGGAGGTTGGTGCCCGGGACCTGTTGGTTGGGGTTTGTCACCAGGTGTTTGTTTGGGACCTCCTTGGTCTCCCATTCCACTTGCCAAGCTGTCTGGATGGTAAAGTCAGCTGGGGGAGGGTTTTTCCAAATCGGCCATCTGGATGAAAGTCGGGCAGTGGGTGGGGTGTAGATATCTGCATGGATTGGTAAGTGAGGAGAATCTTTAACTTTTTGGAGTATCCTTTGAGTTAATGCTGCTCGCCGGATGTGTGGAGGGGCTATGTTTGACAGTACAGGGAGCCAGGGGAGTGGTGTTGAGCGGATTGTTCCAGTTATAGTTCTCATGGTTGTGTTGAGCTGGGTGTCTACGTGGTGTGTGTAAGATGACCTGGACCAGACAGGGGCACAATATTCTGCTACAGAGTATGAAAAGGCCAGTGCTGAGGTGCGCAGGGTGGAGGCTGCCGCCCCCCATTTTGCACCAGCAAGCTTGCAGAGCAGTTTGTTTCGTACCTTCACCTTAGCAGCCGTCCCCTTTAGATGTTAGGGTTGTATCAAGGGTCACTCCAAGGTAGGTTGGATTCGGGGCATGCTTAAGCTTGAGTCTGCTCAGGTGGATGTTTAGTTCTCTGGCAGCTTTTACATTGTGGAGATGGAATACACTGGAGACGGTTTTTGCTGGGCTTGGTTTTAGGTGCCAGATTTGGCAGAACTGGTCCAGTTTGGCAACATCTTCCGTGAGCACCTGTTCCAGTGGCTCAAAGTCTGGTGCTTGGAGTGCCAAACAGATGTTGTCTGCATAGATGAATTTGCGGGATTTTGTAGTGGGCAGGTCGTTTATGTAGAGGTTGAACAGAGTTGGAGCTAGAACTGAGCCTTGTGGGAGTCCGTTTTTCTGCGTTCTCCATGCACTTGTGTTCTGACTGAGGTGGACTCTGAACCTTCGGTTGGTCAGCAAGGTTTTAATAATTGCTGTTGCCCAAGCAGGGATCGCCTTTATAAGTTTCAGGAGGAGGCCTTTGTGCCAGACCGTATCATAGGCGGCTGTAAGATCGAGAAACATCTTACAGCATCTTACAACATCTTGGTTAATTGTCACCCTTGACCTCAGGGGTAACTGGAGATGACCAGCACAGCAATCTGCTACTTTTCCTGTATTACAGCTAGGATCTGTTGCATTAGGGTGCTATCTAGTGGTTAGTACAGTCAATCTAAGGAACAACGCACATCCCACTTAGGACAAACTTATTTATCTCAATAAACGGGATGTCCCGGCTAAAACAGGACAGTTGACAATCCTAATTCACATAGGTGAGAAGCCATAGTCTTGTAAAATATATGGGAAATGTTCACTCCGTGTTTGAGTTGCCACGAGAACTCAGTTGAGCTACTGTAGTCTAGTAATGTCTGTAAATTTTTATTTTCAGGTTTAAGTCTCTTTTACAGTTGTGCTCATAAGTTCACATACCCTGGCAGAATTTTTTTTTTTTTTTTTTTTGCCATTTTTCAGAAAATATGAATGATAATACAAAACTTTTTCTTTCACTCATAGTTAATGGTTAGGTGAAGCCATTTATTATCAGACAGCTGTGTTTGCTCTTTTTAATTCATAATGACTCTGATCAAAAGTTTACACACCCTTGTTCTTAATACCGTGTATTGCCGCCTTTAACGTCAATGACAGCTTGAAGTCTTTTGTGGTAGTTATGGATGAGGCACTTTTATTTTCTCAGATGGTAAAGCTCCCCATTCTTCTTGGCAAAAAGCCTCCAGTTCCTGTAAATTCTTAGGCTGTCTTTCAAGAACTGCATGGTTGAGCTCTCTCCAAAGTGGCTCAATGATATTGAGGTCAGGATACTGAGATGGCCACTCCAGAACCTTTACTTTTGTTCTGCTGTAGCCAACGACAGGTTGACTTGGCCTTGTGTTCTGGATCATTGTCATGTTGGAATGTCCAAGTGCGTCCCATGTGCAGTTTCTGGGCTGATCAGTGCAAATTTTCTTCCAGTACTTTCTGATATCATGCGGCATTCATCTTACCATCAATTTTGACCAAGTTCCCCATGCCTTTGTAACTCACACATCCCCAAAACACCACTGATCCACCTCCGTGTTTCACAGTAGGGATGGTGTACTTTTCATCATAGGCCTTGTTGACTCTTCTCCAAATGTAGCGTTTATGGTTGTAGCCAGAAAGTTCAATTTTGGTCTCATCATTCCAAATAACTTTGTTCCAGAATTTTTGAGGCTTGTCTCTGTGCTGTTTAGTGTATTTCAGTGGGCTGCTTTGTGGCATTTGCGCAGTAATGGCTTTCTTCTGGTGATTTGACCATGCAGCCCATTTTTCTGGAGGTGCCTCTTTATTGTGCATCTTGAAACAGCCACACCACTTTTTTCAGAGTCCTGTATGTCAGCTGAAGTTATTTGAGGGTTTTTCTTTGCATCCTGAACAATTTCCCTGGCAGTTGTGACTGAAATTTTTGTTGGTCTACCTGACCGTAGTTTGGTTTCAACAGAACCCTCCTTTTCCACTTCTTAATTAGAGTTTGAACACTGCTGATTGGCATTCTCCATTCCTTGGATATCTTTTTAAATCCTTTTCCTGTTTTATAAAGTTCAACTATCTTCTCCCGCAGGTCCTTTGATAATTATTTTGCTTGGTTACCTTTCGTAGCCATTTAAACCCATGTGTGTCAACTTCTGTGCATGTTATCAGGCCAAAACTTCCAGGGTATGTAACCTTTTGATCAGGGTCATTTGGGTAGTTTCTGTTGTCATTATGATTTAAAAAGAGCAAACACAATTGTCTGATAATAAATGGCTTCACCCAACCACTAACTGCAGGTACTGTACAGCTCAAAAAATTAGAATATCATGAAAAAGTTCAATATTTTTGTCACTCATTTCAGAAAGTGAAACCCATATATTATATACAGTAGATTCATTACACAGAGAGTGATATATTTCAAGTGTTTATTTATTTTAATTTTGATGATTATGGCTTACAGCCCATGAAAACCCCAAATTCAGTTTCTCAAAAAATTAGAATATTACTTTTAATTTAAAAAATAGTTTTTTTTAATACAATTGCGGACTGACTGAAAAGTATGTCCATGTACACACTCAATGCTTGGTCGTGGCTCCTTTTGGATTAATTAGTGTATCAATATGGCGTGGCATGGAGGTGATCAGCCTGTGGTACTGCTGAGGTGTTATGAACATCCAGGTTGCTTTGATGGTGACCTTCAGCTCGTCTGCATTGTTGGGTCTGGTGTCTCTCATCTTCCTCTTGACAATACTCCATCGATTCTCTATGGGGTTTAGGTCAGGAGAGTTTGCTGGACAATCAAACACAGTGATGCCATGGTCATTAAACCAGGTTTTGATGCTTTTGGCAGTGTGGAGGGGGTGCCAAGTCCTGCTGGAAAATGAAATCAGCTTCTCCATAAAGCTTGTCAGCAGAGGGAAGCATAAAGTGCTCTAAAATTTCCTGGTAGACGACTGCACTGACTTTGGTCTTGATAAAACACAGTGGACAAACACCAGCAAATGACCTTTGTTCAGATAAAAGTAAATTTTGCATTTCATTTGGAAATCAAATGAAATGCAAAACAACACCTGAAAGTTTCATCGAAATCCGTCCAAAACTTTTTGAGTTATCTTGCTAACCAACAGACAAACAGACAGACAGACAAACAGACAGACAAACCCCGGCAAAAACATAACCTCCTGGCGGAGGTAATAATAAATGCACATTTACAGACACACCGTAAGCCCTCACACATTCAACCCGGGTCTCCTGAAGGCCACCCCCCCCCCCCCGGAGTGTCAGTCACGAGGACCACTCCCAGAGCGTCTCCGTTTCTTTGTGACAGGAGACGGACTGCATAGACGCCCTTTTCTGCTCCAACGTCACAGCTCGTTGGAATGCCGTCTCGACCCATCAGTCAAACTCAGGTAGCCGTCACCGCCGGACTGGACCACCCGCAGATTATCCTGTCCAGCTGTCAGTTTCCTGGAACTGCGCACCCGACCAAGCCAAGGCTCGACCCTAGGGTGCACATCATCACCCTCACCCAGGGGAGCGCTCAATGGCTTCCTCCGTCATCTGCATCACGATCTGGCACCCTTATGACTCTTCAGCGGTTTGCCAAGTTGACTCGAGCCATATCCCTCGCTTTTGGTATCGGCACGGCCAGCGTTCATGCCGTCTGGTAGTACCCCGGATACCAGATGTTGTTGTGTGGGAGCGGCATCAGTCACTGTTGGCTCAGCAGCCGGAACTCGTCAGCTACCGGAGCCCTGTAGCTCACGCTCTTTGGACCTTTCCACCACCGCAGAGGTCAAACCATGCTGTTCGAGTTCACCGTCCAAGGGACCACAAACACTGGCACGGGACCCCTGTCTTGTCAGTGTACTAAGGTGCTGGCGGTGTCCCTCTTCATCCGGAATGGGCCACCCAAAGTCCCACACTTCTTTGCCACTTCCCACATAAAATGGCCAGTTACACAGACCACCACCTACCCACTCCTCCATATCTACACATGTGATGGTGAAACCGAACCCGTAAAACAAGTCACTACCTGTCGGATTAATACCTTCTCGAGACATCATGATGTCAAGGGGATCGTTACCATAACCACAACAGGCAATGTATGTTTTACTCACATTGTAGTGGGGAAAACACCGTCTTAAAATTTCCAAGTTCAAAATGGAGGTTGTCGACTCCATGCCCACCAACATTGGCACCGGCGTCCCATTTGTGTTGGGAGAGACAGTGTGGACCACTGGAGGCACCTTCTTCTTTCCACCGTCCCTAGCAGACCTCCATTTTTCCTTGTTGAAACTGCGGCAAACTCTGGCGAAGTGATGGAGCAGACCGCACCATCCACAACGCTTGCCCTCCACCATGTACTCCCTGGCTCCAAAGCGGTGCCTGCTGGATCCGCAGCTGTAGTATCTCGGTGTCCCCGGGGTGGACTTTGTTTTTACGATGGCCGCGCAGTCAGCGTTGCTTCCATCGTCCGAATCCAAGGCCAGAGTCGTCCCGTATGTGTCGTTCCTCTGCGGGGCTTCACTGTCCTTAAGACGCATCATCAGCCGTTCCGCTGTCTCGTTTTGTCGTGCTAGCTCCATGGCTGCTATTGGTGCTAGCTCACCAGAGCACATTAACAGGCGAACTCTTGCTGAGGAGCCAGCCACGTGTTCCGCTAACCGGTCACGAACCAACTCCTCCTCCAAAGTCCCAAGCCTGCACTCACCTGCCAGCCACCGGAGGTCTGCCACAAACCATCGAACCAACTCTCTGGGTCGTTGGTTCCGCTGCTTGACTTGCATGCGCTGCCTTATGATGTTTCCAGCGGCGTGAAAGTAGCCCGCCATGAGCCTTGCCACATGGCCGAATAGGTCACCTTGTGGTATATATGACTCTTATATCCCATACCTACATATGTTAGAGCAAGTGGAAATGTTTTGTGACAGCATATGTAAGGAACTTCACACCTGGAAAGGACAAAGGATCTCCCCCGCCGGGTTAAAGACATTGGACCTCCCAAGACACGGCGGCAGAGACGGACTTGACACCTTTACCCCCTAAGGCGAGAGGAGGAGTTCCCATCACCTCCCAAGACAAGGAGAGGAGATAACAGAACAATAGGGGGGTTAAGATAATGGGGGGATGTCAGCTTTTTCAATGTGTGGCTGATGTCAGCTTTTTCAATGTGTGGCTCTATGTGTGCTTGTATTTAACCAGCGAGCTGAGCAGAGATCTCTCTCTTGCCTTCTGCTAAGCTCTACACCTGATGAGACTCGATAGAAGAGCTATTCATTAAAAACCCTGTTTTTAATACAAAAATCGCCTCGTTATTTCAGCTCCTCTACACTGGTGACCTTGACGCGAGAATATGGACCGGAGGCGTTCTTCAAGCTGCTCATCCATGGTGACTCGGGCATACGCCAGCGACGACGCAGACGAGGGAACAAGCAGACAGCTGTTCCCCACGGCAGAGGGCACTGAGAGAGCTCAACCGAGCTCCAGCACCGCCGTGAGTGCCGAGGCAAGGCACTCTCACCCGGCGGGCACAACAGTGATGGTGTGCACGAACGCCGTTGCTGTCAACCTGCCAGACTTCTGGCGAGAAGACCCCGCCTCTTGGTTTCAGCAAGCTGAAGCCGAGTTTATACTGGCGGGCATCACAGCAGACGATATTAAGTTTTACCATATCGTCTCCAAACTCAACTCCGCCACTTCGAAGTGTGTGCGGAGCTTGGTCCGGCGACCACCAGCCCGGGACAAATATGAGACACTCAAGGCGACCATCGTGGCGAATTATGTCCCGTCAGCGGAGGAAAGAGCCGAGAGGATCCTGGCGGTCTACGGCCACAGAGGGAGCAATCCAAGGACCCTCATGGAGGATTTGCTACAACTCAAGGAGGAGGATAATGATAATTTCCTTTTCCAATTCATTTTCCTCAGCACGCTACCACCGCATTTGAGAGGGACACTCGCCAGTATGAAGTGCAATAATCATCAGGATTTCCGCACACTGGCCAACGAGGCTTACCGGCTCGTCAACGCCTGCAGAGAACGGACACCCACAGCGGCATCCGCAGATCTGAAAACTGACACCCCGAGCCTTGGAGAGACTCAACCCACGGTGACAGCGGCGCGGCCCAAGCGCAACGAGCAGAACGACGTCTGCTATTATCACCACCGCTTCGCAGAGAAAGCCCGCAAATGCGTTCCCCCCTGCAAGTTTATGATGTCGTGGAAACGCCAAAGCCGAGGGCCATTAACAGCAGCGGTTCTCGGCGAGAAGAATAAGCTGTTATACGTGACGGATGGATACACAGGCAAGCAGTTCCTCATCGACACGGGAGCTCAGCTGAGTTTCGTCATGCCCTCCCATGCAGATCGAACCATGGGCACCCGGGGCAACGGAGCAGTGGCAGCCAACGGCTCTGACATCGACACGTTCGGGGAAAAGAGCCTGCACCTCCTCATCCACGGCCGCAGCTACAGATGGACATTTGTTGTAGCAGCGGTGAGCTTTAACTTGTTAGGCGCAGATTTTCTGTGTGCACACGGGTTATTAGTGGATCTTGCAAATAGGCGCCTGGTTAATGCACTATCTTTTGCTTCTATTCCATGTTCAGCTCGAGTTTCCCCACCACCTGTGCAGGCCAACGTCACCACAGCGGGAGGTAAGTTTGAACAACTCCTCACCCAATTTCCAGCACTCACAACCCCCAAATTCTCAGCCACTGTAGCCAAACACGGGGTTAAACACTTCATTCCGACAACAGGACCTCCTGTTTTTGCCAAAGCTCGCCGCTTAGACGCGGCCAAGCTCAACATAGCAAAGGATGAATTTGCAGCTCTCGAAAAATTGGGCATTGTTAGACGCTCGAAGAGCCCCTGGGCTTCACCACTTCACATGGTTCCGAAATCTGACGGTTCTTGGAGACCGTGCGGAGATTACCGCAGGCTAAACAACGCTACAGCACATGACCGCTACCCCATTCCTCACATTCAGGACTTTTCACTGCATTTAGCGGGTGCGCGCATTTTTTCAAAAATAGACTTAGTCCGCGGTTATCACCAAGTCCCAGTCCGAGCTGAAGATATTCCTAAAACAGCGGTAATAACCCCTTTCGGCCTTTTTGAATTCCTACGAATGCCATTCGGCCTCAAAGGCGCTGCTCAAACTTTTCAACGGATGATGGACGCTGTCCTACGCGACCTTCCTTTTGTCTTCGTCTACCTCGATGACATGCTGGTAGCCAGCTCATCCGAGGAAGAACACGAGCAGCACCTCACTACTGTTTTTCAGAAGCTGGAAGAGCATGGACTAATAATCAATCCAGCCAAATGCAAATTCGGCGTATCACAAATTGATTTTTTGGGACATAGAGTCTCCCCAAAAGGTGCATTTCCGCTTCCAGATAAAGTTCATGCGATAGAAGGTTTTCCCCAAACGGTTAAACCGCTACAGGAATTTTTGGGGATGGTTAATTTTTACAACCGTTTCCTCCCCCACGCAGCTCAGCTCATGCAACCCCTATATGACGCGCTCAGAAAAAAGAAAGCTTCCAACGCGGTCGAATGGACCCCGGAGCACGAACACGCTTTCGCGGAAGTAAAAAGCGCCCTAGCTAACGCCACAATGTTAGTCCACCCAGATCCCTCAGCCCGCATTGCTCTAACCACAGACGCTTCAGACCTAGCTATAGGGGCAGTTGTAGAACAACTTGTCAGTGGGGTCTGGCAACCTTTAGCATTCTTTAGCAAATCGCTAAACCCAACTGAACGCAAATACAGCACTTTTGACAGAGAGCTGCTGGCGCTTCATTTGTCTATCCGCCACTTCCAGTTTTGGTTAGAAGGGTGGAGTTTCACGGCTTTTGTGGACCATAAGCCGCTCACTTTTGCTATGGCTAAAATTTCAGAACCATGGTCAGGCAGACAACAAAGACAGCTAGCTGCGATTTCAGAGTTCACCACAGACATTCGACACGTAGCAGGCAAACTTAACGTAGTAGCTGACTGTTTCTCTCGCGCTGTGACACCGCCAGAGCACGAGGAGACAGATTACACCGCCTCAGCAGCGGAACTCTTCACTAACGCACACACATACGCAGCACCTATCCAGGATGGGATAGATTATGCAGCCATGGCGGAAGAACAAAGCAGTGATGCAGACGTGCGCGCGCTCCTGTCTGGACCAACAGGGTTAAGGCTGGAGAAAAAAGGGTTGCGCGACGGCGTGCCCCCCCTAATATGCGACGTTTCAACCGGCCGACCTCGCCCGTTAGTACCAGCTGCTTGGCGCCGCCACATTTTCGACGCAATTCACTCCCTCGCGCACCCAGGTGTGCGCGCCTCGGTCAAAATGGTTGCCGAAAAGTTTGTGTGGCCTGGCCTGCGCAAAAACGTAAAAGAATGGGCAAAAACTTGCATTCCTTGTCAACGCGCCAAAATACACAGACACACAAAAGCCCCTCTGGAGCCTTTTCAAATCCCTGCTAGAAGATTCGACCACATTCATGTCGACCTCGTGGGGCCGCTACCTTCCTCCCAAGGTTTCACACACCTGTTAACAATGATAGACCGCACCATGCGCTGGCCAGAGGCAGTCCCTCTAGCGTCAACCACAGCGGAGGAAGTTGCTCGCGTTTTTCTAGCAAACTGGGTGGCACGTTTCGGCGTTCCATCAGACATCACGTCAGACAGAGGGCCTCAATTTATCTCAGAGCTCTGGTCAGCCATGTCCAACAGTTTAGGGGCAACAATTCATCGCACCACCGCTTATCACCCTCAGGCTAATGGGTTATGCGAGCGTTTTCGCAGATCTTTAAAGGCCGCCCTCAGAGCCTCACTAACGGATACAAATTGAGTAAATAAACTTCCCTGGGTTTTATTGGGGTTGCGTGCTGCGCCCAAAGAGGATCTAGACGCCTCCCCAGCAGAATTAGTTTTTGCCCAGCCTATCAGACTCCCCGGTGAATTTTTACCAGAGAACCCAGAGCCAGGGCATCTCCCAGCCCCGAGGTTTTTAGGCAGCAACGGACCGGACTCTCTCCCCGGACCGGCACATCACTCTTTTCCACGGGTTTTTGTTCCCCAAGCTTTAAAAAACGCTGAATTCGTTTTTGTTAGGCATGAAGCTTTAAAACCAACCTTCCGCCCATCATACGATGGACCATTCAGAGTGCTGGAACCTGGTGATAAGCATTTTGTGCTTGATTTTGGGGATAGAAAAGAAACAGTCAGCATTGACAGACTTAAACCTGCCTTCTTGTTGAGAGACGAGCCTGCACGGTTGGCGAGAGCACCTCGGCGGGGTAGACCCCCCAAGAGAAAAGACTCAGCCCCCCTGCAGAGAACAAATAATCACTCTCCTCCCCAAGCTGCAGATTCCTTACAGGAAGGTCCCACCAGGACGCCCAAGCGGACCCACAGCAGATTCGGGAAAAGATTAAAACCCAGACAGCACAGGGACTGATGCAAACTACTCAACAGTTGTTCACTAATTGTGCTGTAACAGTTTAGGACGGACTTGTGATATTACTATGCTGTTATGATTACCACTGAACTCTCTTAGGAGCATGGCTGCTGGAAAGTTTCTTCTGTGGCAAGAGGTGTAGCAGTTAGTATGTCATAATAATTATCTTAAACTGTGAATTTTTCTATTGTCCTTTTCTTAGTCATTTGGGGGGGGGGGCTGTGGTCTATATTAATCATATATTCCATAACCTACATATGTATAAACATGTGAGAATGTTTGGTGATTACATATGTAAAGCGACTTCACACCTCAGAACAGGACAAAGGGTCTCAACTGCCAGTGAAGATCAAAGAGCATCCGAGGCACTGCGGTGGAGACCAGATAGGTCGCCCTGACCCCCCAGGGCCAGGTGGAGGAGTACGAAGACAAAAGAGGGGATTAAGATAATGAGGGATGTCAGCTTTGTATGCATGTCTTTTGTTATGTGCGAGTATAAGTTCGTAGAGCCGAAGGTGTTCGCTCTCTCACTTCTTCTGCTGCTGCACCTAGATGAGACTTGTTAGAGGAGCTGATAATAAACTTTGGTTTATGAATCACATCGCCTCGTTATTTCAAGCTCCACTACAACTGTAACTGTTGTTGGAAAAATCTATTTTTTTTTTCAGCATAAATGTTTCATTAATTTCTTGTCACATCTCATGGTTATTTTAATGTTTATTATGATGCACCTTGACAGTCGAAAGACTGAATAAATCAACAAACAGAAGAAGACAGCCCCTAGGTGCTGCCACTTACAATTACATAATTTCTGTTTACAGATTGATCCTTTGATGGAGGAAAACATTTTCTGGGTTTGACTTTTACATTGAAACGCCTAACGGATGTGAATCTTAGCTAGCTATATGCTACTTCCGACTAGCTGGCTGACCGGCAGCGGAACCCAGTCCCAGAATCTCCGTTAAAGTCCGGTTGTGTGCAGAGCAGAGGTGAACCGGACATCGAGAATCGATGATGTGGATTTAAACTCTGAAATGGAGCGGAGTAGAGGTTAGTTTACTTCGTGTTACCATGAAAACACCAACCACGATGCTAAGCTAACGTTAGCTTCCTCTGTCCGCGGATCCTTAAAAGGAATGTTGTGCCTTGGTTGTGCTGCATGTAGCAGCAGCGGTCTGTAAACAGCCTTTTCAGTTCGAACCAGTGCGAAGCCAAAGCAATAAAGACAATGACGAAGACACACAAAGTGAAAATGGACTTGAGAATGAAGACAGCAGCCGCGAGCTTTATGTTGCTGAGAGTCCATGATTATCAGTGCAGTGCCCATCATGCTTGTAGACAAGTTTTTGTGTTTGAGCATTCTATTGTAAGTAAATCAACAATATATAAGTTTCACCTTAAAATAATGCTTCCTCAAGCGCATGCTTGAGACACTCAAAGCGGAGAGACACTCAAGCACACACTATATTGCTCAAGCGTGCGCTTTGAGCGATATAGCGCTTTATCATAGTGTGATAAATATATATATCAGCTTTATCAAGCGTGCGCTATAGCGCTTGATCATAGACACTCATAGAGTGGCGGAAATGTGGCTGCCAGTCCGCGCCAACGGCCTCTCCGGCCACCACCGAACATTTAAACATTTTTACACATTCATACCCAGTGTTATGGGCACTGGAGGCATTGCGGGTGAAATGTCTTGCCCAGGGACACAACGGCAGGATATCTGGGGAGAGCGTGATTCAAACCGCCAACCATCGGGTTATTAGACGACTGCTCTACCTCCTGAGCCGCTGCCGCCCCACTTTTTCCTCAACTTTCCCTCTTTAGGAAAGCTATGATTGGAAATTACATCCAAAAGCCGTGCAATGTGGCATTTTCACTGACAAATGGCAGTAGTTCGTAGCTTCGCTTCTTGGCTTGTATAAGGCCGAAAAAACGGCTGCAACCATTCTACGTCACTACCCAGAATGCATTGCGATGTAAACAAAAATGGCGATTTACATCGTAATAAAGTTTTTTAAAAATATATAAAACTGGGAATTATTTTCAAAAAAATTATATTTTAGTTATGTTACTAACATTAAAATAAAGCATATAGAGCTAACATGCCAATATAATCGGAATTCCTTTTAAAAAAAAATCTTTGTGTTTATGAGCAGATTCTCTGGTAAATAATCGTAGGTAAATGTCAGAGTTTCTGTACGGTTGTGCACATAAACAATAGAATTTAAAGAAGCCTCCTTCCCCCAAAAAGTTAATTATTAACACATTGTCTTCCCAAAGAGTTTTTACAGAAGAAGAAATCTCGCCTTTCACCTCACATAGGGACAATTACTATGCACATTTTTTGATATTCCGTGCATAGATGTAGTAGACAGCAGAGGGTTGTTGTAAATGGCAGTCAGTCACAATGGTCTGAAGTGGTGAGTGGCATCCCCACAAGGTTCTTTTCTGGGTCTGATTTTATTCATTTTATACACTAGTGCATGCCTGTAGAGGGGATGCGTTGGAACAGAATTCTTGCCAGTTACAGGACAGTTGGTATAGCAACACAGCACTAAGTGGCAATCACATGCAATGGCTTTTGTATGCAGCAAAACATAAAAATCACACAAAATATGCCCTGCCATCTGGGGTTGTTTGCCCCTGCTTGTTACTTCTTCTCCTGCCTTTCACTGTTCTGTGTTATGTTGCATACCTGTGTGTATATATAAGTCTTGTAGGGAGTCATGTGCTCTGTCTATGTGCCGTCATATATACATCATCTGGTGGGTCTTCTTCGTTCAGACCACTGAAGGGTCGCCTCCTGTCTCAGACGGCTGTGTTGTTCACAGTCATGCCTGCGGTGTACTGGTGGAACCTGAGGTGTTTCATGTTCACGTCATCCTTTCTGATGTGCAGCAGTTCTCATTCTATTGCTCTCCATCTGGTGGGTCTTCTTCTTCTTCGTTCAGACCACTGGTTGAGGGATAGGTGCGTCGTAATTCCAGTTCATGGGCATGATCCTGTAAAAGTGGCTTTCGACCCTGTTCAGGAAGGCCCGTGCATGCCTGTAGAAACCAGGAAACCGGAGCACCCAGAGAAAATCAGTGCTTTGCTTGGCATTTTACACATTTGTAGTTTAGACTGGCATTTGTCAAGGTTACACATTTGCCATCATGTAGGCATGGCGAGTTGTCCTGTAATGCCTGAGTTCATAGGACGCGCTATGATGACGAGGCAGAGATCATAGGCTGTCCTATGATGTCCTGGAAACATGCTTTAAAGTCTGTCGTACTCTACCTCTTGTCTCAGACGGGTGCGGTGTACTGCTGGAACCTCAGGTGTTTCATCTTCATAGCATCTTTTCTGACATGCAGCAGTTGTTGTCATTCTATTGCTCTCCATCTGGTGGGTCTTCTTCTTCTTCGTTGAGACCACTGGTTGAGACCACCATAGATCTGAGCAAAAAGAGGCTTTCCGGCATGGACTCACTGTATATGACATCATGAAGACATGAAGGCAGCCTTGATTTATATGACATCATAAAGACATGAAGGCAGGCTTGATGTATATGACATCATAAAGACATATTTGTCTATGTGCCATGGGCTTGATGTATATGACATCATAAAGACACATTTTTATAGAGTGATATAGGCATCGCGAGTCGTCCTATGATGCCTGAGTTCATGGTCTATATAACATCATAAAGACGCATTTGTGTATGTGTCCTATGATGCCTGAGTTCAAAGACACATTTGTCTATGTGTCCTATGATGCCTGAGTTCATAGGATGTCCTATGATGTTCAGGCAGCGATCATAGGCCGTCCTATGATGTCCTATGAAGCGTGGACAGACAGACATACAGACAGACATACAGATTTCTTGCTTTTATAGAGTGATTAATGACATCGATGAGAATATAGCAAGTACGATACTGAAGTTTGCTGATGACACAAAGATCTTTAGGAAAGTTGACTCAGTAGAATCAGCATTTACACTGCAAGATGACCTCAGCAAATTATTTTCGTGGTCACAGGATTGGCAGATGCTCTTTAATGTAAGCAAATGTGGTTGTCTTCACTTGGGGCACAATAACTCCAACTATGATTACTTTCTGCTTGATGATGTTATTCCATCTATTGCTAAAGGCAAGGCAAGTTAATTTGTATAGCACATTTCATGTACAAGACAATTCAAAGTGCTTTACATAAAAACATTAAAGCAAGCAAGTTGCAAAAAGAATGCATAAGAATTTAAAAGCAAACTCAAAAGTAAATTAAAGAGAAACAAGAGCAGGCTAAAATAGAATACGACAGAAATAAAAGTTTTACAGTGCATTTTAGGAGATTAACAATTGTTCAACTGAAAGGCCACGGCAAATAGGAGAGTTTTTAACCTGCAGTGTTTCCTCTGGCTGAAAGACCTCGGTGCAGTGGCAACATATTTTTTTTGGGGGGGGGCAGAAAACACATGACACGATTGTAATCGTGTAATTGGGGCTGCACGGTGGCGCAGTGGTTAGCACTGCGGCAGCACAGTTTACCCTTGGCCGGGGGATCGTGGGATTGTGGGTTCGATCCCAGCCCCCAACCAACAGTGATCTGTGTGGAGTTTGCATGTTCTCCCCGTGTTTGCGTGGGTTTACTCCGGGATTTCTCCGGTTTCCTCCCACATGCCAAAAACATGCAGGTTAGGTTAATTGGAGACTCTAAAGTGGCCCTAGGTGTGAGTGTGTGTGTGAATGGTTAAGGGATAGCGCCGTATCGTGGCTGCTTCATCCATCCAGGTGGTGGATGACCCTCAATTTCCCCTCTGGGGATCAATAAAGTATACTAAATACTAAATCTAAAAAAAAAAAATTAATCAGAAATGTTAATTTTACACTATTTCTTTTTAAATTTTGCACAGTAATATTGCATAATGGAACTTACCATTTGAAGTATTGTACTACCAAGGCTTGATTGTTGGCATATTGGGCCAGTTGGGGTCCCACCCAGATGTCCTGTGTTTGGACTTTTTATTGGTGTCATCCTTCTCTCCTCCCTCTGCTCTCACCTCTCTTGGACCCTCTGCTTGAACACTTTCTTCTCCGTGGCTCCTCTCTTCTGTCTCATCTTTCCCTTTCTGAACCCTTTCTAATTCAGGTTCTCTCAGTCTATGGTGGTATACAAACAGGCTAGAAAATACCAAGTGTCATGTTTTGTCCTGCGGGATTTTTTTTTTTTTTCATGGTTTATATAAATAACCAAAATGTGTATTTTTTGTATTTTTATTCTAGTGTTTCTTTTTTTCCATTGACAAAGAGTAGGAAAGGGAAGGGAAAAAAACATTCATAATAGTAATTTACTCACGCATACTTAAATTATATGTTCAAAGGTGGGTATGGTAGCCAAAAATTCTACTCATGTAAAGGCAGTGCTTTGAAAGTAATAATTAAAAGTAGACAACCAAAAATTTCTAGTTGAGTTAAGGGTACAAAGAGCACCTACTTAAAACCTGAGTAATGACTTCAGTCTTGAAGGTTTGAGGTTTTTCTCCAAATTTATAACAATTTTCTTATAGTTTTCTACTTTTCTCTGTAAACTTATCTAAATTTGCAACCATTTTCCTCAAATTTGTAATTTTCTCTTGTAAAATTATGACTTTTCTTGTACATTTGAGACTATTATAAATTTGTGGATTATTTTATGGCTAATGTTTATCTTTTTTTAATCCAATCAAACTTTATTTATAAAGCTCTAAAAATGACAGTTGACACAAAGTGCTGTACATCAACGCTAAATAAAATATAAAAACAATAAAATACAGCTTAAGTACAAAACAGCACAAACAAAAGAATAGTCATACAAGAGAGACAATAAGAACAAATAAAATCAATGTCTCAAACTGGGTCAAAAGCCAGAGAATAAAAATGGGTTTTAAGAGGAGTTTTAAAACTGGACAGTCAAGAGGCCTGTCTGATGGACAAAGGCAGATTATTATAAAATTGCTGTTTTTTTTATAAATTTGAAACAGAATGTGGCAAATTTTTTTACTTTTTTCCTCATACAGTTTAAACTTTTGACCATAATTTTGTAGAGCCAGAACAGAACAATAACTCTGAATTCAAAGAAATATAATTATTAAAATTATATTTAAAGAAATAAATTAACTTAAATGACCAAATATGCAGTTATTTCTGTTATAATATTTCTATGTATTTATAGTTTTTTTAGAACTCTCCTCATCAAGCCGACAACAGGAAAAACCTCCCTTATTTTGAAATCCAAATGTTGTCACGTTTAGTTTGTCTGAAGGCTGCTTACGGATTAAAGTCATTGCCTTCGTGAATTTCGGTCAACTTAACTTGCCAGGTACATAATAATGAATATAAATTATTAGTTAATATTGTAGTAGCTGGTGAAGTAAATCCTCAGCGATTCATCAGTCACTCTTGCCTTTCCCTGCAATGAAGCCTAGCCAGACCTGTTAGCTAAGCAACTCCTCATTGTTCCGGTTACCAGCGGGTCAAAATCACCATAAATGCCTCCACTGCTTATGTCTTGTACTTTTTTCCTCGTTCAAAGTACTTTAATAAGCTCATACTTCTCTCGGACAGCAACGCTAGAGAGACACGGTCTGCCTGCAGAAATGGTCATGCGGGTGTCGGGTGGGCGGGGCGCTTCTGCGTGGATGACAATCCTACACATTGTTTGTGTGCGTGCTTGCTCTTTCTGTTAGAATAATTTTCAGTATAATTAATCTGAGTCAAAAATCAGGCAGAAAATTTAGATATAAGTAGATTTATTCCTCATGAGGGAGAAATACAGAGGCAGCCCCAAGTCTGACCATCCATACCTCTGAATCAGCCATTCATTGTTCTCGCTTTTAAAGCTGTGTTATCCATGGGAAGACGGAGAAACTGTCCTTGAGTACATCTGGCAAGACAGGGTGTAACAGTACACGCAGACTGGGGCTGTTCAAGGCCATACATGAATCACAAGTCATATCAGACATATAATATGAAATATAATATGGAAGAATAATATAAAGGAATGTATGAGCTTATCCTGTATGGAATGCACATATAAACATCAGACATGAAATAGGAAAGGCATGATACATCTTAAGAATAATAATACATTATTAATAACAATAATAATGTAGATAATATGGAATTTTTCTATCACTTTCATATTTAATTTTTCTTAAATTAATATATTATAGGGCAGCGCAGTGGCGGAGTGGTTAGCACTGTGGCAGCACAGCAACTCACCCTTGGCCGGGGGATCCTGGGTTCGATCCTAGCCCCCAACCAACAGTGATCTGTGAGGAGTTTGCATGCTCTCCCCGTGTCTCCGTGGGTTTACTCCGGGATTTCTCCGGTTTCCTCCCACATGCCAAAGACATGCAAGTTAGGTTAATTGGCATCAAAACTGGGGATTCTAAATTGTCCTTAGGTATGACTGTGAGAGGGAATGGTTGTCTGTCTCTCTGTGTTGGCCCTGCGATGGACTGGCAATCTGTCTAGGGTGTACCCTGCCTCTCGCCCAGAGATGCTGGGATAGGCTCCAGCCCCCCCGCGACCCAAAAAGGATTAAGCGGAAGAAGATGAATGAATGAATGAATGAATAATATATTATAGGCGCGGCAGCATACTTCCTTAGGGAGGTGGGCCGCCACACAGAAATGTTACCAGAGGAAACCCTGACCTGGATTTAAAGCAGCTGAGAGTTTCAGCAGCCCTGATGCTTTCTGGGAGTTTATTCCATATGTGAGGGGCATAAAAACTAAACGCTGCCTCACCATGTTTGGTTCTAACTCTGGGCACAGATAGTAGGGCTGACCCTGATGATCTGAGGGCTCTGGGTGGTTCATAATGGACTAGCAGATCTGAAATATATTTTGGCCCTAAACCATTCAGAGCTTTATGAACCAACAGTAGTATTTTGAAGTCTATTCTTTGACAGACAGGAAGCCAGTGTAAAGATTTGAGAACTGGAGTTATATGATCTTCTTTCTTGGTCTTAGTGAGGACTCGAGCTCCAGCTTTCTGAACCAACTGCAGCTGTCTGATGGACTTTTTAGGGAGGCTCCTGCACACAGTGCAGCAACGACTCATCCAAGAGATCACAAAAGACCCCACAACAACATCCAAAGAACTGCAGGCCTCACTTGCCTCAGTTAAGGTTGGTATTCATAACTCCCATCATAAGAAAGATACTGGGCAAAAATGGCCTGCATGGCAGAGTTCCAAGACAAAAACCACTGCTGAGCAAAAAGAAAATAAAGGCTCATCTCTGTTTTGTCAGACAACATCTTGATAATCCCCAAGACTTTTGGGAAAATACTCTGTGGACTGATGAGACAAAAATTGAACTTTTTGGAAGGCGTGTCTCCCATTACATCCGGCGTAAAAGTAACACAGCATTTCAGAAAAGGAATATCATACCAACAGTAAAATATGGTGGTGGTAGTGTGATGGTCTGGGGCTGTCGCGCTGCTTCAGGACCTGGAAGACTTGCTGTGCTAAATGGAAGCATGAATTCTGCTGTCTACTAAAAAATCCTGAAGGAGAATGTCCGGCCATCTGTTTGTGACCTCAAGGTGAAGTGCACTTGGGTTCTGTAGCAGGACAATGATCCAAAACACACCAGCAAGTCCATCTTTGAATGGTTTAAGAAAAACAAAATGAAGACTTTGGAGTGGCCTAGTCAAAGTCCTGACCTGAACTAAGATGCTGTGGCTTGACATTAAAAAGGTGGTTCATGCTCGAAAACCCTCCAATGTGGCTGAATTACAACAATTCTGTAAAGATGAGTGGGCCAGAATTCCTCCACAGTGCTGTAAAAGACTTATTGCCAGTTATCGCAAACACTTGATTGCAGTTGTTGCTACTAAGGGTGGCCCAACCAGTTATTAGGTTTAGGGGCAATCACTTTTTCACACAGGGTCATGTAGGTTTGGATTTTTTCCCCCCTTAATAATAAACCTCTTCATTTAAAAACTGCATTTTGTGTTTACTTGTGTTTTCTTTGTCTAATATTTAAATTTGTTTGATGATCTGAAACATTTACTTGTGACAAACATACAAAAAAATGAGAAATCAGGAAGGGGGCAAACACTTTTTCACACCACTGTAAGTCTTTCTAGACTTCCTGCCCCATAACGCTGTGAGGGGAGTGCATGACGCTGTGATCGCAAGATGTTCTGAGACGGTTGTGCAGTAATCTAAAATGGTGACTCGCGTTGACTGAGCTTGAACAAGAAATTTCTACAGGTAGCGTTTGTTTTCCTTTGAAATTAGTCTGCCAATTGATTATCTGTTCATTTGTGTTTCATTTCGCTATCTTCTTGACCGAGCTGGAGGAACTTGAGAATTATATAGACGAGTTTTATTATCGCTGGTGTGTCATGGAGGAGAACGAATCTCCCAGTCTTGCTTCCCCCAACTCTTTGTCCAAGCGCCCCAGACTGGCGGATTCTCCAAATTTACCATCTGAGAAATCACAGGAGGGCACCGAGATTAGTGACATCCTTTTCTATATTAGAATAAACTTACCAGCATGGATGGTAGCGTGGCATTGGTTGAGCTTCTTCATAAAGAATTCCAGAGCGTGTGTGAGAGTCTGGAGTAGAGTCAGGCGCAGCTCGTCTCTCTCGTAGAGGAAAATAATAGCTTGAAAAAGTCAGTAAACACACTAACCATGTGGCTTGGCGTTGTTGAAAGAGAAAACCGAAAAATGAAGGAAACAGTTCTCAGTTTGCAGTCACGCAGCATGAGAGATAACCTTGTTTTTTCTGGAATCGCTGAAAAAAATAATGAAAATTCAGAACAGCTGGTCCGTGAATTTATGTCAACACAACTGAAACTATCCTCCGAAGTCACAATATCAATTACCTTCCACAGAGTCCACCGAATTGGGCAAAAAAATTCCCAGAATAAACTTCCCAGACCTATTGTTGCCAAATTTGAGCATTACAAGCAAAAAATTTTGGTACAGAGGCAGGGCAGGCAGCTTAAAAACACCAATTATGGTCTAAATGATCAGTTTCCACAGGAAATCTGGGAAAGGAGAAGGAAGCTTTTTCCCACTAGGAAACAAAACATCCAAGAAGGTAAACGAGCTATTGTCTCTGTGGATAGATTGTACAGTATATAAATGGCAAGCTGTTTATGGATGAAACTATAACGCCCTGGTTATTCTAAAGCCTATTTTGTTTTCTTTGCTACAGGTGGGAAAAGAGTGCAATTGTGTGCAGGTCTCTTATTTGATCGCGGTTTAATTTAACATTTGTCAAAATGTTTTTTTTCTTTGTTGCTGAGGTTGTTTGTTTGTTTGTTGTAGTTAATTTTGTTGAAGTTGTTAGGTCGTTGTTGTATGTTATCTGCATTTTTTCACCATTTACTAACCTCTATGTCTGTATTCTTTCATACTTCTGGTTTATAGGAAATAACTTTAAGTACATGCACCCAAGTCCATACACCCCATTTGCTTTCAGTTGCAAGCAAATGGAACAGAGACATCAAGCGCGTACACCCAATCATACATGCGTAGGTACTGTATATATTTTACACACAGCATACATTATGGACATATAATCACATAGGCCCATTTAGTTAGCCTTTAGCACAAAACCAGTTAGTGAAAACATGTCCACATTTAAGTTTGTCACGTGGAACATACTGTACGTGGAATTGGTTCCAGGGAGAAGAGGCTAAAAGTTTTTAACCGACTGAAGGATCTACAGGTAGACTTTGTCTTACCTTTATCTTACTTTTACCTTTATTTATATGTACTTACCTTAATATAAAGGTAAGTATATATAAATTGAATGTTATGTCATCATTGTTCAAAATTCAGAGAATTTCAAGACATAAAAAAGAATTTTGAATCAGATAAAGCGAAAATAGCTGTACATGTAAACAAAAATGTATAAAACAACATGTGGCCATAATTCAAAAAGTTGACCTGATTGAGCAAAATCAATGTGATTTTTGGATTCAGCACATCAAAATTGTCCTAAATCAGCTAAAAAACAAAAAACAAAACTTAAACAATAAATTTGGTATTGACCAGTATAATAGGAGGAGACTTCAACCTGGTATGAAACCCTGCAATCGACAGGCTCGGTGCATTGAGGAATTATCAAAAAATGGCAGGCTACTGATGCTCTCAAACAATACATGAATGATTTTGGTCTTTGCGATGAATAGCGTTCTCTTCACCCATCTCTTTGGGAATACACTTTTTTTCATCAGTTCGTAGTTCACATTCACATCTAGATTTCTTTTTAGCCAGTAACTCTATTGTGAGGGACATCACAGACACTGAAATATGTTCAAATCAAGCTATTGGTGATCACCATCCAGTATCTCTTACACAAGTAAATAGGAAAGCTACAAGGGAAACTAGGAGCTGGAAACTTAATATATTGTGGAGTGTGTAAATGAAGAGGCAGCTTCATGTCAGACGATTTATTACACACTCACATCTCACAAGCACAGAACAGACTGACTGGTTACAGCAAGCACTCCTCTCTAAATCCCAAGTCACCTTCACAAGCTTCAAGGCACTTCCTCATACACAGCATGATATTTACACTACACTTCATTCAACCCCCTCTCACCCTCTTGGGCATTGTTCTCCCATGTGTATTCATTGTCTCTGTCTGAGGTGCGAAGTAACCTGACTTCCATACCCCCCCCCCCCCCCCAGCATCTTAGATAGAACAATAGAATATCAGTCCACATGCTGTTTCGGCTTCAGTCTCCTCCCATATCTGCTGTAACTGGGGTTTACTGCCTCCGTGGCGCTGCTGTGCTGGTGGGGGGCTGCTGGGAGTGTGTCCGACTGCGGGTGAGCCGTGGTGGTGGTGGTGGTGGTGGTGGTGGGGAGTTCGCTCTGTCCGTGTGGCTGCTCTGATGAATCGTTCCCCTGGGGAGTTCTCCGTGGGGGTCTTCCATGCCGAGGGGCCCTCGCCAACAGCACTTGCTCATCCGCCACTACAAAGGCGGGTTTGAGTCTGTCTATGCCAATTTTCTCCCGTCTACCCCCCAAGTCTAGCACAAAATGCTTATCCCCTGTTTCCAACACTCTGAACGGTCCATCATAGGGTGGGCGCAATGGAGGGCGGTGGACGTCGTGTCTGACGAACATGAACTCCGCGTTCTTCAAAGTTTTAGGCACGAAAACACGCGGAAAACAGTGGTGGGCCGGGCCCGGCAGCGTGCCTGTGTTTGCACTATGCTGCAAAAGCTGAAACGGGCAGCTGTCCGGCGCGGGATTATCTGGCAGAAATTCCCCGGGCAGCCGTAGGGGCTGCGCAAAAACCAGCTCTGCCGGGGAAGCTTCCAGATTCTCTTTTGGCATGGCGCGCAACCCCAATAAAACCCACAGCAACCTATCCACCCAATTTGCATCCGTCAGTGAAGCCCTGAGTGCTGCTTTCAGTGATCTATGAAAACGCTCGCATAACCCATTGGCCTGTGGGTTGTATGCGGTTGTGCGATGAATTGTAACACCCAGGCTGCGGGCCATCGCGGACCAGAGTTCGGAAACAAATTGAGGGCCCCTGTCGGATGTAATGTCCGACGGGACTCCAAAACGCGCCACCCATGCTGTTAAAAAAGCGCGTGCTACGTCTGCAGACGTGGTTGCCACCAGTGGGACTGCTTCTGGCCAGCGCGTGGTGCGGTCCATCACTGTCAGGAGGTGCGTGCACCCCTGTGATGGTGGGAGGGGGCCCACGAGGTCCACGTGAACATGGTTGAACCTCTTAGCCGGTACCCGAAACGGCTCCAAGGGAGCTTTTGTGTGTCTGTGTACCTTGGCTCGTTGGCACGCCATGCAGGCTGCAGCCCACTCTTTTACTTGTTTGCGTAGGCTCGGCCACACAAACTTCTCTCCCACCATTTTGACCGACGCGCGCACTCCTGGGTGCGCCAGAGTGTGAACCGACTCAAACACGCAGCGGCGCCACGCGACCGGGACCACCGGACGCGGGCGTCCCGTGGAGACATCGCAGACTAGGGGGGGGCATGCCGTCTTGCCGCACCCTGCTCTCCAGCCTTAACCCTGTTGGTCCAGACTGGAGCGCGCGCACGTCTGCATCGCTAATCTGCTCCGCGGCCATGGCTGCGTAATCTATCCCCACATAGACCGGGGCCACCACGGCGTGCGAGAGGCAGTCCGCCACCACATTCAGTTTACCCGACACATGCTGAATATCGGTAGTAAACTCTGAGATCGCGGCCAGCTGTCTCTGCTGCCGGCCCGACCATGGTTCTGAAACCTTGGCCATCGCGAACGTTAGTGGCTTGTGATCCACGAACGCGGTGAAGCTGCGCCCTTCCAGCCAGAACTGGAAGTGGCGTATGGCCAGGTGGAGAGCCAGCAACTCCCTGTCGAACGCGCTGTATTTACGTTCGCTGTCGTGCAAAGTTCTGCTGATAAAAGCGAGCGGCTGCCAAGCCCCGGCGACGCGCTGCTCTACGACAGCCCCTATGGCCACGTCTGAAGCATCGGTGGTGAGCGCTATCCGGGCCACCGGGTCCGGATGCGCCAGCAGTGCGGCGTTTGCCAG
The DNA here is from genome assembly GCA_020510985.1 of Pholidichthys leucotaenia. Classification (NCBI taxonomy): domain Eukaryota; kingdom Metazoa; phylum Chordata; class Actinopteri; order Cichliformes; family Pholidichthyidae; genus Pholidichthys; species Pholidichthys leucotaenia. The sequence goes on from CM035841.1 coordinate 126,579,493, forward strand.
GGCTGCTTTAACCTCCGAGAACGCCCGCTCTCGCTCTGGGGTCCATACTACCCTATCCTCGGGTTTCTGTCTCTTGAGCGTGGCATACAATGGTAGCATGAGCTGCGCCGCGCGGGGAAGGAAACGGTTATAAAAGTTCACCATCCCCCAAAATTCCTGCAGCGCCCTGACCGTCTGAGGCCGGGGAAAATCCACCACAGCGCGCACTTTGTCAGGCAGTGGGATCGCTCCTTCCGGAGAGACGCAGTGCCCCAAAAAATCAATCTCCGTCACGCCGAACTGGCATTTCGCCGGGTTGATTATTAACCCGTGCTCCTCCAACCTCCGGAAAACCGTCCTGAGGTGGGTTTCGTGTTCGTCTTCGGACGCACTGGCTACCAGGATATCGTCCAGGTAGACGAACACGAACGGGAGATCGCACAGCACTGCATCCATCATGCGCTGGAACGTCTGTGCCGCGCCTTTTAACCCGAATGGCATGCGCAGGAACTCGAATAAACCGAACGGAGTTATTACCGCTGTTTTGGGTACGTCCTCAGCGCGCACTGGGACTTGATGGTAACCGCGGACCAGGTCTATTTTGGAAAAAATGCGTGCTCCGGCGAGGTGGACGGAAAAATCCTGTATGTGGGGAATCGGGTAGCGGTCGTGTGTTGTGGCGTTGTTCAGCCTGCGGAAATCACCGCACAGTCGTTACAATCCCTCAGCCTTAGGGACCATGTGTAGCGGGGATGCCCATGGGCTGTTCAAACGCCTGATGATGCCCAACCTTTCCAGGTTGGCAAACTCGCGCGTTATGGCCAGTTTAGCTGCGTCCAAGCGCCGAGGTCTTGCAAAAACGGGCGGCCGGTGGTGGTGATAAAGTGCTCCACCCCGTGTTTAGCGGTGGCCGCCAAAAACGTTGGGACTGTGAGTGCTGGGAACTGAGTGAGCAGTGCATGGAACTTACCACCCGGAGCTGTGACGTTGGCTTGTGCTGTTGGCTGGGTCACTCGAGCTATACAGGGGAGAGAGTCAAAGGACAGTGCATTAACCAGGCGCCTGTTAGCAACATCAACCAGTAAACCATGTGCACACAGAAAATCAGCCCCCAGGATATGGTAATTCAGTGCTGCTACGACAAAAGTCCACTCGTATGTACGGCTGTGTAGAGATAAGATCAGTGTCCTCTCACCAAAGGTCTTAATTTCCGAGCCGTTTGCTGCCAACATCACGGGGCTGCTAGGTCCTGCCAGCCGGTGGGCGTAGGTCAGCAGGATGAAGCTCTTCTGGGCTCCGGTGTCCACGAGGAAACGCCTCCCCGAGCGTGTGTCTGTCAAGTAGAGCAGCTTGTTCTCTTCACCGAGGGTTGCAGCTGCTACCGACCGCCGGCCTCGGCGTTTTCCCGAGCACTTGAATTGCCACGGTGGTGCACATCTGCGTGTATTCTCTCCGAAGTGGCGGTGGTAGAAACAGAGCGTGTCTCTCTGGCGCTCCTTGGCCCCCGCTGCTGCTACAGTCGGTGGCTCCTCGCCTCCTCTGATCGTCTCGCTGGGCTCCACCGCTGCCACGTTGACTGTGATCGCCCTGGTGGTGAGGATGATCCGGTCTTCCTCCTGGGCTAGCGCACGGTAGTCACGCGTGGCCAGCAATGGCAAATTGGCCTGAACCGCTCTCGCCACTGTTGGAAGGTTCTGGAGGAAAAGGTGGGCAAACAGAAAGTGCCCATCGTCCGTGCCCATTAACGCCAGCATCTTCTCCATCAGGTCTACGGTCAACCCATCTCCTAACTCGGTCCGCGCCAGGAGCCTCTCCGCTCTCTCACATTCCGAGAGCGTGTAGCGCCGGGTGAGCACAGCCTTGAGCACCTCATATTTGTTGCTGGCTGGTGGCTGATCGAGCAGGCTCGCTACCTGCTGGGCTGTGCGGGAGTCCAGCGCTGCTACCACATGGTAGAACTTGGTGTCGTCTGCCGTTACTCCCCGGAGGGCGAACTGGGCCTCGGTGTGGTGGAACCAAGAGCGCGGGTTGTGCTGCCAGAAATCTGGTAGCTTGACTGAAACTGCACACGCGTTGCTGGGGGTTCCAGTCCTGGCTGTCTGTGGAATGGCTGCTGTGTCTCTGGGGCTTCCCGACCGGGCCGGCTCCGGGGTTCTCGCCTCGTGTTCCATAATACGTCTTGGGTCACCAGTGTGGAGTGTGTAAATGAAGAGGCAGCTTCATGTCAGACGATTTATTACACACTCACATCTCACAAGCACAGAACAGACTGACTGGTTACAGCAAGCACTCCTCTCTAAATCCCAAGTCACCTTCACAAGCTTCAAGGCACTTCCTCATACACAGCATGATATTTACACTACACTTCATTCAACCCCCTCTCACCCTCTTGGGCATTCTTCTCCCATGTGTATTCATTGTCTCTGTCTGAGGTGCGAAATAACCTGACTTCCATAATATCACTACTAAAAGACAAAGACTTTATTAGCTACTTTAAAAGAGAGTGGGAATCATATCTGGAATATAATGATGTGCCAGGAATATCTCCGTGTGTTCTTTGGGAAGCAGCAAAAGCAGTCACGCGAGGTAAAATAATCTCCTACTGTTAGAATAAAAAAGAAAAAGCACTGGTACTGGAGTTAGAACAGAAAATTAAATCACTGGAGATGACCTGTGTTGTTTCTCCGTAGGAACAGACACTGGACAATCTGAGAAAATTAAAGCTGGAATTAAAAGAAATTACAAACAAAAGAACACAGTTTTTAATACAAAGACTGCATCTTGAGAAGTTTGAACACAGTAATAAATCGGGGCAATATCTTGTGAACCAGCTTAAATTGAATAAAGAAAAAACAACTATCTACTCTATTAAGGATATGACTGGAAATATTACCCATGAGCCTGAAGAAATAAATAACTCCTTCAGAAAGTTTTATGAAAACCTCTAGTCATCTCAAATTAACCCATCTGACTCAGAGATAAATACATTTTTGGACGATATTAACTTATCACAATTAAATAATGAACAGATTGCAGCTCTGGATGCACCTCTTCTGGTGTCCAAACTCCAAGAGGCACTTCAGCACATTCCAAATAACAAAGCTTTGGGACCAGATGGTTTTCCAGTAGAATTTCATAAAGAATTCTGGCCTGTGATGGCACCTACTTTCTTGAAAATGGTGAACCAAATTAAAGAAGATAATGTAATCCCTCCAAATATGAACTTGACTAGTATTATCCTGCTCCTTAAACCTGAAAAAGAACCTATGCTTCCATCCAGCTACCGTCCCATCTCACTTATGAATGTCGATCTTGAAATAATTTGCAAAGCTCTCGCCAAAAGACTGGGAAGGATAATTCCGTTTATTATACACCCAAATCAAACAGGTTTCATCAAGGGTAGGCACTCGACTAATAATACACGCAGGCTATTTAATTTAATAGACTCCTGCAAGATTAATAACTTAGAAACTACAATTTTGTCTCTGGATGCAGAGAAAGCCTTTGACCGAGTTCTTTTTATGGTGTTAAACAAGTTTGGGCTTGATTCATCTTTCATAAACTTGATTAAAACACTATATAGCTGTCCAGCTGCATCTGTACGAACAAATGATCAGACTTCCCGAAGCTTTAATCTCCAGTGGGGTACTAGGCAGGGTTGTCCACTCTCTTCCTCACTTTTTACCATCTTTATCGAACCATTAGCAGCAGCCATACGACAAAATGTTGATACCAGAGGTATCCAAACTGGAGAAAAAGAACACAAGATAAGTCTTTTTGCTGATGATGTATTGATTTTCCTTGAAAACTCACAAAGATCTCTTCTTCAGACTGGCGCTCATTGATAAATTTTCATCATTATCAGACTACTCTATTAACTGGGGTAAATCAACAGTCTTACCTATAAATTATAATTTATCAAATACATCCACTATTCCAATACAATCAGGTAATATTAAATATTTAGGAATAGATACAATGGGGTAAAAAAGTATTTATTCAGCCACCAATTGTGCAAGTTCTCCCACTTAAAAGATGAGAGAGGTCTCCAGTTTTCATCATAGGTATACCTCAACTATGAGAGACAAAATAAGAAAAAAAAAATCCAGAAAATCACATTGAAGGATTTTTAATGAATTAATTGGTAAATTCCTCGGTAAAATAAGTATTTGGTCAATAACAAAAGTTCATCTCAATACTTTGTTATATACCCTTTGTTGGCAATGACAGAGGTCAAACGTTTTCTGTAAGTTTTCACAAGGTTTTCACACACTATTGCTGGTATTTTGGCCCATTCCTCCATGCAGATCTCCTCTAGAGCAGTGATGTTTTGGGGCTGTCGCTGGGCAACATGGACTTTCAACTCCCTCCAAAGATTTTCTATGGGTTTGAGATCTGGAGACTGGCTAGGCCACTCCAGGACCTTGAAATGCTTCTTACAAAGCCACTCCTTCGTTGCCCAGGCGGTGTGTTTGGGATCACTGTCATGCTGGAAGACCAAGCCACGTTTCATCTTCAATGCCTTTGCTGGTGGAAGGAGGTTTTCACTCAAAATCTCACGATACATGGCCCCATTCATTCTTTCCTTTACACGGATCAGTCGTCCTGGTCCCTTTGCAGAAAAACAGCCCCAAAGTATGATGTTTCCACTCCCATGCTTCACAGTAGGTATGGTGTTCTTTCTCCTCCAAACACGACAAGTTGAGTTTTTACCAAAAAGTTCTATTTTGGTTTCATCTGACCATATGACATTTTCCCAATCCTCTTCTGGATCATCCAAATGCTCTCTAGCAAACTTCAGACGGGCCTGGACATATACTGGCTTAAGCTGGGGGACACGTCTGGCACTGCAGGATTTGAGTCCCTGGCGGCGTAGTGTGTTTCTGATGTAGCCTTTGTTACTTTGGTCCCAGCTCTCTGCAGGTCATTCACTAGGTCCCCCCATGTGGTTCTGGGATTTTTGCTCACCGTTCTCGTGATCATTTTGACCCCACGAGGTGATATCTTGCGTGGAGCCCCAGATCGAGGGAGATTATCAGTGGTCTTGTATGTCTTCCATTTTCTAATAATTGCTCCCACAGTTGATTTCTTCACACCAAGCTGCTTACCTATTGCAGATTCAGTCTTCCCAGCCTGGTGCAGGTCTACAATTTTGTTTCTGGTGTCCTTTGACAGCTCTTTGGTCTTGGCCATAGTGGAGTTTGGAGTCTGCCTGTTTGAGGTTGTGGACAGGTGTCTTTTATACTGATAACGAGTTCAAACAGGTGCCATTAATACAGGTAACGAGTGGAGGACAGAGGAGCCTCTTAAAGAAGAAGTTACAGGTCTGTGAGAGCCAGAAATCTTGCTTGTTTGTAGGTGACCAAATACTTATTTTACTGAGGAATTTACCAATTAATTCATTAAAAATCCTTCAATGTGATTTTCTGGATTTTTTTTCTCATTTTGTCTCTCATAGTTGAAGTATACCTATGATGAAAATTGGAGACCTCTCTCATCTTTTAAGTGGGAGAACTTGCACAATTGGTGGCTGACTAAATACTTTTTTGCCCCACTGTATTTCCCCCAGGCTCTCAAGAGTTATTGCGACTAAATCACATTCCCCTTTTAAAAACAATACAAGACAACCTTACGCGCTGGAGGACACTACCTATATCATTAATGGGAAGAGTCGCAACCGTTAAAATGATGGTCCTTCCTAAAATCAATTATTTGTTCTCAATGATTCCTACTCAACCATCTATGGCCTGGTTTAAGTGTCTCGACTCAAATATAAGTAAATTTTTATGGAAGGATAAACCTTCACGGATTAGTTTAAAAACTCTTCAAAAAGCAAAAGAGTGCGGAGGCTTAGATCTACCAATTTTTTTTTAATTACTTTTTAGCCAATAGACTGCATTTGTTTCTATATGGACAAAATCAACCCCACTAGGAAACCCATGGTTAGATGCTGAACAGGCTCTCTGGGGGTCGCTAAATATCTCTGACTTACCTTTTATGAGTCCCTATATTAAACGCCATGACTGTTTTAAAAGCATTAATATCAGCTCCTCTCTGACAGCTTGGTGGAAATTTTTTAAAATAACGGGGTCTTCACTTGTCCCCTGTAAACTCACGCCCATTTGGAATAATCCTGATATCTTGCAACAAAAGAGGACGTTGAATTTTCCACTATGGCAAGAGAAGGAAGTAAAAAACTTGAGCATCTTATTCAAGGTGGAAATTTTATCCAATTTCAGGAACTAGTGTCACAGTACGACATCAGTGATAAAAAGTATCTTGAATACCAACAGCTTAAATCCATAATAAAAGCAAGATTTGATCTTAATCAGACAGATTTAGAGGTACCAGTTAAGGTGGCAGAGTTTCTAAATCTTTGTGCCCCTAAATTGATATCGAAAATACATGGACTATTATCAAAACTGGATGAGTCAGTATCTCTTCCAGTATCAAAATGGGAGACAGACTTATCGATCAATAAGGAGGAAAGCTTCTGGACACAAATATGTTTAAACACTTTTGAGATGACTAAAAACTCTTAACTTACAACTCGTACAGTGTAAAGTTCTACGTAGAATTCATTACACAGGACAAAGGATGTTCAAAATGGGTCTGAGTCACACAAATATCTGCTCCTACTGCACCAGCAACGTCCCGGACAGCTATATGCATGCTATGTGGTTCTGTGCACCGGTTCAAAAGTTCTGGCAGAAGACATGTGAGGACTTGTCGGCATGGCTTGGGTATAGTGTCCCATCTTCACCCACACTTTGTATATTAGGTGAAATAAAGTGAATATATTAAGTAAAATAAATATAGAGGCAAGGATGTCACACATGGTTCTCACCACCTTATGCATCGCAAAGAAAACTTTCCTTATGAATTGGAAATCAAGAAATAATTTATGCATGGCTCACTATAATAACTTACTATTAGATTATATTAGCCTGGAGAGAATGTCAGCCTCCTCAGATAATCAACTGGCAGAATTCAATTCTGTCTGGTCCCCACTTATTAATTCTATAACTTGAGGGGTGGTGGGTGGTGATTCACTCTCCTGGGTGCCTCTGGTGGCTGGCTGTTCCCTGACCGCGGGGGAGCCGGTGTTCGGGGGCCTATTCCAGAGTGGCCATGCATCTGGCCTGGGGGTGCGGGGGTGGGTGGGTGGGGTGGGTCAGGGGGGGTGGGCTGTGGCCCTGGGCTGGCTGGCCTTGCTTCCTGGGTGGGGCTGGGTCTGGCCCTGTGCCCCTGGTGCTGTGTGTGCTGCTGGTGTGGGCGCATGAAGGTTGGTGATTCGAGGTCTGCTTGTTCTGGCCACCCTGCCATTGTGTCAAAGGGCGGGGTACTTTGTCGCATTGCCCCTGGGGTCTTTGGCGCGGGGTGTGGGTGGGTGCTGGGGGGGGGCATTGGCACGGGTTGGTGGCCGTGTTGCTGTTGGGCCGCTCCGGGGTGGCTGTGGCTGCGGGGTGGCCTGCTGCTGTCGGTATGCATCTGGGGTGGGTGGTCGGTGGGCTTGCGGTGGGCGCTCGGGGGTGTTGCTTGGCATGTGGGGTGCCGTATGGGTCCAGCCCATTGTTCACTATTATGATTATTGCTGTTGTACATGTTTGTGTGTGCAAGATGAGTGGGAATGGGTGTGGCTGCTCCATCATGTTTGTGGTGCTGGGGGCGCGATGCTGGTGGATTCTGGGCTGCTCTGCCTGGTGGCCCTCACCTTGGATTGGGATTCGGGGGCAGTGGGTGGCTTCCTCAATCAGTTTGTAAGCTGGTTTCTGGGGGGGAGCGGCCTAACTTTTGGACCGCCTCCCTCCCAGTCTTATTTCTTCCCACCCCCCCACCCAATTCTGGGTGGAATATACATCTTTTTGGATACACTTGGGGCTTTGAGGCGGGGGAGTGCTGCACTGTGTTGGTGAAGGGGGCAGCTCTGCTGCCCTCACTTCAGTTTTAATTGCATTTTAGACACTGAGGGCTTGGAGGGATGGGGGCCCCACTGCCTATCGCAGTGGCTAGTGGTGCCCCAACCACCATCCCCCCAATTTTAACTGCACCATGGTAGTTCACACACCTACATTCAATCACATCATACAACTGACACACACATATCATGTTTTGTGCAGGGGGGGTCTTCCCCCACCCCTGTTGCCCTCCTTCTTCCAGAGGCCTGGGACCTGTCATGTTGTCAAAATCCCTGGGTGCTGCTGAATGAATCGGTGCAAGCAAGGGAATAAGAGAGGAATTGAATAAGAGAGTAAGCGAGAGTGAGGGATTGATGAATGGAGATGTTGGTGGGTCGGTTTTGTGTGGCGCTTCACATGTTGGGTGGCATCTCGGGGCGCCTGCGGTGATCTCCTGATCAGTCGCTTGGGTGGGTGCTGGGGAGGAGGTCTGCTTCTGTGGCCGCGGCCGCCCTGGGGTGGGGCGGTGGTGGTGGTGGGGGGGGTGGCTGCTGGCCTGCACCGGTGGTCTCCCCGGCCGCTGCCGGGAGCTGGTGTGCATTCAGGGTTGCAGCATCTGCATTGCAGTCGTCCTAAGAAATAGTTGTGAATGAGGGTGGGTGAGTGTGAGGGGGAGAGCATGAATGGATGGGAGTGGGAGTGAGAGTGCGTGCGTGGGTGAACGTGAGAGAGTGTGGGTGACCCTGAAGGCGAGTTGGAGCGAGATTGAGTGGGTTCAGGAGTGAGAGAGAATGGTGGGTCTGGGAATGAGAGAGTGGGACTGAGTGGGGGAGTGCGAGTGAGTGAGTGCTTGTGGGTGCATATGAGAGCAAAAGGGTGTGGTGTGGGATTGAGTGTGTCTGTTAATTGAGAGGTGCTGGATTGAGGGGAGTAATGCCTCTCGACTACGTGGGCTCCTTTGGACGGGGGTGGGGGACTTCTTTGGGTGTGGGGGTCCCCGGGGTGTGCGGCGGTGGCGCTGGGGGGGTACCGGGGGGGCTTGTGCTGGGAGGCACAGGCCGGTCTCTGGCCTGGGTGGTGGGAGCACTGGCTTCTGGTGCTTTGGGCCAGGGGGCTGGCGCTGACCCTGCTGAGGGGGGTGGGGGTTTGGCGGGCCCGTGGCTGTGGGCCAGCCACCTGGCAGCCTTGCCTCCCTTGGCCATCCTGCTGGGGGCAGATGCCTGGTGCTCCTGGGGCTTGTCGGCCCCGGGCATTTGTGCCCTGTGGAGGTTGGTGGCGCTGCCTTGCCTGCTCGGGGTTTCCGGGGTGGCGTGGAATTGTTGCGACTGACCCCCCTCTTTGTATGTTTCCTGACAAACTACTCACATACACACATTTATTTTGCATGCACTCTCATATACATGCACACGGACGCACACGCCCAAATGTCTCTCCTTTAACAGGTGTGGATACCAGACTCATGTTGAGACTTCTTTGGTGGAAAAAGCAGTTTGTCTTCTGTTTGTTTTAGTTGTTGGTTTGTTTGTCTTTCTTTTTGTCTGTTCCTCTCAATTTTCTTTCCCCCTCCGCACATTTCCTTTCCCCGTTCCCCATCCTGTCGGGTCCTTCATTGGTGGAATAATTTTAAGAAAGTATTAAGAATTATTACAGGAGGAGTTTGCAACAATATACAGTGCATAGATAGGTACTGTATAAAGCTCCTTTTGGCAAAGTAAATCTGTTTTGGCACAATAAAGGTAACAGATCTCTGTTCTGCTTACCTAGCTGCCTGATGGGACGGGGGGCGGGGGGACTTCCTACCCCATAACCAGAACCACCATTGTTGCGTCATCTCAGCAGTGGATTCATGTAAGTTCATCTAAGTTCATAGATGTTCCGTTCCAGATTTATTATTAGATGCGTTCGACTTCATACATGTCATGTCTGGAAAATGTGGAATGACCAACAGAGTGGCGTTTGCTGGGAACACTTAACTTTATTAAAACTATGCATAAAAAGGCAGTATAGGTCTTATGCTGGAAGGCAGGCAGAGCGCGCAAAAGAGGCTGACGAATGGCCGTCCCTTACCTTGATGTGCTTGGTGTATGATATCACCATGCGGCTGCGTCATCACGCCAATGCTGGCCAAACTTGTGGTTTTTCTTAAGCTGGATTAATGCTGTACCTCCGCTGTCCGCGTATGGAACCGGAAACCTTGTGTGATGAAATTTACATCATTGACCATTGTCATTGGTCCGCTTGTATCCACAGGGCTCTTCAACGTATGACCACATGCAAGTCAAATTTTATGACTCCGCGGCCTGCCCACGACCTGAACGCATTGACAGCACATGTGCAAGACTGAACATCCCATTCATGAGGTGGCACTACCAACACAGCATACAAAGACAAAGCAGACGAGGAAGATAACGAGGACACGGAAGACGAGAATAAATATACATGAATCCTTTTGCAGCAGCAGCAGCTTGAGCAGAGAAGAGCACTGGAAAACAGTAATTCCTCCTTTTCCTTGAAATGACACCATTGTTGTTGCTACAAAAAAATGTGTGTCACTCTCGTGTTTATAGCCACTGAACAAACTGGGGTGTTAGTGCATTTGTGCTACCCATAGGGCTGGGGCAAAAATATAAATAACAGTTGCGCACATGCGTCAACCGCTTGGCCTGGTAGACGAAAAAAGTAAGCATGTACAATACCGTGTGCATGCCGGGCTCATCCAAAGCACACACGCACCAGAAGGGAAATGCAGCATAAATAAGGCTTTACACCCCATTCAACCCCCCTTGGAAAAACAGAAAAACACACATGTTCAAATTGACCCTCCCCAATTTGATACAGTGAAGTACCCCAAACTACCTAGGGCCAGCGGGTGGTCCACCGTGTGTCCCAGCACGGCTAAGTGGTTCATTATGTCACTATTTGCTGGCAGCTGCACCCCTAGCTAAACAGTCTTTCTTTTGTTGAGGAGGGCAGTTCAGTTGGAGAGGCCTTGTGGCGAGCCCGTGGTGGATGCGCTATGAGATAGTGCTCATAGTGCTCATAGTCTCATAGTGCTATGAGATGACTGTTGTTGTGAAATGGCGCTATATAAATAAAGCTGAATTGAATTGAATGCGTGGTTTTGGAAGTAGTGCGGCCTCTTCTCCCCCTCTCTTGGGGAATCTGATTGTGGCGATGTGTTGCTGTTGGTAGAACCTGCGTCGGTTGTTGTGTCCCGGGGTTCCAATAGATGTGGGCTCCCTCTCCTTCAGCTCTGCAGCGGCTCCCTGATGCTTACGCTGGGTGAGGATCTGAGGCGAGTCCGGTCGTTGGCCGCTCTTCAGGTGGTGCTCCTCCTGTGTGCACGGGACGGCTGTACCCTCGTCGTCATCTTCTGGGTGTGTTGCATCCCACTCGTCGTTGTTGGTCAAACAGAGGCCGTTACTGTCGTGGATGGAAAATCCCAGTTGATAGAAGAGGTCACATCCTAGTGTGTTGTCTCCATGTGCAGCCACTTGGAAAACAAATTCTGGAACGACTCTTGATGCGTAGTGGACTGTTAGTGTGATGGTCCCTACATTGCTGATGTGGTAGTTGCCATACCCGTACAGCTTCGCTGGGTTTTTCCCAATCGGGTGGTTAGGGAAGAACTTCTTCACAGTGACCCAGTTCAACATTGATCTCACTGCGGCGGTGTTGAACAGTAGCGGTAAGCTGACATCGTCCATCCCTACCTTGCAGAATGCATACGCCGCGCCTCTGGAGCTCATCGTGTGGATGGTCGTCGCGGGTGAATGACTTGAACTGACCAGCGGGCTCGGTGGTGGTGCTGACCAGCAAACCTTGGCGAAGTGGTTGGGTTCGCCGTATCGCTAACATCGCTGCCCCCTTGCCGGGCAGGAACGCGTTCTCTCTCGGATGTTGGAGAGCCACAGTTGCCACATGGGAAGTGCCTTGTAGCATTCCTCTGATCCACGGTGTTTACCTTGGTCTCTCCTGTCATGTCACCGGGCCCTTCTGTGGTTACCGCGTGTGTTAGCAGCGTCTGGCTTGGCTATTGTTGTTGTTGTTGTTGCTGAACACCTAGCTCCAATGCTAACCTGTTGGCAGCCTCTAACTAGAATGCTAGCTCAATGGTTTTGGCTAGCATTGCAGGTTAAATTCTAGTTTAAGGGCTCATCATTGCTTAAAGACATTCTTTCTCAACCCTGGGGCATAAACCATTTACTGATGTTCCAAAACTACTTATATTTCACAGATTAAATTAATATATCTGTCATAAGTGTTACAAATATTGGACTGCTTGCTTTTAAATTGTGACAACTGGTTTATGAGGAAAATCTTTAGTCAGGGGTAGCCCTGGTCTTTCTTGTGTTTCTCAATCCCTCCTCCCTCTGTCCTCTGTTGAAAAAGCAGTTAGAAATTTAGTGAGGGCTCCATCAGGTCATTCCTTCTGACTGTATTATTGCTGCTCAAGTTGACTGTTCACAGCAGCTCAAAAAGACCAACAGAGGTGGGCATTTATTTCCTTAGAACTGAGTTCTGCTTTCATCCCATTAGTGAAAGTTTTCTTTTATCCATTTTCCCTCTAGACTTCCCACAGCAACATGTCAGTGAGAACGAGTTTTCTTCTGACCAGCAGCTCTGGAACCAAGAGGAGAACTCAGGTTTGGAACTAGAAGACCCAGAGCCTCCACAGGTTAAAGAGGAACTGCAAGACCCAGAGTCTCCACAGGTTAAAGAGGGACTGGAGGACCCAGAGCCTCCGCAGGTTAAAGAGGAACTGGAAGACCCAGAACTTCCACAGGTTAAAGAAGAACTGGAGGACCCAGAACTTCCACTGGTTAAAGAGGAACTGGAGGACCCAGAACTTCCACTGGTTAAAGAGGAACTGGAGGAACTCTGCATCAGTCAGGAGGGAGAACAGCTGGTAGTGAAGCTGGAGGGCAATACCTTCATGTTAACTCTTATTTCTGAGGAAAACCAGCAGAGTGAAGCAGAACCACACAGTGAACAGCTCATCTCTCACAACTCTGCTGGAACTGAGATCCAAGATGAGGAAGGAATCCAGCATGTGGACTCAGGATCAACTGAAGAAGAAGAAGAACCCAAACCAAAGAAGAGACGACTGAAAACAAGAAATCACCATGAAGGTGAACACTCTGAGAAGAAGACTCCTTGTGAGCATGAAACAGATAAAATGTTATTGAAATGGTTTTCTTCAAGAAAAAAAATGAAGAATCCAAAATCTACTTTTACCACAATCTAGAAAGTCCCAATGAATAAATCTGATTTGGGATTTGTTTAATTATTTGTACAGTGATGCCTGCTGGAATTTTTTTATTCTTGGTATTAGGGCTGTACAATATGACGATATAAAAACATCTATCATTTCATAGAATATCATTTATATTGTGATTTAAAATGCACATACCCCTGTTTATTCTGCAAAGCTCCTACCTCACTACTTGTCAGCACCCCGTCTGTCCCCCGCAGTGTGTCACTGCATGCAGCAGAACAGGTGTGATGGGTGGCTATGCTTCAGTCCGGTGATTGCTAATGCTAACTCTAAACTACCAGTTCAGATAGCTGCTACTCGTGTTTGCCAGGGATGTGTGACCGTTTCTCATCGTGTTGCGTCAGAGAGGATAGATTGCTAACCTCGTTTTAATAGGAGGTAAGTAACGTGAACACCATGTCTGTATATGAAATGCTAAATGACGATGCTAAATTGTGCTAACTGGAAACCGTAATAGACCGTGTTTTGTTTTGTTTTTTAAATTGCTGCTGAGTTTCTTAGTTTTGTCTGAAAAAATTTTATTAAAGCTCCAGAAGTGTATGATGGTGGCACATAGACTCAAAATAAATAATAAATAAATTAAAACGGGTTGGAGGAGCAAGTTGGCTCTTAATGTAATTTATTTGATTTCTAATTATTTTAATTAGTCAAGTAGTGATAATGAATAAAGTCATCACTTGTATTGTATTACATTACCTTTCGTGTCTTTGATTTTCAGATCATGACCAATCTGAAATATTTTTAATAAGAAGCAAACAGGTTAAATTAGGCCAGAATGGCAGGCTGCAGGTCTACACTTAAATTTCATTGATTTAAATTAACAGCTAATTTACATCTGTAGATGGCAGCCATGGGTGATTTTCTTATTTTCAAACATTTTTTTTATGTTTTTTTTTTTTTTTTTTTTTGCTATTCTCCTCTGGCTCAGGAAATATTTAACTTACTGATGTTTACTTTTTATTCATATATGATTCAGAAGAAAAACCTGAAATTTATGAGAATCAAGTCTCAAATACACATGACAAAACTATTTTATAACACTGCAAAATTGTGAGGGAAAATAGTACATGTAAAAAAAGAGATGGTCCTTTTTATGCAATTATCTAAATTATAGAATTTACAGAAAATGTATATCGTGGTATAAGATGACTTATATTGTGATATGAATTTTTTTTTTGCCATATTGCACAGCCCTACTTGGTATACAGGAATAAACTCCAGAATACCAACTTGACTGACTTCTAATGCAACTAAGGCTGCATTCAGACCAGTATAGTCCGGGGGTCTTGGTTCGACTGGGCGGGGAATGCCGAGAATTTTCACACCTTCATTTGGTTTGGTTTGCATTCACACTGCAGTGGACCAATCTTCCTTGTCAACATCACGCAGTTACAACAGCTGCTCGTTTGGAGCGCTGTAGCCAAATCCATCACTGACCAGGAAGGAAAAATCTCAGCAAAGAAGAAAAATCCGGCTCATCAATTGACCAGGACCGAAGACAGAAATCCGTTCCCTTCAGCCGGGTTGTTGTCCGCCACAAACAAGACATTTTTTTACTTATCTCCTCGGCTTTTTCCAGTTAAGTATTTCTTGGATTTGCGTGGTTGTCTTTATTGTTATTTTTTACCCAAAACGCACTATGGTAAACACCACTTCCTCTTCTCAGACTAAGTGTTGCTATGGTTACACAAACGCTAAGGGGCACTTCCACCCTTTGGTCTGCTGGATACTCCATTTAGATTCACACTGCAAGCAGAGCGCACCAGACTTCGGGCGCATTCAGACGGCCACTGTTTGGTCTGGACCAAAGGACCAAACAGTAGCTTCCGTGGATAGTTTGGTTCGTTTGATGCAGTCGGAATGTGTGCTGGAACTCTGGTGCACACCAAACAAGCGAAGTCTGGTCCCCCTAAAAACGGGAGTCTCGGTTCTCTTGCAAACAAAGTCTGGTGCATTTCACTTGCAGTGTGAATCCAAATGGAGTATCCAGCGGACCAAAGGGCAGAAGTGTCCCTCGGCATTTGAGTAACCATAACAACATGTAGTCTGAGAAGAGGAAGTGGCATTTACCACAGTACATTTTGGGTAGAAAATAAGAATAAAGACAATCGCACAAATCCGAGAAATCCTCTTACCGGAAAAAGCCAAGGAGAAAGGTTAAAAAATGTCTCATTTGTGGCGGACAAACAACCCAGCTAAAGGAAACAGATTTCCATTTTCGGTCCTGGCCAATCTATGAGTCAGATTTTTCTTTGTTGAGATATTTTCTTCCTGGTCAGTGGTGGTTTCGGCTACAGCGCCCTGGACGAGCAGTTATTGTAACTGCGTGATGTTGTCCAGGCAGTTTGGTCCGCTGCAGCGTGAATGCAAACCAAACCAAACAAAAGTGCAAAAATTCTCAGCATTCCCCACCCAGTCGAACTGAGAAACCCAGACTATCCTGGTTTGAATGCAGCCTTTGTTTGCAAGAGAACTGAGACCCCTGTTTTCAGGGGGATCAGCTATGGTCACGAGCTTTGGGTCATGACCGAAAGAATGAGATTGCGGATACAAGCAGCTGAAATGAGCCTTCTTTATAGGATCGCTGGACTCACCCTCACAGGTAGGGTGAGGATCTCAGTCATCCGGGAGAGGCTCAGAGTAGAACCACTGCTCCTCCACATTGAAAGGATCCAGTTGAGGTGGTATGGGCATCTGATCAGGATGCCTCCTGGATGCCTCCCACTTGAGGTGTTTTGGGCATGTCCCACTGGGAGGAGACCCCGGGGCAGACCCAGGACTCGCTGGAGAGACTATGTCTCCCAGCTGGTCTGGAAACGCCTTGGTATCCTCTCTGAAGAGCTGGAGCAGGTGGCTGGGGAGAGGGAAGTCTGGGCTTCTCTGTTTGAACTAGTGCCTTCGTGACCCGGACCTCCGGAAAAGCGGTAGACGATGGATAGATGGATGGACGGTAGCCCCTGATCTATGACCTCCTGTTTCACCTCACTTCATAGACCATAACTGTCTTGTGTCATCAACTTCTACAGTTTTGGTCCAATTGTTTTGAAACTTAGTATCCTGGTTTGATATATAGTGAGGATGCACCTAATAGTGACGACCTAATAGTATTGAATGCAAATGATGCAATAGACTTACACAATGGTTCCCTCCAGTATATACAACTAGGACATTATCGGTCGCTACGGAGGGTGACAATATGTATGGGTACATATTCATACTATGTAGGATAACTAAGTAGACGGTTATGCTGTTTATTCCATCTTGCTACAATGCTCCGCACTTTGTATATATATTTATATATTTATGTGTATGTATGTATATCCACTGCTCTTATTTATATCTTCCTTATCTTCTTAATTATTGCTCTGAGTGTTGCTATCCCTGTGCTGTTGCAATCCTGGAATTTCCCCATTGTGGGACTAATAAAGGCTTATCTTATCTCATCTTATCTTATTGCAATTTCACTCTCATCAGATAACCTTGAGGTCAGAGGTCAGATTTTTCCCTTAGTCTTCTAAACACAATAACTACTGAAAGAAAGGATGTAGGCTTTTCAAATTAGTACAGTCGTTGTATCTTTTACACATCTTGGATGATTTACACCCTCAGCTAACTATGGGTTTGGGGTCAAGGGGTCAAAGTTCAAGGCTAACATTGCAGTTTCACGATCATAAATAGTAAATGCTACATTTACTTATTCTATGCTAACACTAAGGAGGCGTACACGTCATCACCACTCCCCCCACTCGGGAGATCGGATCACAACTTGGTTCATCTCCTGCCGGTGTACAAACCCCTAGTACACAGACAACCTCCGGTCATACGCACGGTGAAGATGTGGTCTGAGGAGGCAATGGACGCTTTAAAGGACTGTCTTGAAACCACTGCCTGGGAGCAGCTCTGCGATCCATATGGTGAGGACATCGATGGCCTCACTCACACCATCACGGACTACATCAACTTCTGTGTGGACAACACTGCACCCACCAAGACCATATGGTGTTGCTCGAACAAAAAACCCTGGATCAACCCTGAGATAAAAACACTTCTGAGAGAGAAGAAGAGGATCTTCAGGTCGGGGAACAGGGAGATGCTGAAGTCCGTACAGAGGGAGCTGAGGAGGAAGATCAGAGAAGGCAGGGACAGCTTCAGGAAGAAGATGGAGGACAAGCTGCAACAGAGCGATATCAGCGGGGTCTGGAGAAACCTTAAAACCATCTCTGGGCTCCAGAATACCTCCTTCCAGGCCACGGGGGGCAGGGAGTGGGCGAACAATCTGAACCTGTTTTTTAATAGGTTTGACCAACCCGCCCTCCCCCCCCCCCGACTGCACACCAACCACTGCTGCCTCTAAAGTCATCGAGACCTGCTGTCCACACCCCACTCCACCAACACCCCCAACCTGACCCTTACTAAGACCCAGGTGAGGACGGAGCTGAGAAAGATCAAGGCGAGGAAGGCCTCGGGACCGGACGGCATCAGCGCGAAGCTCCTCAAGTCCTGCGCAGACCAGCTGTGTGGGATTGTGGAGCACATCTTCAACCTGAGCCTGAAGCTGGGGAGGGTACCACAGTTGTGGAAAACATCTTGTGTGGTACCTGTACCAAAGACTTTCCACCCCAAAAACCTGAACAGCTACAGGCCAGTGGCCCTGATGTCTCACATGATGAAGACCCTGGAGAGACTGCTTCTTGCTCACCTCCGCCCCCTGGTGGGACCAGCGATGGATCCACTCCAGTTCGCCTACCAGCATGGCATTGGGGTGGAGGATGCAGTGATCTTCCTCCTTCACCGTTCCCTGTCCCACCTGGAGAAGCCCGGGAATGCGGTGAGGATCATGTTCTTTGACTTCTCCAGTGCTTTCAACACCATCCATCCAATGATCCTGAAGGACAAGCTGCTGTGCGCAGGGGTGGACCAGCACCTGTCATCATGGATCCTGGACTACCTCACTAACCGGCGCAAGCTGCTGTGCGCAGGGGTGGACCAGCACCTGTCATCATGGATCCTGGACTACCTCACTAACCGGGGGCCTTGCGCAACCGCGCAAGGCCCCCGGCCCAGACGGCGTGTCTCCCTCCACCCTGAGACTCTGTGCGAAACAGCTGGCTCCTGTATTCACAGACATTTTTAACACCTCCCTTAAGTTATGCCACATGCCATCCTGCCTCAAATCCTCCACCATCATCCCTGTCCCCAAGAAGCCACGGATCACTGGACTTAATGACTACAGACCTGTAGCGCTCACCTCTGTAGTCATGAAGTCCTTTGAGCGCCTGGTCCTGTCCCACCTCAAGTCCATCACCACCCCTCTCCTGGACCCGCTGCAGTTTGCCTACCGAGCCAACAGGTCTGTAGACGATGCAGTCAACCTGGCCCTCCACTCCATCCTGCAGCACCTGGACTCCCCGGGAACCTACGCCAGGATCCTGTTTGTGGACTTCAGCTCCGCATTCAACACCATCCGCCCCGCTCTGCTCCGGGACAAGCTGTCCCTGCTCAACGTGCCTGACTCCCTCTGCAGGTGGATCATCGACTTCCTGACGGACCGGAGGCAGCATGTGCGGCTGGGAAAGACTGTCTCAGACTATACTAGCATCAGCACCGGATCACCCCAGGGCTGTGTACTTTCCCCCCTACTCTTCTCCCTTTACACCAACTCCTGCACCTCCAGCCACCAGTCTGTCAAGTTGATCAAGTTTGCGGACGACACCACCCTCATCGGGCTCATCTCCAACGGCGACGAGTCCGCCTACAGGAGAGAGGTGGCCCAGCTGGCGTCCTGGTGCAGCAATAACAACCTGCAGCTGAACGCTCTGAAGACAGTGGAGATGATTGTAGACTTCAGGAAAGTCACTACTCCTCTGCCCCCCCTCACCCTCTCAGGCTCTCCCATCACCACTGCTGATTCCTTCCGCTTCCTAGGCACTACCATCACCAGGGACCTCAAATGGGAGCTGACCATCAGCTCACTCATCAAAAAAGCCCAGCAGAGGATGTTCTTCCTGCGGCAGCTGAGGAAGCTCAAGCTACCCACCAAGATGTTAGTGCAGTTCTACACAGCCATCATCGAGTCCATCCTCACCACCTCCATAACCGTGTGGTATGCAGGAGCCACTGCCAGGGACAGACTAAGGCTGCAGCGCGTCGTGCGCACTGCTGAGAAGGTGATCGGCTGCAAGCTCCCATCTCTCCAGGATCTGTACATCTCCAGGACCCGGAGGCGTGCTGGCCGGATCATAGCCGATCCCTCACACCCTGGTCACGTACTGTTTGCCCCCCTCCCCTCTGGTAGAAGACTTCGGTCCATCCAGACTAAAACCTCCCTTCACATGAACAGCTTCTTCCCCTCTGCCATTAGACTGCTGAACACTAAGTGACTCTCGTGCACCATGTACAGCAGCTCAACCAGACTCATGTCAATCATCACTGTTTTCTTCCTGCATTACCGACTGCACTATATAGTTCTCCACAGTATCTGCTGCTGGCTAATATATATTTTAACTGTTGACCAGTATCACTTAATCTTATCCTACACTTTATTACATGTATAGTTTATTTCTCTTATCTTATCATGTTTAATGTTGCAGCATTGTACCGAGACAAATTCCTAGTTTGTGTACTGCATGAACAATGGCAATAAACCTGATTCTGATTCTGATTCTGATTCTGACATTTTGTGAGAACCCGGGATTGTGTGTCCGACACGATCACCGGCAGCACGGGGGCCCCCCAGGGAACGGTTTTGGCTCACTTCCTGTTCACCCTTTATACTGCGGACTTCTCACACAACACAACACACTGCCATCTACAGAAGTTCTCTGACGACTCTGCGATCGTCGGCCTCATCTCCAACGGAGATGAAGCTGAGTACAGAGGACTTATCCAGGACTTCATGGACTGGTGCCATCGGAACTGCCTCCAGATCAACGCGAGGAAAACTAAGGAGCTGGTGGTGAACTGCCACAGGCAAGGACAACCCCTCACAGCACCAGTAAACATCCAGGGAACAGACATTGAGTTGGTGACATCCTACAAGTACCTGGGTGTTCATCTGAACAATAAACTAGACTGGTCACACAATACCGATGCACTCTACAAGAAGGGACAGCGCAGGCTGTTCCTACTGAGGAGGCTCAGGTCTTTTGGTGTACAAGGGGTGCTCTTGAAGACATTCTATGACACGGTGGTGGCATCAGCCATCACTTTTGGAGTGGTCTGCTGGGGCAGTGGCATTACAGCAGCCGATAGGAAGAGACTGAACAAACTAATCAAGAAAGCTAGCTCTGCCTGGGGCAATGCCTTGACCCAGTGGAGGAGATGGGAGAGAGAAGGATGGTGGCTAAACTGTCATCTCTGCTGAAGTCCGAGTCCCACCCTATGCAGGACATACTGGATGCACTGAGGAGCTCATTTAGCAGTAGACTACATCATCCTAGATGCGTGACTGAGAGGTTTCGCAGGTCCTTCCTACCTACGGCTGTCAGACTGTATAACCTAAGCAGGGCTGCTCGCAGAGATAGCAAAAAAAAAAATGTGACGACCTAATAGTATTGAATGCAAAAGACGCAGCAGACTTACACAAATGGTCCCCTCCAGTATACAACTAGGACAATATCAGTCGCTATGGAGGTTGACAATATGTATGGGTACATATTCATACCATGAAGGGTAACTAAATAGACGGTTATGTTGTTTAGTCCATCTAGCTACAATGCTCCGCACTGTGTATATATGTTTATATATTTATGTGTACATATGTATATTCACTGCTCTTATTTTCTTATCTTCTAAATTATTGCTCTGAGTGTTGCTATCCCTGTGCTGTTGCAATCCTGGAATTTCCCCATTGTGGGACTAATAAAGGCTTATCTTATCTTACTATTACTATACAATGAGAAAAGCTAGGGCCACCAACCTGATATACAGGTTCACCTTGGGATCCTGACCTCTGACTATGGGTTTGGGGTCAAAAGGTCAAAGGTCAATTTTAACATTCCCAATGTATACAGGTTCACCTTGGAATCCTGAAATGTGACTATGGTTTTGGGATTGCAAGGTCAAAGGTCAACATTAAAATGGCTTATAAACTATTATCTCAGCAACAAAGAAAGCAAGGGTCACCAAACTTGCTACACAGGTTCACCTTGGGATCCTGACCTCCAACTATGGGTTTGGGGTCAAAATGTCAAAAGTCAAGGTTTGTAATAATAATACATTTTATCTGTAATGCACTTTACATAGAAAAAAAATCTCAAAATGCTACATGTAAAAAGCAAAAAACTCAAATTCATAAAAGAAAAAAGGGGATAAGAAGACAAAACCAAACATAAAAAATTGAAGAGGTTAAAACAGCAACTCTATGATCAATTCTCCTGCTAAAAAGAAAGGTTTTAAGTCCTCTTTTATAGCTGTCTGTGGATTGTGATGCCCTCAAGGTGTCAAGGAGGGCATTCCACAGACGTCGGGCAGCAACCCAAAAAGCCCTGTCCCCCATGGTAGCGAGTTTTGTCCTGGGTGTATGAAGGCGGTTTAAGTGAGTGGAATGAAGGGAACGTGCTGTTGTTAGTGGAGTTAGCAGTTCTTTGAGGTAAGGGGGGCATTTCCATGGATGCACTTGGAGGCACAAGCATTTCTTATGCCTCATTACTGTACAATGAGTAAAGCTAGGGCCACCAAACCTGGTTCACAGATTCACCTTGGGATCCTGACCTACAGCTATGGGTTGTATACTTTGTTGTATATTCATGGATGATGGGCTTATCATAATTTGGTTCTGCTACAGTAATTATATTGAAAAGTTGAAAACTGCTCTCCATCACTAAGTATTGGGATCTTTAAAGAAAACTGAGGTGGGGGACTTTGCATTCGCCTCAGAGTGCTCTTGTTCATTGTTCTTTTGCTTCTTGTCCCTCAAGATGCTTTACAACTACATGACTGTAAGGAGGAGACGGTTCTTGGTGTTCAGCAGCTCTGCAACCAGGAGGAACAAGATGCTACACAGGTTAAAGAGGAAGAGGAAGATCTCTGTACCAGTCAGGAGGATGAGCACTTTGGACTGAAACAAGAGACTGATACCTTCATGGTGACTCCTACTGATGAGGACAAAGACAACAGTGAAGTTGAACCAAACGGTGAGCAGCTTCTCTTTCATAACTCTCCTGACACTGAGAGTCAAGACCAGGGAGCAGGTAAGAATGTAAACCCAGGATCAAGTAAACATGAAGAGCCAAAGAAGAGACTTCACAGATACAAAAGTGACAGTAACAATGTAGACAACTCTTCCATGTCAGAGAATCAGTGTGATAATAACACAGGTGAAAAATCTGTAAAATGTTCTGTAAATGACAAAAACTGTAAAAATGAGTCCCAGAAGAAGAAAGATCACACAGTTAAGTCACATATTTGCAACATGTGTGGAAAAAGATTTAGATGGAGGAGCAAATTATTATCTCATGAGAGAATTCACACTGATGAGAAGCCGTTTTCCTGTGAAACATGTGAGAAAAGTTTTAATCACAAACATCAGTTAAAATATCATGAGAATTCACACCGGTGAGAAGTCATTTTCTTGTGAAACATGTGAGAAAAGTTTTAATCGCCGACATCATTTAAAGTATCATATGAGAATTCATACTGGTGAGAAGTCATTTTCTTGTGAAACTTGTGGGCGAAATTTTAAATACAGTGATGCCTTGAAAAACTCATATAAGTCACACAGTTGAGAAACAATTTTCTTGTCAAACATGTGGGAAAAATTTCACTGCACGTAGTAATTTAAAAACTCACATGAGAATTCACACAGGTGAGAAGTTATTTATCTGTGAAACATGTGGGCAAAGATTTAGTCAGTGTGTTAATTTGAAAACTCACATGAGAAATCACACAGGTGAGAAACCATTTTCTTGTGAGATATGTGGGCAGAGTTTTAAACAGGGGTCACAATGATGAGAAGCCATTTTCTTGTGAAATATGTGGGAAAAGATTTAAAGAATGTGGTACATTGAGAAAACACATGAGAATTCACACGGGTGAGAAACCATTTTCTTGTCAAACGTGGGAAAAATTTCACTGCCTATACTAATTTAAAAATTCACATGAGAGTTCACACAGATGAGAAGTTATATAACTGTGAAATGTTTGGGCAAAGATTTAGTCAATGTGGTAATTTGAAAACTCACATGAAAATTCACACCGGTGAGAAGCCTTTTTCTTGTGAAACGTGGGCGAAGATTTAATGAACGTAGTACATTGAAAATTCACATGAGAATTCACACAGGTGAAAAGCTGGTGGCCTTTTCCCTCAAGCTGGTGGCCTTTTCCCTCAGGCTAGCCAGCGCGTCCCCCGGGTCGCGGATGGGGGGTACCCCCTCAATATGAGTAATCATGGCGAGGGTAGCTTCGAATAACCAATAAGAAGCCGTGGACGATGAGGAACCAAATATGAAAAATGAATAATACAGGAAAAAGATGCTGGAAAGGTACTGACCAGGATAAAACGGTCCCCT
This sequence comes from Pholidichthys leucotaenia, assembly GCA_020510985.1. Classification (NCBI taxonomy): domain Eukaryota; kingdom Metazoa; phylum Chordata; class Actinopteri; order Cichliformes; family Pholidichthyidae; genus Pholidichthys; species Pholidichthys leucotaenia. The sequence goes on from CM035841.1 coordinate 126,603,156, forward strand.
CAGCTCGTTTCTGCACTAGGCGGGCTGTTGAGAGCGATGGTGCAGCTTCGTCTTCGAGTGTCACAAACACTCAACCGGGATCCCCATCAGACCAGCACAGATCTGGTCCTGGGCCCCAACAAGATCAAAAAAGGACTAAACGGTATACAAGAAAAGAAGAAACTGTAAAATGGTCCCTTGATGAGAAGAAAGTTATTCTGTCCTGCTACGCCTATTCAAGGTATGAGAAGTGGGGCAGAAGGAAAAAGCATGTATTTGAGGAGAAGATCAGAGAATCCGAGCTACCACCAGAAAAGAAAGCAGCCACCACCACCTCCAAATTAACATCTATAGTCTCTCAGGTCTCAAAATACTTACAACAAGAAGAAATAGAAAAGATCAAATATGAAGCTCAAGCCCAAGCAATAAAAGACTATCAAGATGCCAACCTATTTGAACAACAAGAATACAAACAAAGTCAGTGGAGCATGGAGGAAAGATGGGTTTTAATATGGGCAACCGAGTACGCCAAGATGAAACACAGCAACCAGCGGGAACGATGCAATGAGTGGCAGCGAATCTTTTTCCATCACTGCCCGGATAAAGCTGGCGTACCCCGAGCCAAACTCACAACCCAGAGACACAACTTCCTCACCCAAAGGTACTTCACAGAGCAACAATTGGAGTACATGCACACTGAAATAGGAAAAATGGCACAGAATAACATCTGCCCAGTTGAGTGTCCGCTACCATTACCATTAACTGAAAAACCTCTGGAGCAACCTTGTCAAACACACCCTACAGAGGTGCCACCAGGCCACCCAGGCGAATCCCCTGCAACTTCGGGCTCAGAATCAGAACATCCTGATGAAGCAACAAGGGGGAGTGTAGACCAGGATCCAATAAGGAAACAGATCAACCCCCAAATAGAAATGAACCAACATCAACTAGAAATGGAAGAGGAACTTGCCAACAAAATAGAAGAAACAAAAAAAATGACAATGAAAGAACGTCCTAGATTAATTAAGCTTAAAGAGAATAAAGAATTCAAATTACTACTGCAAAAGGTCAACAGAGGCCTATGTGACCTTGTACCTCAGGGGGTCAGTTTGACAGAGCTTAACTGCATAAACTTTGGTGCAGCGTGGTATGTGCAGAGTAAGCTAGCTCCACAGCATAAAGAAAAAACTGAACGTCAAACCAAAACAAAAATCTCTACACCCATTTGGAAAAATAAACTTCAAGGAAAAATTAATCAATTTAGGGCAGAAATTTCTCAAATGACTTACTACATACAGAACCAAAACTGCAATACTAAATTACTGAGAGTAATCAACAGAATCCAAAAAAAATACAACATTAGGAAAGAGCAAATAATAGGAAAAATAGCAGAGCACCAGGCGCAAGTCAAGGCCCTAGCAGCTCAAATCAGAAACAGGCAACGGAGAGAGAACTCAAAACTGATAAATAAATTATTTGCACAGAACCCAAAGCAAGTCTACAGGAGGTTGATAGATGAAACTATTGAAGTAGAGGTACCTCCTGAGAAAACCCAACTGGAAACATTCTGGAGAAATCTGTTTGAGGACCCAGTTCAACATAAAAATAATAATTGGATTCAAACCATTGCTGAGAAAAATAAAGGAAAACAACAGATGCCCTCATTAAAAATCACAGAAGAAACAGCTCAAGAAAAAATCAGGAAATACCTTAACTTCAAATCCCCTGGAATAGATAAAATACCAAACTTCTGGCTCAAAAAAATAACAGCACTACACAAACACTACGCAGAGGCATTTAACCGACTTGTTGGGGGAGAGGAAGAAGCACCAGAGTGGCTCACATATGGAAACACCATACTCCTGCCCAAGAGTCTTGAAACCCAACAAGTCAATAAATACAGACCCATCTGTTGCCTCCCGACCACATACAAATGGCTGACAGGAATCATTACTGAGGCCATTTATGAACATCTGGACTCAGAAAACTACTTGCAGCCACAGCAAAAAGGCTGCATAAGAAATAAGCTGGGAGCCAAAGAACAACTACTCATTAATAAAACCATCCTGGAAGACTGCAAGAGGCGTGAGAGAAATTTAAGCGTGGCGTGGATCGACTACAAAAAGGCATTCGACAGCATCCCCCACTCCTGGATAATACGCTGTCTGGAGCTGTATAACATCAGCCCAGAGATTAAAACTTTTCTGGAGGTCCAGATGGCTAAGTGGAAAACTACAATTACACTTAACCACAAAGAAGGACAAATAACAATTCCAGACATCAGGATCCAGCGAGGAATATTTCAGGGGGACAGCCTTTCGCCACTGCTCTTCTGTCTTTGTGTCGACCCCTTAAGCAAAATCTTATCAGACCTTGACATCGGGTATGACCTAAGCAAAGGCAGAACAAAAAAAGGGAGCAAGAGAGTGAATCATCTACTCTACATGGACGACCTCAAGCTCTATGCAGAATCTGAACAGAAACTGAATCAACTTGTCAGTACCGTTCACATGTTTTCAAAAGACATCTGCATGGAATTTGGACTTGACAAGTGTGCAAAATGTACAATAAAAAAAGGAAAGAAAACGGCATCAGAAAATATCCAAATAGAAGACAATAAGCATATCAAAGACCTGGCAGGGGAATCGGCATATAAATATCTGGGCATAGAAGAAAACGCAACTATTGAACACAGAAAAATGAGGGAAATGGTCAAAAAAGAATACCAACATCGCCTAAAGAAAATCTGTAAATCAAATTTAACACCTAAAAATAAGATCACTGCAATAAACCAGTTGGCAGTACCAGTTGCCACATATGGATTTGGGGTGATAGACTGGCCACAAGGGGAACTGGATAAGTTGGATGTTCGGACCAGGAAGACCCTAACCCTTCATAAGGTAACATACAGAAACCAATGCCTAGATAGGATATATATGCCACGTAAAGTGGGAGGGCTGGGCCTAATTGAAATGAACCAGGCCTACAGGGCAACAATAATAAGCATTGGTCAATACCTAAAAAGCGCTAATGATGAGACGATGGAAAAGGTCACCCAACATCACGAAACCCTCAGTATTAACACATCTATAACTAAACAAGCCGAGACCTTTGCAGCAGATTTATTAGATAACATGAAAGCCAGTCAGCAAAACCCAGCAACAAAAATAGCTAGAAAGACGAGAGAAAAATACAGCAAAAGGACACAGGAGGAAAGAAAAGAAAGATGGAAACAACATAAGCGAGCAGGACGTTTCCAGGAGGAACTCAATAGGGATTATATTGATAGGGAAGAGACATTGCGCTGGATCAGGAATGGAGATCTGGGGTACGACGAGGAGAGACTAGTGGTTGGAGCACAAGACCAGGGACTTCTAACCAATGGTTTTAAAAAAATGGCAGGATTGTCACAGAGTGACAAATGTCGATTCTGTCATGTAGCGGTGGAGAGTGTAAGCCACCTGCTCTCCGGCTGCCAGGTCCTCATGGCTGATGGACACTACACTGCTCGCCACAATAAGATCTGCCGTTATATACACTGGAAAATATGCAAAGAATTCAAAATAGAAGTAAAAGGACCAGTATGGGAGCACGATCCAGAGCCAGTTAGCTCCAACGGAGATATTACCATCTTTTATGACAAGGAAATCCCAACTGGAAGACACATTGAAGGAGGAGCAATAAAACCGGACATAGTTATCTTGAACAAAAAGGGCAAAACTGCCCAATTAATCGATGTAACTATACCAAACGACTACGGCCTCAACAGAGCAGAAAGAGAAAAAATAACAAAATATCAAGACCTCAAAAACGATCTAAGGAGCACCTGGAATCTGCAGGATGCAGATATTATACCTGTGGTGGTGGGAGCAACTGGGATGGTTAAGAAGAACTTGAAAAAATATCTACAAGCAATACCCGGCTGCCCTAGCATCTGTGAAATACAGATCTCAGCAATCAGAGGAACAGTCTCTATCTTAAAGAGAGCCCTTGGATACAAAGCTTTTTAATTTAAAGTGTAATCATAGACCCCTGGCTGGGGCCCATTGCACTTGTAAGGAAATGAGATGCAAATAAATAAAACAGTGAGAAGCCACTTTCTTGTGAAATGTGGGCAAAGATTTAATCACTGTGATTCTTTGAAAATTCACGAGAGTTCACAGGGGTGAGAAGCCTTTTTCTTGTAAAACCAGTGGGAAACTTGTCACTGATAAGAGTTCTTTGGTAAAACACATGGTAATTCACACAGGTGAGAAACCGTTTTCTTGTGAAACGTGGGCAAAGATTTAATCAACATGGTCATTTTAAAGCTCACATGAGAATTCACACAGGTCAGAAGCCATAGTCTTGTAAAATCAATGGGGAAATGTTCACTCTGTGTTTGAGTTGCCACAAGAATTCAGTTTAGCTATTGTAGTCTTGTAATGTTTGCAGATTTTTATTTTCAGTTTTAAGTCTCATTTGTGTTAATGTCATGTCCTTAAAATTAAGGTGTAATGTAAATATAAATTAGTGTGGTAAGAACATCTATTTTCAGATCATCTGCATATTCTTCTTCTTCTAGATTTGATTGGTGGTTGGCAACCAGCCCACAGGTGCATCACCGCCACTGACTTGATTATCATCATTCTATATCTTTGTATACGGGTGTCTTATAAGGAGCTCTGAACATCTTCTTATGTGCGAAACATTATCTGTCCTTGGACCGCGTCCTCGGCGGCGTTAACCAGCTGTCCTCCCAGCATATTCACTCTGCTTTGGGGCCTCAGGCCTCTAATATTTAAAGTGGCGGATACATGGACATCATAAGCATTTCTGATATGGGGGTGCTTTTTAATGACGGGTCTTGAGGGTTCTGCCCCACCCCAAAATGTAAATGTAATAGATGCCATTTCCTGTATTTGCTTATTTTAGCACATTATTATTTGATTGAATACTTTGCATTGACAGAATACCACCTTATTGTGATGGGAAGTTTGTGTGCCCTTGTGATCCCAGGAGCTATGTTGTCTGAGACAATTTGCCTCTGGTAGGGTCTCCCAAGACAAACTGGTCCTGAGTGAAGGGCCAGACTAAGAGCAATCCAATAGACTCCCATGATGAATGAAAAAATCAAGGATTCAGTGTACCCCACCTAGTATGGGTTACCGGGGCCCCACCCTGGAGCCAGGGAAGGGGCTCGATGGCAAGGGTCTGATGGCCGGGTTTCTGCCCATGGGCCCCGACTGGGCTCAGTCTGAAGGAGTTACATGGGTCTGCCCTCCAGTGGGCTCATCAACTGCAGGAGGGACCATGGGGTCCAGGGCAATGTGGATCAAGTGGTGGTCAAAGGCAGAGACCTTGGTGGTCTGATCCCTAGCTTTCTCATAAAGGTGTCCATATATGCACCTGGCACCAGGACACCCTGGGTTGCAGGTCGATGATCGATTTTGTTGTGTCATTAGACCTGCGACCACATTTCTTGGACACTCGGATAAAGAGAAGTGCAGAGCTGTCATCTGATCGCCACCTGGTGGTGAGTTGGATCTGATGGCAGGGGTGGACACCACTTAGACCTGATAGACCTAAACGTATGATGATGGTATGCTGAGAACATCTGGCTGAGGCCTCTGTCCGAGAGGTCTTCAGCTCCTACCTGTGGAAGAACTTTGACCACATTCCGAGGGACTCTGGAGACATGGAGTCTGAATGGTAAATAGTAAATGGCATTCACTTATATAGCGTTTTTATTCTCATCTCTAGGTGACCAAAGGGCTTACAGATCCTGCTATCCACCCATTCACACACATTCACACAATGATGGCGGCATAGCTGCCAAACATGGCGCTGTCCAGACCCACCAGGAGCAATTGGGGGTAAAGTGTCTTGCCCAGGGACACAATGGCAGGATATCTGGGGAGAGCGGGATTCGAACCGCCAACCATCCGGTTATTGGACGATCTGCTCTGCCTCCTGAGCCACTGCCGAATGGCCATGTTCTCCATCTCCGTTGCTGAAGCAGCTGCCCAGATCTGTGGCCATGAGGTCATTGGCGCATCTCATGGTGGAAGCCCTTGAACCAAATGGTGGACACCAGTGGTGAGGGCAGTCATTAAGCTGAAGAAGGGTTCATATCGAGCTTGGTTGGCTTGTGGGATTCCCGAAGCAGCTGAGGTGTACCAACAGGCCAAGCGGAGTGCAGTTCGGGTGGTTGCTGAAGCAAAAACTCGGGTGTGGGAGGAGTTTGGTGAGGCCATGGAACAAGATTTTTGGTTGGTCTCGAAGAGATTCTGGCAAGCTGTCTGGCGACTCACGAGGGGGGAGCAGCTCCCTCTCAACACTGTGTATGGTGCGGATGGGGCGCTACTGACCTTGACTGGGGACATCGTCGGGCAGTGGAAGGAGTAGTTTAGTTTAATGTTTATTTGAAAGGGATAGGGCTGTTGCGATAACCACAATTATGTAATACCGTGCTATGGACACGCCTACCACGGAGGAAAATGAGCAACTGCAACAACCTCGGTGTTCACTTTTTTTTGTGTGTATGGCTATATCTCGTTGTTCACCTATATGCCCCTATTGATTATTAAATAAATTGTTAAATGAAGTGTATTTTTATTGCCAACAGCATGTTTGCACCCGGTACTCTGGAAGCTTCCACAGCACCCGGTGCTGCCGCCACCAGCTGCTGACAGTGGCAGCACCATTTGGGGCACTCCCTCTCCAGACGGACTCCAGCAGGCAGTTAGTGAAGAAAGCGTTTGGATTCCTTGCTAAATACAGCCATGACAGTGAGCACTGAAAGGGCACAAAGCGTGTTATTTCCCTTCTGAGCGGAGTGTGTATGACCCTGACTGTGTATGCTCCTGTGTATGAGCTCCGAGAGCCAAAGCTTGTTTAAATGTGATTTTTCGGACAGCGGCAAAAATCATGGAGACAAGAGCCACGCAGGATCCTGTATGGAGGCTGTCCTGCTTAAATAAGCTGAATGTTGCTGCAGTCTCCAGTCCACACACCCCGTAGTTACCGCCACTGCTTTATGAAAATGATTGTTTTTTTGTTTTGTTTTTTAAATAGAATCAGCAGTTCATGCCTGTAGAAAGAGTGGAGCTCCGCACAATTGCCACTAACGCACATAAAGTTGAGTGCGGAGCTGTAGCGAGTCTCTCACAGCTTCCATTGTTTGCCACATAAGTTATAAACCCTGTTTAAATTACGAGACCACAGTGTCCTAAAACATTTGCAATAATACTGCATACTGTGGTGTTGAGCTGTCCACTGTTACCGCAGGGGAAATTCCTCTACTGCGACAGCCCTAGAAAGGGACATTACATACTAATGAACATTAATACAAATGTAAGTATGCCAGATTTAGCAATATTGCTAATTTGCATCTATAGTCCCCCGGCAGGTCACAAAAACATACGCGAGCAGAACAACTGTAATGAAACTGTACAAAGTGTATATGCTAAAGTGCAAGAGTTAAGGTGTTACAAAACAAAACATTCAAATGCCACACGAGTGAAGTGCTGTGTATGCATACAGACACATGTGCCCAAGCACCTCACAGCAACAACAGACAACAACAAACAAGAGGCGAGGCATATGTGTGTGACGCACGGGCCCATATATACATGCGGATGTTGCAGAGCAACCACTAATTATGGCCACAGTTTCAGTTGTTTAAAGCCAATTTTTGCAATGCGTCTTAAAAGTGTTTAGTGTGGTATGTTCTCTGATTGCAGGTGGTATATTATTCCATATCTTGGTGCCCCTCACTGATAGCACACATTGAACAAATGTGGTGCATCTTTGGGGGACCTCACAGTTTCCTCTAGTGATTGCTCTGGTGGTTGTACCGGTGACAGTTCTCAGTTTAACATATTCTCCCGGGGGAAGGGGGGGTGCATAGTCATTTAATATTTTATAAATTGAACAGGCAAATTTGAGTTTTATAATTTTCAAAAGATAAAAGATTGTATTTCTTGTAGATGTGACAGCAATAACATGTGGGATCTTTCTTATCAAAGATTTTTTTATGGCTTTTTTGTATAAAGATTCAGTGGGTTTGATTATGGTTACACCAGTGAGTGACCAGTTGGTAAGACAGTAATTGATGTGTGAGAAGATTCTTGTATGCAGAAACATTTTGGTCACACAGTCTGCCAGTGATGGTCTAATTTGTTTAAAATTTCTTAGATTGAATTTGTTTATGTTTGAGGTTTTTTTTGATGTGTTTTCAAAGGTTATTGAGGAGTCTATAGTCACATCGAGGTACTTAAATTCCTTGACTAGTTGCAGCTCCTCCCCTTTTAAGAAAATGTTTGAGTTTGTAATATTTGATCATTGTTTGGGAAACATCATGCAAACAGTTTTTTAGAGTTTAGTAGGAGACATGAGTTATTCAGCCAGTCATGGATTTGGGTCATCACTGTTTAAGAATACAGGCGGCTTCTTGTGTGTTTTTTTGCAGGTATGAATATTACCATGTCATCTGCATACATTTTTATATGAATGTTTGTGCATACATTTGGGAGATCGTTTATGTACAGTCATGTGAAAAAATTGGGACACCCTGTATAAGCCTGTGTTGTTTTTTTTAAACATATTTGGACATATGGATATTTAATATCAATGTTAAAAATACTGGGAGATTCATGTAATACAATTAAAAATTAAAAATGAATTGAAGATTTTTTTCAAATTTTCTGTAAAATATATTTCTAAACAAATAGTGAAGAATAAATTAGGAAACCCCCCCCATCTTTTTAAGGACACCCCCACATTCATTCCCACTTACAATGGCTAAAATAAATTTTAAAAAAATGCAAATAAAAACAAAAACAAGGTTAGACATAGATATGTGAACATTTCTTAATAAAGAACTGAATATTTAAAGGGGTGTCCAATTTTTTTCATATGACTGTATAGGGAGAGTAATATTGGTCCAAGTATAGAGCCTTGTGGGACACCCATTTGACATTTCAAATATGGCGATTTGACACTTGACATTACACATTGCTGTCTGTCGGTTAAATAGGAATTCATCCATTTGGTAGCATGCTCTGGAAAATTAAACTGAGTAATTCTGGTTAAAAGGATGTTGTGGTGAACGGTGTCAAACGCCTTCTTCAGATCTAAAAATACAGCACCTACACAATTGCACTTATCTAAGAAAGATTTAGTTTTCTCTAAGAACAAACTTACTGCAATAAAACGTGACAAAAAAAGAACAAACTTATTGCAGACTCTGTTGAGTGGTGGGCATGGAACCCAAACTGTGCATGATGCAGGGGGTGTTCCCATAATTCAGATGTTCGCATAATAGTGTGGCCACCCATTTTTCAGTTATTTTGGAGATGACAGGTAAGATGCTGATTGGTCTGTAGTTGTTTATGTCAGTTTTACTCCCTGTTTTGCATGTCAGGTCAGGCATTGGTTTGCTTGCTACCGGATAACCATGAAAACTGGTACTACCTGTCTCATGAGTCGGGCCGTTGGCGACTCAACCGGCAACCCCGTCCTTCCGAGGGTGTGGAGGGTGAAACTGGGCATCCTGGCAGAACTAAAAACAATATCTGTCACAGGTCTGTGGTGGACCACTCCCAGTTACACAGGGTGAGACTGGACATCCTGGCAGATGAGCACATCTATCGCAAGGTCTGTGGTGGACTTTTGCCAGTCAGTGCATCGTGACATGCACTACACAAAGAGCAGAGATAAACAAACCTATTATCTGGTCAGTTACTGCAACAGATACTGGAGTCAGTTTGTCTTGGCCTGTCCTTGCCACTGATAATACCTCTATCTGCCAAGAATGTGCTGTTAGTCCAGCAAAAGCTAGCAGTACTCAAATACTTTGCAAGCAGTTTCATAAAATGGTCAGTCAGAAAGCAACTCATACCGGCTCGGATGTCGCCTGGGTTAACAAGGCCAGAAGTTCCTGGCAGCAGAGGGCGAAGGACAGAGTTGTGTGGAGGAATCTGATCAGACCTAAATGAAACAGTCATTGTCGCCCCCAACAGACTGCGATGATGTGATGATGACTCCCTGTTTTGAAAATTAGTCTGACCACTCCTACCTTCCAAGCAGTTAGGATGACAGCATGTTTGATTGACAGATTGATGAAATTGTGGAGATAGTGTGGAAAGGATGAGGCTGAGTTATTTCTCAGGTTCCATTTTTATTCACAACACACTCTCCAACATTCAAAAGCAGAAAGAGGAAAACCCCCCAACATCTGCCAGTCTTATACCCCTGACATCAAAGTACAAAATCCCATTGTCTTTAAATCCCAAACACAATGCATCCCCCCTGCAGTTCTTCTCGCTTCCACCCAGACCTCGGTGGTCAGGAAATCATTCATGTCCATCTCTTTGCATATCAAAAGGCCAACTCTCTCATCCTCCTCTTATCCCTAGGAGGTCCAGACCTTTTGTTCCTCTTCAGACATGAAGCCAAAATAAGCACACAGGAATATACACGAGAGCATATGAACCTACATATGTGCACCACAAAATGAGTAATTGGACAAATGAGAGATTCTTTATTTTCTTTTAAAATTTTGGTGTTAAGGCCGTGTTCATCTGTTGCTTTTGAGCTATTCAATGAACTGATGATATTTGCGACTTCATTTTCAGTTATTTCTAATATATTAAAAATTGGTTGTGATGGGTTAGAAGGACTAGAATTATGATCAGGTGGATTAAATGAGTTCGATATTTCTAGCACAGAGTTTATTAAAGAGTTGTTAAACTCTGTAGCAATGACCGTGTGATTCTGTACCAATCTGTTATTATTCCATGTCTCAGTCATTTTTTTTTGTTCTGTTTGTTAGTCAATTTGTTAATATTATTCCAATTTTTTTTTTGCCGTCTCCTTTTGTGTTTTCAGTAATGGTTATAAAAAAGGTTTGCCTTCGCCTTTCTCAGAGTTTGTGTTACCTTATTTCAAGCAGACATGAATTTTTGTCTGTCTGTTGTTAAACCTGATTTTAGAGCTATTTTAAGAAGTTGAGCTCTGGTCTTCATTAGTTATAGACATTTGGAGTTGAGCCATGGCAAACTGATTCTTCTTCTGTTATTTCCTTTTTTTGAAAATGCTCCGATAACCTCTTTAATTTTAGTTATAAAAATTCATTGCTGTGATTTATGTCATTTGAGGAGGTGATTTCCTTCCATTCAATTTCGTTTATTGCCATTATTATTATATTTTGTTGTTTTTTTGGGGGGATCATATAATTTATTGTATTACCTGATGACTAATTAAATGGATTTGAAAGCTGTTTCTGTGGAAGTTTTCTTGTTTCCAGTATTGTGGTCACGCAGTCCTGTTAAAAGGTTATAAGTCTGGAAGATTCTTTCAGGTCTATTTGTAAAAAGTAAATCAACTTTTGTTTTAGTCTGGCTTGTGACTCTGGTTGGTTTATCTATTAATTGAGTTAGGTTATAGTGATCTGTAATGATTTTTAGATTTTTTCAGTCTTTTTTTGTCATCCCAGTTTATATTAAAATCACCCAATAAGATTAATTCATTTTTTAGGATTGTATTGATTGAGAAACGCTTTAAATTGATCATAAAAATCTGCTTTAGAGGAGGGTCTGCGGTATAAACAAATAACAGAGAAGGTCATATTGGCTGACAACTTAATGTTAACTCCTAGACATTCTAGACTCATATCTTTTGACCATTGAATCTGATTACATTTTAAGGTGTCTTTAACATATAGTAGAACTCCTCCACCTTTTCCTTGCTCCCTGTCTTTCCTATACACATTATAGCCAGGCATGGTAACAATTTTCATGTGATGAGGATGATAACCAGGTTTCAGACAGACCCATAAAATCAGTATTGGAGTTTATCAGCAGATGTTGTAGTTGTTTATGTTTGGAGATCATAGTACATTTAAGTGCCCCCCAAGCAAACCTTTTTTTTTTTTTTTTTTCACTGTGAGGGTCCCAAATTTGTTTTGCCTGGTTCAGGGTTTGAAAAACTTTTAGCGATCTACAATATATTTTTTAACACAGGAATTCTCTGGCAAGTTATACACTTACTGCTGGCTGGTTGTTGCAATGGCGCTGCGGTGGAGTCCGTGTGCTGGGCTGCTGCAGCAGAGACCAACCTGACGGCAGGTGTGGGCTGTCTTAGCGCAGCCAGTACCAGTAGTGGGTGCAGCATTAATTCCACTGGTGAGGGTGCTCGTGTCCATGCTGGTCCCGTAAACAATTGTGGTCTTGATGTCTCCGCTGATGATGGAGGCTTTAGCCACACTAGTCCTGTTAGCATTGGTAGTGCCGTGGTGAGGAGGGTGCGTTGCTGTGCTGCGGGGAAGAGGGTTGATCGTCAGTCTACCCCAGCTCTGTTCTGCTGTTGGTCCATGACGATGCCATCAGGCTGCCACACTACGAAGATGTTGGTGGGCTGCAGGGCCACAGCGGTGCTGGTTGGTGTGGGCCGCCTTAGCGCAGCAAGTACTGGTAGTAGGCGTGGCATTAATTCCACTGGCGATAGTGCTTGAGTCCATGCTGGTCCCGTAAACAACTGTGGTCTTGATGTCTCCGCTAATGATGGAGGCATTAGCTGTGCTGGTCCTGTTAGCATTGATGGCGTCTGTCCCACACATAGGTCCTGGGTTTATTTATTTCCACATCACCCGCCAGGAGCAAAATCACCCTGAGGTGGAATAATTTCACGAAGATGTTGACTGTGCAGGATTGCCCTTGGTAAGTTGATGGTCTGGCTCATCCTTTGTTCAGGTAACTCGTGTACAAGAGATATTGGCTTCCATTACCTGTGGGGTGGAGCTATCTTTCTATTTTGTTATTGAGAGCTGATGTCGTACTGTACTTAGAATTAAGTACAGGAATAAGGCAGCAGTTAACAGGTGGGATTGTAAGAGACGTAGAGGTTTTAGCTGTTTTTTTAGCTGTTTTTTTGAGCTTACATGCAGGGCCCACCACGCAACATGCTTGCCCTGTGTTGGCCATCTTAGTATATCAAGGATCTCCTCAGTCCCACTAACACACCTTTCACAGAGGAAGCAGGGCTTGATGAGGGGTACGACTTGCCCATCACAGGGGCTGAGGTCATCGAAGTGGTTAAAAAACTCTTTGGTGGCTGGGCCCTGGGGGTTGATGAGAATCACCCTGAGTATCTCAATGCTCTGGATATTGTAGCACTGTCATGGTTGACACGCCTCTGCAAATTGCATGGCAGTTGGGGACAGTGCCTTTGGCATGGCAAGCTGGGGTGGTGGTTTCTCTTTTTAAGAAAGGGGACCAGAGAGTGTGTTTCAACTTTAGGAGGATCTCACTTCTCAGCCTCCCTGGGAAGGTCTATGCCAAGGTACTGGAGATCAGAGTCCGACCGTTGGGCAAACCTTGGATTCAGGAGAAGCAGTGTGGCCATACACTTAGGACCAACTCTTTACCTTCTTGAGAATCCTCGAGGGTTCATGGGAGTTTGTCCAACCAGTCCACATGTGTTTTGTGGCCTTGGAGAAAGCATTCAACCACCTCTCATGGTCTCTTGTAGGGGGTGCTTCGGGTATTTGGGGTATCGGGGTTGTTGTTACGAGCTATCTGGTCTCTGTACGACTGTTGTGAGAGTTTGGTTCATATTGCCAACACCGTCAAACTCGTTTTCAGTGAGAGATGGACTCTGCCAAGGCTGCCTTTTGTCACAAATCCTGTTCATAATTTTATAGAAAGGATATCTATGCACAACCAAGGAATGGAGGGTGTCATGTTTGGTGACCACAGGATCTCATCTCTGCTGTTTGCAGATGATATTGTCCTGTTGGCTTCATCCAGCAATGACCTACAGGACTTGCGGGGACAGTTTCCTACTGAGTGTGAAGTGGCTGGGATGAGAATCGGCACCTCCAAGTCCCAAAGTCCATGGTCCTCAGTAGGGGTGGGTTCAAAAGATCAATATATCGATATGGATCGATACATGTTTGACTGAGCCGATATCGATCCACAAAATCCGCGGATCGATCTTTTAATATTAATATGTTTTAATATAATATTTTCACGTTTGTGAACGTCTGCTGAGTATAATCGGGTTGAAACCGGGTCAGTGAGCCAGTAACAATGGCCGAGAAGCGTAAACAACCGACGCGCTAACGGAGCTAGCAAGCTAACGGATATGCTAGTTCTTCTTCTGTGGTGTTAAAACGGTTCTCATCCAGCAAGAGTTTCCTGCCGCGCGTGCTCTTTCGTGTTTACACGAGCGGAGATAATAACGTGCGTCTCTTAATTTAGCAACAAAAGTCACCGTAAAGATTGTCCTCAACAGCTTCTGAATATTTTTCATAAATAAAACTTGTGTGTTCCCTGCGGCGCGTGCACACGTCTTTTGTGTTTACATGACGCGGAGTTAATAACGTGCGTCTCTTAATTTAGCAGCAAAAGTCACCGTATAGACTGTCCTCAACAGCTTCTGAATATTTTTCATAAAGCGGGGATAAACGGACTTTTACTCCGTGCAGCGCTGTGTTGGAACATAAAGTTGACGACTGATAAACGGAAAATGCGCGGAGGCTGAAACCCGTGAAGCAGAGGAAGACTTGGAGCTGCTGAGACTGTAAGTATAATATTTGTTTGTTTTAACGTTTGTGTCGTCAATTAATAATTTATCTGGCATGATGATGGTTTCTTTTACAAACTATGGACACAGAGAGAACTGTTGGTTAAGCGCTGTGAATAAATGCAGAATTAAGGTATATTTTATGAGATTATGGACTTCTGCCACTTAAGCGATGTGAAGAGAATAAATCACAATAAAATTAATAAAGGCTGCAGTACAACAAGCTATTTTTACTCAGTAGAACTAAATTGAAATGAACAAACCTTCTCAGGAAATGAACTGAAACCCTTTTCCAACATTGAAAGTTAATTTGTAGTTAAAATATAAAAAAACCCCCTAAATTATTAAACCCTACTGTGGTGTGGCGATCTAAAAATATGAATGTTAATTTTACTGTGAAATCTATTCTTTTTATCTGCCTTCAGATGTGTGAAGACTGGAAGCTTCATCCTAACTGAGACCTTCTGAAGGTCAGAGGTGGTCAGTGGAGGAGCATCCCTGCTTCATGTGGATTTCAGCACAGAAGAAGACCTTCAAATTCAAGGAGGTGCTGCCATCATTTTCTCCACACTAACATGCATTCAATGCAATTTAGTTGTTGTAATGACAAATTCTTTTATTTCTTTTTTAAAGTTCTCAGCAAGAACACAATATTGGTCTTTTTTTTTTTTTTTACAATTTTACTGAGCATTTAATTCTAAATAAATCACTGTTTAACAAGAAATTTTTGGCAATCCTGTACTTTTCTTGTGGTGTTACATAGAATAGCATCACTGTAAACTATGGAAAAAGCAGCTGCTTTAAAATTTGTACTTCCTCACACAACTTTGAGTGCAAAAAAACTCTAAAAGTGCCATAACTTTTTGGAAAAGCTCCCACAAATCCAGGCTTTTTGGGCCACAACAATCACAAAAACAGCTGACAAAATCCTGGAGGGACTGAAATACAGTGAGATTATGTATGCATGGTTCATGCATTGAATTTGTTTACTTACTCTGGGTGGTGAACTTGACACGACACACCCTTTGCACTAAAGAAAGCACCTGTGAGCACTTTATGAAATGATAAGTTAAATAATAAAAAGTGCATTATTGTAACTGATTTTGGGTCAGTTCTACATGTGATAATTTATGTATTAACAAAGTTAGAAGATTCTTGGTACAATTTGCAGCATTAGGTCTCGAAGATTTTTGTTTCATGGGAAGTAAAATGGCTATTAAAATGGTAATTCCCCAGATCGAATCGGGATTGAATCGGAATCGAATCGAATCGATTCAGAATCTCAAGAATCGGAATCGAATCGATTCTGGAAATTAGGGATCGTTCCCAGCCCTAGTCCTCAGCCTGAAAAGAGTGGATTGTCCTATCTGGGTTGGGGACAAGCTTCTGCCGCAAGTGGAGGAGTTTAAGTGTCTCAGGGTCTCATTCACGAGTGAAGGGAGAATGGCACGAGAGATTGACAGCCGGATCGGAGCAGCATCTGCAGTGATGTGGACATTGTACCGGTCTGTTGTGGTGAAGAAGAAGCTGAGCTCTTAAGCAAAGCTGTTGATTTACTGCTCAATTTACGTTCCTACCTTTGTCTATGGTCATGAGCTTTGAGTAATGAAAGAAAGAATGAGATTGTGGATACAAGTGGTTGAAATGGGCTTTCTCCATAGAATTGCTGGACTCAGCCTTAGAGGTAGGGTGAGGAGCTCAGTCATCCGAGAGAGGTTCATAGTAGAACCGCTGTTCCTCCACATCGAAAGGAGCCAGTTGAGGTGTTTTGGGCACATCCCACTGGTAGGAGACCCCGGGGCAGACCCAGGACATGGTGGAGAGATGACTATTTGCATTTATAATATATGATTGCGGTAGACCTAGGAAGAATTATCATGAGTGTACGTAAAAAGTATTTAATTTGAAGCATTTCTAAATACAGGGGAAATACTCCAAGAATTGGTTGTGCCCTGTTTTGCTCAGCATCACAGTTTTTTGACAGAAATTGACATTTTCACTTCTTTACAATGATTTAGACCAAGGAGGTTTTCAGCTCCTCATTTGGGCTGTTAGCGATTATCATACAGGGCTACTGTTTATCTCAGAGAAAACTTGTAATGTTGTTTAACCCCTTGAACTCTGAATTCCGCGGGCGGTCACGTCTCTGCATCTTAGTGCGTCTCAGTGCGCACTGAAAAAAAAAGCTGTATTTCCGGTCTTCCAGTACAGAAACAGCCTTGTTACAACCTGAGAAAAAAACTGTGTAATATATTCATTTTTTGTGGAATTTTTACAAAATTTTGACCTGAGCTTGAAAACACTTGGTTCTACATTTCTGTTGTGTTTTCCAGCCAGTATCTGACAGCTGTATGTTATTTGCAAGCATTTGTGTCTAAAAAAACACCCAGGCGAACTTTCTTGTTACTCAGTGGCAGGAGCACTTAGAGAGATTATGACTGTTTTGCCAAAAAATTCAGAGTGTTTTCTTTTAAATGAGACTAACCCCATGAAGATGCTGCAAAGGGTCGAAGAACAGCTTTTGATTTACTTTGGGCATGTTATTTTTAGGCGTTTTTATGGAAGTTGAACAGAGTTCAACAGGTTAAATTGTAATGACCATGATCAACATTAAAAAGGGAGCTAATACTGTAAAGATGCATCTTGTTCTCAAGATCACATCACCCTGACACTGAGAGTATACTAGTGTGTATGTCAGCACTTCTCAGTTTGTGATGTTTTTTTGTGCCAATCAGTCCTATTTTCACAGAATATTGGACCTAGTCAATCTGTCCATACCTCCTCTGTTTGGTGTTACTATTAGTTTTTGGACTGTTGGTTTAGACATGGATCTATGTCAGTCAGCTGTTACCAATATGCCGGTGATCAGCTGACTGCCCACATAACAGCTGCTGGAACTTTCACATACAGTATCTCACAAAAGTGAGTACACCCGTCACTTTTTTTTTTGTAGCATTTTTTTTTAATTTAAGTTTTTGTAAAGGGTATACACGTCATTACAGCATTGCATTGTTTACATTTTCACCACATGTTCCCGTTTTAAGTGAAAGAAAAAGAGAAATTAAAGAAAAAAAAAACAAAGTACAAAAAAGAACAAAAACAGAATAAAAGAACAAAAAACAAAAAAAATAAATAAAAATAAAAGAGCATCTGAGTAGCATTGGAACAAAGAGCGGTGCCAATATTGAAATGGTATTTGTCAAAGATTAGATCTAATGGAAGACACATATGCGATCCAGGGTTGCCAAAAGTTCAAGAACCCATCCATGTCTTGTCTCAGTGCGAATGTCAACTTTTCCATCGAGTAAATGTCTTGGATCACGTTAATCCAATCTTCAGGTGTAGGACAGTCCTTCAACATCATTTTTTAGTTGGGGCTTTTTTACTTGCCAATATTAAAACAGTGAATAAGTATTTTTCTCCTCGTCTTTCCAGTGATTCCGGTAGTAAACCCAAATACAAAGTTACAAAAGAAAAGGGGACTGTTATTTTGAATATTTTCCCCAATATTGTCTGTACATTGGTCCAATATTGGTGGATAACTGGGCATGACTAAAACACATGAAAATGATTTGCAGTCTCTTCACCACACAAGCGCCAACAATTCAACCCCTTACGAGTAAATTTGTTTTGTGCAGGTGTTCTGAAAAATCTTACCAAATTTTTCCATCCAAATTCTCTCCACTGCAGGGATGAGGTACTTTTCCATTGTTGTTTATTTAGCTTTTCCCATATTTCCAGTTGTAAAGTGAAATTCCCCTCTTTTTCCCATCTCTCTTTTATATATGATGTGTTGTCTCCTTTTAAGTCTTGAAGACCTTGGTATATTTTAGAAATGTATCTGATCCCTGGGATCCTTTTATATGCCATTAAGAAGACCTTCAGAACACCTGACTGGGCCGTTTCCAAATCCTCCTTTTTAAGTATATTGTTTATGTGGTGTCTAAGCTGAAAGAACCTGTAAAGGTCTTGATTTATTAGACCTTGTTTTTTCAAATCTTCAAAACTTCTTAAAATTTGCCCTTTAAAAAAATCGTAATATTTTATCAGTCCGTTCTCTTTCCACTTTTTAAATCTAGTGTCTGTTTTATTAGGAGTAAAGTCTTGATCATAGGCAATCCATTGCAGAAATCGATAGGGTTCTTTAGTTTGATTCTCTCTGACTATCTTAAACCAAATTTTTAGCGGGGTCTCTATCCACGGGTTAGTGTTATTCAAAAGCTTAGGTAAGGCATTGTTCCCTATTATCGCCTGTAGGGGGATGTCACTTGTTATTTGGCATTCCATCTCCTTCCATTGTGCAGTGTAGACTGGGTTACATATCTCTATTAAAGTTTTAATTTGTGCGGCTTTAAAATAGTCCCTGATATTTGGCAGCGCGAGCCCACCTTTGTCTTTGTTTAGCTGTAGGGTTCTATATCTGATTCTAGGTGTCTTGCCCTGCCATATGAATCTTGAGATCCTTCTGTCCAGTTCTTGCCATGTTTTTTTGGGAGGTTCTACCGGTATTGTTTGGAAAAGGTATAGAAGACGTGGAAGTATATTCATTTTGACTGCTTCAATTCTTTGTGCAGTACCCAAGAATGGTATCATATTCCATCTTGCTAGATCAGATTTTATTTTTGCCACCAGTGGATCATAGTTTAGTGTTATAATTTTGTTGAGTTGTTTCGGGATATTGACCCCCAGATATTTCATAGATTCCATCTCCCAGTTAGTTTTGAGTTTGCTTAGTAAATATTGATTTTGGTCATAGTTGAATGTTAAAACTTGGGTTTTATGCATGTTTAATTCGTACCCCGATAAATCTCCATACTCTGAAAAAACTGAGATTAGTTCTGGAAAAGAGGTGTCCGGCTGCCCCAGCTATATTAAAATGTCATCAGCAAAGAGTGCTATTTTATGTTCCTTCTGACCAAGTGTAATACCTTGAATTTTTTGATTCTGTCTTATCCATTGGCTCAAAGGTTCTATGAAGATTGCAAAGAGCAGTGGAGACAGGGGGCAGCCCTGACGACATCCTCTTTCCAGCTCAAAAGATGATGATAATTTACCGTTAATCCTTATTTTAGCTGTTGGTTTTTTTTATATAATGCCTGTATAGTTCTAATGAAGTTGTTATGAAAATTGAAACTGGATAAGATTCTATATAGGAAAGACCAGTCAACCGAATCAAATGCTTTTTCAGCATCTAATCCCAATATGGCTGCATTTAAGTTATATTTTTTTATATGATGAATTATGTGTAAAGTGCGTCTAATGTTGTCTTGTGTCTGTCTTTGTCTTATAAAACCTGTTTGGTCTAAATGAATTTTGTCTGTCAGTATATTTTCTAACCTTTTGACAAGGATAGTGGTAAAAAGCTTATAGTCCTGATTTAACACACTGATTGGTCTGTAGTTGGAGCAGTCTAGTTTATCCTTTTCAAGTTTAGGTATAACTGCAATGACCCCTTCTCTCCAGGAGGGGGGGATTTCCCCTGTGTGGAGGACATAGAATGAATGAATGAATTTATTTCGGATAGTACAGTACAGGTTAAAAGAAACTGTATAATATAACAACAAGGTCAAATTAGACAAAGACTCCTTCTTCTATACAATTCCACGTGAGTTATCCGAAATGGGTGATGGCTGAAGCCGCAGCTTATATTGCCCACCCATATTCCATCCAAGAATTCAAAAGAGAAAAAAGAGAAAACAAGACAAGAGCGATTACAATTTAAAACAAAGCTAAGACAAAATGTGACTGAGAGAAAAAAAAAAAAAGAAAAGAAAACTAAGCTAAGTTAAGCGGTTACTAATCAAAACAAATCTAAGACAAAATGTCACAGAGAAAAAAAGAAAAAACAAAAACAAAAAACAAAAACAAAACAAAAAAAAAAAAACTAAGCTACAACACAATACAGGCTGGATATGTCAATCCTTATGTGAGTTTACATGTCGTCTTGTAAATATGTTTGGAGTATTTCTTCCTTTAGTTTTTGTTTAAATTGTCCAAGCGTTGTACATGATTTTAATTCAGGTCCAAAATCGTTCCATAATCTGACTCCTTGCACTGAAATACAGTGTTGCTTGGTGGTTGTTCTCACTGTAGGCTTTTGAAATATATATGTTCCTCTGAAGTGATATCGTTTCTCCCTTGTTTGGAACAACTTTTGGATATTTGCGGGCAGTGATAAATTCTTCACTTTGAACATTATTATTGCGGTTTTAAAGTCAACCAGATCTTTCAACTTGAGAGTTTTTTGTTTGAGAAAAAGTGGGTTTGTTGGTTCCCTGTAAGCTGCTTTGTTTATTATTCTAATAGCTCTCTTTTGAAGCATAAAGAGTGGATATATGTTTGTTTTATATGTATTTCCCCATACTTCATTACAATATGTCATGTATGGGAGTATTAATGAATGATACAAGGTGTATAGTGTGGGTTGATTCAGCAAATATTTCACTCTGTGTAATATTGCAATTGATTTGGATACTTTACCTTTAATATAATTAATATGTGACTTCCAACACAGTTTGTTATCAATTATTACTCCAAGGAATTTAGTTTCAGATACCCTTTCAATCTCTACACCATTTACATTGAGTTTGGGTACTGGGTTGCTGTGATGGTTGTTAAAGACTATAAATTTTGTCTTACTTAAATTGAGCGTTAATTTGTTTGAATCAAACCACAGTTTAAGCTTTCCTAATTCCTTTCCGAGTGTATCCAGAAGTTGTTCCAAATTGTTTCCACTGCATAGCAGATTAGTGTCATCGGCAAACAATATTAAGTCCATTTTTTCTGACACTTTACATATATCGTTTATATACATATTGAATAATAATGGTCCCAAAACTGAACCCTGTGGGACTCCACAGGTGACCTTCAGCAACTCTGAGTTTTTGTTGCTAACACATACATACTGATATCTATTCTTTAAGTAACTACTTAACCAGGATAGTGCTACCCCTCTAATACCATAATTTTGTAGTTTCTTTAATAATAAATTATGATCTACTGTATCAAATGCTTTTTTAAGATCTAGGAATACTCCAACTGAATACTCTTTATTTTCAATGGCTGTTGATATTTTTTCTGTAAATTCCATAGTTAAATGTTTTCAGGAGGAGAGGAGATAGTTGCTGTTTAAAGGTTTTGTACCACTCTGCTGTATAGCCATCTGCTCCTGGGGATTTGTTAGCTTTAAGTTTCATAAGTGCTTTTTCTAATTCTTTAGGTTGTATTTCTGACAGTAGTGTTTTATTTTGTGACTCAGTAAGTTGGGGAAGGTTTAATGTGTTTAGGAATGTTTTGGATGCGTTTTTATGTTTTTTGAGAGAGTACAAGTTCTTGTAGTAGTTCTCAAAGCTTTTAAGAATATCCTGAATTCTAAATTTTATTTCCTTTGATACTGGGTCTCTGATTTTGTAGATTGCTCTCTCTGTTTGTTGTTTCCTCAATTTATAGGCTAGTAATTTTGCCGATTTGCTACCTGTTTCATAGTATTTTTGTTTCAGAAATGTAAGTTTCTTCTGGATTTCTATTGTGTAGATCTCATTTATTTGTTTTTTAATTTCCTTAATTTTGAGCGAGTCATTAGAATGAGTGTTGTCTTTGTGCTCTTTCTCTAGGTTCTTAAGTTCTGACTCTAATGTGGTTAGTTTTTCTTGTCTCAGTTTCTTTTGGAATGCCAGTTTTGCAATAATCTTTCCCCTTATTACAGCTTTGCATGCGTCC